>CM052807.1:34832763-34896270 GCA_028533885.1 Nasua narica
ATGCAGGGATGCCTGGGTGGTTCAGTCAGTTAAGGGTCTGCCTTCAGCTCAGGTCATGATTCCAGGGTCCTGAGATCAAGTCCCACATTGGGCTCCTTGCTGAGCGGGGAGTCTGTTTTTCCCTCTGCCTGCTGCTCCCTGTGCTTATGGGCGCGCACGCTCTCTCTCTCTCTGAGACAAATAAATAAATAAAATCTTAAAAAAAAAAAAAGTCAACATGCACCAAGGAGCCCTTCAGTGTGGGCTCAGGGTCACTGTAGTCCTTAGGGAGGCTTATGGTGCTGAAGCAATGGAGTCTAAGGGTCAGCCACGTCCCAACTTCCATCTCACAAATGAGCTAACGGATACCACCTCTGAGAGGTCTGCAGTCTTCTAAGCAGGAATGACCTCCCTGCCACAAGGAGGCTTTTCTCACCCCCTTAGGGCAGATGGCAAACACCTGCAGGGATCCAGGGGATTGGCAGAGGCCCTGCAGGTTGGGTCACAGAGCAGAGAATTTTGGAGACAAGACCCAGGAGGGGACTTTAGAACACTGGTGGTGACATGAGGATAAAGACGTCACAAAAGAGGAGATCCAAGTAACAAATGATGGCAGAAAGATGCTCGGCCTCACTGGCAATCTAAGGAACACACGCTGGAACAACAATGAGACGGCATTTTCCCCCAATTAGATTGTCAAAAATGGTTTGCTAATATGAAATTTGGCAGGATGTGAGGAGATACGTGCCCTCATTCCACTGCTGGTAGGCGTGGGGGTTGGTAGAGCCGCTTTGGAGGGCAACTTGCCAGGATCTATTAAAGTGAACAGTATGCATACCCTATGACTCAGCGGTCCCAGTGCCCAGGATTTATTCTAAAGATGCACTCCCACATGCATGGGAAGATATGAGATATTTATGCAACACCATTTGCAATAACGAAATGTTGGGGGGAGAAAACAGAAGTATTCATGAACAAGAGAAAGGCTAAAAAGCCTATGTACATCCATTGTCTATTTAACAAAATGAGAAGTTTTAGAAGTATAACATAAAATGATCTCCAAAGTATGTTATCGGATTTAAAAAGCAAAAAGCAAATTCTAGAAGGATAAATATAATTTATGAAAAAAAATGAAACAAAATCCAAAGCACAATGTACTGAGGCTCTTGGAGATTTCTGAGGGGCAGGCCGAGAAGCCAGGCCAAATAAGAATCCCTTCTTTAGCTGGACAAAGATGGGCCTAAAAAAGCAATGCAAGAAGAATATGGAATTGCCAGGCTTGGGGCTGTTTCACTTCCAAGAGATATATTTTTTCAAGAGTTTATTTATTTATTTGAGAGAGAGATCATGACCGGAGGGACGGGCAGAGAGGCAGAGGGAGAAGCAGGCAACTTGGGCTCTATCTCAGGACCCTGGAATCATGACCTGAAAGGAGATGCCTAACCGACTGAGCCACCCGGGTGCCCCTAAGAGATAATTTTTTAATGAGTGGAGAGAACCAGTGCATGATTTGTTTGCTTTAATTTCTTGTTCTGTGTTAGAAGAATTACTACAGGCCTGTGTAATATTTTTTTTAGAGAACAGAGGTAACCTACCATGCCCTAGATAAGAAAGGAAAGGTTAAAATTAGGTGTCCACATTGTCAGTGACCTCAGGTATAAAAGAGGGGGATAAGTCCTTGCCAGGGAGAAGTCATGACCACTTACTGCATAAGAGGCTTTTCACCCATCTCCTAGGGGCACAGGGGGTCTTCCCTGTCCTGACGAATTCAAGCAGAGGGTTCTCAGTAGGGGAGGGGCTGAGATCAGAGTAAGAAATAGCTGATTATGGCTTAATAATATTTTAAGTAGAAAATAAAAGGGACTAAAAAAAGGAGATTATACATTCTCTGTTGTATAAAAAGAACCTGATTATTACTGTACAGCCGAACAAGGGAAAAGGATCTTCCCTCATTTTTGGCCATGAACATTCCTAAACTAATAACACATACACGCATATGATTTATTTGTGTGTTTAGAAAAAGTTCTGGAAGGGTGCCCAGGTGGCTCAGTTGGTTAAGTGGGGAGCCTGCTTCTCCCTCTCCCACTGCTATTCCCAGGACTTGTGCTGTCTCGCTCATGCTCTTTCTCTCTCAAACAAATAAATAAAATCTGGAAGGGAGGAAGGGAGGAAGGGAGGAAGGGAGGAAGGGAGGAAGGGAGGAAGGAAGGAAGGAAGGAAGGAAGGAAGGAGAAGGAAGAAAAGAAAGAGAGAAAGAAAGAAAGAAAGAAAGAAAGAAAGAAAGAAAGAAAGAAAGAAAGAGAAAGAGGGAGGGAGGGAGGAAGGGTGAGTTCTGGAAGAATATTCACTAATCTGAAACAGGAATTACCTCTGAGGAGGCAGGGAGAGGATCAGTGCTGGGGGAGAAGACTGCTCGAAAGGACTTTGAGTCTTATCTAGAATTGTTCAATTTTTTTTTTTCCATTTTCACTTCTACTTTTTTAAATAAAAAAGGATGAGATAAAGTTGGGGAAAACAATATTTGAAGATAATGTTATTTTTACTTATTTACAAAATACAAGATATTTTTGTCCCACTAAAATATTAATATATAACAAAATTTTATACACTATAACAATATTTATATTTACTAATAACATATTTTCACAAAATCTTGCTTCAACATAGCCAAAACAGTTCTTAGAGGGAAATTTATAGCCTTAAATGCATACATTATAAAAGAAAAATTTAAGTGAATGAACTAAGTATCCAATTCAAGAAGTTAGAAAAGAGGGTGCCTGGTTGGCTCATTTGGGATAGCATATGACTGTTGATGTTGGGGTCGTGAGTTCGAGCCCCACATTGCGTATACGGATTACTTAAATAAATAAAACTTTTTTAAAAAGGAAGTTAGGAAGGCAGAATAAACCCAAAGATAGTAAAAGGAAGGAAATAATTTAAAAATTACACCAGGAAGTAAAATGAAACAGAGATCAAAGAAACAATAGAAAAATAGAATGAGATAAAAAAGTGGTTCTTTGAAGCAATTAATACTTAGATATATTTCCTACAAATATATCAAGAAAAAAATGAGGAAATTATAAATGAACAATATTAGGAAAGAAAAGGGGAAAATAACTAGAGATCTAGTGGTGATTTAAACATTTATACCCATAAATCCGAAACAGATTAAATAGAGAATCTCCCAGAAAAACATAACCTACCTGACTCTAGAAAAAAAATGAAAACCTGAATTAAATCAGCAGTGAAAAGCTTACACTCAAAATACACACACACACACACACACAAACACAAATTCTACCAAGCCTATCGATAGAACCATGTCAGTTCTATCAAGGAACCGACTGCCCCTATTTTATGTCATCGGTATATAAGAAAAACTATTATGGCTCAAAAAAAGTGGCAAAAGAAAAAAAAGAGAGGGTGGTGTCTAGAAACCTAAAGCAAAGGAAGAGATAATTCTCAAGAAGGTAGAGGGAGAGCTGTCAGATCCCACACAGCTCAGCAAAATTTACTGGCTGAACACTCCTCACCCGGGAGGGGACAGGCACCTGTATTTCACCCTGTCCCTGCCCTCCATGGCACTGCAGCAATGACCATTACTAATAACTTTACGTGTGTCTCTGAGATGATTTGATCAATTTCTGATTCACTGATGTGTTGATTCCATGAAGGCAGAAATCAGATGTTTATTTTCTTTCATCTTTGTGACCAGCGCATTACTTAGCTGGGACCTGGCACAGACTGGACAGGGAACAGATTCTTGTCGAGTGAGGAGTGGAATTTAGGAGGTCAATGTGGCCTTGGGCCCCCTGAAATTCTAACCTTACAATTGTGGATAGAACCATTAAGGAGTAAGGCTGAGGATAGACTATCCAATATTCAGTGAGTACCTTAAGTGCTAGGCAATACTAGGAGCTGGAGTGGAGATCCTGAAAAGTGGTCAGAGCTGGGAAGAAATGCCCACAAATGCTCAGTCCCCTGGGACACCCAGACAGGAGTCCCATAAATGCAAATTACAGAACTGGGACGTGAGCCCACCCCACTGTCCTGCCCGCTTGGTCTCTCAAAGACTTTCTGGAAAAGAGGACTTAAAGCAGGGAGGAGTAGGGATAGGGGAGGAATCACCAAAGACAGTAGGAGTGGAAGGGGTGCCTGGGTGGCTCAGTTGGTTAAGTGTCTGGTTCAGATCAGGTCCAGATCCTGGAGCCTGGGATTAAGCCCTGCATCAGGTTCCCTGCTCAGCAGGAAGTCTGCTTTTCCCTCTTGCTATGCCTGCCAATCCCCTGGCTTATGCGCTCGCTCGCTCTCTCTCTCTCTCTCTCTCTCTCTCTCTCGAATACATAAAATCTTTTTTAAAAAGGTAGGCGTGAAGGGTGAAGGAATGGAGTGGAGGGACAAAGGAGGCTAGAAAAACCAAGGGGTTTGGTTAACAGGGATCAGGAAGAGTGATTTCTGACATCTATGTAATGTAACAGAACTTCCTTTTAAGGAAAGATCTTGGAGAGAGTTTTGTTCCACTAAGCATTTTGACTGATTATGGATTTATAAAGGTCCAAGACTGATTTGGGGATTAAGGGCTGAAAACAGAGGAGGTATGCTGCCTGACAGAATGCTCCTGAAAGGTAGTCTGGGGGGGGGAGGGGTCAGCAAGATGGCCAGTGCCTTTACTGCCTTGTAAGGTAGCTAGACCGCTGATAAATCTCTGGGGTGGGAAGGATCATTGAGAACAAGCATATCCAAAATGCAATTTTAAGTTGTATCCCGATGATACATAAACCTTCAGCAAAAGTTTTGCCACACCAAACAGCCTTCCATTTACAGTTGGTTTGGAGGAAAATTCCAGAAAGCTCTGTGTCCCAAATTTGGAACCTGTGGCAGGCAGAGGTAAGAGAACAGCCAGGAGCACAGAGGCAGGAATAGGACTTCAGCTGAGTGGGAACGAGAGGCGATCACAACAGCAGACCCACCGGAATTGGGGCCAGGTGACAGTTCTGCCTCCTCCTCACTCTGTCCCGGACCTGCCCTGCCTGGAAGGCGAGGAGTGTCTCACCTCCGTATCAGGGAGCAGGGTGGCCCCAGATGACCTCCCGGCTATGGTCATTGCTCCAGACGGAGGGTTTAGTCAGGCCCTCAAAAGTAATGAAAATCATCAAAAGAGAAGTGCTTCTGAGGGCCTGTCTCTGTGGATGCAAGCAGAGGAGGGAGCTTTGAGAAGAGAAGATGTATCTCTGTGCCGGCAGGGGTGGGGAGAAGCTGCACCCCAAGAGAGAATGTGGTAGTGGAAGATTCCCAGGGAGAGGTCAGCAGGCTGCACTGGAGGGCCTGTAGACAAGAGGAAGGAACCGCCCAGGGAGCCAGTCCAAGACAGGCCAAGACTCACCAGAAATTGATGCAAACAGCACAGAAGGCAGGAGATGAGGTCATTCCATCTGCCCAGAGGAAAGTGAGGTCCAGAAAGCTGGCTTTCCTCCTGCTGGCCAGGGTACCCCAGGAGAGCCAGGCACACCCTGCTCCTGTCCTTCCCCCCATGGAGAGGGGATGATGGGCCCTAGCATAGAGCACCGAAGCCTCCCTCGCACGGGTGAGCAGCTCACGGCTAGTCAGAGTTGTCAGTCCTCTCAGGGTCCTCCAGGTCTCCCTCCCTAAAGGTCCCAACTCCTCATTGTTCCTGCATCCATCCCCACATGCCCCCACCTCCCCATGCCCACCCAGGGCTCAAGATTGACAGGGAAGGGGCGCCTGGGTGGCTCAGTCACTTAAGCATCCGACCCTAAGCTTTCGACTCAAGTCATGATCTCATGGGTGGTGGGATGGAGCGCCTCTTGGGGAGTCTGCTTGAAGATTCTCTCCCTCTGCCTCTCCACCCACAGTGTCTCTCTCTCTCTCTCTCTCTCTCTCTCTCTCTCTCACTCTCTCAAATAAATAAATAAATCTTTAAAAAAATAAAAAAGATTCACAGTGAAAACAGTGCCCATCCTCTGGGGATGAGGCAGGACCATTCATGACAGCACAATCCTCAGATGCCACGGTCATCACTTTGAGGTGGGAATTCAGGCGCCCTCTCGGAGAGTGAGAAGGATGGTTGTATAGAAGTACTTCTTCAGATCACACTCATATGTGGCTTCCCACGTGTGAGGACCCTCTTAAAGAGAAGAAGGGGCTGGGGAAAGGCAAGACGGTGGAAAATATGAAGAGAAAGGAAACCAGAGTGAGAGAGAAAACAGAGCTAACAGGTGAGGTCACAGGAGTGTGACATTTTATGAGCACTGTGGAAACAACGGCAAAGCCCCTGAATGAAAAGTGGCCTGGAGAAATAAGCCATGTGTTCCCAGGACTCAAAGAGAGAAAAGTCCAGCAAGTTGCAATGTCCCCAGATCAGCTTTCCCAGGAGAACAGGGGAAACAGGGAAGAGAGGACAAGGGAATCTAATCCCAAGTGCCAAGGCTGGGGAGGGAGGATGAAGAGGATAGTGAAGTGACGAGGGCAGGCTGGAGGGACAGGAGTGATACCCATCCCACAGGCTGGCAAGAAGATGAAATGAGGTCACACGTGATCTCTTAGCAGAGTCCAACAGAGAGGAGAACACAGATTGAAGTCCCTTGTTTGCAATTCTGAACAATTTTGTAGCAAGGTCTTTTGGCCATAAAACCAGACCTCAATTGATGCAAGGGTTAATTACGGTCCTTATGCACCCCACTTGGCTTAAATATTCAATTCTTTTTTTTTAAAAAAAGATTTTATTTACTTATCTGAGAGAGAAAGAAAGAGCATGAGCTGTGGGGAGGGGCAGAGGCGGAGGGAGAGGGAGAAGCAGACTCTCCACTGAGCAGGGAGCCCAAGGCAGGGCTCAAGGACCCTGAGATCATGACCTGAACTGAAGGCAGATGCTTAACTGACTGAGCCACCCAGGCACCCCAGTATTCAAGTCTTTTGCTGCAGAAATGTGCTTGATTGAGTTCTACCCTGGCCTCGTGAGGACATCTTGCAGTGCTAGTTACTCCCCAAAATCTGAAAAATTCTGAATTCTAAAATGTATCTGGCCCCAACAGTTGCAGCAAAAAGTCTGTGGACCTATACTCAATTCAGGTTCCCCCTCCCTCTCCAAACTGTTATTAGCTTGTAAGCTGTGACCAGGGGGCAACGTGGGCATCTTTGTGTCTGAGGGAGTGAATAGGAGAGGCGGTAAACGCGCATCCAACATTCTGTAAAAAAGGCGGGGGGGTGGGGGGGGAGTTCCGATCTCAGCCACTGGGAGAGGTGGGCGTGTTGGGGGAGATGGAGGTCTTTGAGAAGCAGCAGGTCTTCCGACAGCACTTGCCCTTTAATACTCTCCCTGGTACCCAGCACCCAGCACCCAGCACCCAGCACACGGAAAAGGGGGAGGGGGTGGAAGTCACTGCTCTGTGAAAAAAAAACAGCCACAACAGAGCTGCAGCTGCCATCAAAGGTCGACTTGCCACCTGAAGCCAGCATCTCGAAGAGGGCCTGAACTGCTGCCCAGGAGCTACAGAGAGGAGGGCCCCAGCACCCTGCTGGAGGGGCCGGCTCCACGGAGGCCAGGCATCAGCAACCGGAGCACAGAAAGGGGTCCCCAGGCAGGAGCCATGGCCCGGCCACCTCCCTGCTGGCTGTGGATTCTGGGGACCCTGGCGGGGCTCTCAGCAACCCCAGCCCCCAAGCCTTGTCCGGAGAAGCACTACTGGGTCCTGGGAGAGCTTTGCTGCCAGATGTGTGAGCCAGGTGAGAGAGGAGGCCATGCCGGGGGCTTGGGAGGAAGGCTGGGGAGAGCGCATCTAAGCTCAAAGGGAGGAATCCTGTACCGCCTTGACAAGGGCACAGAGGTGGCCTTCCTCGGGCCTTGACCCTGGACCTCTGCTCGCAGGGACTTTCCTCGTGAAGGACTGTAGCAAGCATGGCGAGGCTGCTCAGTGTGACCCGTGCGTCCTGGGGACCGCCTTCTCACCAGACCACCACTCCCGGCGCCACTGTGAGAGCTGTCGGCATTGTAACTCTGGTGAGATGGGCAAGCCTGTGGGGGACCAAGGTGGCAGAGCTGGGTGTGGGGAAGCAAGGAGGAGGGGGCCAGAGCTTGTCACTTCGAGGCTACTGCAAGTGGAGCCAATGCTGGAAAATGGGGGGCCGTGAGCAGGACACGTATTGGCGTGGGGAGACTCCGGTGTTACAAGGAAGGGGTAAGCAGAATGTGGGGGGGCTGCCAAGAATGGGTATACCACACAGATCACCATAAGAAAAAGGAGTAAGTGAAAAAAAGGGAGTGGGAGTGGCCCTAGGTCCCTAGATTTCAGATGAGCGACCCCCCCTCCCCCATTGATCAACTGGCTGTGTCTGGAAACATGCATTTGTCTGGAACTTGGAGAACATCTTTCTTAGGATTTAACAATACCAGAAGGAACATCCTTCTTCTTCTTCTTCTTCTTCTTCTTCTTCTTCTTCTTCTTCTTCTTTTTGCACAAAAGGCAATTTAGGAAAAGCAATATGTATGCAGCCCACGTTTTTCTTGTTTGTTTTGTAATTTTATCTTTTTTAAATGAAGAAGTGTAATGTCTGCAGCTGTGTTATGAATTCTTTTATTATTCCTCCAGCTTAGCTAGAATTTCAGAAACCGTTTGCCAGGCCCGATAGAGGCGCAGACTTTGAAGTGCCCCCTTTGAACAAATGTTCCCCCTCAGGACCCTTCTGAGGACTCTGGAACTGCATCACTACGCTGCTTGCCTATCAAATGTGGTCTCAGTAGGCCCTGTATACTGTCATCTTCAAAAATGATCTAAATAAAAGGTTTTGCCATTGCAAATCAGTCAAAAAACAACATCTTAAATACACAAATATCCCTCCGTCCACTTAACTTAGAAATATACTGGATGCTTTTCTCTTCTTGGCAGCAACCCCAGCAGAGTTGGAATATTCTAGTCAGAGCCTCCCCACTCGCGGCAGGCCCCACCAGAAGGCCTTTTCCCAATACTGAGCCAGCCCCCGCTCCCTTTGCTGGGTTCCAAACCAGGCAATCCATGATCCTTCTCCGTAACACTCAGCCCGGAGGCCTCCATAGCACCCACGCAGCAACTGCCTGCAGGACGCCAGGGAACGGTGGCCAGGGGTAGGCGGAATGAGTGAAGCCCCCAGCCCTCTGGACCTCAGTGTTCCCCTGGGTAAGATGGAGAAGTGCCTGACATCAGCCTGGAATTAAGGGCACAGGTTATACGTGGTGAAGAGAACTCCCAGGTCTCTGGATCCTCATCACTGAAAACAATGGCACTCCTTCTGCACAGAATCAAGCCCAGCCCTCTCTTTAACCCTTCTTCCCCTCGGGCACACACCCTCCTGACCACCGCCTCTGGGGCCTGAGGTAGTCTTCCTCGCCTTTGCCTTCCTCCTCTCCCCTCCCTGGCCCCTGAGACCTCCCCCATCACTGTTCTCCTCCTGTGGACCCTTGTCCAGACTGGCTCGTGATTCCCGGTAAAAGCAACAAGGAAACCAAATTCTGGTAGCAGCTGCTAGTCAGAATTCCGAAAGAACCAACCACAGGGGCATAAGGATGGGAAGAAGGAATCTGTGTCCCTCTCCCTTACCTGACAAAAGGCATCTGCTAAAGGAATTGTTAGAGCACTGGTCGTTGTCTTTGGCATCCTCCAGCCTTCCTTTCTGCATCCCTCTTCCTCCTGTCAGGGCTCTTCTCCCTGGGTCCCCATGAGTGCACTGTCCCAGGGCCCCACCAGGCTGGGCTCAAGCCTGGCCCACATCCGGGCTCCAGTGCCTTCCCCAGAATCACCCTCCTCTTCTTAACCCTAACCACCTGTGAGCCCACACCAGCCCAGTGCCCCTCCCTTCCTCCTCCCCTAGCAGAACCTATCTGCAGTCACTCCGCACCTGACCTCTATACTTGAATGAAATTTACATTGTAAAGACAAAGTATGTTACTAATCAAGTAACTCTCTAGTAAAGTTACAAAACCTATCAGGGAACAAATTTGGGGAGAAAAAAAAAAAACCTATCAGGGACCATAGCAGCACTAGTCCTGATTGCTTAAAAACTGGAAAATACCCAAATGCCCGTTAACAGAATGGACACATGAATCGCGGTATATTCATACATATGCTCTATAGCATGCGAACGAGCGGTCTGCAGTTACGATATGGATGAATTTCACAAGGGACTGAGTAAGAGGGTCAGGCACAAGTGAGTACACATGCATGACTAGACGAATACGGTACAAAAATAACCAACATGAATTTGCAGCATTAGGAAGGCAGGCTGGTGGCTATCTGTGGGTGGCAGGAGGCAGTGACTAGAGAGGGACACTGCTGCTCTTGTTCGTGGCTCCCACCTGCAGTCATTCTCAACCTTTACACTTGTGACCTGTGTACCTCTCTGTCCGTCTCTTATACTTCAATGAGAAGTTGCCAAAGTGCCAGGGAATAGGAGAGAAAATCCTGCAAGCTGTTTCTACTTTTTTAGGGTTGGCATTTTCTGAACCGTGAATAAAGGGAAAAAACCCAAGTGATTCCTTTAATGACACTAGTAATAAAGGCAGAGGCCCTGGGTGCTGGGGCGGGGGGCTTTGCGTGGCTGGGGCTGGAGTCCCTGCAGCTGGGCCTGGGATGGGAGCTCAGGACAGGACTTAGCAAGCGTGCCTGGCAGGTCACCGAGGCCTTATCTTCTTGTGTTCCTCCCCCGCTCTCCTCTGTCCCCAGGTCTTCTCATCCGAAACTGCACCCTCACCGCAAATGCAGAGTGCGCCTGCCCCAAGGGCTGGCAGTGCAGGGACAAGGAGTGCACGGAGTGTGACCCTCCTCCAAAGCCTTCACTGACACCGTCTCGGGACCCAGACCCGCACCCACAACCCACCCACTTACCTTATGCCAAAAGTAAGTCCCGGGCAACACTTTGTCCAGCCACAGGGATAAGGGTCGCGCCCGAACCATCACCCTCCCCACATCAGCTGCCTGGCCGGCGGTCAGCCTTCCCATCTCCCCTGGCCTCTTAGGCCTCGGGCCTTCCTTCAGCCCAGGCTTGTGCCCTGGGAGGTTCCCTGCTGCTGCTCACCCTGTCTCTTTTTCCAGGGATGCAGGTAGCCGGGACAGTCCAGCAGGTGCAGACTCTGGCTGACTTCAGGTGGCTGCCTGCCCCCGCTCTCTCAACCCGCTGGCCACGTGAGTTTTCCCCCATTCTCTACCCCCAGGGAGACTGCATAGGGGACAGGGAGGCCCTCCAGAAAGCTCCTAGGAGTAGGAGGAAGAAGGGGAAGAAGCAGAGTCTAGGGATTAGGAAAGAATTTAGTCCAATGGTAGCAGTGGGGGAGGGGTGGGAGAGAGCCGGGAGGAGGGGTGACAGGCGGCCTGGGCCCAGGGGAGTCAAGGCCTCAGCCCTGTCCAAAACTCCTTGTGTGGCCCCTGCTTCTCACAGCCCAAAGGTCCCTGTGCAGCTCAGACTGCATCCGCATCTTTGTGATTCTCTCTGGAATGTTCCTTGCTTTCACCGTGATCGGAGCCCTTTTCTTCCATCAACAAAGAAAATACAGACTAAGTAAGAGGCAAAACACAGGTCTCCAGTCCTGTCCCTGCACCGTACCCTACCACCCCAGCCCCATTGGAACCTCACTGACGGCTTGCTCGCTGCATCTTTATCAACCCTGGCTCCCCCGCTCTTCCTTTCCTCTTCGCTAGCAACCCCCTGACAGCCCTCCCCCAGGCTGAACCTCCAGGGCTCACTTCCCCTCCCTTCAGCACGTCCCAGCCCCACCGCCCGCCAAGGTTCATCCATTCTCCTCCCGCAGACAAAGAAGAAAGTCCAGTGGCGCCCGCAGAGCCTTGCCCATACAGCTGCCCCAGGGAGGAAGAGGGCGGCGCCATCCCCATTCAGGAAGATTACCGAAAACCAGAACCTGTTTCCTACTCCTGAGCTCGCGCACCGCGAAGGGGGAGGGGAGAGGGGCGGCGGGTCATCACTACAATAAAATCCCTGCCTCCATCCCACCCCAGCGGCCACGCACGGGGAGTGAGACCTGGCGCGCGCGCGCACGCGCACACGCACACACACACACACACACACACCAACACCCCGACCCCCACCTCCACCCCACCCTCGGGTTTCAGTACCATCCTGTCATCAGGACCCTTTCCTACGCGCAGACTTGAGAAAGTGCCTTTTGGAGGTGGAGGGTGGGATAGGGGGGTGCTCAATGTGTCTTGGCCCAGCCACCTTCACCCCTGCGCTGTACTGGAGGGCTGGGCTCTAGGTGGAGAACACACTTCCCCTACGAACCACCGCGACCTAAAAATTCTGCAAAATAAAGTGACAGCCAACCACACACGGAAGCTCTTCCCGCGTTCTCTCTCTGGAATTCCAATCTCACTGCGCAGGCCACTCCCAGGCTCTCCCAGCCTCCTCTCCCAGATCGGAGATCCGAGGGAGGAGCTTTCTCCAGGGCAGACTAGTGTTGGGGCCCGCCCAAGTCCGGGAGTGGGGATCGCGAGTGGGTGTGGCACCCACAGAAAATGAAGAAGGCTCCCCAGTAGCACTTCAGTCTCGCCCTTCCCCCTCCCCCTTATTTCAGCTCCACTTTCTTGGGTGGGGACCAAAAGCGTGCATGCAGTCAAGTCAGGTCTTGAGATAACCCGAGGATTTGGTGGGGTGCCGGGGCGGGGGAGCAAAAGGAGAACAATGAACAAGACTCCGGCAGGAGCACCTGGTGGCTTCACTCTCAGGCAAAGGCAGCCTCGGTGACAGCCAAAGTGAAAGTGAAAGAGAAGTAGGCCAAGGACTGAAGAGAAAGCAACAAGCTGGCAAGCGTGGTTTGAAGAGGCCCCTCTTCTCCAGCCGGGCCGTGCCAGCAGGAAGCGGCGCAGAAGGGCGGTGGGGGACGCGCGGGACGGGGGACGAGGGGGGCGGGAGGGCCGCCCCCATGGGCACAGAGGAGGGATGGTGCCTGCTGCTCTGCTTGGCTCTGTCCGGGGTAGTGGCGGACCCAGGTGAGTGGGGAGCGCTGGCTGGGGGAGGGGGGGGGGAGTGTCGGGCCCAGGGGGCACTAGGGAGCCATCGCTGCGGTGAGATTCCCTGCCAAGAGATTCCGGAAGGGGAAAGGGTTGGGGGGAGGGGCCGGGGATGGCCTCCTAAGACCAACAGGAAAAAGGCTGGCAAAATAAGACACCAAGGGTGTTGGGGAGAGGGTAGAACACTGTGGGAAAAGCCAAATGAAGAGAAGAGGGGTCTCCTGGGTGGATGTGGTGGGGGCCTACGGGAGAAGGCACTTTTGGGAGCAGACCCTAAAGGGGAAGGGTTCCCCTCCCCAAGGAAATCCCTGGGGGGTGGGGGGGGGGAGGTGAGCCCGGAAGGTTTGGGGAAGAGAAGGCCACCTGTAATGGCAGAAAGCAGTGCAGGCCCAGTGGGCCGGCTGGGAAATTGAGAAGATGGTTGCCAAGGCCCCTAGCCAAACAAGTGTCCTGTCTCCTCTCCCGGTGGCAACCTTGCTCATTTATTTGCTTTTGCTGAGAAATCCTTTGACTGAAGAGATAGTTTTTCATGCCAGTTGTAGTAATAAACTCTTCCGAGTAAGACAAATCCAAGATTTTAAGTAATTCTTACCAAGTAGGTACCTGGAGTAGCAGGTGCTTCCCAGAAGGCTGGTGACAAAAGAGGGACCCAGAGACAGATAGGACCCTGGAAGACTTTTACTCCTTCCTTGCTGACTCTATAGCTGGGGTGGGTGACCCCGAGCACAGAAGCAACTCTCTGGGAAGAGGGTGCTCATCCTGTCTTTAACCCACAGCAGAAAGGCAGCGGCGGGCAGTGGACGTGGTCCTAGACTGCTTCCTGGTGGAGGAAGATGTGCAGCATGGAGGTTTTGCCAGCAGTAGGAACACGGTGAAGGCCTTGCTTGTGCTGAGGCAGGTACCCGTGCTGGATGACGGCTCCCTAGAAGGCCTCACTGACTTCCAAGGGGGCACACTGGCCAAAGACAACCCACCAGTTACCTTCGAGGCCTCAGGTAAGAGCCCTGCACCCTGTGTCCCAGTCTTTCCGGGCTCCCTCTGCTGAGATGGCCCAGTTCCCAAGTACGCCCCCTGCCTCGGCTTCCCATGGGTCGGGTGTTCTCCAACCAACCAGACCTCTGTGCTGCCCTTCTCCCCCCAGTGAACTTGGTACAGATTCCCCAGGCCGAGGCCTTGCTCCATGCTGACTGCAACGAGAAGGAGGTGACCTGTGAGATCTCCCGCTATTTTCTCCAGGCCACTGAGAAGGCAGCTTCGTTCATCACCAACGTGCAGGTATCCGGAGGAGGACCTAGTGTCTCCATGGTAATGAAGACTTCCAGGGATGCGGAGAATGGGGCTGTCTTGCACCCCACACTGAACCTGCTCTTGAGCCCCCATGGGATGGTACAGACTGCAGGTGAGAAAATTAAAAGTAGCAGTAAGAAATTCTGGGGTTTTTTTTCAAGTGGTCATTCATCAAGGAATAGAAGGAGAAGGAAGGGAATAAGCCCACCGCCACCCACATCAGTCATCTCAAGGTGTCCCCTAGCCTCAGTCCTTTCTCCTAAAGACCCAAATAATTGGAGGGATCATTTTCACCTCCTTCAACTGAGGAAATGACATGTGATGCTCTATTTGCATATGCTGTCCCTAGAAGTCTTATTAAGCCAAACACCAGTTATATCCCAGTGAAAGCCAGCCTGGCCTGGTACTTCAAGAAGATTAGACCAAAGACAGGAATGCAGATTCACTCATGATCTCTTATTAGTAAAACCGGGTCCTTGCCCTCTCCCACCCAGCACATCCCAGCGGGTACAGGAAATTGAGAACAGGACGGTAGATTTCTCCAGAATTCATCAAAGCCAATATTTTGCCTCCAAAAAGAGACTACCAAGTCCAGAGATTAGGCAGCTACCCTCTTATCCTTAGAAAGCCCCAGAACACTGGAAGCTTTCTGTGGTGCGGCCTAAATGTATCCTGCCACATCAGAAAAGAGGGGTTCTCATGTCTTTCCGGTGTCAACCATAGTCCTGGCACAGCTAGGTATCCCCCCCTTTTATCTTAGGATACTTCAAACCTACCAAAACAAGTGAAAGAATAATGGGGAGTAAATTAGGTAATGAATACCCAATTATTAATATTCTGCCACATTCTCTCTTGATAAATGGAAGGATAGATATCCCCCAAACTAACTGAAAGTAAGTTGCCGACATCTCAACATTTCACCCCAAAAGTTTCCATGCAGAGCATGTATTCCTTTAGAACACAAAATTTATAACCAAAGACAAGGATATTCTCCTTCATAATCACAAAGCCATCACCCCAGCTGCAAACCAAGGTGGGGAGCGGTCTACAGTGGTACAGGCAATAAGGGGGTACGGTGTGTAAAGAATTCAATAGCACATTCTCACTGTTACGCCATCACCATATTGGCAATCTTGAACACTACCAGTGATAAAATACTCCTCCCTGCCAGGAAAGTCTGTTCCCATCACCCCCACCACTGCTCGGTACGCCACCGAGCATCAGACTTAAGAAACTAAAATTGGGCGCCTGGGTGGTGCAGTTGGTTGAGCAACTGCCTTTGGCTCAGGTCATGATCCCGGAGTCCCGGGATCGAGTCCCATATCGGACTCCCAGCTCTGCGAGAAGTCTGCTTCTCCCTTTGACCTTCTCCCCTCTCATTCTCAGTCTCTCGCTCTCTAATAAATAAATAAAAATCTTTAAAAAAAAAAAAAAAGAAACTGTAAAATTGATATAGCAGTACTGTCGATTTACAGTCCATTTCAAACCTCTCCAGCTGCCCCAATAATGTTCTTTTAGCTTTCTGGTTTATTTGGGGGGGAGAGTTTAAAGGCCAGGATTCAAACAAGGATCATGCATTGCATTTAGTGGTCCTGTGCCTTCAGCTTCCTTTTTTTATTTTATTTTTTTATAATTTTATTTATTCACCTGACAGAGAGACAGAGAGAACACATGCAGGGGGAGCGGGAGAGGAGGGAGCCCAACACGGGGTCCCAGGACCCCGAGATCATGACCGGAGCCAAAGGCAGACACTCAACCAACCAAGCTACCCAGGTGCCCTATGCCCTTAGCTTCCTTAAGTCCAGAACATTCTTCTCCCAGCACTGACATCTGGAGAGAGCAGGCCCACTGTCTCAAAGAGCATCTCACCATTCGGACTGTCTCATTGTTCCTCATTAGATTTAGGTTCAGCATGCCTGGCACAGATACTGCCACTGTGTGCTTTTTAAATCTCTTACTGCTATGTAGTCTTCACAGCAGCCTTGCCTTAAGCAGATGACCTTGGCAACCCTTAGTGACTCGTCCAAAGTCACAGAGCTTAGTAAGTGGAAGGAGCAGGGTTTCAAAGTTTTTTCTGCTATTCCAGTGGCCTGACCTGAAGGCCAGTGGTAACCCCTAATTTTGCCTATGGACTTGTCTAGTGAGAAGTCCATAGCTCTTGTCAGATGGTCGGGGGGTAAGTGACTCCAAAATAGTTAGGATTACCATGTGTGCCAGGCTGCCTCTCCACAGCACCATTTCTCTGTGGTTCCATCTAGTGGGAAATGAGCTCACTGGCCTCATTGTCTAAAGGACGAGGCAAGGGCAGGCATGTGCCCACAGCGTGCCCACAGCTAGAGATGGCGGGGAGGAGCCAAAGGAGGAAGCAGCCCTCAATCACCCTTCTTTTTCTCACCACAGTGGAGCTCCAAGTGACAACACAGACCCCATCCCTGAACTTCCTGCTGGGGTCCTCAGCCTCCCTGCACTGCAGCTTCTCCATGGCACCAGGCTTGGACCTGACCCGTGTGGAGTGGCGGCTGCGCCACAAGGGCAGCGGCGACCTTGTGTACAGCTGGATCGAGGGGCGGCGGCAGGCCAAGCGGGAGGGCGCCGTGCTGGGACCTGAGGAGCTGCTCGTGGCCGGGGATGCCTCGCTCACCCTGCCTAGCCTCACTCTGAAGGATGAGGGGATCTACATTTGCCAGATCACCACGTCTCTATACCAAGCTCAACAAATCATCCAGGTCCACATCCAAGGTGAGGCCATACTTGGGTCTCCAGGGAGAGGGGAAGGGATGTGCCTACGGGAGCGTTTTCCAGGACAGAGTCCAACACAAGGGCAAGTTCCCGAGAGGCAGACCGTCACATGGCCATGACCTAACTGCCCTCACCATCCTAGAGGCACAGACCGTTCCCTGTCAGACTCCAGGAGAGTTCCACCATGCAGTTTCCCAGCCCCGAATCCCGCCGCCTTGTCCTGGCTGGCTGTCTCCCAAGTACCCCAGTCCTCGAGACCACATCCTGAGGAGCAGCAGCAGCAAACTGAGGAGGGGCCGTGGGAGCCATGTGACTGGCAGGAGGACTTCATCACTGATGTCCTTGAAAACCAGCGGCTTATAGTGATGATAAGAAGCCAACCTTTACTTGGTTTTACTGTTTTTCAACCACCTGTGGAAGATGTGCCCCCCTTTTGGCCTGCATCCAGGGTGGACCCCTTACACCTACTTTCAGGTTTCACAACCAGCTTTCACTCCCAGCAGGAAGAGAAAAGAGGCTTTGGGAGACTCAGCTATCAGGTTGGGGCCCTCTGTTATCTGAGTCCTCATTCTTTCTTCCAGCTTCCCCCAAAGTACGACTGAGCTTGGAGAACAAAACTCTGCCAGCCACCCTCATCTGCAGCATCACTGGCTATTATCCTCTGGACATGACCGTGACGTGGACCCGAGAGGAGCCAGGCGGAGCCCCGGTCCCAGTCTCTGGCGCCTCCTTCTCCAGCCTCCGGCAAAGTGCAGCGGGCACCTACAGCATCTCCTCCTTGCTGACTGTAGAACCTGGCCCCGCAGGCACCACCTACACCTGCCAAGTGGCCCACAGCTCCCTGGAGCAGCCCCTGGGGGCCAGCACCCAGATCTTCCCACCAGGTACCAGGAGTACCCTCCTTTCCCCACTTCCATACTTGGGCTCATGGCTCTCCTGCCCCCAGCTCCATCTCTGGCCTTGCTCGGCCTCCCACAGCACTTTGTTCAGCCTCCGCTTCTTAGTTCCCGAGATGGCAGCCCCCCATCCTAGGTGCCCCTATGTCCCAAGACTCCGCTACACCCCAGGTTCCCGGGCACAAGACAGTGTACTGAGAGCTGGAGCTCAAGGATTCCTGCCAAGAAGTTTAGTCAGCTTGGCGGGATGGACTAGGCAGTCAGGGAGGACAGCCTGGAGGAGATACACCAGCCGAGCGAGCTAGCTCACGGGGGAGGAGAACAGCCAAGATGGAAAGAACAGCACACTTGGAGGCCAGATTATAAAATAGTCTCAGGAGAATTTGGGGAACTGCACAGCTAGAGCCAAGGCTGTGTGGGAAAAGGGAGAAGCACCTCCAGAGCTTGAAAGTAATTACATTTATTGAGCATTTACATGAACCAAGCACTGTACTAAGCAGTTAGCTGTATGACCACGTGTATTATGACTCCCATTTTACTGATGAGCAAACTAGCTCTTACAGATGTCAGGGAATTTGCGCAGGGTCACCTACCTAGTAAATGGCCAAAGAAAATATGAAAAATGGGCAGCCTGACTGCCCTGCAGCCTTAAACCCTCTACTGCTATTAGTAGGCATGTCACAATGGGCCTTCAGGCTGCAATTTCATCCTAAAGTCACAAAATGCCATCGAAAGGTTTTCAGCAAGAAATGCAAACGTCCAGGAGCATTGGGCATTATTTGGTGGCTCTCCGGACTGCAAGCTTTCCCAGAACTCGGTTCTTTGTCTCAGCTTACATCATTCCCCAGCTAGTCGCAAAATTTCAGTTTACCTGTCAACAACTTATCAACCTAAACCTCTCTAAATGTCCCAAGGTGGGAAGGTGCAGGAAATTCCATGTAGAGGAATACATGGACATCCGACGACCTTCAACAAGTAGGACTACCACAGTGTGCCCAGTTCCTGGGTGAAAGCAGAATGCTTGTCACGAGCTCCTTACCTGGGGATGGGGATGCACGCGTGCACACGCTCTCTCTTCTCTCTCGCTCTCCCTTTCTCTCCCTGCTTTGTCCCTCTTGCTGGGGCAGGTGCGGGCTCCAAAATTATTCCAACCTACTGATTCCTGCCCATGGTGCTTTCAACCTACAGAGCAGAAAACAGCCTTTGGAGTCCTCTTGGCCAGCAGCCTCTTCCTTCTTGCACTGTTGTTCCTGGGGCTTCAGAGACAGCAAGGTGAGCCCTGCTCTTCCCCTCCTCTTTTGTGGATCAGCCAGCTGTAGCCACCTCCCCACCCAGAGTGTCCCAAGTGTCCTGAGTTCCAGCCAGTGCCCATACCACAGTGCCTGGCTTTTGGGTTACCTCAACTGAAAGCAACCTCCTTCTCTCGTTTTCTCCTAGCTACCTCACCAAGATCTGCCAAGACTCTGAAGCCCTCTGGGTAACCACTCTCCCGCCTCAGAGCAAAAGAGAAGAGTAGTCACATTCTCCCAGAAGGACTCCAGCCAAGTCTCAGAGCTCAAAAAGACCCCAAGAAAGACATGAAGAAGGCACGGATCCTTGGACTCTGCCTCTGTACGGGTCTCTGCCTTCCTTCCTTGTGTTTCTGGGCTGAACACCAAGGGAGAAAACGTGAAGAGTTGAGAGGGTGGTAGAAAGCAGAATGTCTGGGTGGAGGTTAAAAATGAGCCTGTGGTAGGAAAAGAAAATGGGAAGATACTAAGGAGCGAGTGGGCAAGTCATGATCTCATGGTTTGTGAGACGGAGCCCTGTGTCGGGCTCCACACTCAGTGGAGGGGTCTGTTTGAAGATTCTCTCCCTCTGCCCCTCCCCCTGACTCATGCTCTCATTCTCTCTCTCTCTCTAAAATAAATAAATTTCTTTTTTTTTTTAAAGGAGCAAGTGGAGGGGGGGCAGTGGGACAAAGGGGTATGGCGGTTGGGCCATAACACACAAGCATTTGAACTCTGTCCAAATTAAAGTCCCTTGTGTCCTCAGAAACAAAGCTTTTCCACTTTCCTCTCTTTCCCCACACCGGACCCAACGGAGCCCTCTCCCCAAGCCTTGCCGCACCAACTGGCGGAGTGTTCGGGGTATGAAACGAAGGTGCTCAGAGGCAGTCCTGGGGCGCCATGTCAGGTCGCCCTATGGAACCCTGAGCCGCAATTAAGGTCGTGCCCTTTTGGACAGCACCTCACTCCCTCAAATGCCAGGGAGAGATTTCTCCTTTCATCCCTCTCTAAAATGTGTCCCGTCAGGTCAGCGGAACTCAGCAGAAGAAAACTGGACATAAGGCTGCTGGGGAACAGGGCGTGTTCACAAAGGCCTCATGCGGGCACCGCCTCGGATGGGCCAGGCAGCATGAGGACGTAGGAAGGAGGCAGAGGGGAGGTATCTGAGAAAACCTGCAGCGGTTTCTGAGGTGATGTGTGAGATGCCCACTCGACTTCCTGTCATCACGTCCTCTCACTAGCACCTGGAAGAGTTGGGCCACTTCCTCTGCCGACACACGGATCTTTCATCTCGAGAGTGCCACAAGGCACCCATAAGCCAGCCTTCCGGCCTCGCACAACATCACACGGTAGAAGGGAAACAACCCCCACCCCTCCTCAGTTACTCCGACCCAAACAACAACCAAGTCAGTTTAGTGGTAGGAATTTATATATATATATTTTTGCCTTTGTTCAGAATACATGAAGTTGGTCGATATGCCACATGCCTTGGGCGGAAGTACAACGGTTATTATTCTATACAAGTATGAGGTTGGGGGTAGGAAAAAAGACAGAGGTGATGACAGACACACAGTGGAAACCCCACATCGCCTCATGGCACACCAAGGAAGAAGGGGATGTGGGAAGCTCGGCTTCATTTGACTGCAAAGTCCCGGGATTTGGTTGCATATTTGCTCATGCACATGGGTGGTGGGAGGGAAGAGGGACAGCAAAGACGCAGAAGAGGGTACAGGGTGGGTGAGAAAGAAAGTAGAAGGCCAAACATCCTCAAAAGAACAAAGCCAACTACATCTGGTGAGCCTCAGAGGGACAGAAACCTAGGAAAGAATTCCTGTGACAGGGCTGGGTGGGCCCAGAGGGCGAATTTGCTCCAGGCTCGGGACACATCGAGGACAGTGGCAGTTCTTCTCCAGCGGTGACCCCCTGCATTAGGCAAGGAGGAGCCCAGAGGAGAGTGGAGACCTTCGAGGGGGGCCGTTGGGAGGGTACACTGACTGCTTTCTTCCAGCTCTTCAGTCCTGCCCTGAGGCAGGACGAAGGGAATGTGGGAAACAGGGGCAAAGGGAGAGGGAGGATGGTTTTGTGCAATGAAATGCTGCTGCATGGAAAAGAAGCACCCGGCCTGGCCTGGCCTGGCCTGGCCTCAGCCTCTTTCTGCTTGTGGGCCAAAGGATGGGAGGAATAAGGGGTCATGGGTGTTCCCACTTGCTGCTCCCAGCCTCCCTCCTCCCCTCACACCTGGGTCTGTCGCACTCCACGAGCTATCCTGAAGCCCAGTGGTGGCCTCCCACCCTCAGGTTCCACTGTCTGCCCCCACAAACCATGCAGAAAGGAAAGGAAAGAAGGCAAGGTGGAATTCAGAAGGGTACAGGGGGTTCAGAAGGGGAACACAGTGCAGGAAGAACAGACAGGTGGCTCTCGATAAGAGGGCCCATAGCAGCACAGCCGCGCACATGCGCACCTGTCCACAGACGGTCCCGCCTCCCACCCAACACTGGGTCGGTGGGTACACGGGACTTCTCAGAATACACAGAATCTGCCAGCCTCAGGAAGGACCTCCGGCCTCGTCCCTGTCTTTGGTAAGTACATGGGAAGGGTGTAGAGGAAAGGAGCCCTGGAGAGCCCAAGGATCGTCATTTCTAACACCTCACACTTTATCGAGGGGAAGGGAGAAGCAGGACCCTCCCCGATGAGCAGGCAACAAGTGGCTTCCTCTGAGCCTGTTATTTTCGAAATAGGCCCTTGACTCATCGTCTCTCTATAATTAACACTCGTTCTCCCTTTACCTGTGCCAACAATTAAAGCTAACTCGGAGTCTCCAGCTTTGGCTCTATGAAATTATTTGATGCTCTCACGAACGATACAGAACGCTGCAGAAAATGTGGACGAGAGACAGCCCCTTGTAGTTATGAGCTTAGAGGGCTGCTTCTAGGATGGGAATGAAGCCGGTCCTTTTGCAATTAATGTGCGTTGTGTAGGTGGCCAGAAAACAAAGCAAAAGGCTGTATGATCCCTGACGACACAGAACATCGCAGAGTAACAGGTCAGAAATAACTGCAAAAACAGATTTGACTTTCTGAAAGGGTACAACTCCAGAACCGAGTTGGACACCTCCGGCTCCTTTCCAGGCCTGGCCTAGGAGAAGAGCCCCAAGCGACCAGGGCAGTCCTGTTCCCAGCCCGCCCCCTGCCAGCAGCCTGGCCTTTCCTGGTTGACACCGTGGGCACCAACACCCTTCTCCTCCCCCAGTCTTGTTGGCAGCTTCTTGGGCACGTCACCTTGGCTACACCCCTTCCTCTTCTCTTGGCCTCCAATTCCTTCTGCCTTGGGGGGAACTTGAGAGGACATAAGAAGGGTGCCAGCTATGGCTCTTCAGAGAGTTACTTTAAGACTGTGCCACGAGCAGCATTTCTAGTGTTGAGGGACACAGTGCAAATGAAAGCAACAGAAAAGGAGGAATGGGCGATGGAGAAGCCAGGACAGGGTGGAGGAAGGTAGGTAGGGACGTTCGTTGAGAGAGCAAACAGAGGGAGAGGGATGTGAGTTCGGATGGCAATGAGGAACAGGGAAGGGGTGGCACATTCTCAAGTAAAAAAGTAGACTGGACACAGGAATCAGGAAGTCCCAGATGGAAAAGAGAAAGAGACAGGAGAAAACAAGAGGGCAAATTACATCAAGTTACTAGACATTCAGGCCTTTCAGTCGCAGGTGTCCCATCCCCGTGGTCTCCCTCTGACCCAAGCCAGTGACAAAAAGCCCAGCCCCACTTCCTCAGAACAGAAGGGACCATCTTCCCATGGCATCTCGCAGAGGGAAGGCTTGTCCATCAAGGAAGTCCCTTGTCTTTGCCCTTCGTCCCTCCCGACCCAGGTGACGATCCCACAGCAGCGATCTCCATACCTCAGTCAGAGCAGCCCCACTCCCCAGGCAGGCAGGCAGGCAGGCAGGGCTGGGAGAAGACTCCAGGACCTTCCCACCTCTTCACCCCACCAGCAACCTCAGCGATACTTACTTACAATAACTACCACGATGATGGCACAGATAGCTCCCAGCATGATCATCATCTGAGGAAACATTGACCAAAAAATGGGTCCTTGGATTTGGGGAAGAGGAAAGAGATGTTCCCACTAGAGATGTGGGAAAAGAACTTCCTCCATCCCGGGGATGGTGGAGGAAACCACACATCACCCAGGATCTAGGCAGGTCTCTCGGGGAGGGCCCAACCCTCCCATTCCCCATGAGACAACCACCCCTGCACCACAGCCAAGCCTTCTCTGAAACATCAGGGCGCCTGCGGCTCGCTCCATCTTGATTGGCTCCCATTGCCTGAAGGCTTTGAAGGGAATGCCATGGGGGTGCAGACATGGGATCTTTAGTCAGTTGGTTCATTTTTCAACGTGAAGTAATCAGCTCATTCCAAAAAGCTGTAGGTATTTAAATAGAGACCTATCCTAGCCATCGCGTTAATGTTGGCTGTGTGTGGGGAAGGACCAGGTGAGATTTTCCCAGGGGTCTTTGGGGAAAAGCAGCCCCACTGACCACTTCCCAACTCCTGAGCGTAGGGCTGGCACCCAGTTAGTGATTCTGAGTGCTCTAGCCTACCCTGGTGGCCAATTCTGGGTACCGCATCTCAAGGAGGCTTTCAGATTTCCTTCCCCCAGTTTCTCAGCGCCACCAGAGGTGAGGAAGGTAGAAGCTGAGGATTTTCTTGCCTTCTGGGAGTTGAGGCCCAGGAAGAGAAGGCAGAGAGGACAAGAAAACTCACCTTGCAGTTTTTCCACCAATACTTCCTCTTTAGCTTGGCAGCGCTGCTCTCAAACTGTGACGCTCCCACTTGCAAGGCGTCGGCTCGGTCATCCAGCTGTGACAGTATCTCATCTCTCTTCAGGACCTTGTCCACATTCACACGCATGATGTCCACCACCTGAGGGGGTACAGAAACAAAGCTAGTAAGCTTCCCTGCTAGAGACGGGGTAAAAAAACAATGGAAACTCAAGTCTGGCCCTGCCAGATGCCTTGCTTCCCAGAGCTTTTAGCCATCCCTCTATTTAAAAAAAAAAAAAAGTTTCTGAACTTCTACCGTCTGGAAACTTTCAGAGAAAAAGCTCTCCACTTACTTCCTCCACTTGTGCCTGGGTTTGCTGTAGTCGTCTGTTACTGGTCGTATTAGGAGGAGGGCCAGGGGGGCCCCCTCCTGGGGCAGTCCCTTCTGCCCCTTCAGTAGGTGGCTGAGCTGGAGCAGACCTGCGGAGGGAAGCAGACCGAGAACATAAAGTAACCGAGACAAGAAAGGAATCACGTGCATTCTGACCCCGTATCACAAACGCTATGGTGATTAGGCTCCATGCAACTAGAAAGGATTCTACCTTCTTGACGACACCAAGGAGGGAGATGCAGCATAGAGGAAGAAGCAAAAGATGAATGATCCTGTAACAACATTTGGGTGGGCTTCAGGGACATCCAGGGCGGCATCAAGAGATCCTGTTTGGAGCTGTCCTCTGACCCAAATTCAAACATCCTCTGGCACAATGGCTACAGGGACAAACGTGCCAGCTTTGGACTAAATGGCACTTCCCTAACTGTCGGAAAGAAGCCTTTCGGGGTACCTGGGTGGCTCAGGTCATGATCCCAGGGTCCTGGGATTGAGCCCCACATTGGGCTCCGTGCTCAGCAGAAAGCCTGCTTCTCCCTCTCCCACTCCCCCTGCTTGTGTTCCCTCTCTCACTGTCTATCTCTCTATTGAATAAATAAATAAAATATTAAAAAAAAAAAAGAAGCCTTTCACATGAAGTCAAACTGGAAAATTCTATCCAGGTTAAGAGAAATTCATACAAAAGGCTAATACCTACAGATTGAATAGCTCTTTTATGCAAAGCCTAAAGAAGACAAGTTGACAGACTCTGCTTAAAGGAAACCAGATATTAGTTGTTTCACACAGTGATAAGTATATCGGGGCTGCTGTAAGGACAACTTGGAGAATCACCAAAGGCAAGGCTTCTGTAGGTAGAGTTGAGTCAGGACTGTTCACTTGCTTTGTTTTTGGTAGAGAAGATGGGTATTTCACTTAGATAGACCTGGGGTGCCAAGCAATTGTGTTCGTTATGAAACCGTTCCAAGAGCACAGACAGGAAGCAAAAATATGGGTAATGGTCTTTGATGTACATGCATGATAGACAATGTGTCCCTTCCTTTTCTAGATTTGGCATCAAGTCTCAGGAGGCTCCCCTAGTTTTTCATGTCCCAAAGAGAAATCTTGGTTTACACTACTACACAGAGAGATTCTTTCTTTCCCTGAGCCTTAGAAGGAATGAATCTAGTGGAGGTCTTCAAGATAAACTCCTTTCCATGTCCCAACACACGGAGACTAAATTCACCTCCTGAAGAATTCCCAGAAATCTAACCTAAGGTATGAGATTTTTCTCTCTCAAGAAATAATCCACTGACAGAGGGAGATCTCTCAAACTTGATGGAGAATAGAAGTTATAGTAAGAACTCCTCATACAGGCACAGAATCTCACAAAACCTATCTCACAGGAGCAGTCCAAAAGTAAATGCATTAGGAATTAAATCATCACAAGTCACCAAAAAGGAAATGCCTTGACTACTCACAAAAGAACTGATACCCAGAAAATTCTTCCTCCCTAAGTGAATTTTTTTTTTTTTGGTCTAAAAAGATAGAGAATTACTTTTCAGAGAGGCTTTACTAGCAGATTATACCCAACTCAACCCCATTAAAGAAATCGCTTTCTCGTCTCCCTCTAAAGCACAAAGGAAGCAAAAGAGAGAAAAAAGATACAAAGCCATGGAAGCCACAAGACTCTTGTGTTACTACTGAGCTAAGCAATCTAGTTCTCTGAAGGTGGAAAATTCAGTGAGTAGGTAGCAGCCAGTATTTGGTCTTGGAAACAGTCCAGGATGGTGGCACCAATGACAAACTTAAGGTCAGAGACCTCGTGATGCCTTGCTTG
Source organism: Nasua narica (assembly GCA_028533885.1). NCBI lineage: Eukaryota > Metazoa > Chordata > Mammalia > Carnivora > Procyonidae > Nasua > Nasua narica. Next base: position 34,858,911 of record CM052807.1, read on the forward strand.
TCACCATGCTTCTTCCATTTCCTTCAGTTCATCCTACATGTGTGCTGTTGGGAACCAGTCCATCCCTCTCCTCCCCAAAGTGTGGGAGGGGAAAATGGAATCTTAGTGCTTGGCCAAAATGCAGAGAACATCACATACAGTTCAAACTGCAGTAATCAAATAGAGAAAAAGCGAAATGGTTATAAAGCATTTGAAGGGACCATTTCACTTACTATTTGTTGGGAGTTGGGAACACTCAGCAATAAAACATCCAAGGGTAGCCATAACCCATATGCCACATAAGTAAATCTTTTCCCCTTTTTGTCACTATGAGAAGGAACACAAATATATCTAGGATGAGCCAGAACTCCAGACAGTAATAAGAAAGAAAAATCTCTATTAAATAAATGGTGGTCCTGACAGGGATATACTTCATTCGTCTTGCCACAGTTCTCCCTCAGGACCTTGGGATGCGGGTAGTGCTGAAGATGGTCAGACACTAAATTGAGTTGTTGGAGTTCTATTTCTCTTCCAACTTGGCCTCGACTGGATGACAGGAAAACACCTCCTATACAGGTGGCCTTGAGATGAATGGCTGCTTGGAATCACATGCCACTGCCCCCTGAGTCTTTCTGAGCTGCTCACCTGGCGCCAAAGAACTGTCAGATAAGTTTCTGGATCTTTGCTCACCGCCAAGAGAGGGTGGGCGAGTAGGATAACGCCGCACAGTTGGGGCGAGGGGCATACATAAATCTGGAGATCGCAGGGCAACTCAAGTTACTAACTGGCAGGTGCACCCATTACTGTTTCCAGAGGCCCTAAGTACAGATTCGATGAGACAACAAGAAAGGGTCTCGGACCCCTCCCCGACGTCTCTCCATGCCCCACCTTCGCCCAGTCCCGGGCTTTACTATTACCGAGACTGAACGGGGCGCCCCACAGGCGAGAGGAGAGAGTGCCAATGAAGTGAGACCCCCGCACCCCTAGACTGCCCGCGGGGTGCTGGCTGTGGCTGCTGTAGGAATGGGGTGCTGCCCTTCCTCCTCAGGGGCGGCCAGCTCTGGGGGCGGCGCGCGGTGGTGGTTCCCCGCGTCGCCGCAGCTGCTGCAATGCGCCATTTTCCGTCCCGCAGAGTCCGGCGCTGGGGGTGGGAGTTGGCAAGAAGGTGTCGAGCCCCCCACACCAGAGGCAACTCACATTTCTGTGACTGTTGAGGGATCCGTCTTGTCTCCTGAGACTGCGGCCAGATTACCTGGCCGGGGAAACGCTGCGGCTGAAGTCTACGGAGCCGCCAAGCTCCGCCTCCACCTGACCACCCGGGGCTCCAGCTGCGGTACAAGTCACCGCAGCTCCCGCGCGAGTCCAACACTTTATTAGCGTCGGCCACGCCTCCCAGTAACATTGACAATCCCGCGGCCCAATCAACGCACAGAACAGGCGCGGGTCCCGAAGCCAAGCCCGACTAAGACAAAGCCCGCCCCGTCCCTGCAAGTTAGCCAATCCCAGCTCTCCTCTGGGAAGGAGCGGTTGCCGGGGGATCGTTCACTGACCACTACAACTATAGTTTGCTTACCAGCCTAACTAAAGAGCTGAGTGGAAATATTGAGTGGAGATTTCTGAGAGTGGAGATTTCTGAGAGTGGAAATTTCTGAGTGGAAATTTCAGAGAGCTCCTGCTTTCTGGAAAAACGGTGCCAAGAGTTTGATTTAGGCCCTTTGGGTCCCTGCCAGCCAATCTCTGAGCAGCTCCTGAAGTCCGGGCCCGCCCACGGCCCGGAGCCCCTAGCTCCAGCCAATCACAGCCGCGGGGCGGGCCCCAGCATGCAGTCGCCCAAGACCCGGGAGTGCAAGGTAAGGGGGAGGTATCGCGGGGCGCGCAGACCCTGGCTTCGCGTCCCTCACAAACAGCTCTGAGGTGCAGAATCCACGGAGGCAGAGCCGCGGGCCCCTGACACCCAGGACCCGGCGCGGAGCAATTACAAAGACTTCGTTCATCTTTTCCCTTCAACATGGCCAGCAGGCTCCTCACGCGGTGTATCCTTAAACGAACTCCCGGTGCAAGCCCGCCGCTCCTGTCCCTCCCACGTAGGTCTTCACCTCGACTCAGTTGCGCGAACCAAAACCTGGAGACCATCCTAGATTTCCTTACCCGTTCATCTGTATTCCCCTTCTGATAATTCACCAAGTTGAGTCATTTTTCCTTCTTAGTTTTTCTAGGATTCCCTCCCCGCGTATCATGGTCCTGCTCTCACTTTAGACTATTATCCCTTTGCCTGGACGCCGTGAGTTGTAAAACTGAACCATTATTTTAGCTCCCGCTAAGGAAAAAAGGTGGCAAATAAACACACCACGCTTTCTTATAACTTCGGATTTTTATTTTATATTTAATGAAAGTGTAGATTTCTATATATGCAGATTTTTATAATAGTTCACTCTAGTGCATACATTAAAAGGAAATTTAAAAAGAGTATCATGGTAACAGTATTCCCAAAACTTCACATTCATAGCCTCATGCCTATGACTCCTTTTTTTTTTTTTTTTTTTTTTTTTTTTTACTCAGTCTTAGATGTCCCTGATTTTTCACACAGTGTAGTCCTCTGTGCATGCCATCAACGGCTTTGGTGATGTAGCATTTCTTTTTTTTTTTTTTTTTTTTTTTAAGATTTTTATTTATTTATTTATTTATTAGAGAGAGGGAGACTGAGAATGAGAGGGGAGAACGTCAGAGGGAGAAGCAGACTTCCCGCAGAGCCGGGAGTCCGATATGGGACGCGATCCCGGGACTCCGGGATCATGACCCGAGCCGAAGGCAGTCGCCCAACCAACTGAGCCACCCAGGCGCCCCTGGTGATGTAGCATTTCTTAAAAGAGTGTTCCTCTTCTGTCTCTGGAATTTTCTTCCAAGCTTCGGACACCCATTTTGCAAGTTTTGATTCTTCTGAGTAGGTATGACAAATACAGTATGACTGCTGTCTGGCTGATAATTATAATGAAACATCCCAATTTAGATGTTAAAATATAAACAAAATGCCTCCTAGATTTAATGAATATATTTTTCTGTTTTTAGTCTTTCCTTCCCTCATCTCCATCCTCTAAGAAACCACCAGGAAGATGGGAAGATCTATCCAGATGTCACAACCCTGCTTAAACCCTTAAACCCCACCAAATCCAACTTGAAAAAAACCAATGGAAAAAAATCAGTGAATTTTTTAAAAATTAAGATGTTTTTAAACTTGTCAAAAAATGATTATAGATTCATACGCAGTGACCCAAAAAAAGTACAGGAGGGTTTCCCTATCGCCCTTCACCTAGTTCCCCACAGTGGTAACAGTACAGTATTAAAACTAGGGAATTGGGACACCTGGGTGGCTCAGTTGGTTGAGCAGCTGCCTTCGGCTCAGGTCATGATCCCAGCGTCCTGGGATCGAGTCCCGCGTCGGGCTCCTTGCTCGGCAGGGAGCCTGCTCCTCTCTCTGCCTCTGCCTGCCTCTCTGCCTGCTTGTGTTCTCTCTCTGTTAAATGAATAAATAAAAAAAAAATTAAAAAAAATAAAACTAGGGAATTAACATGGGTACAATCCACAGAGGTTACTCTTATTTCACCAGTCTTACATGCATTCATGTGTGTGTGTGGTTTTATGCAATATGTGTGTAGATTCCCGTAACCACCACCACAATCACCACACAGAACTATGACATTACTACCAGGCTCCTTTGTGCTATTCTTTATAGCCATATCTACCCTCATCCCTAACCCTTGTCAGCCACTAATTTGTTCTCCATCTTTATAACTTTATTTCAAGACTGTTATATAAATGGAATCATACATTATGAAACCTTTTAAGATTGGCTTTTTTCCTATTTTTGCCTATGGATATCCAATTGCTCCAGGACCATTTGTTGAAAAAGCAGCCCTTCCTCCATGATGCCCTTGAAATCCATCCAACTTATCAATAGTTTTCTTGCTGAGTAGTATTCTGTGGAATGGGTGTGCCATAATTTAACCATCTACTTGACTAAAGGAGAAGTGTAATTACTGAGTAGGAAGGTAAGCGCAGGTTTAGTTTTAGAAGAAACTGCCAAAATGCTTTCGAGAGTCACTTTACCATTTACCAGCAATGTATGCAGGATCCAGTTTCTCTACATTTTCACCAACTTTTGGTGTTGTCTGTAGGTTCTTTATTCTAGCCATTTCAATAGGTCTGTGGTGATATATTACTGTAGTTTTAATTCTCATTTCTCTGATGGCTGATGATGTTGCACATGTTTTAATGTGTGTGTGTGTGTGTGGTTTCTTTTTTTTTTTTTTTTTTGCCATCTATATATCCTCTTTGGTGAAGGGTCTGCTCATTCCTGTTGCCCATTTTCTAATTGGGTTCTTCCTTTTATTTATTTATTTATTTATTTATTTATTTTACTATTGAGTTTTGGGAATTGTTTAAGTATTCTAGATAAAGTACTTTGTCTGATAAGTGGTTTCTCCAGGTCTGTCATTTGTCTTTTCATCCTCTTAAAGGGATTTTTCATAGAGCAAAGGTTTTCAATTCTGTTAGGATCCAATTTATCGACTTCTCCTGTGGATTATACTTTTGGTGTAAAGTCTAAGAAGGTTTCCCTAGCCCTAGACCCTGATGATTTTTTTTTTTTTTCTAAAAATTGTATATTTTATGTTTCACATGTAAGTCCGTGATCTATTTTGAGTTCATTGTTGTATAAGGTGTAAAGTTTAGGTCAGAGTTCATTTTATTGCCTATGGATGTGCAACTGGTCCAGGTCCATTTGTTGAGAAAACAAACCTTCCTCCATTGAATTGCTTTTGCACCTTTGTCAAAAATCAGTTTGGCAACAAAATCTAACAGCACACCTAAAGGAGCTGGGGGAAAAAAAGCAAATAAAGCTTAAAGCCAGCAGAAGAAGGAAAATAAGGATTAGAGCAGAAATAAATAATATAGAAATAAAAAAAAAAAAAAACAGTGGAACAGATCAACAAAACTAGGAGCTGGTTTTTTGAAACACTTAACAGAATTGTTAAGCCCCTAGCCAGACCTATCAAAGAGAGAAGAGAAAGGACCCAAATAAATAAAATCATAAATGAAAAAGGAGAGATCACAATGAACACTGAAAAAAATACAATTTTAACAGAATATTATGAGCAATTATATGCCAGCAAATTGGGCAACCTGGAAGAAATGGATAAATTCCTAGAAAGGTATAAACTACCAAAACTGAAACAGAAAGAAATAGAAAAATTGAACAGACCCATAACCAGCAAAGAAATTAAATCAGTAATCAAAAATCTCCCAACAGGGGCACCTGGGTCGCTCAGTCATTAAGCCTCTTCCTTCGGCTCAGGTCATGATCCTAGGGCCCTGGGATCAAGCCCCACATTGGGCTCCATGCTTGGTGGAAAGTCTGCTTCTCCCTCTCCCTCTCCCCCTGCTTGTGTTCCCTCTCTTGCTGTCTCTCTCTCTCTGTCAAATAAGTAAATAAAATCTTAAAAAAAAAAATCTCCCAACAAACAAGAGTCCAGAAGAAGGAATATACCTCAACATCATAAAGGCCCTATGTGAAAGACCCACACTTAATATCATCCTCAATGGGGAAATACTGAAAGCTTTTCCCTGAAGGTCAGGAACAAGACATGGATGTTCACTCTTGCCACTATTGTTCAATATAGTACTGGAAGTCCTAGCCTCAGCAATCAGAAAACAGAAAGAAATGAAAGGCATCCGAATCAACAAGAAAGAAGTCAAACTTTTATTATTTGCAGATGACATGATACTCTCTGTAAAAAACCCAAAAGACTCCACCCAAAAAATTGCTAGACTGATACATGAATTCAGCAAAGTTGCAGGATATAAAATCAATGTACAGAAATCTGTTGCAGTTCTATACACCAATAAAAAAGCAGCAGAAAGAGAGCTAGAATAAATAATTCTAAAATTTTTATGGAACCAGAAAAGACCCTGAATAGCCAAATGTTGAAAAAGAAAAGCAAAATGAGAGGCATCACAATTCCAGACTTCAAGCTGGATTACAAAGTTATAATCATCAAGACAGTATGGTACTAGCCCAAAAACAGACCACTGATCAATAGAACAGAATAGAGAACCCAGAAATGGACCTACAACTATATGGCCAACTAATCTCTGACAAACCAGGAAGGAATATCCAATGAAAAAGACAGTTTCTTCAACAAATGGTGTTGAGAAAACTGGACAGCCACATGCAGAAGAATGAAATTGGACCACTTTCTTACACAATACACAAAAACAAATCCAAATTGGATGAAAGACCTAAATGTGAGACAGAAAACCATCAAGATCCTAGAGAACGTGGGCAGCAACCTCTTTGACCTCAGCTATAGCAACTTCTTACTAGACACATCTCTGGTGGAAACAGAAACAAAAGCAAAAAAGAACTATTGGGGACTTCATTAAGATAAAAAGCTTCTGCACAGCAAAGGAAACAACAAAACTAAAAGGCAACCTACCAAATGGGAGAAGCAGCAAATAACATATCAGATAAAGGACTAGTATCCAAAATCTATAAAGAACTTATCAAACTCAACACCCCCAAAATAAATAATCCAGTTAAGAAATTGGGCCAAAGACATGAACAGACATTTCTCCAAAGAAGACATATAAATGGCTAATAGACACATGAAAAAATGCTCAACATCACTCATCATCAGGGAAATACAAATCAAAACCACAATGAGATACCACCTCACAGTGATCAGGAGAGCTAAAATTAACAACTCAGAAGGGAAAAAAACACAGATGTTGGGGAGAATGCAGAGAAAGGGGAAACCTTCGACACTCTTGGGAACGCAAACTGGTGCAGCCACTCTGGAAAACAGTATGGAGGTTCCTCAGAAAGTTAAAATAGAAGTATCCTATGACCCAGCAATTGTACTACTAGGTATTTATCCAAAAGATACAAAAATAGCGATTCAGAGGAGCACATGCACCGTAATGTTTCCAGCAGCGATATCAACAAGAGCCAAATTATGGAAAGAGCCCAAATGATGTCCATCAACTGATGAATGGATAAAAATAAGTGGTCACACACACACAGACACACACACACACACACACTGGAATATTACTCAGCCATCAAAAAAAAATGATATCCTGCCATTTGCAACAATGTGGATGGAACTAGACTGTGTTATTTTAAGTGAAGTAAGTCAGTCTGAGAAGGACAAGTACCATTTGATTTCATGCATATGTGGAATTTAAGAAACAAAACAGATGAACCTAGGGAAAGGGAAGGAAAAATAAAATAAGACAAAAACAGGGAGGCAAATCAAAAGAGATTCTTAACTATAGAGAACAAACTGAAGGTTGCTAGAGGGAAGGTGGGGGGATGGGCTAAATGGGTGACAGGCATTAAGGAGGGTGTTTTTTAGGGCGTAAACTGCTGCTTTCGGCTCCTGTCAGAATATCAGGGTCCTGGGATTGAGCCTGCCTCAGGCTCCCTCCTCAGCGGGGAGTCTTCTTCTCCCTCTCCCTCCAACCCCACTCCCAGCTCATGATCTCTCCCCACTCTCACTCTAATAAATAAATAAAACCTTTAAAAAATAATAATAAAAGAAGGGCACTTATGATGAGGACTGAGTGTTATATGTAAGTGATGAATCACTGAATTTTACTCCTGAAACCAGTACTACATTATATGTTAACTAACTTGAATTTAAATAAAAACTTGAGGAGAGCCCGGGTGGCTCAATGGGTTAAGTGTCTGCCTTCAGCTCAGGTCATGATCTCAGGGGGTCTAAATGGAGCATCAGGCTCTGTGCTCAGCAGGAAGTCTGTTTCTCTCCCTGTCTTCCTCTCCTTCTGCCCCTCCCCTCCAACTCATGCTCGCAAATAAATAAAATCTTTAAAAGTTTTTTAAATAAATAAAAACTTGAAAGAAAAAAATTAAAAGGTATTATTATTTCCCTTTAAAAAATCAGTTTGGCATATTTGTGTAGGTCTATTCCTGGGTTCTCTGTTCAGTTCCACTGATCTATGTGTCTTTCCTTCTGCCAATAACACGCTGTCTTAATTACTGTAGATACATAGTAAGCCTTAACATCATATAGAATTATTTCTCCCACTTTATTGTTCTTTTTCAAATTGTTTTAGCTATTTTAGATTTTTTGCCTCAAAAAGTTATTTTTAAAATGCATTTATGAGCTGACAAGAAAATAAAGACTGTATAGACCAAAAACTAAGTTAAAAGCTGGTACTCAAGAGAGATAAACTGAGCACTGAAGCCGGTTTTGCCTTACAGGCATTTGCTAAAAAGTTGAATTTAGGAATGGTGATGGCCTCACTGAAAGCTACCGTGGCAGAGGAGACAGAGCTCAGGGCTTTTCTTAGGATTGGAAATCTAACAGAAGGTCCCCACCATAAAGTCAGAACCCCCTATATTGTCATGTAAGAGTGGATTTAAAATATACTCACATGTATACTGCTCTAGGGGACTTCATAGAAAATTGCTTGTCTGGAACATAGGTGCCTAGTGGAGATATTTTACTTTTTTTCTTTTAAATACTAGCAGAGAATTTATAACCACAAGCGTCGCTTTCCTGCCTTAATTTTTTGTTGATCCTAAAAACAAAATGGCAAGAATTTAAAGTGGTTTTAGGTTAATAGTGCCACCAAGCACCAGGCGGAACCAATGCAATTCTCTCTAGATGAGCTCATCTTCAATCTAGGCCCTGGGGAATTTCCACAGATACAGTTCCAAGAAATGTAAATTGTGATCAAAAATTGCAAACAAATAAGGAACAAGTTTCCAAGAGCAAGAGCCAACAGAGATAGAGGTAGGAAATAAGAAAGAAAGTTAGAAAATCAAGCCAAATTGTCCAATGTTTGACTAATAGGAGTTCTAAAAAGAGAAAATGGGATATGAGATAAAATGAGAAAACAGGATTATAAGAGAAATACAAGAAAGTTTTCCCGAATTGAATAAACCCTTCTGGACTAAATAATGTGCTATGTGCCCAACACGAAGAAAAAAGAAACACATCAAGACACATTTTTATGAAATCAGAATATTATGGAAAAAGAGAAGATCCTAAAAGAATTCAAAAAAGGGGGAAAAAACGAACAGGCATCAGAATGGCATCTCAATACAGTATTAGAAGACAGAAGACGATGTGGCAGTGCCTTTAAAATTCTGAGGAAAAATGATCATTAATCTAGAATTCCATACCAACCAAACTATCAATACAGGATCACTATAAAAACTAAGATCAATATATATCAAAAAGTAGAATATAGACTTCTTTCAGCATCAAATTCTTACCTCTCTTTTCAAGTAGGTTACTACAAGATGTGCTCTGGCAAACAAGAAAGAGAAAGGCACTAGATATAGGGAATGGGATGCTGGATCCACGCACAAAACTGATGAAAGAAAATCCTTGGAATGGTAGCTGTGCCACAGACCCAAAAACTGTGCTGACTGAAATAAGAGGATAGAAAAACCTGCAAGAAAGTTTCCAGAGGAAAAAATACTGATAAAGTATCTGACATGTTTAAATATTTGAAAAACAATATGAACAAGTATTTTTACAGATCTGATGAGACATATGGGAAAAAATTAGAGCTAGATACATAGAAAATTACACAAAAGAAAAAAAGGCAATTTATTCACTTAAGGAAAAACAAAAAGTTAAATAAGAAATAGGAGTTACTCGACATTTATGTCAATTGATTTTCAACAAGGGTGCAAAGACCGTTTAATGGGGGAAAGAGTAATCTTTTCAACAAATGCAGCTGGGACAACTGGATGTCAACATGCAAAAGAATGAATTTGGATGCCTACCTCGCACCACACACAAACATTAACTCAAAATGTATCAAAAACTTAAATGTAAGAGCTAACCCTATAAAAGTCTTAAAAGAAAACATGGTTACATGTCTCAAAAGAAGATAAGAAAATGGTCAGTAAGCACAAGAAAAGATGTTTTACGTCATCAGCCACCAGGAAAATACAAATCAAAGCCACAGTGAGATACTACTTTATGCCCACTAGGATGGCTATACTGGGAAAACAAAAACAAAAACAGGTAATACCAAGTGTTGCCAAGCATGTGGAGAAATTAAACCCTCACACACTGCAGATAGAGATGCAAAATAATGTAGCCAGTTTGGAAAAGAGTTGGCAATTCCTCAGTTAAACATAGAGTTAGCATGTGACCCAGCATTCCACTTCTAGGTATATACATAAGAGAAATGAAAATGTCCACACAAAACCTTGTTACACGAATGTTCATAGGTCACATGATTCAGAATAGCCAAAAAGTAAAAACAACCCAAATCCAAATGTCCACCAACTGATAAATGGATAAATATGGTGTGGTATATCCATTCAATGGAATGTTATTCAGCAATAAAAAGGAATGAAGTACTAATATATGATACAACATGGAGGAACCTTGAAAGTACTATGCTAAGTTTAAAAAGCCAGTCACAAAGGACTAAATATGGTGTGATTCCATTTAGATGAAATATCCCAAGTAGGCAAGAATCTATAGGGACAGAAAGTGGGTTAATGGCTGTCTAGAACTGGAAGGGAGGGGGAAATGAGGGTAGCAACTAAAGAATATAGGGTTTCATTTTGGAATAATGATGAAAATGTTCAAAAATTGAGTATGATGATGAATGTACAACTCAGTGAATATACTAAAAGCCATTGAATTGAACAAATTATATCTCAATAAAGATATAGAGTTTTTAAATAAGAAACACAAGTTATTCCACAGTATACTAAGTAGTAAACAATATTGATGTGGTCCTGATAATGTAGACACTGCCCACTGATTTCAACCAAAATGCTGAAATAACTATAATGAAGAGGAGTGGGGAGTGGGGACTATAAGGAAGGAGGGGATTGAGAAGTGTAAATCCAGTCTCCTGACAAGATAACTAATAGAGGCTACTGGCTTCCTCTTCCAAAATCAAACCTGAAGAATCTATTGAAGCTCCGAGGTATAATGAATTTCAAGAACAACAAAAGCAAAAGAATGTGGTATATATATTGGTAGATATATATATACCAGTGGGGTATATATATGTATCCGGGAGACTGAAGACTCTTGTTAGGAGTTGAATCATGTCCTTCAAAAATTTTTAAGTTAAAGTCCCAGGGCACCTGGCTAGCTCAGTTTTTGGAGCATGAGACTCTCACTCTTGGGGTTATGAGTTCAAGCCCCACATTCAGTGTAGAGATTACTTACAAGTAAAACCTTCTAAACAATTTTTTTATGTCAGAGTCCTAACCCTCAGTACCTCAGAATGAGATCTTATTTGGAAATAGGGTTGTTGCAGATTAATTAATAGAGATGAGGTCATATTGGAGTAGAGTGGGCCGCTCTCTGGTATGACTAGTATCTCTGTAAAATGGGAAAATCTGGAGACACACACACACGGAGGATGCCATTTTAACATGAAGGCAGAGATCAGGCCGATATGTTTACAAGACAAGGAACACCAAAGAGTGCCAGCTAACCAGCAGAAGCTAGGAGAGAATCATGAAATAGATTCTCCCTCATAGTCCTAAGAATCAACCCTGCTGACATCTTGATCTCAAACTGCTAAGCCTCTGGAAATGTGAAACAATAAATTGCTGTTGTTTAAGCCACCAAAGTTGTGCCATTTTGTTATGGCAGCCCAGAAAACTAATATGTACAGCTATCTTGGACTACCTTATGTTATATACCCCAAATCAGCATGATTGTGTAATAGGTGGTGAGAATACCAAAAGCTAACTGAGGGTGTGTAAAGCTTGACCTGTTATAATAAACACTGATAAGTTTAAGAAACCAACAGGACGAAATAAATGTGTTTCTTAGGATATAAATCAGCCTAAAGACAAAAATAGAACATTGTTTTTCTGGGAGACCACATGATCTTTACTTATCCATCGAAAGATATGTTTCATTTTTTAATTTATTTTTCTTCTATCTCCCCTCCCTAGCCACAGACATTATAAATTGTTTGATATAATTCTGTGTTTTTGCAAAATGTGTATTATTTTCTGTTCATGTACTTTTAATTACATACATGATGTTTTAAATCTCATTGTTTCTTTTTCCCATTCAGATTTCAGTTTTAAAGATTCCTGTTTTAGACAATGAAAATCACATAATTTGTAAATGACTGCAATTTGATCTCTTTTCTTTCAATCCTCATATCCATTTCCTCTTTTCCATCCTCCCTCCCTTCCTTCCATGACATTGACTAAGACCTTCAATACTAAGTTAAAGTGCAGCAGTAATAGCGGGCATCCTTGTCTTGTTGCTGATTTTTTTTTTTTTTTTTTTTTTTTGAGAGGGAGAGAGAGGGTGGCAAGGTGAGGGAGCAGAGGGAGAGAATCTTAAGCAGGCTCCATGTCCAGCATGGAGGCTGAGGTGAGCCTCCATCTCACAACCCTGAGATCATGACCTGAGCCCAAATCAAGAGTCAGACACTTAACCAACTGAGCCACCCAGGCGCCCCTTGTTGCTGACCTTAAAAGGATTACATGTCCATTAAATGTTTGTTGCCAATCTGCAGTACATAATCCTTACTAAGTGAAGGAAATTTCCTTCTGTTTCTAGTTTAACAGGTGTTTTTTAAAAACCATAAATGGGAGTTGAATTTTTAAATTCCCTTTTAAATTCCCTTTTCTATATCAACTAAGATAACCATGGAGGGCTAAATCTTCATCTTTCACAATTGGAAGCTAATAAAGTCTAAAGCTGATAAATCATAAAGAGCAGTAGGGCATATTATTTCAAGTTATAATAAATACCAGAATAGTTTAAAGAAATGAAAGCCCTGGGTAACTGGGTGATGAACATGAGAGAGGGCATATGATGTAATGAGCACTGGTTATTATATAACATTGATGAATCACTGAACTGTACCTCTGAAACTAATAATATATGTTAATTAATTGAATTTAAATTTCTTAAAAAGTGAAAGCCTTTCATTCTAGGAAGCTAGTTTGGAGGGCAGATGGGCGAAGTAGGAGACTGCTGTTTTTGTCACAGTTTTCCCCTCTTTTTTTTTTTTTTTAAGATTTTATTTATTTATTCGACAGGAAGAGATCACAAGTAGGCAGAGAGAGAGGGGGAAGCAGGCTCCCCGCTGAGCAGAGAGCCCGATGCAGGGCTCGATCCCAGGACCCTGAGATCATGACCTGAGCCGAAAGCAGAGGCTTAACCCACTGAGCCACCCAGGTGCCCCTCCCCTCTTTTTTAAGTAGGCTCCACACAGGGCTTGAACTCACTACCCTGAGATCCAGACATGAGTTGAGATCAGGAGTCAGACACATGACCAACTAGCCACCCAGGTGCCACACTCTCCCTTCTTTTTGATTAACTATGTGTATGTATTACCTTTATTTTAAAAAGTAAAGCTTAATTTAGTTATGTCAAGTCTCCTACCCCATTTTAAAAATTGAGATATAGTTCATATCCCATATAATTCACTCATTCAGTATACATTGATTTTTAGTGTATTCACAAGGTTGTGCAACCATCACTGCTAATTTCAGAACATTTTTATCAACCCAAAAAGAGACCTGTACCTGTTAGCAGTCATTTCTCATTCATCATCCCTTACCCTATCCCCTAGCAACAACTAGTCTACTTTCTAACTGTGGATTTGCCTATTCTGGACACTTCATATAAATATATAAGCCTTTTATGACTGCCTTTTCATTTACCATAGTGTTTTCAAGGTTCATCTATGTTGTTATATGTATTAGTATCTCATTCTTTCTTATGGCTAAATAATATTCCATTGTGTGGGTATACATTTTAAAAAATATTTTATTTATCTGACAGAGAAAGTACAAGCAGGGCAAGAGGCATAGGGAGAGAGAGAAGCAGACTCCTCGGTGAGTGTGGAGCCCAACATAGGGCTCCATCGCAGGATCTTGAGATCATGACCTGAGCTGAAGTCAGACTCCTAACCAACTGAGCCACCCAGGCACCCCTCACATTTTCTTTATTTATCAGTTGATAGACATGTGGGTTGTTTCTTCATTTTTGGCTATTAAGAATAACAATGCTATGAGCATTTGTGTACCAGTTTTTGTATGAACATGTTTGCATTTGTGTTGGGTATATACCAACAGGAGTAGAATTGCTGGGTCATATGCACCATTAAGCATTCTTCTTTTCCCTGTTTGAAATGTTCTACCACTTCTTTCTTCCCTTACTGAAACCTAACCTCTTCTAGGAAAAAATCCTGATGAGGCCAAATACAATCTCTAATCTAGATCATTTATCTCCATGCCAGAAGTTTCCATACAGGGCTAATTAAAATTACCTGAGGGATTTCAATCAGAATTATTGAAAACTAGAGGAGTAATACTTTGAATAAGTTAAAAACCTGGAAACAATCTAAGTATTTATCAAAATGGAACTAGTAAAACATTATGGTATAGATGTGAGGATATAAAACAATATCCAAGTTATATTAAATAAGAAAGGTACAGAACAGTGAGTATTGAATCCTACTCTTCTCAAAAAGAGATGTATAGTTAATATATGCATGAACATGTACCATATATGTCCAAAGGGCTAAAAAGAATCTTGAAAGAATGGTTGCCTTTGGGAAAAAAAAGAGTGGTCACCTCTGTGAAGGAGCACAAAAAAACAGGCTGTGAGAAAACTTTTCACCTGATTATTCTTTAGTAATTTTAAATTTTGCATTGTATGTATGGATACATTTTTAAAATGTGTTTAAAAAAAACCACAACACATAGATGTGCAAGACTCAGCTCAGCTCTACAGATCACAAATCTTTGGAGGCAGGGACCAGGCTTTTGAAATGATGATTGAAAAGATGATTCTGCTAATCAATCAGGCTTATGATATAAACCATTCATATGGTACTTAATGCCTCAGAATAAAGTGTACATGTGAGAATATATCTTTATTCCCTAACCAGAAAAGCATATTATCTAATACATTTTGTTTTCCTACAGTTCTCAGCTCAAAAACGATACCCAATATTTTTGATGAGAATAATGCAGATGCATTTCAAGCAGTGTGAAAGTGTTTTTAAAAATACATTTAACTGGGGCACCTGGGTGACTCAGTGTTTAGGTTAAAGCCTCTGCCTTCAGCTCAGGTCATGATCTCAGGATCCTGGGATCAAGCACGGAACTCTCTGCTCAGCAGGGAGGCTGCTTGCCCCTCTCTCTCTGCCTGCCTCTCTGCCTACTTCTGATCTCTCTCTCTATTAAATAAATAAATAAAATCTTTAAAAAAAATACATTTAGGGCGCCTGGGTGGCTCAGTTGATTAAGCGACTGCCTTCGGCTCAGGTCATGATCCCGGAGTCCCGGGATCGAGTCCCATATCGGACTCCCGGCTCTGCGGGAGGTCTGCTTCTCCCTCTGACCTTCTTCTCCCCTCTCATTCTCAGTCTCTCTCTCTCTCTAATAAATAAATAAAATTAAAAAAAAATACATTTAACATAAAATTATGAGGCAATTAAAAATTACCACTTTCAATACATGAAGAGCTAAAGGTCAAAAGGGGCCAACAATAATTTTTCTTTTTTAAAAGCTATAGGTATGGCTAGTCTGCAAAGGGCAACTGGTTAAGTCCAAACCTAAGACTGTAAGACTTATGGATGAGTCAGACTTCATAGTCTACACGAATGAGTAAAAGTAACATCGAGAGTAAAATAAAGTGTGTGGATAACAGATTCCAAAGAAGCCCCATTTTATTACAGAGAGCATACAAATTCCTTTCCTTATAAGGAAAAGTACTTTTCCCCTTCTCCCGGGTGACAGATGTGCCTCTTCCACAGTTCCCAGCTTTCTCTTCTACCGATATTTTCCATGCCGATTAAAGTGTTTGTAGAGGTAACTGATGCGCTTGTTAAGGTTGTGCAGGTCATCAAGGAACATCCTATTTCCAACCATTTTCTTCTTCCGGATACAACGTTGTAATTCATTCCCCTTCCAGCCTCGAAGCCATCTAGGGCCCTTGATCAGTTCTTTGGGGTGCATTTCAAAGTCTCCTGTGTAAAACGAAAGAAGGTATTAGTTCAAAGACAAGAGGGAAGCCAGCCTTGACCCGGCTAAGCCTTCAGCACACGGTTGCGTTTCCCTGAGCTACACATTATAAGACAAGACACATTATACCACATGATCAAGAGCACAGACTCTGGAGCCAGTCTGTGCGAGCTACTGGGGGTCCAAATACTGCCATTTACTAGCTTTGGGACAATCACACAATGTCTCAGTGTCTGTTTCCTTGCCCGTAAAGTGAAAAAGTTATTCTAAGGAGTAACAGCACCGTAGGCAACCTAAATAGACACGTACGTGTCTACTCTTACTATTGAACACGGTACCATTCCTACGCAGGTGAAAAGTCTTCAGGCACAACTGCTGTTCTGAAATTCTGTGCCATGGAGTCACGTCTTACCCAGGATCCCGATGTTGTCATACACCCCAAACATGGCCCTCTTCTCGTTCCAACGATCAACCACTTTGGGAGGAGGGAGGGTTACCCTTACATGGAACATTCTAGGAATACCTAGGGTTGGGGAAGAAATGGAATAAATATGAGCCGCTTACAAAACAAGCAGTTCTCGGGTGTTTTTCTACATCAGCCACTTACCCAGAGAGAAGCTTCTGCAGCCCAAGGGCACCCGGCCCCATAGGACCCTTCCTACCCCCAAAGAGAGGCTCCCTGCCATTGCTCTCGTCTCTCCCCCACAACGGCACACCGCACAAGCATAAGAGTAGCGTCGCACGTGGCCTTCAAGAAGCGGACAGGGACCTTCCGCACGGCCGTCAGAGGGAACTAGTGGAGGGAGCCATCTTGGGCCTCACCCCGCCTTGGTCCATCCTTCCCCAGCCATAAGCCCCGCCCCCCTGGTTCCGGAGTACGGAGTCCTTGACACCCTCCCGCCCCGCCCCGCCCCGCCCCGCCCCGGGGCTTCCGGTTCGCCCGCAGAAGTCAGGGAGCATCGGAACGACTGAACCGCTTGTCTCGTCGTTGCCTGGGAGGCCCCCAAATTGAATTTCAAGAAAATTCACTCTTTCCTGGGCGGGTCCCTCAACTGTGAGGGAGATGAAGGTGCAGACCCTGGAACCCCGAGCTTCTTTTTTCTGTGCCTCAGAGCAGTTTTGCGCTGTAGCTGTTTTTATGAGCCCTTTTCTACTGGAGAGAAAATGTAAGGCTCAGAGAGTGGAGTGACCTGCTGGATGTCACATAGCTGAGGCGATGGCGGAACGTGGATTATTGCCTTAGCCTTCGAAGCTCCCGGCTTGGACTTGCCTCCTGTTCTGGGGGCATGACTGAGTGGGTCCCTAGCCTGGGGCGCTACCAATTCCCGGTTAGAAGCGGAGCAGAACCCGGCGGCCGTCAGGCGAGGGGGGCGGATACTGGATCTGGGCCCCGCCCCTCTCCCGGCGGCGCGGCCCGGCGTCTCGGCTCCTGCGATGTGATTGGCCGGTCTCCTCAGTGAGTGTCGCGATTGGCCTTCTAACGGCCGTTGATATTTGAACTCCACGTTTGTGACTTTACCCGCGCGGCGCCTGGCTCTGGGGCGGGTTTTTGCTTCCGCCTGCTGGGGATTGGCTGGTTTCTCTGCCCGCTCGAGTGCTGCCGTGTTGATTGGTGCATATTGTGCACTCCGTCTTTTTTCCTTCATTTCGGCCTCACGACCTGAGTCGGAGGAGCGGCGGGTGAACTCTTCTGAGGTGTGTGTGGTGTTAATGGGCAGCGGGGAATGAGAGACTGGGCATGTTGAGTACCGGGCAGTGTGACGCGGTATTAGGCCGGGTAGAAGAGGCGGGAGGTTCGGTGTGTATATCCTTTGGGATGAGATGTAGTAGAAACAGTAAGTTTTACAGATCCGCTACGGACTATGGGCAAATCGCTTAACCTTTTTCTTAGCTTCAATTTCCTCATCTGTAAATTGGGTTATATTATTATGCATTCCTTGAGACTGGCATTTGGAGAACTAGATCGGATATGATGTATTCAAATAGATCAACAACTACGTGACACATTGTAAACAAATAAATGTTAAATGTTACTACTCCCATTCTAGGGCCAGGACACCCACTAATCCATGTTGGCCCACTGTCCTAGCCTTGGGTGAGACGGTCTCTCGTCCTTAATCTTTGTCCATAACAACGAAAATAATCATGCTAACTTGATGCATTAATACGCCACTTTACAGCTCTGTAAACATTTTCATAGCCCTTGACTCATTTGATCTTCAGAACAACTTTGTAAAATAATCAGAGACCAGTAACTCCATTTTGCAAATGGGCCATTCACCGGATTACATAACACGACCAAATGGCAGAGTCACAACTAGAATTAGATTCTAGTCCGGGGTCGATCTCACATCCTCTGAGATAATGTGATCAGCTTGATAGAAGTTTGATATAAGCATCATATATTGAAGAAGGGAGGAATGATAGAACCAGAAAAAAGGCCTTAGATATAGACCCTAACCTTATTTGCTGTTTGGTTTCCAGCCCTGTGAGCCAGTGGGAGAAAGATGTCTCCCCAACTGTATGAGTTCCATCTGCCTTTATCCCCAGAGGAATTGTTGAAAAGTGGAGGGGTGAATCAGTATGTTGTGCAAGAGATATTGTCCATCAGAAATCTTCCATCACAGCTTAGAGGTAAGACTCCATGCTGCTACTGTGCCTAGCCCTTCAAAACAACCATCCCACATGTAATTATATTGTCTCTCTGTTCCACTATCCCACTAAGCTCCATGAGGCCAAAGAATATGTCTTTCCTAGTCAGTTTTTTCCCTAGCATTGCTTGGGATGTATTACATGGAGAGTATACACCTTGACCTCCTTTCCTCAGTTACTCAGTAACAGTCTGGGTGTAGGTGGCTACTCTTTGGACAAAAACTTATTTTTGATCTTTACCTCTTATCATAAGCCAAGATTAAGTTCTAGTGGATTTAAAGGTTATCGGAGAGAGTGGCTTTCTCAGAATGAGTGGGACTTGACTGACCTGTTTCAGGTAATAATTTTTTAAAGTCTAGATCTCTTGTTTCCAAGAGTGTGCAGTTAACAGGGGAAAACAAACAAACATGTATAGCTGCAACTCTGAACAGTGTATGTACAATGCAGATATCCATTGAAACCTGGAGTTGAACAAGGCAATTGATAGGTTATCAGCAAGTCCCCATAATGTCACTATACTTAACCAACTGAGCCACCCAGGCGCCCTAATGTCACTATACTTATTGGAAGTGGTCTTGTATAAATTAGGTTGCTCTGGAGAAGTACATAGAGTAGAGATTAAGACTGTGGACCCAAGCAATCTGAATCTGAATCCTGGCTCTACCACCTTGACCTTGGACAAGTTACTTATTCTTTGTGCCTCAGTTTCCTCATCTGTAAATATAGGGATGACAACCTACTTCATTTGTTATCTCCTACAACAGAAGGTTTGGTTAATGCAACGCTTGATAATTTAACTCCAGCTTGTCTCCTCTTGGCCTTCCCATCATGGTTGCTAGACGGCAGCTCCTTGCTCTGATGTCCAGAGGTAGAAAAGGTAATTTTTTTGGGCGCCTGGGTGGCTCAGTGGCTTAATGGGTTAAGCCTCTGCCTTCGGCTCAGGTCATATTCTCAGGGTTCTGGGATCGAGTCCCACGTCAGGCTTCCTGCTCAGAGGGGAGTCTGCTTCTCCCCCTCCCTCTGCCTGCCTCTCTGCCTACTTGTGCACTCTCTCTCTCTCTCTCTCTCTCAAATAAATAAATAAGATCTTAAAAAAAAAGTAAAGGTGATTTTTTTAAAAGATTTTATTTATTTATTTGACAGAGAGATAAAGAGCACAAGTAGGCAGAGCAGCTGGTGGACGGAGGGGGAAAAGCAGACTTCTCGACAAGCAGGGAGCCCGAAGTGGGACTTGATTCCAGGACCCTGGGATCGTGACCTGAGCCAAAGGCAGACGCTTAACCGACTAAGCCACCCAGGCACCCCTGATTTTTTTTTATCTTATGCTTTTTCTTTTCTTCTTCATTTTTTAAAACTACCAAAAGTCTCTCAACAGATTTAGCCAGAATTGGATTTTGCCTATTTCCCTAACTAATTACTGGTAAGGGAATGGAATCAGCCAGATTGTCTAAACTTATCAAGATTATTATTTAGGAGCCTCCCCAAACCTAGACATATCACCATTTGGTAAGCAAAGAAGGCAGAGTGTGGAGGCCAACAGTATCCACTATAGGAGAGAGAGAAACTTCTTTTTTTTTTTTTTAAAGATTTTATTTATTCATTTAACAGAGAGAACACAGGCAGGCAGAGAGGCAGGCAGAGGCAGAGAGAGGAGCAGACTCCCTGCAGAGCAAGGAGCCCGATGCGGGACCCGATCCCAAGACGCTGGGATCATGACCTGAGCCAAAGGCAGTTGCTTAACCAACTGAGCCACCCAGGCGTCCCGAGAGAGAAACTTCTCTCCGTACCATGTTGATATATGCATCACCAGTTGGCGCAGGCTACACTGTTGTCAGTTGTTCTTCAGTTATTATAATGCATCATTTTTTATTTATTTTTAAGATTGATTTTATTTATTTGTCAGAGAGAGCACAAGCAGGGGGAGCAGCCAGCAGAGCAGGCAGAGGGAGAAGCAGGCTCCCCACTGGGCAGGGAGCCCAATGTGGGACTCAATCCCAGGACCCTGGGATCATGACCTGAGCCGAAAGCAGACACTTAACCGACCGAGCCACCTAGACATCCCAATGCATCATTTTTTAAATAGATAATCACTCTAAGAGTTCTGGGTTTGTTTGTTTGTTTTTTTTTTAATAACAGTTGCATTGCTTTTGGTGTTTGGAACCCTAAGTATAAGTTCTACAAGACCAAATCGTTTAATTTGTTGAACAAATATTTACTGGTGATACACTGTGTGCCGGGCAGGCACTGTTCTGGGTACTGGATACACAACAGTGAACAAAAAAGGCAAGTTGACAAAGTTCTTTCTCTCAAGGTTCTCAGCAAGGAATAAATAAATACGGAATTTATCAGATGGTTGCAAGTCCCAGGGAGAAATATAAGCAAGATAAACAAGATATGATGTGGTGCGGGGCACCTGGGTGGCTCAGTCGTTAAGCGTCTGCTTTTGGCTCAGGTCATGATCACGGTGTCCTGGGATCTAGTCCTGCATCAAGCTCCTTGCTTGGTGGGGAGCCTGCTTCTCTCTCTCCCTCTGCTGCTCTCCCTGCTTGTGCACTCTCTCTCTCTCTCTCTCTCTCTCTCTCTGAAATAAATAAATAAAATCTTTAAAAAAAAAAGATATGGTGTGGCAGGGTAGGAACTGCATTTTATGTTGGATGATCAGAGAAGGCTTCCTGGTAGGTGACATTTGAGCAGAGGCCTTAAAAGTGAAGAAGTGAACTATGCCAATTCTCATAGGCATTCTAAGCAGAGAGAAGAGCCAGTGCTGGGGCTCTGAGGTGGGAAAATGCCAATCTTGGTGGAGAGGAGTAAGCTAGGGCAGAAGAGGTCAGGTGAGAAGTGATGCAGATTCCTCTACAATCATGCTCCTCCAAGTGTGGTCTTCAGACTAGCAACGTTAGAATCATGATTTAGGAAGTTATCAGAAATCCAAGCTCAGAACTACTGGATCAGAAAATAATTTTTTTTAAGGTCTCTAGGTAATTCAGATACACATTTAAATTGGAGAAGCACTCATCTAGAGTCTTGTAGGTTATGATAAAGATTTAGCTTCAGTGTAAATGAATGAGTTTGAAAGCCTTTGGGTTCTGAGCACAGGAGTGACATGGTCTGACATTTTAAAAGTATCACTGTTGTGCTGAATAGAGAGTGTGTGGGGCAAGGGAAGAAGCGGGAGACTGAGGGGTTAGTACAATAGTACCAGGTTGCTTGCCTGGGTTGATAGCAGTGGACATAATCGTAAAAAATTAGGTACTGAACAGATGTTGAAAGTCGAGCAAACAGGACTGTTAGTGGATTGGCTTGAATTTATACGGTTAGAGAAAGAAGAATCTAGCATGATGACAAGGCTTTTGGAAGAATGGAGATGCCAATTACTGAGATGGAGAAGAATATGAGAGGAACAGGTTTATTTACTTTTTTTTAAGATTCTTATTTATTGGAGAGACAGAGAGATTGAGAGAATGAGTGGGAGGAGGGGCAGAGGGAGAAGCAGACTCCCTGCAGAGCAGGAAGCCTGACGTGGGATTGGATCCCAGGACCCTGGGATCATGACCTGAGCTGAAGGCAGACACTTAACTGACTGAACCACCCAGGCACCCGAGAGGAGCAGGTTTAGTCTGTTGGTTGTAGAGTTCTGGAGTTCAGGGGAGAGGTGCCATCTACAAGTATATATTTGGGCTTTGATATTCAGCATGTAGAGGGCATTTAAAGCTATGAAATTTGAATGTAGATGGAAAAGAAAAGCAACTTAAAAACATAAGATCTAAAAAAAAAAAAACATAAGATCTGAGACAGTCCAATATGTAGAAGCTGGGAAGATGAGAAAGAAGCAGTAGGAGAAACTAAGGACCAGTCATTGAGGCAGAAAGTGAACAGAGGCGCTAACTGGAGCCTAAATTATGAGAATATTTCAAAAAGAAAGGGAGAGCTCACCCGCAAATTAATGACTGGATTTTGCAATGTGGCGATTGCAACCTTGGGGAAAGCACTTTCAGAGGAGTGATGAGGCAAAAGCCTAACTGGAAGAGATTTATGAGAAAATGGGAGGACTCTTTAGATAACTCTTTGTGATTGTTTTGTTTTAATGAGGAACAGAGAAATGTAGTGGTAGTAGACGAGGTAGAATTGAGGGAGGATTTTTTTGCAAGATGGATGCTATTACATGTGTTTGCTGAACGGAAGCAATCAGAGAAGTTGATGATGCAGGAGGGAGAGGGGATGAGTGTTGGGGCAGTATCTTTAGTAGGTGAGAGAGTGTGTAATCCTGTGCACAGGGGAAGGAGATGGTTTTATTAGAGCATGGGATAGTTTATCCGTAGCAGCAGAAGACAAGGCAGAATGCAGAATAGTGCAGGAAGATACAGATCTTGGGGCAACTGGAAGTTCTCTTCTGTGTGATTCTATTTTCTCCCTGAGATAGAAAGTGAACCCTTTAACTGCAAGGAAGCTGGGGAAAAAGTTCTTGGTCTTCTGCACAGAGGAAAGGTAAGAAATAATTGCTTAGAGGAAAGTGAGTAGGCCTGGGGATTTGTAATAGGCTTAGCAAGAAATACTAAGAGTCCACTTGAGATTGATGGTCCTAAGTTTAAAGTGAGAATAGTTAGCATGATTGTGTATTTTTGTCAAGTCATTTTTGTTTGTGTGATTACATGAATGGAGTAAGCAGTCAGTTGGATTTAATCCGGATTTCCCAAGGGAATAAATG
Organism: Nasua narica; assembly: GCA_028533885.1. Classification (NCBI taxonomy): domain Eukaryota; kingdom Metazoa; phylum Chordata; class Mammalia; order Carnivora; family Procyonidae; genus Nasua; species Nasua narica. The sequence continues at coordinate 34,882,265 of CM052807.1, forward strand.
TGTTGTGAATTTTGGGGGCCTGGGGAGGGGAGCATCAGTGAGGGAACGGGCAGAGGGAGAAGCACGCTCCCCGCTGAGCAGGGAGCTCAACACAGGACTGGATCCCAGGACTCTGAGATCATGACCTGAGCCAAAGGCAGATGCTTAACCAACTGAGCTACCTAGGCGCCCTGTGTTGTGAATTTTAATGCAAAAAATTAGAAATACCATAATGTCTAACAATAGGGGCACCTGGCTGAGTCAGTAGAACATGCAACTCTTAATCTCAGGGTAATGAGTTCAAGCCCCATGTTGGGCATGAAACCTACTTTAAAAAAAGAAAGAAAGGGAGGGAGGGAGGGAGGGAGGGAGGAAGGAAGGAAGGACCATAATGTCTAACAACAAAAGAGTAGTAAGTTAATGAAGATACATGCATTCAGTGGAATATTATGTGACTATTAAAAATTATTTACAAAGGTTTTATAATATGCTTATCGTAATATTAACTTTTAAAAAAGCAGAACAGAGATGTGAATATGTGATATGGCCCCAAGCAGAAATACTGTGCATTCAACATAGATAAAATTTACCCAGATGTTAATAGTACTTATGTCTTTCTCTTCTCCATTTTCTATATTTTCCAGATCACAGAAGGAGGTTTATAAGAGTGGGTAAATAGGGGCACATGGGTGGCTAGTCGGTTGGGCGCCTGCCTTCGGCTCAGGTCGTGATCTCAGGGTCCTGGGATTGGGCCCTCCATAGGGCTCTCTGCTCAGTGAGGAACCTGCTTCTCCCTCTCTCTGCCTGCTTCTCTGCCTACTTGTGATCTCTCTCTCTCTCTGTCAAATAAATAAATAAAATCTTTAAAAAGAAATAAAGTGGGTAAATAGTTTACATATATTGAATTACATTGTGTGGTAAGTATTCTGATTTCTTCATGGGGCTTATCTCAACCTTTACCATCCTGAAAAGCCCTATAGGTGTGATCTTTTATTACACCCAATTTAGAGAAGAGGAAACAGACTCAGTAAGCTAAGTAACTTGGCCTGGTAAATATGTTCAAGCCAAATGTAAACCTAAAGTAGTCTAACTCTAGACTAGATCAGTGGGTAATGCTTCAAAGAATTAAAGAGATACATGGACCAAGAAAACCATTGGTTGTAGTGAAAAATGGGTAGTTGGTAATCTTTGAGAAGAATAGTTGTTAGATTGGTAAATCTCAGGGGCGCCTGGGTGGCTCAGTGGGTTAAAACCTCTGCCTTCGGCTCAGGTCATGATCTCAGGGTCCTGGGGTAGAGCCCCGCATCAGGCTCTCTGCTCAGCGGGGACCCTGCCTCCCCCCCTCTCTCTGCCTGCCTCTCTGCCTCCTTGTAATCTCTCTGTGTGTGTCAAATAAATAAATAAAATCTTAAAAAAAAAAAAAAAGATTGGTAAATCTCAGAAACAGACTTCAGGAAATTGAAAGAGGAGATAAAATTTAAAGGGATATGATAGCAAGGTCAAATGAAAGGCATTGAGCATTTTTATTTTGTTCGTTTTAAAGGGAGGCCTGAACGTGTTGGCAGGATAAGAGCATGTCCTCGACAGGTTAAAAGCAAAGGTGAAAAAGAGGAGATAAATCTTTGGGGCAGTGAGACACATTAGCTTTAGAAGAGAGAAAATTTTCACTTGAGACTCAAGCAAAGAATGGGAAGATGTTGGCAGAGGGGTTTGTTGACAGGGAAGCAGGATTATGAGAGAACCTGTGCTTTGGGTCTCACTCTTTTTTTTTAAAGATTTTATTTATTTATTTGACAGAGATCACAAGTAGGCAGAGAGGGGGAAGCAGGCTCCCCGAAGAGCAGAGAGCCCGATGACAGGGTTTGATTCCAGGACGCTGAGATCATGACCTGAACCGAAGGCAGAGGCTTAACCCACTGAGCCACCCAGGTGCCCCAAAGGGTCTCATTCTTCTTAGTAAAGTGGAAGGCAGTCATCTAAAGTCAGAGAGGCATAGGTTAAGAAGTACAAAGGAAGAGGAGAATGTGTTATGATTATAGTGCTAGGGAGGCTATAAGAACTAGAGGAATAAGACAGCTTATTAAAAATCACAGAAAAGGGGCACCTGGGTGGCTCAGTAGGTTAAAAGCCTCTGCCTTCGACTCAGGTCATGATCTCAGGGTCCTGGGATTGAGCCCTGCATCCGGCTCCCTGCTCAGTGGGGGTCTGCTTCTCCCTTTCTCTCTGCTTGTGTGCTCTTTCTGTGTCAAGTAAAAAAAATCTTAAAAAAAAAAAAATCTATATTTGCACGTAGTTGGATGTCCTAGCACTATAATGAATCAGGTCAATGCCAGCAGTGATACTTGGAGTACAAGATTCTGGGTTTACTTTCAAGGCAAACCAACTTGGTATTGCAGGAAAGAAGAATTTGGTGGAATTCTTTCCTTGCCCTTCCTCAGAAAGAGCTTGGTGTACACCTTGGTTCAAAACCTAATTCCCATACTGCCTTGCCGCTGCTACATGTTGTAAGACATAATTCAATTCCACTCCCCTTGGTACTGAAGTGTTTATCTAGAAACAGTATGATCAGGATGAAAAGAGCATTGGGCTTGGGAATCAAAAGACCCTGGGTTTCAAAATGTAATATAAAGTGGTAACAAGTATGTTATAAGTGTCTGACATAATCACATTAGGAAGTAGGGAAGAAAAGAACTAACCTACCTAACTGAAAAACAGTAGTATTTTGACTATATACTCTGGAAAAAAGAACTTTACAGTTATTGTAATCTAAGTTAGTAAATATTTTTTATAGGAGTTTAGGTTAGCAATTCTGAAATCCTTTTATAATATACTGGGATTAAGGAAATATGTAAATAAACTCATGTTTTTAATATATACACAGATGAACATAGATATGGGAGATATGCGTGTATATATACATACATGCTTCCTTTTCTCTGAGAGGGCCTAAAAACTATGATACTCCAATAGTAGTAAGCCTAACTAGTGCCTTGAACTTGGTTCCCAGATGCCGTACTTCCATAAAAGAAACTAGGACTCTATTGAGCATGGTTGATTCCAAGACCTGGCCAGGGAAAGTACCAGATGAGCCTGAAACATCTTGTAGTACAAGAAACTGGGAGAGCAAAAGTAAAGGAAGCATGTTGAAAGGACACAGATCAAGTTAAAGGAACTCTGAATGGTCAAGGATGGGATAATTTGAGCAACGAAATAGTATGAGGAATGGATTAAAACAAAATAAAAGAAATATCCATGACTCTACTCTGATTTGAATAAATAACTGAGGAGGAAGGGACAGCTCATCCTTCGAGTTGCATTCCAATTAGTAAGTGTAGAAGGAATGATGGAGAAAGAAAAATCACCATACAGGGGCACCCGGCTGGCTCAGTTGGAAGAGCATACGACTCTTGATCTTGGAGTTGTGAGTTCAAGCCCCATATTGGGTGTAGAGCTTACTTAAAAATAAAATATTTTAAAGAGAAAGAAAAAAGATAAATCACCACATAGTAAATACTTCAGTAATAACTGTGGCCAGCAAGAATCATGGACAGATACCTAAAATAGTTGGCAAAATGTGATGAGAGACAGGATATTTGCACAGTTTCAAAGCATCTCCCCACAAGATACTTAATTACTGCAAAGGGGAAAATAGTAACTTTATAGAGGAAGTACCTGGTAAACACTACCAAGTGGTCAAAGTTAACATAGTAATAAGGCTTTGATACCATGTTACTTCTTGGTATGACACATTAAAGGGACTCAACCTCCCTTCTGCATTCATCTTCCCAAAAATGCGTAACCTCAGTCTAATAATGAGAAAACAGTAAACCAACCCACACCTAGGGACATTCTACAGAATAACTAACTAGCACACTTCGAAGTGTTAAGACTGTGAAAAAAAAAAGATGGGAGGAGACTAAGGAAACATGACAAATAAATGCATTGTGGGATCCTGGATGGGATCCTGGACCAGGAAAAGGACATAAGCAGAACAACTAACAGAATTCAAATAAGGTCTGTAGATTCATTAATAGCATTGAGTTAATGTTAATTTCTTAGTTTAGAATAGATTCTTCTAATTGTTTGTTTTTTTAAGATTTTATTTATTTGACAGAGAGATCACAAGTAGGCAGAGAGGCAGGCACAGAGAGAGGGGGAAGCAGTTTCCCCGCTGAGCAGAGAGAGCCCGATGGGGGCTCGATCCCAGAACCCTGAGATCATGACCTGAGCCGAAGGCAGAGGCCTTAACCCACTGAGCCACCCAGGTGCCCCTAGAATAGATTCTTATGCTGTGGTTATATAAGATGTTAATATTGTTAGAGTGAAAAGTATAAGAACTTTGTACATTTTTTGCCACTTTTGTAATTTCAAAATAAAAAAAATAGATTCTGAGTTTGTGTTCACTATTAACTATACTGAATGAGTCACACAACTACTCTGAGTCTTAATTCCTTTTCTACATTAGGCATAATACCATCTGCTTTATCGAACTCAGAGATGTGGTGAAACTCAAGTAAGGCTTTCATTATAATACGAGACAAATGTAAAATTAACTTATTATTATAATAGGTTACATCGAAATGAACTGTCTCTTTTGATTCAACCAATAAAAGTAATTAACTCAATTTTCTACCATGGACAGAATTTACCAGAAAGGCCTCTCCTGTCTGTATTAATTGGTTTATTTCATCTTTATAGCGTTTCAGGCTGCCTTCCGCACTCAGGGGCCCCTGGCTATGCTGGAGCACTTTGATACTGTCTACAGCATTCTGCAGTAAGTATAACACACATGGCTGGCTGATACTTTAAGACCTGTTGGCCATTGACCCTAACTTTGCATGTTAGTCCTGAAATTCCAAATTATAAGTTCACTGGTAAAGGCTCTGGGTGCTGATATCTCTACTAATGAGCATTGACCCCAACTTAACACCGCATTTATTCGGTTCAGCAATTTCACAGATATTTTGAAGTATTAGATTCTTCAGGTTTGATCAGATCTAGAATGGGCTCTGCAGTTTCCTGTCTCACCCCCCACACTTTCTTTCCCTCATAGTCACTTTCGGAGTATAGACCCTGGCCTCAAGGAAGACACTCTGGAATTCCTGATAAAAGGTGTTTATGGGTCAGGGGGTAGGGGATGGAAGGTGTTTGTTTGCTTACTGTTTCCTACGTTTGATCAGCCACGTGATGATATCGAGGCTGTGGTGATTCAGTTGGTTTGGCTAAGCCCGGGGACCTCTGACCTATTAAGGTCTGTAATCTTGGTGGGCAAACAGAGTTGTGTGTGTTCGCTGTAAGGGCAGACCGACAGAAATATTTCCTACTTTTGAACTACGCCTCTTTAACAGAGGCGGTTCTTCCAGTCGCCAGAGAGAACCTGGGATGTCTGGAGTGAGAGAGTGGGGACAGGGCACGTTCAAGGCATCGAGGTCAGGGGTCCCAAAGGACTTGGCTTGTGTTATGACCACTGAGAGATGACACACAGATCTTTGGTAATCTGATGGCTGCAATTGCCGGGTGTTTTGAAGTCGGGGCGCTTGAGGAAAGTGAATGAAGCCAACTCCAGATTCTGCCCCTCGCAGTGGTGTCCCGTCATTCCCAGGAACTTCCCGCTGTCCTGGATGATGCAGCTTTGAGTGTGTCGGGCAGGAGCGCCCACCTGAATGCTCTCAAAATGAACTGCTACGCTCTGGTACGCCTCTTGGAGTCCTTTGAGACCCTGAGCAGCCAGACGAGCCTCATGGACCTGGACCTTGGGAAGGTAATTTGGAGTTTCTGGCCTGGAGAGATAGGGGCACGGATGGGAAAGAAGGGACTCCAACAATACAGGGAGTCCTTTCTGTCCTTACTTAGGGCGTATGAGGAAGTACTCAAAAGTAGCAGAGCATATCCTTCCCTGACAAGCAGCTCTTCGGTATTTTGGAATTTATGTCTTCTGTGTTCGTCTCTACCTTGACTCAGTACTGGGTAGTTTGGGCACTCAGACTAGCAGATCTTGACCCGCTTTGTGTTCTTACTTTCCCCTGAATGTACATACGATCCTTTTTTAGGGGAAGAAAGCCCGGGCCAAGACCGCCCATGGCTTTGACTGGGAAGAAGAGAGGCAGCCAATTCTTCAGCTTCTAACACAGCTGCTCCAGCTGGACATTCGTCACCTGTGGAACCATTCAGTCATTGAAGAGGAGTTTGTCAGGTGGGTGGCTGAGATGGCTCCGGGCGGTAGTGAGCTGTGAGGAGTGAGGGCCCTGCTGCTAGATACGGCTTCTTTGGGAATACGTCACTTCATGCCTCGCGTCGAGATAACACGGAGAGGTACGCTCATTGCACTGCTGTTCGCAAGTAGATGACAAATGTCAGGAACTACCGTGAATTTCTCATCTCGAATCCCCATTTATTCATTGATGACAGTATTTACTGAACATCTTCCGGGCGTATGGCTGGTATCATGACAGACACTGGAAACAAAAGTTTCTGCCCTCTTAGAGTTCATATTATAGAGCAGAAGATGACTTTTAAAGTAAGTGAACTATATGGTGTGTTGTATAGGTTATTACCGTGGGAACAAGAGAGGAGGGGAGGGGGAGTTGGACGGAACAGAGTTGTGATCTTAAATCAGTATTCTAGCAAGACCTCTTTGAGGCGGTGACATTTGAGCGAAGACCCAGAGGAGGCCATGTGAGCCATGAGAGGATCTGGAGGAATAGCAAGGGCAAAGAAAGGAGCAGTGGAGCAGCGGGTACCAAGACCGCGAGGAGGGCGTGTGTCTGGCGTGTACAGGTGACAGAAGCAAGGCCGGAGACGGGGCCGCAGGGCAGGTGAGAGGGACAGGCTGTGAAGTCCCAGAGGCAGTGCAGGGCCGACTGTGCAGCTCCTTGGCCCTCGTGGTGACTTTGGCATCTGCTCGGCGTGACATGGGGCCGCTCGCGGATTCCAAGCAGGGCAGCGAGCTGATCTGACTTGGGCTTTAACAGAACCGTCGTGCTCTGGTTACTGTCACATTACTATGAAGGGAAGGGAAGGAAGCGGGAGACCAGTCAGGGGGCTGTTGCAGTGACTCCTGCAGGGCAGGAGATGGTGGGAGTTCAGAGCCAAGAATGGCAGTGGAGACGGGGAGAAGTGCGTGGATTCTGTACTTGTTCACCAAAGGGAGAGCTTACAGGAGGAGCTGACAGATGTGTGAGAGGTCTGAGAGAATCAAGGTGACTCCCCAGGGTTTGGGCCTAAGCTTTTGGAAGAACGGTGTTGGCAGTCATTGAAATATGGGGAAGGCTGTGGGGCGTGTTTTTGGGGGGGACAATTAGAAGTTCTGCTTTGCATATAAAGTTTGAGGTGCTTCTTAGACATCCAAGCAATGTTGTCCAACTCTGATGTTGCATCTACAAATCTGGAGCACAGGAGAGAGGTCTGAGCTAGGGTACCCATTTGGGAATACAGCATATCTATGTAAATGATATTTACGGCCCCAAGACTGAATGAGTTTACTAAATCAGCAAGCGTAGCTAGAGGAGAGCAGAGATCCTTATTGTACCCTGGGGAAGGGAGTCTGGCATCTGGCCAGATGAAGTGTGTTTCCAGGAGAATGGCGTGGTCAGCCGCAACTAGTGCAGCTAAAAGTTTGATCCGACGAGGACTGGATTAACCATGAGAAGTCTTTGGTTACTTTCTCCTACTTTTTATCATATACTTGGGTTCTGCGTAGGCATGATAACTGGTTGAAAGACAGAGCACCTATATAGAGTCAGCAAAGCAACTTGGTGTAGATCCATAGAAGGAAAAAAGGGATGCCCGGGTGGCTCAGTCGGTTAAGCATCTGCCTTCAGCTGGGTTCATGATCTCGGGGTCTTGGGAACCAGCCCTACATCAGGCTCCCTGCTCAGGGACGAGTCCGCTTCTCCCTCTCCCTCTGACCCTTCCCTTGCTCATGTTCGCTCGCTCTCTCTCAAATAAATAAATAAAATCTTGTTTGAAAAATAGAATGAAGAAAGCTAGAAGCCCCTAACTTTGGGGGTAGGAGAGGGAGAATGAATGAGGCAGGGCCCCAGTGGAATGGAATCCACACAGCTGACTTCATCATCTCCCTCCCTTCCTTTCCCAGTTTGGTTACTGGCTGCTGCTACCGCCTCCTGGAGAACCCCACCATTAGTCACCAGAAGAACCGCCCCACCCGGGAAGCCATCACGTGCCTGCTCGGTGTCGCCTTGACACGCTATAACCATATGCTCAGTAAGTTAGCCCTCTGCTTTGCCCCACGTTTTCCATTTTGGCTCTAATTTCTCACGTTTAGTACGCCCACAGGTGCCACAGTGAAGATCATCCAGATGTTGCAGCACTTTGAACACCTGGCCCCCGTGCTGGTGGCGGCTGTGAGCCTGTGGGCAACTGATTACGGAATGAAGAGCATAGTGGGTGAGATCGTAAGGTGACTCTTCTCCAGGTTTTTGATTCTCCTCTTCCTCGGGGGAAGATACAGAAAGATCGGAAGTGCATTCTCTGTGCACTGTACATTTCTTAGACACGAGAGAGCGTTCTTACCTTCCCTTACTAGGAACTGAATTCTCTTGCTGTGGCTGTGTTTGCTTCCCTGCATAGAGAGATCGGGCAGAAGGGTCCCCAGGAGCTGAGTCGGGACCCTGCGGCGGCAAAGGGCTTTGCAGCCTTCCTGACGGAACTGGCAGAACGCGTCCCAGCCATCCTGATGTCCAGCATGTGCGTTTTGCTGGATCATCTGGACGGAGAGGTACGTGGTCTCCCGGGGATCTCAGGTTCTTCTGGAGATTTTAAGTCCACTGCTGAAAGGCTGTTTCTTATAACAGGAAGATGGCTTTCCTTGGAAGTCGAGTTATCTAAGCATAACTCGGTGGTAGTTGCTTCCTACAGAGAAGCAAATAAAGTTCATTGACTGAAGAGCCATTGATTAATCCCCATTTCAGTATCAGTTGGTTTTATGCAGCCCTGATGGAGGGGATGGCAATTCCACACATTATATCTAGTGAGAGTCACTCACCTGTGACTCCGAGTCCCTTCCGTTCCTCAAGACGGAGCCCCTCCCATTCTTCCTACCACCTGGCTCGCCTGCAGTCCGAACAGTGCCACCTCTCAATTCTTTCTGCCTGGTTCCCTCCCAAACTGATGCAGGGCACTTCTAGGTGAATGTCAAGGACAAAAACAATCTACTCAGTCATCTAATCTACTTTAATTTCTTGTGCAAGATCCCATTCCCTGGCTCCTGGCCTGGCACAACCCCAGTCCCTATTCACCAGATTCCGCAGTGGACTTGCAGCCCTAGGGCTGACTTCTGCTTCCCCATGTCTCATTCTTTGTCAGTAAAATGTGAGAAGGGGAGTGGGGGGGAGTGTTTTATTAGTAAGGATCAAAGGCTTTGAGGCCTCCGATGAAAGGTAGAAATGAATGTTTTTCAAATGTGTATAGATGTGATGAGCCTTATGGAGGAAAATTATTTGGGGCTCTTGTTTATTTTGTCCCTGTATTCTCCTCTGAGCAGACAAGGCCCCTTCCAGTGACCTTGGGGGTGAATACATAAGCAGCTGACCATAAAAAGTCATAGTGAAGCAAGCTTACCCTTCACTTAAGGCCTTGCCACTTCTTTGTGCCTGGACAGGCTCAAGAATTTGGGGAAAGGAGAGTTAGGACTGGAGTGCAGAGCCTCAGACCAATTCTGTTTCCCTCCCTTAGAATTACATGATGCGCAATGCAGTCCTGGCAGCCATGGCAGAGATGGTTCTGCAGGTTCTGAATGGTGATCAGCTGGAAGAAGCAGCCCGAGACACCAGAGACCAGTTCCTGGACACCTTGCAAGCCCATGGCCATGACGTCAACTCCTTTGTGCGGAGCCGTGTCTTGCAGCTCTTTACCCGAATCGTCCAGCAGAAGGTGACTAGCCTTGTGCATGGTAAAGACATACAGTACTCTATGTACAGGCCAAAGAAGAAAGGAATCCAGTGTCCCACCAGAAGAGTCTAGGATTCAGATTGTTACTGGCAGTGATAAAGGTCTTCCTCTACCAAGGACAAGAATGGCCTGGCTCCATTTAAGGATTACACTTATCTTAACCGCTACAAAGAGAAACTGTTTTATATCCCATAGAAAAGTTCCTTTAGAATGAGTGGGTAGGGGGCGCCTGGGTGGCTTGGTTGGTTGAGCCTTCGGCTCAGGTCATGATCCTTGAGTTCTGGGATCAAGTCCCACATCGGGCTCCCAGCTCCATGGGGAGTCTGCTTCTTCCTCTACCTTTCTCTCCTCTCATGCTCTCTCTCACTGTCTCTGTCTTTCAAATAAATAAATAAAATCTTAAAAAAAAAAAAGAATGAGTGGGTAGCTCATGTACAGCGTACTTCACGGTCATCTTGAGCAGAGTGGGTGATGTGGGATGTGAGCTCACCCTTTTCTCCCTGCCCCACACAGGCTCTCCCCTTGACACGTTTCCAAGCAGTGGTGGCCCTAGCAGTGGGACGTCTGGCAGACAAGTCGGTGCTAGTATGTAAAAATGCCATTCAGCTGCTGGCCAGTTTTCTTGCCAATAACCCCTTTTCCTGCAAGGTAAGTAAGCTTGATCTACCCCAAAGAGAAGGAATTAAATGGCAACAGGGATCAAATTCTGTGACTAGTGACCCTGAAACTCATTTGACCTTGGTAGCTTAGTGACACCGACCTTGCTGGACCACTGCAGAAGGAAACCCAGAAATTACAAGAGATGAGGGCTCAGAGACGAGCTGCAGCTGCTTGTAAGTAGTTCCTGCGTAGGATTCCTCACCCTAGACATGCTGCTCCCTACCATCCGAAGGTCCAGGAAAGAGTCTAAGTTAGACTTTCTCCTTCAGCTGCAGTGCTGGACCCAGAGGAGGAGTGGGAAGCCATGCTGCCAGAGTTGAAGTCTACTCTGCGGCAGCTGCTAAAGCGTCCCCAGGAAGAAGAAGAGATTCTTGAGGCAATTGATAAAACAGAGACCTCTGAAGATGTGAAAACACGCATCCATCAGTTGCTTGCCAAGGCTAGTTACAAGTATGTGAAAGATTCTCTAATGACCTTTTTAGAAATAACTTTTGAGGAACAAGATTTCTTTAAAATGAATTGTACTGGGGCGCCTGGGTGGCTCAGTCATTGGGCGTCTGCCTTTGGCTCAGGTCATGATCTCAGGGTCCTGGGATTGAGCCCCATATCGGGCTCCCTGCTCCACGGGGAGCCTGTTTCTCCCTCTCCCCCTGCTTGTGTTTCCTCTCTCACTGTCTCTCTCTCTGTCAAATAAATAAATGGAATCTTTAAAAAAAAAAAAAAAAAAAGAACTGTACTTCAGGTATGCTGCCACCAGGTGACGGTAGGTATTTTCATTGTAGTAATGTCTCGAACACCAGATTTATGCCAAAGGCATAGTCCATAATTAAGCATGCTTTTCTACTTTTGAAAATGTTTAAAGAAACTTCACAAACGACTAAATGTAAACGACATTATAATTAAATAGCAAAAAAGAAAGCCTATATTTTTCCATTCCATTCAAAAAAAAAAGCCTATAATTCTAGTTCTATAATTTCAAGTTAAGTTTCTTAAACTTCCTGGGCCTCAGTTTCATTATTTGTAAAATAAGAGACTGATGAGGGGCACCTGGGTGGCTTAGTGGATGGCGCATGGAACTCTTGATCTCAGGGATATGAGTTCAAGCTCCATGTTAGTTGCAGAGCTTACTTAAAAATAAAATCTTTTAAAGATTTTATTTATTTATTTGACAGAGAGACACGCACAGAGAGAGAGAACACAAGCAGGGGGAATGGGAGAGGGAGAAGCAGGCTTCCCATGAGCCGGGAGCTTGACTTGGGGTTCAATCCCGGGACTCTGGGATCATGGACTGAGCCAAAGGCAGATGTTTAACAACTGAGCCACCCAGGTGCCCTGTAAAAATCTTAAAAAAAAAAATTTAGTACATTCACATGGTACAAATTTTTAAATTAGAAAAAGGGCATGTTGGGGTGGTGGGTGGCTCAGTGGGTTAAAGCCTTTGCCTTAGGCTCAGGTCATGATCTCAGGGTTCTGGGATCGAGCCCCGCATCGGGCTCTCTGCTCAGCAGGGAGCCTGCTTCCCCCTCTCTCTCTGCCTGCCTCTCGGCCAACTTGTGATCTCTCTCTCTCTATCAACTAAACAAAATAAAATCTTAAAAAAAAAAAAAAAAAAAGAAAAAGGGCATGTGTTGTAAAGTCTCTTCCAAACCTATTTCCTAGCCACTTAGTTCTCCTTTCCAAGAAAAGCAACATTCTGAGTTTATTGCATTCTTCTAGCGATAACACAGACATGTAATCAAACATATGTTCTTTTCTTCCCCTTCTTACACAGAAGATAGAATTTTCTACCCACTGATCTAGAGAAGCAAATAAAGTTCATTGACTGAAGAGCCATTGATTAATCCCCATTTCAGTATCAGTTGGTTTTATGCGGGTCTGATGGAGGGGATGGCAATTCCACACATTATATCTAGTGAGAGTCACTCACCTGTGATTCTGAGTCCCTTCCGTTCCTCAAGAACGGAAGCATAGTGGGTGAGATCGTAAGGTGACTCTTCTCCAGGTTTTTGATTCTCCTGTGGATCCATGTAGAGTAGTGTTTTTAATATATATGCATAAGTAGCTGCCTCATTATTTTTTATGGCCACACTGAATCCCATCGTACAGATGTACCATAAATTAACCAGTTATTGAACACTTATTTTTCCAAACTTTGACTTAGCAAAGTTTTTAAACAGATGTTTGGAGTAGGTTGGTGACCTCTAGAATTGGGAAAGCATTATTTAAGCTTTTTGAAGACTGTCTAGTAAAGCCTTTTCACCTCAGAAATGGGAAGAGTGTTTTGAGCTCTACCCTGAGTAGGTGCTTTTTCAACTTTGTAAGCATGAGAAGTGTTCCCTTTCTTTGGGGCAGTAGGTCTAGCTTCTCGACGGACCCATGAGGTAGGCTCTGTGACAGAAGGCCGCAGTGAAACTCTTATGGGTCCCGAGTTGGTAACAGGTGGATGTTCTTCTAGGCAGGCCATCCTTCTCACTCGAGAAGCCATGGGCCACTTCCAGGAGGCTGAACCTTTCAGTCACATGGACCCAGAGGAGTCAGAGGAGACCCGGTTCCTGAATCTTCTGGAGACTATCTTCAAAGGTAACTCCTTCTCCTTTTTCAGTTGGCAAATAAAACATTTCAACGAGAGTTTATGGACCAATGACTCTATGCCGGACACTGACCGGGCCAGCAGAACCCAATGCTGAAGGAGTCCAGGGATGAGCCGGCCGTGCTGTGCTCTGGAACGGAAGCAGCCCACGGGCCCGAGATTAATAGTCATACAGTGTGAAAGGGTGTTTCCAACCCGTAGAGGACTTGAATCTTTATTGAGAAATGACCCGAGATGTTTTAGAGTAGGTTCTAAATGTATACCTTCCCACTGAGGAAACAGATATGCAGGGATGCTGCAGCTGTTGGATTGCCCCATATGCCCTGAGCAACAGCCGTCCTGTAATTCTCTAACTCTTAGGCCCGGCAGCTTCCACGCAGGAGAATTCCCAGGGGCCCGCAGGGAACACGGACCCGAAACAGACAGACTGTGAAGACCAGCCCAGCGTGTCAGAGCCTGGGAAATCCAGGGCACACGATGAGCTGCTGAAGCAGGAGATGCTGGTGCAGTATCTGCAGGATGCCTATAGCTTCTCTCTGAAGATTACAGAGGCCATTAGCATCATCAGCAGGATGATGTATGAAAACACGACGACGGGTAGGCCAGCGGGCCTCTCTGTAAGGACTGGGTCTTGGGGTTGGAGAAACCTGTCTCGTCCATATTTTACTGACAACTGTTTGCTCCTCCAAAAGGCAGGGATTCTTTATTTCTGTTGGCTGTGTGCAGCCCCATGGAGCAGGCGCATTTTAACTCACAGTATTTCATGGTGGGGCCATCTGGGAGTTGGCATTCTTGGGGAGAATGAGGAAAGCGGCCACTTACGTGTGGCTACACTAAGAAAGGTTCTAGCTCTAAGTACTAGGGGAAT
>CM052807.1:34896770-34916336 GCA_028533885.1 Nasua narica
TGGAACTGATGGGCTTCAGTACCGAGAGGACCTCTGAGGGCCGTGTCAGAGCCTCCTCTGTAGTGCTCGGGGCTCTGAGAAGGCCTCGCGCCGAAAGCCACTACCTACCCCACCTGGCATTATCCCCTGCAGAGCGCTGTTCCTGACTGGCTTTAACTCAGTGGCTTCCTTCCCCCAGAGGAAAACCGGAAATTGTGGGAAGCAACTTAGACACACTGGTGAGCATAGGGCTGGACGAGAAGGTTCCACAGGACTACAGACTGGCCCAGCAGGTGTGCCATGCCATTGCCAACCTCTCTGACAGGAGAAAGGTATGTGGGGTCTCCAAACCAAGGAGAGTGGGGGTCGTCCTCTTATCCACTGTCAACACATACCCACCTTTTGTCTTTGCTGTTCTCCACAGCCTTCTCTGAGCAAACGTCACCCCCCGTTCCGGCTGCCTCAGGAACACCGGCTGTTCGAGCGACTGCGGGAGGTGATCACAAAAGGTGAGCCGTCACGAAGGCCTGGGCAGAATCGAGTCCTTTGTCTGCAGCGGGTAACTTCTCCCTTCTCCGCTGCAGGCTTCGTCTGCCCAGACCCGCTCTGGATCCCATTCAAGGAGGTGGCGGTGACCCTCATTTACCAGCTGGCGGAGGGCCCCGAGGTGATCTGTGCCCAGATACTGCAGGGCTGTGCGAAACAGGCTCTGGAGAAGCTACAAGAGAAGAGCAGCGCTCAGGAGGGCCCGAGTGAGTGGGCAGAGGGTCCCCAGCGGGCAGCAGCCGACTCTACTGCTTTCTTTGTCCGACCAGAAGCCGCTGCCAACACGGCTTCCTGCCACAGCGCCTGACCCTCCGAGACTATGTCACTTTTGCCACTAACACCGACCAGTCGCTACCACCATCCCCCCGCCCCCGCCCCTTACTGCCTCACGGGTTGGTGCAGGGCCCTGTGAGACGTGATTTTGTCTTTTTCTCCCTGCTTTCCCTCTCCCCTCCTCCAGAGGACACCCCCATGCTCCCCACCTTCCTGCTGATGAACCTGCTGTCCTTGGCGGGCGACGTGGCCCTGCAGCAGCTGGTGCATTTGGAGCAGGCGGTGAGCGGGGAGCTGTGTCGGCGCCGGCTTCTGCGGGAGGAACAGGAGCAGAAGACGAAGGATCCCAAGGAGAAGGTGAACGGAGAGCCTGGGCATTTGGGTCTGTGTCCCACGCATTGCCCAGATTTATTTCATGACCTTGGGTCATTCACATATTCGCATTGCCTCCTGGGATCCCTGCTTTTCTACCCTTAAATAAAATAAGAAAGACGCTCTGCTCCTTGCTGCTGTTACTCTGGGAAAGATTAGTGAGAACAAAGACGGAGCAGTCCTTTGGATCAATCGGAAAGGAAAGGAGGAAGGAAAGGAAGGGAGGAGCCTCCCAGGAAAGGAGGCTTTAAGGAAACACAGGGCACTGAGTTAGGGACCTCAGGCTGCCCCCTGAGAGGCGCTGCTTGTGAGAACGAGCACACCCCCACCCCCCCTTTCCCATCAGCCTTGGTCACTGGGCCTGCCACCTGATGGGGACTTTGTGTTCTCCACTAGAGGCAGTGATGTCTTGCAAACCAATGAGACACAGAGCCTTGCTGCCGTGGAATAAGGTCCGACCTCTGTGACCTTGAACCGCTGTCCACGTGTCCCGTCTGTTGACTGTATACAGGAAATGACATGCTTCTTCGAGGGATGGGTTCAGAGACGGAGGGATATGCTTTGGCAACTGGAATATAAATGCCATTTGTTCAGTTTTGAATTTGCCAATTCAGATTTGGCAATGTGAAAACAAAACTACAGAGGCCTAGTTCTTTTCCTGTTGAAGTCAGGAGTCCTCCCTCCCCACAGACACGCTTTACAGTCGTAGGAGTGGTTGTGCAGAGCTTGCCTCTCCCCAGATGCATTCCTGCAAAATGAAACGTAGGCTAGAATCAAGATAGACCCTGCCCTACATGGGCCGTGATGCCTGGTTTCTTCCCCCTCCCAGAACGCCAGCCCGGAGGCCACCATGGAGGAGGAGATGGGGCTGGCGGGCGCCACCGCTGATGACACAGAGGCAGAGCTCGTCCGCAGCATCTGCGAGAAGGAGCTGCTCAATGGTACGTGGCTGTGGGGTCCGCTCCCCAGCCAGGGTAGCCTGTCCCAAACCAACAGCTGTCCTTCTGACAGGCACACAGCTCCTGGCTGCCTTCGCCCCACTTCTGCTCAAAGTCTGCAACAACCCTGGCCTCTACAGCAGCCCGGAGCTCTCGGCGGCGGCTTCGCTCGCCCTGGGCAAGTTCTGCATGATCAGGTAGGCCCTGGGGGCGGGAGCGCCTGCTCTGAGAGGATGGGGGCCGACGGGCTCCCTGATGGTCCTCTCCTGGCCCCCTAGTGCCACTTTCTGTGACTCCCAGCTTCGTCTGCTGTTCACCATGCTGGAAAAGTCCTCACTCCCCATTGTCCGGTCTAACCTCATGATTGCTACTGGGGATCTGGCCATCCGCTTCCCCAACCTGGTGGACCCCTGGACACCTCATCTGTATGCTCGGTAAGAGAGTCCTCGTGATGCTTTCTTTCATTTTTTTTTTTTAAGATTTTATTTATTTATTTGACCGAGAGAGAGAACAAGGCAGGGGGCGTGGCAGGCAGAGGGAGGAGGCGAAGCAGTCTCCTCACTGAGCAGGGAGTCCGAAGCAGGGCTCGATCCCAGGACCCCAGGATCATGACCTAAGCCGAAGGCAGACTCTTAACCTACCCAGTCACGCAGGCTGTCCCCTGATGACACTTTAGCAGGCAGGCCTCGCCAGCTCCAGGAGGCTGCAGTTCGACTACTATGAGAATCACTAAAACTATTTGGCCTTTAGCATTACCCTGAACATCTGCTTGATATTTGACCTGTACAGGCCCTGGCTAAATATGGCCCCTAAGAGATTGGTGCCTCTGTCCAAAGCCTTGGCTACAAGTTTGGCCTCTTTCCCCAATCCCAGTTTTCTCACTGCTTCTAGAATGTCACATTAAGAAGGGGTAATAGAGCAGTACCTGGCTGGCTCAATCGGTAGAGCATAAGACTCTTGATCTTGGGGTCACGAGTTTGAGCCCCACGTAAGGGTAGAATTTACTTTAAAAAAAAAAAAAAAAGTAGGGGGAGTTCCTGCTGAGGGCCCTTCCTGCCAGTGTTGGTCCCAGTGACTTAGGATTTCCTTCCCAGGCTCCGGGACCCAGCTCAGCAGGTGCGGAGAACAGCAGGGCTGGTGATGACGCACCTGATTCTCAAGGACATGGTGAAGGTGAAGGGGCAGGTGAGCGAGATGGCCGTGCTGCTCATCGACCCCGCGCCTCAGATCGCTGCCCTGGCCAAGAGCTTCTTCAATGAGCTTTCCCACAAGGTGAGGGGCAACCAGGCAGCTGAGGGCTCGCTGCTGAGGGAGCAGGCACACCATCGTCTCTATAACGCGACTCTCTCTCCCTCTCCCAGGGCAATGCGATCTACAACCTCCTTCCAGATATCATCAGCCGCTTGTCAGACCCCGAGGGAGGGGTGGAGGAAGAGCCTTTCCACACCATCATGAAGTACAGTTCCCTGGGCCCGGGAGCACATTTTTCCTGTAGCGCATGTTTGGGAATCAGACCTGAGTTTGCACTCCAGCTCTGCTACTTTTCAGCTGCGTGGCCTTCAGCAATAACTTAATCTCTCTGTGCCTGTTTCTCCTCTTGCAAACGAGGCCTGGGATACTAGCCCCTTAGTTCTCGATCCAGTTTCTAACGTGGTGGTAGGCACGTAGTCGTCCTCACCGCACGACAGCCGCTTTTGTTACAAATTCCCATTCCCCGGGGAACATTCCCCCGGGGGTGGCGTGGACCTGTTCCCGAGGGCACAGGACGAGGGCAGGAGGAACCGTGAGGCTGGCATAGGCCACGGCTGAGGGGATTCTCTCCCTCGGCCAGGAGGGTGACAGGGCTGGTGCGCGGGGAGGGACAGCTGTCCCTGGGGGGTCACACGTCCACATCTCCCCTTCCTCAGGCAGCTGCTCTCTTACATCACCAAGGACAAGCAGACCGAGAGCCTGGTGGAGAAGCTGTGTCAGCGCTTCCGCACGGCCCGGTAGGCTGCCGTCCCCCGGGGTGGCCCCGAGGCCGTGGGAGCCCGCGAGGAAGGACGGGCCTTTACCTCTCCGTCCCGCGGCTCCCCCCTGCCGTCCGCAGGACCGAGCGGCAGTACCGGGACCTGGCCTACTGTGTGTCACAGCTGCCCCTCACAGAGCGAGGCCTCCGCAAGATGCTGGACAACTTTGACTGCTTTGGGGATAAACTGTCCGACGAGTCCATCTTCAGTGCTTTCTTGTCGGTCGTGGGCAAGCTGCGGCGCGGGGCCAAACCCGAGGCCAAGGTGAGCCTGGCTGCCAGGCCTGCCCTCTGCACGCTGCCCGGCCTGCCTCACCCGCCCCGGGCTGCCCTGCAGCCAAGTCCCCAGCACCACCTGAGACCAGCTCTTTCTGTCTCCGACTCCTGTTTCTGTTTCCCCTCTCTCCCTCTCTTGAAATAGACTTCATTTTTTAGAGCGGTTTAGGTTCAAAACCAAAATTGAGTGTATAGAATTTTTCCATATGCCCCCTGCCCCCCAACACACGCACAGCCTCCCCCACGATCAACATCCCCCACCACAGTGGCACATTTGCTACAATCGATAACCTCTGTTGACACATCATTATCACCCAAAGTCCATAGTTTACCTTAGGGGTCACTCTCGGTGTGCATTCTGTGCATTTGGACAAGGGTGTGATGCCCTGTGTCCTTCCTTCTAGTATATGATGCAGTTTCGCTGCCCAAGAAGTCCTCTGGGCTCCCCCCCACCACCCTCCCTCCCCCCAGCCCCTGGCAACCACTGATTTGTTCTACTGTTCCTGCAGTTGTGCCTTTTCCAGAACATCCTATACTTGCAGTCATGCCCTATGTGCCCCTCTCAGCTTAGGTTCTCTCCGTGATCTGCATTTCAGTTTTCACCGTTTCTTTTCATGGACTTGTTTCTTTTCATCATAGAAGTAACTGTGTTTCCAGGCCTGCTCTTCATGTCTTCTTCCCCTCCAGGCAATAATAGATGAATTTGAACAGAAGCTTCGGGTCTGCCACACCAGAGGATTGGATGCAGTGGAAGACCTTGAGGTTGGCCAAGAGGGTAGCCAGAGGGCCCCATCAGCCAAGAAACCATCCACTGGTATGTGAGGCCACCCCACAGGTGGAGAGATTGGCCCTTCTCTCAGGGGTTCCTTTTTTGGGGACTCATGTCTCTGCCTTTTCTAGTCTCTAAGCGGCACCAGCATCTGGCTTCCGCAGCCTCATCAGATGGTGACTTTGTCACCCCCGAGCCCCGCCGTACCACCCATCGGCATCCAGACACCCGACAGCGAGTCTCAAAAAAGAAACTCAGAATCGTCTTCTCGAGTGATGAGTCCAGCGAGGAAGGTACGATGCTCCCTCCCCGCCTTGGCCCAGAAGGAGCGCAACTCTGGGGGGGTGAGGCCGTAACTCTGGGGGGGTGAGGCCGGTTCTGATGGGGTCCCGCTGTGCAGACTGTCTCCACCCTCTCCCCCGAGGTGTCTTCCCCTTGCACTGCTTGGGTTTTGTTTCTGCTACGTGGTCTGGGGCCGGCCCCCTTGTTCCCTGAGATCTACTTCTCACCATCTTTGTGACTCAGCTTTTTCTTATTCCCCCAACCCTCCGAGTAGAGCTTTCCGCAGAGATGACAGAAGATGAGACGCCCAAGAAGACCACACCCATCCACCGAGCTCCTCCTCGAAGGCACAGGCCCTAAGAGGTCGTCTTGCCTGTTCCCATCCCTGCTGGGCAGGGTGTCTTGTGGGGTGACCTAGAAGTCCGTTGCTCTTGTAAAATACTTGTTTGCCTGTCTTCTTCTCTTTTTAATATATAATGGTCTTTATAATGTGAAGCATTTCTCTTAAACTAGCCCAACTGAACTGAATTGAGCTGCTTTCACTGGAATATGTCTGCCAATCTCCTTGTTTCCTAGTGAATAAATGTTTTTTATATACTTTTAGACATTTTTTTCCTAGGCTTGTCTGTTTCATCTTTCACATCAGCCCAGATGCAGGAGGCAAGGGAGAGGATTATCAATGCAGAAAAAGGAGCCCATCTCAAGTTCTGGGGTCCATCTCAAAATCTGATAAGCTCCATGCTCCCCCGGTGCCTCATCTTCCCCTTCTCGGGAAGCACGCAGTGTCTAGTCTCCAGGTCGACGCGTTCCACTTGGGGTTGGTTTGCTCTCCAGGGGATGTTTGGCAATGGCTAGAGATTTTTTGTCATCACAGCCTAGCTGGGAGGGATGCTATCAGCAGCTAGTGGGGAGAGACCAAGGATGTTGCTAAATACCCTACAATGCAGAAGACAGACCCCACAACAAAATGATTCAGCCCAAAGCATCAATCAGTGGTGCTGAGGGGGAGAAACCCTTCTCTAGACCGAGAGCTGGTCTGTGTGCTCCCCTCCCCCATTTGCGCTCCCTGAGCCCATCTCTGGGACAGGGGACGGCTGATGGAGGGCTCAGCTCCCCTCCTCCATCCGTGCAGACTGCCTACCACGGCATCGCTTCACTGTTCCGGGGTCTGTGGGAAGTCAGCCCCTCACGCGGGCACTGCGCTAGCCTGCCCACCCCTCAGCTCCCCAGGTCTGCTCTGCTGAGTCACCTGGACCAGGAGGCAGTGAGCGTGCTCTCATGACGACACTGGTGTCTTTGCTGTCATGACAACGGCCGGCTGCATCAGTAACGCTCCGTGGGCACCGAGCTCCCTTTTTGGCAGAAGACACTAATGAAAAAGGACATGTGTGCGGCAAGAGGGAAGATGGGACCTCAGAGACACATTCTAGGTAGTGGAGGAGCATCGAGTGCAGGGAAAGGGTTAATGGTGCTGGCTGAGCCTGAGCACGAATGGAAGGGTTAGCAGCTGAGTCCCCACCCCAGGCCCCACCAGACCACCTGTGGCGCTTCCCACCTCCTGTCACCATTAGGTGCTCTCTAGCCCTGCTCTTGGGGGTCGTGAAAAGCCTGGGAACCAGCCACACACATGGCTGCCAGACAGACTTGGCTCTGGGGCCCCAAGGAGGGAAGACAATCCTAGGAAGGGTAAGGACTTGGGGGGGGTTGGAGTCGGGGTGCGGGAGAGCGTGCTCTCTGCCTTTTAAGCAAAGGTTATCACCAGGCGGGCTAAACTTAGCCACAGGCTCTTGGGCTAGAAAAGGGGGCTGGTCTCAGGTTACGCTGGGCCAGCAGAGAGGCCGTGGAGCCCCAGCCCCAGCACCTGCTGATGGGCCGTGTCCCTCTAAACCCGCGTAGGTCTCTAGCGTTCTGAACCAGCCTTTCTTCCATTCTCAGCCCGCAAAACGGCGCAGCTGGGGCTCCGGACTGGGGGAGGGGAATGGATCCCTCCCTCGGCCTCGCGTGGGGCTGAGGGCCGGTTCCCACCACGTGCCCAAGACCTCCCTAATTTTTCCCTCTTCTGGACTCCTCACCCTGCCCCCAACATCCCGGGGCGCAAGCCGGACAGCAGTCCCTGGCTCTGGGGCTGGCCGGCACGTCCCAGGATGGGGAGGGACTTCCGCCCTCACGTCCCGCTCTCCGGCCGCGGCTGGAGACGGTGAAAGGGGCACTGTCTCCCGGCCTGGGCGGCACAGCGCTCAGGTCTCCCAGGAGCGACTTTGTGGGAGGCCTCCGGCCTCGCGTCCTCCCCCTGCCGCCCAGCCCCGCCTCGGGGAGAGCAGCTGGTGCAAAGAGGGCCTGGTTTGTCCGCCCCAATTATCAGCTCTCCCGGTGGCCCGAGCTTGCAGGACAGCGTGACCTTCAGTGCAGAAAGCGCCCCCCACCCCCCAGCCACCTCCCGAGCCTCCTTCCTCTCCAGGCCCTCACTGCCCAGTGCCAGCCCAGGCCCCCGGCCCCGGCCCAGGGAGGCCCGCAGCCAGAGCCAGAGGAGGTCGAAGTGGGGGCAGGGCAGAACGCGGCAGGAGGCGGGCTGACCCCTCCCGGGCCTTTTCCTCTGCGGTTCCCTCGCCACTACCGAAGAGCCTGGAGAAGTTCCTCGGCCTTCCCGCCCCTCAGCCTCTGAAAGAAAGGGGACGGGGGTGGCCGCGTGCAACCGCGAGGGGCCCCGGCTCCAGCTCCAATCCCCCATCCCACTAGCTCCCAAAGTCCTCCCGTTTCATCTGTGCAGCAACTTTAACGGCCCTGGTTCCCGGAGACCTTCCGCTGTCCCCAGGAGCCCGGTCCTGGGGTCCACGGTCTCCTGCATGCCCTCAGAGTGCCCACGAGTGCCATTAGCAATCACCTCCTCCACTGGGCTGGTCTCAGTCCCCTCCCCCACTCCGTCCCTAGCCCACACGTTTGGTGCGTGCACACTGAAAGAAGCAGGCGGGTCCAAAAAAAAAAAAAAAGCGGGCCCGGCTACTCGCGGCTTTACGGGCGCACGTAGCTCAGGCCTCCGCGCCCTTGGGCCCCGACTGGGCGAGTCGGCGGGAGGCGGGGCCCGCGCCCCCACGCCCCGCCCCAGGCGCTATAAATTGAGCCTGCAGCCTCCGCCGGTGCTCTCTGCTCCTCCTCGTTCGACAGACAGCCGCATCTTCTGGTGCAGTGCCAGGTAAAGCCCGGCAAAGCCAGGCGGAGGGCATCCTCGAGAGGCGGAGGCCGCGGCCCGGCTCCGAAGGGGGTTGGGGACGCTCGCGAACCCGGGTGGGGCTGCGCGGCCGCGGGTCGGGCGTGCCGGGCCGGACCTCCGCATTGCAGGGGCGGGAGGACGGACGTGCCCGAGCACGGGGTGGGAATGGAGGCGGGGGGGAGGGGAGGGCAGCGGCCGGACTGCAGCTGCCGCCGGCCCCCGCGCTCTAATGCTCGCTTTCCTCTCCCCGCAGCCGCGTTCCCGAGACAAGATGGTGAAGGTCGGAGTGAACGGGTGAGTTAGGGGGTGGGCTAGGGTGCGGCCCCGGGCGAGCGCGTGGGGGGACGTGGGTGCGGTGGTCCTACCCCCCCACACACACACCCCCGCAAGGAGAGCTCAAGGTCGGCGCTCTGACCTGGCGGAGGCTGCCGCCCCAAAGGGCCTCGTGGCCCCCACCCCACCCCATCCCCGGCAGTGGCGCCTCCTGCATCGCCGCCCCGGCGGGTTCGAGCAGCCCGCAGCCTTCCCCTCCCACCTGCCTCGGATCCGCCGCCATCCCCTAATCTCCCGGCCGGGGCTTCTTTCTTTGCTTTCGCGCCCTGCAGGGTCACGTGCCGAGGAGGCGCCCCTCCCCCCCAGCCTCTCCCCTATCCCCCGCCCCCCCCCCACACCTCGCCGGCGCGGCCCGGGGCTCCTGGGGCTCCCGGGGCCCGCTCAGCTGGGTGCACAGCCCGCCGGGAGGGCTCGCTTACGGGAACCCAGCCGCCATGTTGCAACGGGGAAGGAAGTGAGGGAACCACCGTTAGGAAACCTCCCGTAGGTCCTCACGGTTCCTCCTTTCTTGCCTATGACTAAGCCTCCTAGTCCGGCCTGCTGGGGTGGAGTCGCCTCCATCCCGCAAGCCAGGTGAGGCAAGACTTCCCGCAGCCTCGCTCTCGCAAGAGCCTGACTTCAGAACCCTGACCACACGGCATCCCTAAAGCTGCCAACCAAATTTCCCTTGGGGGATGCTCTTCCTAGATGATCCCCTGATGAATCAGAAACGTGGGTTTAAGGGAGTCCTGTCTTTTTTTTTCTTCTGATCTCTCTGGAGAGGTGTGGTAGCTGCGGCTTAGTGCCATGTTGGGGGAGCTGAGTCATGGGTAGTTAGAAATTTTCCACCACAAAATGGCTCCTGTGGCAGCAGCCCCTTCCATCTCGCGGGCTCTCCTCGAAGCTCTTCCTTCTATGCCTAGAGCTGACCCAGTCCCATAAAGGTCACTGGGAGGATTAGGTGTCTGTGAGCCTTGGGAATCCTGCCCTTCTCCGCATTCAGTCTTCCAGAAATCAGATCCCCACTCCGCTCTAATCTGGGGTTAAATATAGCTGCCTGACCTTTCTGCGGCTGGGGGCCTGGGCTTCTACTTTCTTATCTCTCACCCCCCACCACACATACACAAATATCTGTTGCTGCTTCTAATTTCTAGAAGAGGGCTTCCAAGGACAGATAGTTCAGCAAATTAGATCCTTGAGGTTAGGGGGTTGAGAAGTACCCCTTTTCCCCCCGCCTCCTCTTTGCCTTTTGGAGGAAGGGATGGGCTTTCCCTGGCCAGTTAATTTCTGACCTTTACTCTTGCCCTTTGAGCTTGGTGATGCTAAGTATGCAAGTCTCTGCTGCCGAGAGGGTGTATCCTGAAGCTGGGCCAGCCCAGCACGAGCATTGTCAGGGCACAGATAGTGGGGGCGATAAGTGCCACGTGCCCAGACCATGCCCTGCGCTGCCGTTTCTCCTGCTAGGACTGGTAGACACTGGGGAGTTGGGCAAGTGTTTGAACCTGATCACCTCTTGAGCAGGCTTCACTTTTTGGCCATGCCTTCCTGGCAGGCAGGGTTGCGCGGGATAAAATTAGACCTCCTGGGGCTCCTGGTGGCAGGGAAGTGCCATCTTCTCACCCCTGGAAGGGGATGAGTTGGCCTCGGGTTGCTTCCGTGCCCAGGAGGCTTTTCTTCCCCCCACCCCCCCCCACCCCCTTCATTCCTTCTCGCCCCTTGTCTTTCTCAGATTTGGCCGTATTGGCCGCCTGGTCACCAGGGCTGCTTTTAACTCGGGCAAAGTGGATATTGTCGCCATCAATGACCCTTTCATTGACCTCAACTACATGGTGAGTGCTGCCCCTGCCGCTGCTGTTGGAGCGGAGCCCGGCTGAAGCGCAGCCCCTCACTGCCCCCTCCCCCCCTCGTCCCTCCAGGTCTACATGTTCCAGTATGACTCTACCCACGGCAAATTCCACGGCACAGTCAAGGCTGAGAACGGGAAGCTTGTCATCAATGGGAAGCCCATCTCCATCTTCCAGGAGTAAGTTTGGAGGAGGAACAGGAAGACACTGGCTCTGAGGGAGGTACTAGGATGGGGCGACCACCTTGGTACGTGGTACCTCATGTCCCTGAACTTGGTGTTTTGTCTTCCCCTGTAGGCGAGATCCCGCCAACATCAAATGGGGCGATGCTGGTGCTGAATATGTTGTGGAGTCCACTGGGGTCTTCACCACCATGGAGAAGGCTGGGGTGAGTGCCTGGGAGAGTAAAGATGGGAGGCTGTTGGCCCTGGGATTCGGTGTAGTGGGAAGGATGGGGACCGCGGGCTCGGACCAGGAAAGGGGAGCACCTGGATTATGAGGACTCCTCCACTGCAGGCTCACTTGAAGGGCGGGGCCAAGAGGGTCATCATCTCTGCTCCTTCTGCGGACGCCCCCATGTTCGTGATGGGTGTGAACCACGAGAAGTATGACAACTCCCTCAAGATTGTCAGGTGAGCATGGCAGAGGGGAGAGGAGCAGAGAAGTGACCCGATAGTACTGTGTGTGACAAGATGGCCTTGACCTGCCTCCCTCTTTTCAGCAATGCCTCGTGCACCACCAACTGCTTGGCTCCTCTGGCCAAGGTCATCCATGACAACTTCGGCATCGTGGAGGGACTCATGGTAAGAATAATGGGGAAGGTGCCCGGCGCCCATTGACTTCTCACCCCGGACTGCATCTTTCTCTCTGCTTAGAACGTGGTCCTGGGCTGGGGGGAGCCACGGGGGGTTCCAAGGTCAGGTCACTCTGTCCCTTAGTTCTTCCCCAAGGGTGGGTGAGGTGGTGAGTACTGCGCAGGCCCTCACTCCTTCCCCCGTGTTTCCAGACCACCGTCCATGCCATCACTGCCACCCAGAAGACCGTGGACGGCCCCTCCGGGAAGCTGTGGCGTGACGGCCGAGGGGCTGCCCAGAACATCATCCCTGCTTCCACGGGCGCGGCCAAGGCTGTAGGCAAGGTCATCCCGGAGCTGAATGGGTAAGGTGCCTTGCTGCTTGTCTGCCGGGGGGGTAGGGGGGGGTGGAGGGGAGGAGCCGTGCTGAGCCTGTTCCCGTCTGTATAGGAAGCTCACTGGCATGGCCTTCCGTGTCCCCACCCCCAACGTGTCCGTTGTGGATCTGACCTGCCGCCTGGAGAAAGCTGTAAGTGGGTGGGAAGGGGTGGGCTAGGGATGGGGGGACAGCAAGACTGGAACCTGGACAACCGTCTCGTTTTTCCCTTGTTAGGCCAAATATGATGACATCAAGAAGGTGGTGAAGCAGGCATCAGAAGGCCCCCTTAAGGGCATCCTGGGGTACACCGAGGACCAGGTTGTCTCCTGCGACTTTAACAGTGACACCCACTCTTCCACCTTCGATGCAGGGGCTGGCATTGCTCTCAATGACCACTTTGTCAAGCTCATTTCCTGGTATGTGGCTGGTTTGGAACACCTGGGAAGGTGACTGGAGTCTGGCGCCCTCTGGTGGCCGGTGCGGGGAAATAGCTTTTCACTCTTGATCTCTTTCCAGGTATGACAATGAATTTGGCTACAGTAACCGCGTGGTGGACCTTATGGTCCACATGGCCTCCAAGGAGTAAGAGCCCCCTGGACCACCAGCCCCAGCCAGCGTGAGAGGAAGAGAGAGGCCCTCAGCTGCTGGGGAGTCCCTGCCCCAAATTATCCCCCAAAACACTGAGAATCTCCTGACCTCCACTGTTCCATCCCAGACCCCCTGAAGAAGGGGAGGGGCTTGGGGAGCCCTACCTTGTCATGTACCATCAATAAAGTATACTGTACCTAACCTGCTCCTTGGGTTTTTTTAGCTTATTCCGGTGTCTGGGATAAAGGGGAAGGGAGCCAGGCTGGGGGCCACAAGAGAAATCAATCTTGCTGATAGTCCCAGCTATGCCCAGCATACCCCATCCAGGCACGAACTTGGCTGGAGGTCTTGGGCCTAACCGAGGAGCATCCCTCACAAAGGTATGAGCACTGCACTCACTACTAAGGCCCACTGGTCTTGGCTTTGGCTCAGTATCCCTCCAAGGGCCCTAGGTGCTACATGACCCGGATGTGATCACGTCAGAGGACAAGTCCTCATTTTGTCACTAGATGATGACCTAGCTGCCTCTGAAAGCTATTCTGTTTGCAGCCACCTGGGGGACAACCTTGGCACAGGAAGTCAGGGCTTTAGAATTGGGCTAGCAAGTCTCACGGGCTTGACCTAGACACTCGGCCAGAGCCCTAGCAGCGTGGAGGACAGCAGACTGCCAGGGGGCAAACTCCACTCTGCCTCCCAGCTGGGAGGGCTGCACTAAGCTATTTGCTTTAGTGCGCCCTGGTTACTCCCATCTGAAATGATAGGCCAGCGCCCAGCCCCTCCAGGTCTTCTAGAAGGCTTCTACTCGGTCAGCTGTGTAAGTGCTGTGTAGTCAATGACTAGGAAAATGAGGGTAACCTCCACCTCTAGGACCTGGGGGGTGGGGTGTGAAGGGGGTCAGTGCCGGCATCTGTGGGAGAGGTTCAGGGGAAGCACAGGCCGCCACCAGCCACGTGGGCAGGAGGGGGGCAAGTTACATACAACCTCCCAGGCCTTTCTATGCACCTGCTTGTGTGAGGTGAGGAAAAGCAGGGCACAGCTCCCAGAAGGGATCGTGGAGCTACCACCAGAAAGTGCTTGAAACAGTGACACGAAAGTGTTCAATAAATACTCTCCAGTTTGATTATTATTAGATTCCATTCCAAGGTCACCTCAGCCTCCCCCAGGCAGGCTGACATGTCCTCATTCGCGTGTCCCGTTTCTCTCAGGCTTGTCCAAGTCCAGGACCTCTTCCGGCCTGTTGCTCTCAGCGTGTGACTGACGCGGAGGAGGCACGCCTTCAGCCGATGCTTAAAGAGACTGAGACCCTGAGCGCGCGCACACACGCACACACGCACACACACACACGCACACACACACACACACACACACACACACACGTAGCTTCCCCTTTCTCTCTGCCACCCAGCGCTGACTGGGGAACTAGCAAGGGCTTCCGTCTCCCTCCACGATGCTGCACCAGTCAGGTCCAGGAGCGCCCGGCCTGGGGGCACGAAGGCCCCCTTAGGGCAGGCACGGCCCGGGGGAGGGTCGCAGCCACAGCCCGGCCATCCGCGGGCGGGCAGACGGCCGGCCGTGAGCACTTGGACGATGGAGGGAGGACGGAACACCCTGCCCAGTCCGTCCTCCTTCCACCCACACCGCCGAGGGAGGCCCTCTCCCGTGTTGCACAAGCCATGCAACGTCCAGCCTCGCCCCCTTCAGACCAGTGCCTGGGCCAGTTAGCACCAGTACAGAATCCGACTGTAAGCGGGCTTGAGGCCACAGGACTGGAAGGAAGATCTGACAACCACTTCTCAGTGGAGAAAGTAAGGGGCCACCATCGCTCCGGCAGCATTTTAAAGATGAGAAAGTAGCAGACACCCACGCACGAAGGCAGGAGAGCCCCGGCTGTGGTGGGCGGCACCTGGGACCAGCGGGGCTTGGGCCTCCTCCTGACGCCTTCGATCCCCGGAGGCCAAGGTCAGAGGCAGGAAGCCGAGGGAGGAGCGCCCCAGTCCCCAGGGGCGAGGCTTGGTGCGGCGGGGCGGGGCGGGACGGATGATGTTCCCCTTCTGTGAAGCCCCCCACCCCTCACCTTGGTGAGTTCCAGGCCCCAGGGGGCCCCAGGGCAGGAGCTGGAGGGAGGTCCCTATCTCATGGAGCTATCAGATGAGACATCTCGATCGGAGTCCTCAGCCTCGCTTGGCGGCGGCGGGTCGCTAAGCGGGACCGCAGTGAAAGCAGGAGACTTTCTAGAAAAAAACACCAGTTGTCACCTGGGGGCAGGCAGGAATCCTGAGAGAGGCATTCCTCTCTCCTGTGGCCTTATTCTGGGGCAGGCTGGTAAGCACCATCCCCAGCAAGGGCGGGTGGGCCACGAGGGTGAGGGAAGCGGGGAAGGGGAAGGAAAGCTCTCATACTGCACCCCAATGGGGGACATGGTCCCTGACTTTATCCTGGGGACTCTGGGAGGCTCTCAGATCACAGGGGCACACCTGGGTGGCTCAGTCAGTTAAGCCTCTGACCTTGGCTCAGGTCATGATCCCGGGGTCCTGGGAGTCTGCTTCTCCCTCTCCCGCTGCCCCTCCCCCCACTCAGGCTTTCTCACTCTCTCTCAAATAAATAACATAATAATATAAAATTATTATAACATATAACATAAAATAATTTTAAAAAAGAAAGATCTCAAACCCCAGACTGAGCGGTGTTGCCTGAGCCTGAATGCACAGGCTCGACGGCCCCCACTCTATGTCTGTCTGTCCTATTTGGGGGACTTTTTACAATTTACTTTTTTGTAGAGGCAGAACTTACACAGGGTCAAACGCACAAACTGTGGCCCTGACTTTAGATACAAATCCCCACACGTCTTCCGTTACTTGGCAGTTCTGAGCTGCTTCTGACTGGGGAAGCCCCCAGCTGGTGGCAGGGGGACGCTTGGGCCGACCAGCCACGAACGGACGCACACCCGTCGCCCCACGGCTGAGGGACACAAGGCCAGGGGGCCGGGCCAGACACGCGGGGTGCTTCCCCCACAAGAGCCCCCCCAAGAGCCCCGCGTCCAGATGGGACTGAGTCTCAGGGCGCTCAGGACCTGCCCACTGCATTCCCTCCCTGCACGCACCCCCGGTGGAAGACATGGGGGGCTGGCCGGGGCCCCCGCCTCCCGGGGAGGCGCTCACCGGTCTCCGGACTGCGTGATGAGCCGGCGGCAGGTCTCCATCTGCACGTCCAGCCCCCGCTTCATGCTGCACATCTCCATGTACTCGTGCAAGTGCCGGTTCATGTCATTCTTGGCCGTGGCCAGCTCCAGCTGCGGCGGGGGCGGGGCCGCGTGGGTGAGCAGGGCCCCTCGAGGCCCCAGCCCCGCAGCCCCAGGAGGCGAACACGCCAAGACCACCGCGGGGGGAGGGGGGGTGCGGCGCCGTGGGCGAGGGCTCAGATTTAAGAATGAGTCTGCCCAGCCAGAGGACACCCGCTCCACTGTCATTCCCCTGGCTTTCCCGGGCACCTCAGCCTGCAGAGGAAGGCAGGGGTCTCTGCTACGCCTTCTTGCTACTGACCCTCCCTGACGACAGGAAGTGCCGGCGGGGCCCAGAGCTGGGGCGGCCATCCGCATGGCCTGGCTCCCTCCCTGGGCTTCCCCTGTGGCCCTGTGCCGCACTGCACCCCGTCTGTCTCCCTCACTCATTCCGGGGCTTCTGGAAGGCCGGCCGTGGCTTATTCATCTCTGCCTGCGCGGGCCCAGCACCACGCTGGGAAATTACTTAGAGAACTTCATGAAGGAAGTCATGACAAGCCTTGAGGCACAAAGGAGGAGACCTGCCTGAGGGGCTCAGAGGCTCAGTCTTGCCCGGAGGACTCTTATCTCTCGTGTGAGCCATTGGCAGCGTCTCACAGAGACTGCGGCCATCCCCAGCGTCGTGCTGGTTAGAAGATGTACCCCGACTCAAGAAGGGTTCCACGGGGGAAATGCAGGCTCAGAGATCAAGGAAATACGGCCCCCCTGGCCGAGGTAGAGCTGAGAGGCGGGGCGAAGGCGGGAAAGATCTGGGCCAGAGACAATCTGCTGCCTTTCTTTGTTTTGGGTACAAAGGACAGGGGCCTAACGGGGAGGCGGGGGAGGCGGGAAGGCGAATAAAACTGCTTGGCGGTGATTTGCTTGGCTCCCCGGAGCAGAGAAAGAATAGGAAACTCCCCGTGAATGATCTGCACTGGAGAGAGGAAACCACCCAGAACTAATCCCAACTGGCCAGGGAGAGGATGGGAACTTGGAGAAAGGAGTACAGGGGTCACAGGGCCCAACAGAAGAGATGGTGGCTGGTGGCCTGGGGCGGGGGGAGGGAGCCCCAGTGGGTGCAGCTCACACAGCAGCCGGCAGCCGGGATGGGGGGAGCAGCCCGGGCGGCGGGACGAGCAACTGCTCCATGACTGCTCCGTGCGGGAAAACAATACAGGGCCACCCGCCCCCGTGCGGACTGGCTGCTGCCCCCACCCCAGTTTCTCCAGCCAAGGAGAGGGGAGGGATAGGGGCCAGCAGCCGGAGCCCATCACTGGCAAGGCCAGGAAAGACAAAAATGAAGCAAGTATATTCTATCCAAAGACAAGGCTAGGACTGCCACCAGTTGCCTCTACACGCCTGTACGTGTCCCCTTCACACGTGAGGGAAGGCAGCCACCACAAGCCAAGAGGCACCCAAAAGCCTCGCTGTGGGACCGGAGGGCGGGACAGGGCTGGGTCCCGGGGGGAGTAGGGAAGAGGCAGGACAGCAGGGACTCCCTTCCCACCTTCCACCTGGGCCTGCCCTGCTTTACCACTGATAAGGGGACATTATTGGGATGGGTCACCAGGGCTAGCAGCGCACCCAAAGCCCCCCGTAAGAGGTAGCCTTCCTGGTGGGCATCCGGGAGGGGGCAGAAAGCGGCTCTCCCCTCCCCCTCCTCCGCGGGGAGCAGACACCTGACTGCAGGCCTGCAAAATTCAGCCTGTCTGCCTGGGCAAGAAACAAAAGCAGGTTCAGCTTCAAGGAAGGAGCAGGACTGAGTGATGCGTGTTGGGAGAATGTGCAAGTAGGAAAATCACCTGTTGACTCCTTTCTCGAATGCTGGCAGTGTAAGAGCAGCAAGGGCATAAATACGCCACATGGGCTTGAAGAGAGGCCGAGAGTTTCAGAAGCCCAGGGGCGTCTCCGCCAGGCCGGGGCACTCAGGGCTCCGGGAAGGGCCCTCCCCACGAGTGGGAGGCCAAGGAGAACAGTGTCCTGCCCCGCCGCCCCTCGGCCCAGGCCTCCACGAACCCGCCTGCCCGCAGCCCTGCACCCCCGGCTTCCCTCGCCCACTCGGAAGGTCCCTCCAGGCTAGGGAAGGACCACAGGGGTTCCTCTGTCAGCTGAAAGGCTGAGCTGAACAAACAGCGAAGTTCGGGTCCACCTAGTGGCCTCTGCTATGGCCCGGACAGTAGTCAAACTAAGCACTAACGCGCGAGGCAGTGAGCCTCCTAGCAGACAGCCCCTGCCCTCAGCTCGCACGGGCCTCACTTCCCCCGATCTCCAGACAAGCCTGGGAGGGGGGACGATCGAGAGCGCGCCTGACAAATAAAGAAACAGGCTCAGAGGGAGCAAGCAGCCCAGTAGAAGTCGCAAGTGACAGAGCCGAGACTGGAACCCCCGTCTGCCCCCCGCCCCAGAGCCTGCGGTCTTAAGGCCCCACCCCCACAAGAGAAAGGAGAAGGCCCAGTATCTGGGGTGCCCCCCCGTGCCCGGTCACGGCTTCACACACCCCCAGCCTTACCTCTATCTGGTCAATGGTTTCCTGATACTCTTTCTCCCGCGTTTTGAACAGGGACTCCGTGTCTTTAATCACCTTCTCCAAGCTGTCTTCCTGCTGCTGGAGCAGAAAGGGCAGCCAGGGGGGAGGCCAGTGGGGAGGGTGGGGAAGAGAGAGGGAGTCCGGTTAAAGGAGACTGGAGACAGCGCAGAGAAAGGATAAAGGACGAGGGGAGAAGCAGGCAGAGGATGGAGGCCACAGAGGGGAAGCAGCAAGGAGTGCGGGGAGGGGCGGCCAGCTGGGGGTGGGGGTCGGGCAGGACTGGCGGGGGCCCTGAGGCCGGGAGGGGCCGTTA
The DNA here is from genome assembly GCA_028533885.1 of Nasua narica. NCBI lineage: Eukaryota > Metazoa > Chordata > Mammalia > Carnivora > Procyonidae > Nasua > Nasua narica. The sequence goes on from CM052807.1 coordinate 34,915,434, forward strand.
CCTCTCCCTGCGCCTCTGCGGCTGCCATGGCATAGCCTGAGAAATCCTCCCAAAGCAGCAGGGTCTCCTCAGTCTCCTCCCAAGTCAGGCTGTCACAGTCGTCCTCAAAATCATACTCCCTCCTAGAGACAGGGAGCCCGCCGTCAGGGAGGGCTGTCGGGGCTGGTGGGGGGGCTCCGGCCTCGGGGAGGGGGGCCGCTGAGGGGCGGGCCTGCGGGACTCGGGACTCACAGCTGGTTGAGCATGCGCTGCATCTCCTCGTTGATGCTGAGGGCTGTGCTCTCCTCCTCATCCCCATCGGGCTGGCGGGGCCCGTCACTCTCCGACAGGGAGGTGTCCTCCTCGATGGCAGCCTTGCGCTCCCGCTTCCGCCCCCCCATGGATGGGACCTTAATGGGAGACAAGTGCAGAGACTACAGAGACGAGGCCGGGTGCGTGAGGAGAAGGGCAGGTGGGCGCCGGCGGGGGGCGGGGGGAAGCGTGAACCAGCGGGAGGACGGGGTGGACAGGGACAGAGAGAGAAGACACGGTTACAACGACAGGAACAGACGCTGAGTTACTGAGGCAGGCAGACACACACGGAGGGGGCAGGGCTGCAGACTGAGAAGGAAGAAAAAGGAGAAACAGAGAAAATAGGGCGGTAAGATCAGGAGAGAAATGGCCCTGGGCGACCACATCAGATGTGCGGAATGGCTACAGAGGATTTGCTTTCTTAAAAAAAAAAAAAAAAAATCCTTTCTAATGAAATGACCGAACTAAAAGGAAAGTTTGGAGCTGCAAAGAGGAGGTGTATACAAAGGAGAACCCGAATCACGCATCCAGATCTGGAAAGCCGGAGGAAAAGGGATAGAAAGAAATGAAGCAAAGAGGGAACGAGGTAGAGAAAAGAGGGAAGAGCAAGGA
>CM052807.1:34916836-34941420 GCA_028533885.1 Nasua narica
CCGCAGGCCCAGACCAGGAAGGCCTGCTCTGCCCGGTCCCAGCCGTGAGGGGGCCGCACTCACGTTGCTCATGAGCCCCTTGAAGACCACGAGCTCGGCCTTCAGCTGCTGCACCTTCATGGCCAGCTCCTCCTGGCAGGCATCAGCCTCCTGGGCTTCCTGCAGTCGGGGAAAAAGTCCCGTGAGCGAGCTGTGCTGCCCGCGCGGGGGGCAGGTGAGGACACGGAAGGGCCGGGAGAGGACAGGCCGGGGGCCCGCGGGGCGGGGGGCAGCCCTCACCTCCTGCAGCTCGTTCACTCGCTCCTGCAGCTGCATCCGCACAGTGTACTCCTCTTCCCACCTGGCAGACATGGGGGACAGGGAGGGAGCCTAGGTGCGGCATCCCGTCCCGCCCTGCCCCTGCGGCTCCCGCCCCCCACCCCCACTCCCGCTCAGGCCCCTCTCTCTCTCTCTAGCTCTGCTGCCCTGGGTGCACAGGGCCCGTGGGCAGGACCGGCTGGCCAGCCTGCGGGTGGCCAGCTGCAGCTGTCGGGTGGCTCCAGGCTTCCTGGCGAGCGCAAGGCCGCCAGCTGCCTTCCCGGAACCTCTGGGCCGCGCCCCGGGAACCGTCCCTAAGAGCAACTGCAGCCACTCTGCTCCCTCGCAGCGCCCGTCCCGCTCGGGCCCTGGCTTAGCCAGCTGCCCGGCTGGCCTCCCCCCTCTCATGCCCGCGCCACACCCACCAGCCCGACCCCCCACCTTCGGGGGCACAGATCCGGTCTCCCGCCTCCCGCCCGCCCCAGCCAGGGCTCCCCTAGCGCGCTGCCCTGCGTCTCATGGTGCCGTCTCACCGCCAAGAGGCAGCTGCAGAACACACGCCGCAGCGACAGGCCTGCGCAAGAGCCTGGTAGGAGACACTCAAAGTCCGTCCCCCGGCAAAGCTCCAGAAACTGCCCCTCCAGCCCGGGCCCCTGCACGGGAGCCCTGGAGAGGAGACGGGCCTGGCTCAGAGGCATGAAAGCAGTGGAAGGCAGGAGCCTGGGGGGCTCAGGCACCCCAACCCCGAGGGCGAGGGAAACCAGAGTAGGAAAAAGCACCCTGTTCATCCAGCGGGTGGGAACCAGCAGCGGCATCCCCTAGGCTCCAGGATTCCGAGACTAGGAGCACAAGCAGCTAAGAGGCCCCCCGGCCACGGGCAGGGCAGTGCCGGCAGCAGCACACTGCGGGGGGGGCGGGGGGGGGCTCAAGACCCTGCGAGGGTGCCTGGCTGGGCTGGCAGAACTTTTTGGACCGCACTCAGACAGCCTATCACCTCCTGCCACTTCTTCCAGGCTGAGAAAGGAGCGCGCGGTACCATGAGAGACACTGCGGGATCAGAAAGGTGGCCAGAAGCCACAGAGAGGACAGCAAGAAAATGAAAGCCTGACCAAGCAGATTCTGCAGACGCGGGACTCTATCCTTCCTCCCCCATCTCTCCCCCACCTCGCCCTGTCTCCCCACTGGGCTCTGCCCACAGCCTCTTCCCTCCATGCCCTCCTGCTCCTCACTGGGCTCTGCACTGCAGTGTTCCTAATAATAACTCCCCAACGTCACCCACTGCCCCTCCCGTCTAGGCAGGGGAGAGGCAGCAGGTCTGGCCACCACCCTGCCAGCCCACCATGCAGCCCAGCTCCAGGGCCTCTTGGCTCTCTGCCCCCCCCTCCCCCCGCTGCCCCCATGTCCTTCCTCCTTTTGCTCTGGTATTCTCCACCTGCCAGTTGGGGCTGGCAAGGGGTCCTAGCGGCATCGAGTTATATAGTTTCATAGATCAGACATATTTATCTTTCCTGGGCGTGTGGTTTCCTCATTGACAACCTGAAAGCATGGGATGCGATGCCCTCAAACCCCTGAGTCCGTGAGTCCCTGGAGGAAGCAAGCCTGGCACGGGGACAACAACCCTGGGCAAGATGCATCAGGAAGGGTAGGAAGCAACAAATTCAGGTAGAAATTTAAGTAAGGAAGTCAGGGGAGGATTGAGATGAACAAAATCTTACAGGGGCGCCTGGGTGGCTCAGTGGGTTAAAGCCTCTGCCTTCAGCTCGGGTCATGATCTCAGGGTCCTGGGATCGAGCCCCACATCGGGCTCTCTGCTCAGCAGGGAGCCTGCTTCCCCCTCTCTGCCTGCCTCTCTGCCTACTTGTGATCTCGCTCTCTCTGTCAAATAAATAAATAAAATATATTTTTTTAAAAAATCATACAGAGTTACAAAAAAATTCTGAAAATAAAATCACCTGGAAGCTTACTAGAATTCTTTAAAGTTTTATTTACTTATTTTTAGGAATCTCTACACCCAACATGGGGCTCGAACTCACAACCCCGACATCAAGAGTCACATGCTCTCCTGACTGAGGCGGCCCGGTGCCCCTGGAAGCTTACTAGAATTCTATCTGTCCTCCAGCCAGACTTTCCCACAAACAGGTTCCTTCTGACCTCCATTCAAATCTGGTCTCACTTACAAGGTTCCCTTGACATGGGTAGAATTTGAGCGATTTCCGTGTATTCTACCTTCACTAAAGCTCTCCCTCGCAAATAAACGTTACCCTTGAGTGAAGTGAGGAAGCAGGGGCCATTCCGACCCTGGAAAACGGAGGCCAGGAGGAAGAGACCCACCCAAGGTGGCGCACAGCAGGGGAGCCGAAAACAGAACCCAGGAGGCCTCAGCTCCTTCCCTGTTTAGTGCTGGAGCTATACCCATGCCTTCCAGGCCACGGACAGGAGCTACGGTGTTCTAAAGAGAACAGAACGAGGGCACAGGATCCGGGGCGGAGGAGCGAGTAGCTGCCCGTGTCACGTACCATACACCTCTAGCTGCGGGGCCCTCTGCACAGCAGCGTGCTGCAGAGCGATGAGCTCATCAGTCCCCAAGGAATAACTCTCTGCTGCCCTGGACAGCTGGACCAAGGACAAACACTCTTTCAGTTAAGGAAAAACAAATACCCGAGAACAGCAGCTGTTTTTGTGGCTAGGCATTCCAGAACTGTCCATGTTCTGCTGCTGACCGTGGTAACTGACTCCTGCACGGGCAGGGGCTGGGGCAGGCTGGTGCTGGCGGTGGGGGGGTTGCATGTGAATGACAGCTTGAGGAGAACTGAGATTTCCAAAGGCATTTATAAGATGGGCTACGACGAAGGAAGCCAGCACAAGGACAGGACTCAACGTCAGAAAGCCTGCTGACCTGCGATCTGCTAGACTCTGGCAGGTTACAGACCCCTGAAGGCTGCCCCCAGACCCAGGGGTAAGCTTCCCGAACATTCAGCCAAGCCCCCTGCTGACACACCCGGGGCGCTGCACAGGGCTGCCCGGGTAGTTCCCAAGCCTGCCCACAAGGGGTCAGAGTAGCCCATGAAGAGGTTAAACCTGATGGCTCCCAAAATAAAGCCTCCTTGGGACCTGTCATCTTCCTCCTCAACTGCGGCTGGCAGAGGCTACAGAGAGCCGGCTGTGCTCGTGTTCCTTCCTAGCGGCCGGGCTCTCAGGCCTCTGAGGGTAGACAGCCAGTGCCAGCATCACGTCCCTTCTCCTGGGACCTGGCTACGCTGTCAGTCCCCCGCAGAAAGCCAAATCCTCATCCTTGGACAACACGGGGCCTGCCCCCCAGCTGCCTTATACTCACAGGGTGTGTCCAGATTCTCAACTTTTCCGCACTCGGTTCCTCTGCTGGCTTCGCTCACGTTTCGTCATCCTTTGGCTCCCTGCACTTTCACACCCGCCCCCACCCCAGCTTCCATAAGCCCTATGACGACCAGCAGGCTCTTCCTCTTTCCCTAGGGAGTTTCTTTTCCCCCTTTTTTCTTTACTTTTCTTTTTCTGACTTACTCCAAGCAATGCTCTGAGGTCCCAGAGCCCTTCACATGGACCTGGAGTAGCCACCAGTTTCCACCAGCATCGCTTTGGGAAACCAGGAGCAGTGGCAGGATCGCCCACTGGGAGATGCAGGCCAACCCCCGCCCCCTTCTGATTTCACTTAGACTCCCAAATGAAAGCCAGATCCCTGGTCTCTTACTTTTGATCGGTATGTGGGGCATCTATCACAAAACTGCTCTGAGGGCTGAGCCTGGAGACGCTAAGTAGTACCCCAGATGTCTACCCAGAGGCAGACACGAGTCCCTTTCACACGGCACACAACCCCACAGTGAACACAGTCATCCAAACACTGCAGCCTGGATGAGACAGAAAGAAAAGCCACGAGAAAAAATATGTACGCCCCACAGTACTCGCTCTGAGGATTCTTCTTCCTGTCACGAGTGCAACTTCTGCATTCCCTGTGGATCCTCGTCTTCCTGTACCCAATTCCATCTACTTCCAAGCTCCTCCTTACACAGCAGGAACTTTACTCTCATCTTACTCCTCCCTGATCTCCTCTCCCTCTCCCGGGCCGACACCTGGGCCCGGCCCCATGTGTGCCATGACACTGAGCCCCGTCCCCACCTTCCCGGTCCCCTACCTCCGCTTGTACTCGTCCCGCTCGCGCTTCACTTTAGCCAGGACGTTGTAGAGCGCGCGGATCTCGGGGGTGATGGTGTCGATCTGGACGCCCACCCCGTCGGGATGCACCCACGACAGGCCAGGCCCTTGCACCAGCGTGGGCTCCAGTCCCGGCCCGAGCCGGCGGGCGTGAGAGAAGGACCAGATGGTGCCGGGCATGAAGCGGGCTGACGAGGAGTAGGAGGTGGAGGTGGAGGTGGAGGGCGACGAGTGGCAGGCCGCGGAGGGCACGAGGGGGCCGGCTGGCGAACGCGCGGGCGAGCCCAGCACCCGCGCCGAAGGGGTGCAGACGGCGGCCGGCCGGGCGCTCAGGGGCAGCCCCAGGGGCCGGATGGGGCTGACGAAGCCGGTCTGCACGGCCTGGTCGCGGCGAGCCAGGCCCCGCCGGCCCTGCTTACCCTCCTCCAGCGCCTGCTGCAGCTGCTTCTCCAGCAGCCGGTTGCGGCGCTCCAGCTCGTGCACCTTGGCCAGGAAGCAGCGGAACCGGAGGTTCAGGGTCTTGAGCACGTTGATGTTGGAGCCCAGGTCGTTGCGGAGAGCCATGGCGGCGGGGGGCGCCGGGCTCGGTCCGGGCGGCGAGTAGGCAGCCGGGCCGGCCGGGGCGAGCGGCGCCGGGGACACGTCCCCTCCCCCGGCGAAGTGGTCGCCTCCCAGAGGGTCCCCCAGCGGCCCGGTCAGGCCCTGCTGCTCCTGCTGCAGGAGGAAGAGGTTGGGGCCGAATAACGGATTCATGGCTGCGTCTTCTGCTGGGAGACGGAGACCGCTACAGGAGCAGGGATGGAGGGCGAGGGAGAAGAGCCAATAAGGCGCCAGGGGGACGCGGAGCAACCAATCAGACGGCCCGACGGAAGGGGCAGAGGTCAGGGGGGCGGGGCAGGGCGGAGAGGAAACCAATTAAAGGTTCAGTTGGAGGCCGGCACCTGGACCTTTCCGGGTCTGAGCCTGAGTGGACCCCATCCGTGCCCGCAAGCCAGGGTGGCAGAGAGAAAATCCAGGTCCTTCAGTATTACACGGGTTCTGGTGGCAGGATGCCCATCCTCCCTACACCCCTGCTGCCCTCTTCTCCCCAGGGTCCACACACCCTAAGCTCTGACTCCAGGACTCTCCTGCCCCGGGACCCTGAGGAGACCAAGGGAGCCCAGGAGCCTGAAACGAATTTCAGTATACCACTCGGTTTCCTCTCTTCAGAGGGGGGCCCTATCCCACCCTCCCGCCACTACCCTTAAAGCAGCAAAGCCAGTACCTAGTCCCCTCAAAAAACACACAGTGGCCAGAGACTATAAAATGTGTATTAGATTTCATATGCACAGCGGGGCTGCCAACCTCACAGAGGTAAGAGTTCCAACCCAGTGCCAACAGCAGTGAGCCACCCCAGTCTAGTTCCAACCACTCATCTAAGACAACACTGGATGACTGCTGCCTCTGGACTGAGATTTTCTCCTCTTTGCTGGTGGGGGCCGGCTGGAACCAAGGGGGGACATGGTGGAAGTCTCAGGTCTCTTGGAGGTGCCATTTTGTTTCTGGAAGGCAGCTCTCTTGGAAGGTAACTGCTGCTCTACCTTCTTAGCCCCTCTGGCGTTTCGAAGGGGTGGATCACAGTCCTCAGACTTGAGAGTGGCCTGGGTCTTGGAAAGGGATAGCACAGGTACTTCTGTGTCCGTGCCCTTGGGAGGACCATTCTGCTTCCGGAAGGCAACTTTCTTGGAGGCCAGCGGCATAGCCTTCCTTTGCTTTAGTTTCTTAGTCACCTTTGGTCCCCTGATCACTTCAGCTTCTTGAGCTGGCCGACTGCTGTCCTGGACCTTGGAAGGAGCTTGGGAATTTGTGTCACATGATACAGTGGACAATCCCGAGTCTGTCCCTTTGGAGATGCCATTCTGCTTCTGGAAAGAGGCCTTCCTGGGATGTTTCCGTTGCTGCAGCTGCTGCTTTGCGTTCACAGCCACTCTGGCCTTCTTGGCAGGCTGGCTGCTGCCCTCGGGCTTGGGGGTCACCTGACCTTTCACCTCAGGCAAGTCTAGGTTTGCAGGGCTGGAAGCTGCAGAATTTCCTGGGTTAAAATTAAACATGTGGTTTAAGAAAATGGGCCTCATCCCTGGGACTTGATCATCAGGGGAGGAAGGAAGCCGCGGTATAAGATAAGGAAACTGCCTGACTACTGTCAGCCAAGGTCCCCAGGTAGGCAGGACAGCACCTCAGGGCAGGCCATCTGGATTCCTATCACTTGATGTCACCTGGCCTTTACTCAAGTCACATCTGAGCCTCATAATAAAGAGAAAGGGATCAAAAAAATAGAGAAAGAAGCGATCATTATTCATCCTTGGGCAAAAAGGTTTCCAGAGGAAGCTGTGCCCCCTTGAGAACAGCACACGAGACTCTGAGGAGATAAAGCCTGAATAAACGTGAAGCGCTGGGCTTCTTCTTCTTCTTTTTTTTTTTATTAAAGATTTTTATTTATTTATTAGAGAGCGAGAGACTGAGAATGAGAGGGAAGAAAGTCAGAGGGAGAAGCAGACTTCCCGCAGAGCCGGGAGTCCGATATGGGACTCGATCCCGGGACTCCGAGATCATGACCTGAGCCGAAGGCAGTTGCTCAACCAACTGAGCCACCCAGGCGCCCGGCTTCTTCCTTTTTAAAGAAGACAGGGTTGTTTTTCTTTTTTTTTTCATGTGGCTTTTGATGAGATGCAAGAAAATAAGTCACACACAGCAACTAGAAACAGGCTAGGAAAGTACAAATGAAAAATGACATTAAATATGTACTTTCAGGGGCGCCTGGGAAGCTCAGTGGTTAAGCGTCTGCCTTCAGCACAGGTCACGATCCCAGGGTTCTGGGATCAAGCCCCACATCAGGCTCCCAGCTCAGTGGGAAGCCTCTTCTCTCTCTCCCACTCCCCCTGCTTGTGTTCCCTCTCTCGCCGTGTCTCTCTCTGTCAAATAAATAAAATCTTAAAAAAAAAGTGTACTTTTAAAGTTACAGCGGAAAAAAGAAGCTACAGCAAATTTTGCCCATTCTTAAGATTCTTAACATTCAGATGCGATTCTTGTGAGGAACATTATTTATAAAGGAAAAAAAAATCAGGGTGCCTGACTGACTCAGTCCGAAGAGCATGTGACTCGATCTCAGGGTCATGAATTCAAGCCCCATGTTGCGCGGAGAGACTATTACTTGAATAAACTTAAAAAAAAGGGGGGGGTGCCTGGGTGGCTCAGTGGGTTAAAGCCTCTGCCTTCGGCTCAGGTCATGATCTCAGGGTCCTGGGATCGAGCCCCGCATCAGGCTCTCTGCTCGGCGGGGAGCCTGCTTCCTCCTCTCTCTCTGCCTACTTGTGATCTCTGTCAAATAAAATAAAATCTTAAAAAAAAAAAAAAAAAGAAGAAATCTACTCAGTAAGTCACAGTTTGTATTCAGAGAAACTCACCTCTCCCTCTTCCAACTAAACCCAGGGTTCCATCCCAGCATCCAGAACCGCCAAGCCAGTTCCAGAAAACCCCACCCTTCCCGAGATCCAGGCCAGACTCAAGATGGCTGAGAAAAAGATCTGCAATTAGTGTGATGGGCTCAGAGAACTGCTGATGGTTCCGAGGAGTCCTGTGCCAACCCTGACAATGCTGGACCAGCAGAGGTCAGTTACCAGGAAGGCAGCCCTTGGCCAAGAAGAAAAAGAAACCACAACTGCACTGGGAATGCAATGAGTGCTGAAAGACTGCAGCCACTTGGCAGAACCAAGCAGAAGGTCCCCCATCTGTAAGAGCGCTTTCACGTACACTCAGTTGGGGTCCCAGCTCAGGAACGACTCTAATTGGGATGAAAGAGGCCTCTCATCCAAGCCTGCGGAGGTGGGATAAGGGAGGCAGAAGTCCCTCCCTTCCCTGCAGTCTTACGCCTCCTGAAAGGTAGAAACAGCAAAGGTGGTGATGAAGGGCAGAAAGCGCAGACCGCTTACCTGTCTGGGACTGGGGGATAGAATTAGAGAATTTCTTGAACTTGGCAATGAAGAAACCATCCATGTTGTGGGTGTGAGGGTAGAAGCGGCGGGTAGAACGCAGGGTGGGGTGGAAGCGTCTTTCTCGAAAGCGAGTGAAACCCTCCTGGCCGAAGTCTAGACCCGTGGGCACCAACCGCACGTTCCTCTTTCTCAGGGCATAGTCTACCACCCACTCGTTCTCTTCCACCTGGGTGTGCGGGGGAGGGGCGCAGGAAGAGAAGGAAGAGCAGAGCTGGAGCTGAAGGGAGCTCTAAGGGGCAAACGCCCTCCCCGCCTGGCCCCCTCAGCTCCGCCACAACACAGGCCTCACCATGACGGAGCAGGTGCAGTAGACCACGTAGCCTCCCGTCTTGGACGTGGCGTTGACAGAGTCGATAGCACTCAGGAGCAGCTCCTTCTGAAGGTGAGCACAGCGCAAGATGTCCTTCTCATCCTGTCCCACGGAGACACCGAGGCAAGGGGGTCAAAATTTCAAAAAGGCGGCCTCAGGAGAAGAGGTGAGCTATGAACTGCTCGGCGTGCTCCTCCAGCTCCCCTTCCAGCTCCAGAAGGCCCAGCGCACCCCTCGGCTGGGCCCCACCCCCCAACCCCGCACCTTGTTAGTCTTCACAGATGGGTCTTTGGAGATGACCCCGGTGCCACTACAGGGAGCATCCAGAAGGACTCGGTCAAAGCCCCCCACCACCTGGGGGAAAAGGGTAGGTTCATTAGGTGCTTCTGGCAATCTGCACCGCACCATTATTTCCTAGGGGCAAGTCTAAACGCCGTGAGGTCACGAAGGGGGCGGGTGAACTGGAGGACGCACAGAGGGGGGCCGCACCTTGGGGAACTGGCGCCCATCGTAGTGGCTGACGACGGTGTTGGTGACTCCCAACCGGTGCAGATTACCCACGACGCTCTTGAGCCGCTCGGCGTTGGCATCATTGGCGACAATCACACCCGTGTTCTTCATCAGCTGGGCTGAAGGGGGAGAGGCACAGCGCTCACCGGCCAGCTCCTCTGCCTCACCCCTGCCAGCCACCCTCCAGCCCAAAAACCCACAGCTGAATTCTCACTCCGAGGCAACTTCGCTCTCAATAAGCCCCACCGTCTACTGTGCAAGTCTGTGAACCCGCACCCGCTGCAGGCTTGCCGTGGGGTTTTCCATTGTTCCTAAGCATCTTTTCAGTCCTACAGACTAATTTACTCCTTTGAAGCACAGCTGCTAGCCCATTTTACAGTTAACAAGACCACAGGCTTGTCCAGGGCCACACGGGTAGCGGGCGGCACACGGGGCTGGAACCCAGGCCGACTCCAGAGCCTGTACTCCTCGCCACTCTGCACTGTGTTCCTGAGCACTAGAGAGTCAGCGACCCCATTTACTCCCAGAAGCAGAGAACCAGATGGCCCCTACCCCTGCCTGCCCATCTCATACCTATGTAGCTAGTCTTTCCTCCGGGGGCGCAACACATGTCCAGGATCCGCTCATGCTCCTGGGGCGCCAAGGCCATGACCGGCAGCATACTGGAGGCTCCCTGAAGCATATAGTGCCCAGCCAGGTACTCGGGGGTGGCACCTGTGGAGGACGGCTCGTCTGTGACATGCTGGGACAAGGGCAGGGCGGGAAGGGCTATCGGGCAGGGAACACGTACCAATGGGCACGGAAGAATCATACACCACGAGTCCAGTCTTCGACCACTTGCCCAGGGGATCTAGGTTAACCCCACGGTTAATCAGTGCCTGAACATGAGAAAGATGAAGATTTTTTGTTTTTTTTTAAAGATTTTATTTATTTATTTGATAGAGAGGAGAGAGATCACACGTAGGCAGAGAGGCAGGCAGAGAGAGAGGGGGAAGCAGGCCCCCCGCTGAGCAGAGAGCCCGATGCGGGGCTCAATCCCAGGACCCTGAGATCATGACCTGAGCCGAAGGCAGAGGTCATGAGCCATCCAGACGCCCCAAAAGATGGAGATTTTAAAACCTTGTAGGCTACTATACCACAAAACAGGTGGGAATATGAAAATCCGGTTCTACTGAGGCCCGTGGCATCGCAACTTCCAGAGTTTGTAGTTACAACACAATCATCACAGACTCTTTGACCACAGCTTCTCCCATACCGTCCTCTGATGTCCTCTCCCTTCGCCTCAGGCTCCCACTCAAGGTCTGAACTCTATCCCAATGGAACAGACTGCAAGCTCCCTTCCGTTTCTTGGACTGAACTCTGATTCCAATAGGCTCAGCCCCCTTAACATCCTAAAATGTTAACGTCGCTGGCTACAGCACATGAAAGATCACGTGCGAAGGTAAAAGACTACGTGCACCCGGAGAAACACTACACACGGGGCCACACCTCTGAGCACAAAACAGCAGGCAGTCTTTAACGTGGGGTTCCTGAACCCTTGGAAACGAGGAGTTTAAAATACTGCTTGTGCCTGTGTGTCATGTCTTTTTCTGGGGGCAGGAATCACAGTTTCACCGGCTCCTCAACAATCTAAAAGGCCGACAACTCCCATGTTGTTCTGAGGCTGCAGAAATTTTATCCTGAAGCAGTGTCTCGACCCTGTCACAGGGAGCAGAGGCTGAAGGGACAAGTTTCCCACTTCACAGAGGTCATCCTGGGCCCCAAGGCAGTCAGATAAATCCAGCATGCTACTAGGCCTACCTGGGTCTGCCTCTGGGTCGTGTCTGTACCAAGAAAGGCTTAGGTACTAAGACCCCACCCCACCCCTCATCCCCCCTGTCAAAGTGAGATAGGGGTGTCTCTGGGGTTAGAAGTCAACACCTCCCTGAGATAAACAAATCTCAAATTCCGCCCCTCACCTGAGCAAGATCTCGGCGCCGGGTTTTCAAGGTATTGGTCCTGAGGGTGATGGGCCGAGGTACCTCATTGGCTTCTAAGAACTCCACCAGCTGGGAAAGGAAAATGGCAGCGAGCAAGTCGGGCTGATGAAGGAGCTCAGCCGGATGACAAGAGTAAGGAGGTTGACTGCCTTCCTCACACGGGGTCAAATAAAGAAGGTGAGAAAAGAAAAGCAGAAGGGGCGTTAGATTAGCAATTCAGTACCTCAGACAGAGGGAAGAGGTCCATGAGCTTGCCCAGCAGGAAGTCTCCATAGGAGTAATAAGTAGCCAGATCCTTCTGGAGCCGGTGCAGGTACTCAGAACGAGACCGACCTTCCTCCCGCTGAGTCCCAAAATCACGCAGCACTCCCACTATATCCTGGATGCGCTTGTGAATTCGCTGCAAGTCTGGAGCCTGGGCATGTGGACGTGTTAAGGAACTGTTCCATGATGTCCCAGGACCTGGAAATCAGCTCTCGCCGGCACCTGCTCCCTACCCCTCGCCCTGCACTGGAAGGATATCCTGCTCCATCTCCCCAGCAGGGGGCAGCACAAAGGGCTCCTCCTCATCCACATTGATCTGTAAGCCCCCATCCGGCTCGCCGTCCTTCTGGGGGCCTAACTCCAGAGACTCCTTCTCCTCTTCCTCCTCCTCCTCAGTCTCCTCCTCACTCCACTGGCCCCTAGAAACAGGTTCAGAAACAGTGATTCGCAGATGAAAACATACACCGGTTCCTCCCTTAATGAATCCCTTCATCCCCGCTGCTGCCTGGTCTCCATCCTAAGAGTTTCCCAAACTTACCCGGCCACAGCTTCCTGGGCCTTTTGCTTCCGAGCAGCCCTCTCAATGGGCAGCAGCTGAAGAAAGAGACAAGGGGCTAGTAATGCAAAGCCCGCCCTTCCACCCTCGCAGGCAGGATTTATTCTCTGTGCTTTATCGTTTCCTAAAGGCAAATGTGACACTCAGAAGAAAGTATGCAACCTAAAGAAGCAAATGTAAGATTGGCAAAATACTGACCATTGAAACCAAGTAACAAATTAAAGGGTTTCATAAAAACTCTTCTACTTTTTTATGTTGTTCCTTTCCCATTAAAAAGTTCAGAACGTGGGGCGCCTGGGTGGCTCAGTCTGTTGAGCAGCTGACTCCTGACGTCGGCTCAGGTCATGATCTCAGGGTTGTGAGACCGAGCCCTGCGAAGGGCTCTGCACTCGGTGGGGAGTCTGCTTCTCCTCCCGTTCCTCCTCCTACTTGCACACACGTGCACATTCCCTCTTTCTCTCTCTCAAATGAGTATTTTATTATTTATCTGAGAGTGAGAGAGACGGGTGCATGCGTCAAGCAGGGGTGGAGGGAGAAGCAGACTCTCTCTCCCATCGAGCAGGAAGCCTCACACAGGGCTTGATCACAGGACCCTGGGATCATGACCTGAGTGGAAGGCAGACGCTTAACCAAGCCGCCCAGGTGCTCCTAATTATTAAAAAAAAAAAAATTGCAACATTAACATACTCCCGTATGCACACACAGAGGACAAAAATTGTCCTTGGACATCCATTTTGACATATTTCTTCCAGGCATGCTATTTTTCACATAGTTAAAATCGTGATGCGTTTTCAAATTTGTTTCCTGCCTTTTCTCATTCACAGATCACTACCATTTTCATAGACACGATGGCCAAATATTGACTTAGCATATAAAGAAATTATAATTCACTTGGGCATATTTGTTACTTTGGCTGTTTCCAGAGTTTGGGGCATATGGTCCACAGGGTGCCTGCAAATCTTTTAACAGCAATTCTGTAGAGAAAAGACACACTGGGAGAAAGGGTGCAAATGGGAACTTCCTTTTCATCCGATACAACCCTATATCACCTGATACAGGGTTTTCTTTCTTCTTTTTTAAAGATTTTATTTATTGGTTTATCTGTCAGAGAAAAAGAGTGTGCGCAAGTGTCCGCATGCACAAGGAGAAGCAGGCTCCCTGCTGAGCAAGGAGCCCGATGCAGGACTCGATCCCAGGACCCTGGGATCATGACTTGAGTGAAAGTCAGACGCATAACCAACTGAACCACTAAGGTGTCCCTCGCCTCAGTTTTTCTAACATACTCATATACTATTTGCATACTAATACTTAAGTAACTTTTTTGAAGTAATCTCTACACCCAACGTGGGGCTCAAACTTATAACCCCAAGATCAAGAGTCGCAGGGTCTACCAACTGAGCCAGCCGGGTGCCCCTACCTAACTTCTTATACCTCAGTAAGTAAATCTCTTTCCACATTCTGGATCCTCCTCTGAAACAGAATTACTAGGTCAAAAGGAAGAAACTCTCTAAGGTTCTCAGATAGCAAACACTTCACAAAAAAACGTGTACACGGTTCTATTCCCCTCAGCGGGGCACTCAAGTACCCACCTGACTAGGTCCTCACCAGCACTGAGCAGTCTCGAATCTCAAAATGCTCTCCCCTACAGCTTTTCTACCCTTGTGCGGACACTGAGCAAACACGGGTGACAAGAAAACAGTGACGGAACATGAAAACCCCTTTTCTCTGCTCAGCTTATCCTTGTCACTGAGGGATAGTCTCAAGGCCCTGGAAACACTAAAAGGCAAGGACCCCTTATGATTACCCAGAGAGCCAGACCTCACCTCTTCACCTTCATCCTCGTCCTCGGAATTGGAGCCAGCGCCATAGTCATCTACCATGTCAGCATCACTGTCCTCGGAGCCCCAGAGGTCCCCTTGGTTCAGCACACCATCCCCTGCAGGGTCTTCCTCCTCCTCTTCCTCCTCACTGCTGTGGGTCGGTGCTGGACGCTTCCTGCCTTGAGTAGCATGAGGTAAGAACCGGGCTCCCTTCTTACCAGGTGTCTGGACAGCTCCTCCAGAGATTCCTGAGGGTTTGAAGAATTCTGGAGTGACGGCAGCCACACACGCTGATGGAGCCTGCACCTTCTACCCTTGAAAATGTCCTCTGGCTGTTTCTTTCATTCCAGAAATGCTCAGCAAGCCCTTCCCTCCCCAGGACCAAGAGGACTCCTCATGTAGCACACACCTCCTACATTCACTGACCTTTGGATAGCTTTCCACGCAAAGGTTTGGCCCCAGGGGACTTATTTGTCTCAAGGGCTTCAGCAGAGCCCAACCTCCTCTTGGCCGCCCTGAAAACATATAAGGAGTTAGGAAATAGAACATACCTCTAGGCTCTGCCACAGAAATGAGAGAGCCCCCAAACTGCCCTTCCCATCAGTTATGAGCACATGTGACTATGTGACTAAAGATGAGCAGTACCAATTTAATCTAGGGACGTCTGGACATCGACACTCACCTTTTTCGAGCACGACTAGACAGCCTCTTAGAATTGTCATCACCAGCTGTATTTAAAAAAAAAAGGGAGACAGAACAGTATGTCACAGGGAAAATGAAAACACTAGAAAAGAAAAGAATGGGGAAAGAATTAATATACTAATTAAAGGGAGTAGAGAGTAACTCGCTCCACAGAGCTTTACAAGGAGCTGAATGAGAGACGTCAAGGAGATGACCTCTGTGTGGTTGTTCATCAAACAAGTCCAAACTGGGCAATAAAAAGCATTACTACAATCCTGGTAACAACAGAGACTCAAATTCTCTGGCCTTGGACCTGGTTTGCGGCAACATAGCTAAACCCACCAAGAAGGTCTGAATTGGTGATGGGTTGGTAAATATGGGATCTGTTAGGATTTCTCCCTCAGGAAAATGGTGAACACAAATTGAAATAAGCCAGCATCCCACATACACTTGCTCCCTGTGTAGCAAAACCAAAATGCAATAATTGAGTTATGGTGGGGCGCCTGGGTGGCTCAGTCAATTGGGCATCCAACCCTTGATTTTGGATCAGGTAGTGATCTCAGGGTCATGGGATTGAGCTCTGCACTGGGCTCCACAAACTCAGCAGGGAGTCTGCTTGAGGATTCTCTCTGTCTCTCTCCTTCTGCTCCTCCCCCCAACTGTTTTCTAAAATAAATAAATAAAATCTTAAAAAAAAAAAAAGATGTCACCGACCACTGAGCTATGGGTATCTGGCACTGTGGATCCTGCATAAAGACAGCAGCCAACGGCCCCTGGACCTACACCACCACTTTCGCTGCGGCAGTCAACTCTGCCATGGGAAGACTGAAGGAACTGAAAAGACCAGCAAAAGCTCCACCGTTTCACACACTGCCAAGTCTATAATAAATGGATTTCTGTAACAAACAAAATTGTCTTTTCTTCTGCTTTCCTTTGCTCTCAATTTAATCAGTAACCAACCACAGATTTTTGCCTTTGTAACTGCTGTTTTCCATACGTTCTCCAAGAAATAAAAAGCTTATCAAATCTCAGCCCTGTCACTTACACGGCCAAGTTGCTTAACCTCTCAGCATTCATTTCCTTAACAATGTCTCTCTCACAAAGCACCAAGAGAAGGTGTGACATAATGTGCCCAAAAGGTTCAGTATAATGCCTAACACTTTTTAAAAAGATTTATTTATTTTAGAGTAACAGAGAGTGTGCACAAGTGAGGGGAGGGGCAGAGGGAGAGAAACCTCAAGCCGACTTCCCACCGAGTGCAGAGTCCAATGTAGGGCTTGATCCCACAACCGTGAGATCATGACCCGAGCCGACATCAAGAGTCCGGACGCTTAAGCCACTGAGCCACTCAGGTGCCCAGTGCCTAGCACTTTCTAATACCTCAAAAACCTACATCTTCTATGAAATGCCCAACACAAACTACCTGTCCACTCTTCTCATCCACCCAGCCTTCCAGGCAGTACACTATTCACCATAGGACCCAGATCTGTGTCTTCCCATGCCCTCCTCCTCCACAATGCAGGTGATGGTGATTAGTATGTTCCCTTCCCAAATTCCACTTACTAAAATTTCAGCCATTTCCCAAAACCCAGATTAAATATTTTTAAACTCCAGCACCTGGGTGGCTCAAGTCATGATCCTGACATCCTGGGATGGAGTCCCACATCGGGTTCCCTGATCAGCAAGGAGTCTGCTTCACCCTCTCCCTCTGCCCCTCCCCCTGGCTTGTGCTCTCTTGCTTGCTCTCTCAAGTAAATAAAATCTTAAAAAAAAGAAACAACTTTTTAAACTCTAAACCCGTAGATCCTCTAATGACCTCCTTCAGTGTTAAACTGCACCTCTCCTTGCATGGGTATTTGGGTCTCTGCTGCATCGTCCCTAATTTCTTTCTTTCTTTTTTTTTTTAAGATTTTATTTATTTATTTGAGAGACAGAGAAAGCGAGAAAGAGCATGAGAGGAGAGAAGGTCAGAGGAAGAAGCAGACTCCCCGTGGAGCCGGGAGCCCAATGTGGGACTTGTTCCAGAACTCAAGGATCATGATCTGAGCCGAAGGCAGTCATTCAACCAACTGAGCCACCCAGGTGCCCCATTGTCCTTAATTTCTAAGTGTTGACGACAGTAAGTGTTTCATTCACACTAGTTATTTTTTCAACTTAAAAACAATTTTTAGGGGCACCTGGGTGGCTCAGTGGGTTAAGGACTCTGCCTTCGGCTCCGGTCATGATCTCAGGGTCCTGGGATCGAGCCCCGCATCGGGCTCTCTGCTCAGCAGGGAGCCTGCTTCCTCCTCTCTCTGCCTGCCTCCCTGCCTACTTGTGATCGCTCCCTGTCAAATAAATAAATAAAATCTTAAAAAAAATTTTTTTTTAATTTTTTTGAGATAGAATGAGCGGGGGTCCGGTGGGTAAAGGGAGAATCTTAAGCCAACTCCCCACGGAGCGGGGAGCCAGACAGGGACTCAATCTCAGGACCCTGAGGTCAGGACCTGAGGTGAAATCAAAAGTGGGATGCTTAACCGACTGAGCCATCCAGCAGCCCCATTCATACTTACTTTCTAGTAATTCATACAATATACTCTGGTTTCTCTTCAAATGTATAAATCTAGTAACTCATTCAAAGAACATTCCACTCGAACAGAATAGTGAATACAAAAACTAAAAACGGAGGGGCATGGGATACAGATGAAAGAATGGTGCAAAACCTGGGTTACTAGGGAGAGTGGGAGGACAGACCTGACCCTTACCTGCAGGTAAGAACCTTGCCAGTTCGGTCTCAGCACCCTTCTGTTTCCGGGCCTTACGGCCCGGCCCGCGTTTCTCCTTCTTCGTAGGGTCCAACTTGCGCCCCATACTACTGGACAAAAGAAAAAAGGGAGAGGGTAGAGTCGCGCGTGTGAGAAAAGGGAACGGAGACCGCAGACTTAGCGTATTAGAGTGGGAAAAAGAACCGCCTCCAACCTCGACTCAGCATCCCCCGATGCCCCTCAAGGCATGACCAAACCTCCACTCCATGCTCGATCCGGCCCTTGGGTCCCACGCCATTTGCACTGCGTCCCTCTCCCAACGCCCCAGCCTGGATCGGTGCAGTCACCCTTCCCTGACTTCTTCCACGCCCACCCGAAGCCTCGCCTCACCTGAAATAGGGTCCAGGTACTAGAGACCCCCTTGGTAAGCAGCTCGGCACTCCACGTGCACTCCGAGGCTAGGGTTCGGACACCGCACTCCGAGGAAACGTTTCACGCAGGCGCACAGAGGCGCGCTCGTACTCGCGGCCCCGCCTCTTCCGGCCGCTTTTAAGCGGCCGCAAACCCGGAAGGGACGCTCGCCGGGAACGCGCGCGCGGGGCTGGTGGCAGGGGTGCCGGAGGAGATTGGGAGGCGGACCGCTTCACCCACTCCCCGAGGGCGGAGAAAGCAACTGAGGACTGAACGGTTTTCAGCTTCCCCGCCCGCCCCACAAAGCGTTCGGCTTTTGGCCTCACTGCAGATTTCAGTGGGATAAACTGGTACCTAAGATCGTGGAATCCCATGCCATTCACCTCCTCCCCACCCTTTCATTAGGGAACCCGCTTCTTTGACCCTACAGACCCCTGCTCAGCCCATCAGGTAAGGTCTCTGCCTGGTTTCACATCCCTAGAGGCCAGAGGAAGACCTCTTGTGTCCTAATTTCACAAAACGGAAAACTCCAGCCTTCCTTCAAATAAACACTAAGTCGGTGCTCAGTGGCCATTGAAAACTTTTTCAAGCACGTTACTAGTTATATCTTCACAACTCCATGAGGAAAGTCTTTTTTTATGAGAAATCTCCAGCCCAGACAAGCTAACTTCCTCAGGTCACAAAGCCATTCAACAGTGGTACAGGGTATGAACCCAGGTGTAGTTTTGGAGCCCCTCATTTTCCAGGTGCCGGTCATCCTGGTGCCGAGCACCTAAGGCACATGCACACAGAACACGGCTCGCCTGTAGGGCACTGGAACACAGGGTAACCCCCTTCGTTTTCTGGTACACATTTCCCAGAGCTGCGGTCATACACACTCGCCCACCTGCACCTAACACCCACACTGAACCAGAGCACTAAAATACAAGGAAACTTTTATTTTCAATTTTCATCAAGAAATTTGCTGTGGTTTTTTATGCTTTTGGTTCTTTTCTTTTTTTTTTTTTTTTTTTCCACTTTATTTCATTCTAGCTGCTCAGTGGCTGGAGCCGCTGGGTTCCTGGTATTAAAAAGATGCCAACAGAGGTAGCTGTGTCTCGCCCAGGGGCCCGGCCCACTCTGAATACCCCCCAAAAAAGGAGAAAAGAAAACACAAAATAAACCAACAAAATAAAACCAAAAGGAGGAAGAAATTCAGATCATTTTCTTCAAGCCTGGCGGGAGCCCACAACAGTTTGTGTGTAACGGGCGTTACAGTGGGGAGAAGCCAGGGCCCAGAAGGCCAGCCCGCCAGCTCCCTGCAGATGGCGCCGGCGCTACTGCTGCACGTCTCTCCAGCAGGAAGGGCACCACTGCCCCTCGATCCCTCCCCTTCCCCAGTGCGCTGGGGGCTGATCCTTTACAACACGGAAGATGGGGCAGAAGGAAGGAGAGGGTCTCTCAGGCCCCCAGGGGAGAAGCTGGGCAAGGGAAAGTGAGGAAGGTCACTGCTCAGCCGTGGAGGTGGTTGGTATCATCGATCCCGGATCTTCACTGCTGCTGGGCCACCTGCAGGAAGAGAGAGCCAGGGTGGTCAGAATCCCAAACCACAGGAAACCACCCAATCCCAGGGGAACTCCCTGGTAAGACCCCACCTGCCCAGCATACGAAACTCAACTCGGGGCAGAGAGCAAAGTTACAAGGCCCAGAATGGCTCTGCTGAAGGAGCCGGCCGGAAGAAAAGGGTCTACCTGCTGCGGAGTAGGTTCAGGAGCTCGGTTTGCCAGACGACTGAGGATGTTACGCTCGGACATCTGTAGCCTCACGGCAACTGGGGGAATCCGGGCAATGGTAGCTGGGAGTCGAGTCACATCGGCTTTCATGTCACTCAGCAGTTCTTCTAGCTGTTTCAGAACTGCACAGAGGAAAGAAAAAAAAAAAAAACAACAGGCGGTGAGCTGTGGTGGTCAAGGCTGAGATCCTTCCTACGCAGCGAACCCGGCCCCCTCATTACTTCCCAGTGACCGAGTGAGCGATGTGCTGGAGTATCGTTTTCGGCCAGAGCCGCCTGACCTGCCTCGGCCACACTCAAATTCCTACTCCGCATGTTGCAGATCCAACTGTCCACGATGCTGCGTGGTGTTACACCCTCTAACCCTCGCTATACCTTGCTCCCTATGGTCTCTATTTTCTCCACTCCTGGAGAGATTTCCGTGTTCCTTTTTCTCACCATCTTTGCTTTTGGAGCTGTCTTCTCCTTCCTCTGAACCAGCCTTCCCCTCATTTCCCTGTCCACCCACCCTCAACATTTAATTAGAAATGTTGAAAGGGCTCTAGAATTTGACAAAATCTTAAGTCACCAGATGTCACCTCTACAGCATCCCAGATAGCACTGTATTATTCTGCTTTGCATTCCGTCTCCAAGAGCTTGAATACACCGAGTTAAAAGAGGCGAAGAACTACTGTCTTCGACTGCCTCGAAGATATTAGCTTTCCGAGGAAGAAGGCAAAGATCCCCAGCACATCCTAAGCGCCCAGACAGAGGGACTCCGAAAAAGGTCTGGAAATCAGGAGTAACTGTGTTGGGGAGGGGTAGCGGAAGAAGGCTGAGTCAGCAGGAGGCAGGGGAGCCACTGGCTACCTTTGTGCAGGACCGCATTGGCTGGCTTGTTTCCCGCCATGGACTCCTTGGACAGGTGCTGGTGACTCTCCGCCAAGCACTCCACCTCGGCAAAGCGCGTGTTTAGGGCCATGGAGGGGTGAGAGGGGTCCTCTGACATGTTCAGGTAAGCTGCCCGGCGCAGCTGTTCCTCAATCACCAGGGCTTGTTCTAAGAGCTGGAGAAGGATAAAGAGGAGAACTGACACTTACTTTGCTTATTTCTGATGGGTCTCTCCCAATCTATAAAAAACCTTCCCGAGGCTCCCCCCACACCCGAGCCCTCCAACATCGCGTCACTTTGTTTACTCCCATTTGCAAGTTCATGTTTTTAAAACTCTTTGCCCTTTATGGATTCGCTTATACAAAAATGATTAAAATTTCAGCCTAGAAAATAGATCTTGTAAAAAATTACTATCACAAGTAATTGCACCTCCCAGAGACACTGTTAACATGTTGAGGTTTTCCTTTGCATCTGTATTTTTTATGTAGCTCAGATCACTCCACATACTTGTTGTGTTTTCACTCTAAGTTCCACAGTAAAAACCTTCCTTTATTATAAATGTCCTTATTCATAAAAGATGATTTTTACGTTTGGTGGTAGTCCGTCCTATGGATTTACCCACCACATCATATCATTTAAATTGTTTAAATTTTTAAAAGTACTTCTGTTGCTTCTTTTCTTTTGTCTCCATATCTCACTCCCGTTCCTTTCTTTCCCCAGCAGGCAATGCTTCTACTATACTTACTGTGTGGCTCCATGCAGGTGTTCTTGAAGACTGAGTTTTGTTTCGTGTGCACATTTCTAATTTACAGAATGTTGTTCTGTACACATAAAAAGCCTTTTATTCCTTTCCTCATTTCAGATCTTTTCACAACGTTCAATTTATGTTTTTCTAACACATCTATTTCGTTCCTTCTAACTGTAGCTTAAAATGCTCCGTGATGTGAATCCACATTCCACCTAGCCACACTCCCAGTCAATGTCCCAGGCAAGCATCTAGGTTTCCTCCGGGCCCCACCCCCCCAAATCATACTGCAATGAACACTTACACATGTCACCTGATGGAGCTATGTAAAAGGTTCTTTGCAATATATTCCAAGAGACAGAATGTTGATTCAGAAGTTATAAGACTTAATTTGCTCAAGTTTCCATCCACTGGTTCTTAAAGACAATAAAGCCATTAGGGGTCAGGAAATAGGACAGTATGAGAATAATGGGCTGTTGTTTCTGCACAAGACGTGCTCCATGGAGCAGAGTAATTTATCCCCAGACGGACCAAGCATCTACTTTCGATCTACAGTCCCTGTCTCCTTCACCAACTGCCTCCTCCTGCCCCGAACTATGAGCTTTCTCCAGGACCATCAGCCCTTGGCTTGCTGCTGTTCTCTTAAAGCACTGCCTTAA
Source organism: Nasua narica (assembly GCA_028533885.1). Classification (NCBI taxonomy): domain Eukaryota; kingdom Metazoa; phylum Chordata; class Mammalia; order Carnivora; family Procyonidae; genus Nasua; species Nasua narica. The sequence continues at coordinate 34,938,670 of CM052807.1, forward strand.
GTGATTTCTCCTCTCCCAGTTCAGCCAGCCCCTCTGTGCAAAGGATCTGATGCTTTTCGAACTTGCATTTCAAGCACTGAGTGTTCTGATCCCACTCATGTGTGGCTGGTCACTCTTTGATCCCACTTGTTTATGGTGGGGGGGCGGGTAGGGAGTGGGAGGATATTAGTTAGGACTACTCTAAAATTGAACTTACTCTTTCCTACAAACTGCTCCCTCTCCTCACTTCCCTGATCTGCCAGTGGTAATTTCAGTGACTTGGGCTCAAAATTTAGTTTTGTATCTCAAATCCATTAAGTCAGTAGTCCGTAAACTATGGCCTCTGGGCCAAATTTGGCCCACTGTCTGTTTTCGTATAGCCCAAGAGCTAAGAATGGTTTGGGTTTTTTTTTTTTTTTACATTTTTAAATGGTTGGAAAAAAATAAAAATGGTGTGTGACACTTTATAAAAAATATATGAAGTTCAAATTTTCATGTCAACAAATTTAAGTTTTATTGGGACACATTCATACTTCGTTTAAAACCTGTGGCTGCTTGCACACTATGATAGAGTATTTCCAACATGTGTGTCCCACAAAGCCTGAAATAGTTATTATCTGGCCCTTTAATAGAAAAGGTTTGCTGACTCTACAACAGAGCAGTAAATCTTATTATCAATTAGTTGGTACCTTGTCTCCTTTACTTTATCCTTTTCGGTTTCTAAAACCAGCATCACCCCCCGCCCTTACTACCTCCTGACCATAGCACAGTTCTATAACCTCATGAGTGTTCTGTTTCCACTTCTCTTGGTCGTAGGGTGAAGTCCAAACTCTTATCTGGTGCCCAAAACCCACCTATAACCTCTAGCCCTTACCTCACTCTCTAATCTACCTGCCACCATCACCGAACACAAATGTTTTCTACGGCCCAGCTGGGCTACTTGCTGCTTCCAAACACCGTAAGCTCTGCTGCCCCTAGGCCTTTGCCCTGCGATTAATCTTGTTGGTTCAAACCACCTTCTGCTTCTATCCAGGTAGCTCTATGACATTAGTCAAAACTTCATTCCAATGCCATCTTCCCCATGAAGCCACTTGGGAGCTCTCTCGGGGCTCCCCAAACTCCCCTTGGAGAACTCCCGTATGGATCTCTCCCAGTACACAGAGCGGCATGCATTTGCTCACACATTTGCCTCTACCTTAAACCAAAAGCTGCTTGAGAACAGGCACCATGCCTTATTTGTCTTCGTATCCTTGTGCTTCTCATTGCTTGGCACAGGATATGTGTTTCTTCCTCCCCCAGTGACACTCAGCTTAAATCTCCCGTGTCTTGTCTTCATGGTATCCCGCTTTGATGGTCCGCACACAAGCTGCCCTCAACATGCATTTGCTGAATTCCAGACTGAGACTCCCCTCAGTCCTGGCTTTACTAACCCGTGATTCTGAGAATGAAGCTCTACTTTTGCATCTCCGCTTTGCGTCCACCCTTCCCCCTATCCACACAGGGGCTCTCAAACCCAGAAGAAAGTACCACTAGCCCACGACGGCCCTCCCTCTTCAGAGATCCAATTCAATCCCACCTCTGTATCTTTCCTGAACACACTAACCTACAGTGGTCCCCTTATACACCCACGGCACGTCTGTGTCATTTACTAGGTTGTTTGTTTTTTGTTTATTTGTTTATTTATTTATTTATTTATTTATTTATTTATTTATTTATAAGTAGGCTCCATGCCCCATATGGGGTTCAAACTCCCAATGCTACTACTGAGCCACCCAGGTACCCATCACCTGTCCCCGTTTATTAGGCATGCTCACATCTTCTGCCCTTAAAGAGCTGGTTAATTTTCAACTTCACGTGTCTTGATTTTTCCTTTTTTAGATTATTAATTAATTAATTTATTTGTTTATTTATTTATTTATTTTACATAACCTCTACCCCCACCATGGGGCTCAAACTCACAACCCTGAGACCAAGAGTCACATGCTCTCCAGACTAAGCCAGCGAGGTGCCCCTGCATGTCCTGATTTCTAGTATTTAGGACTCGTGGGAGCAAAGCCTCTCACAGAACACGAAGAGTTAAGTCAAGTACACGGCGGCACCCACTAAATAGCACATCTGCACGAACAGGCTCCCTCCTCTGTAGTCCCTTCTGCACTTCAACACTATATTCCGCCCCATCCTGCTCACCTTGAACCTTCGGGCTAGAAACTTATTCTTGATCTCTAAGAAATTGCCACGATTCATTTCACCCTTGAAAGGTTCATTGAGGATGGCATAGCGTGGGTCATTCTGGATGTCCTGCCACCGGGCATAGCCATGGCTATTGGAAAGTTGTTCAGGAAAAACAAAACACGCCAGGCAGGACCCTCACACAGTGGGACCTGTAGAGCCCTGCACTGAGAACCTCAGCCCAGACGCAGGCAAAGGATACTTTATGATGCCAGCCAGCAGCCAGTAGTCGTGCCGCCGATGCCAGATCTCGTACGTCTTCTTGGTGACAGTGGCTGCCCGCTCCTCATTCTGCCAAAGGGAGTGCAACTCTGAAGAGGAATTTGGGGAAGGTTGGGGAGAAAAAGAAAGGCATTACCTGTAAGAATTCCAAAAGCTACGTATTCCTGCCCCCACAGACGCTACCCTAGGAGCGCGCCTCTGGCTTTCTAACACAGAGGCCGGAGAATGTGCGGCCCACCCAGCAGCCCCTCATCTGGGAGCGGGGGAGCCTTCGTACCCTGGCTGCTGACTAGAACTCTAATTTCACTTCAGAGCCTTCTA
>CM052807.1:34950600-35000275 GCA_028533885.1 Nasua narica
AATAGCACTGTGTGACCACACATGGCAGCTACACTCGTGGGGAGCCTAACTTGCAGCTGTCCAATCACTACCTTGCACAGCTGATACTAATGTAACACTCTTGTGTCAACTAAGTTCTAACTGGGGGGGGGGGGGGGGGAAGACATTTATCAATATCAATTCCAATGGGAAAAAGAGTAAATTTACCGTGGAGAAATTAAGCAGGTACCACCTGAACCAAGTGATCAAGGTTAACGTCACCAGTAATGGGACGTTATCAGCATCATGTCCTTCCCCTGATAGGATGCAATGAAAAGAACACAGCATTGCTTTTACAGCATTCTTGCTCAAAATGTCTAATCAGCTCAACCTATGAGAAACCATCAGACAAGCCCAAACTTAAAAGACATTCTATAAAATAACTAACCAGTGACCCTCACAAGTATCAATGGCATGAGAGCAAAGGAAAGAATGAAGAACTGTCACAGACACGAAGAGACACAACAACCAAATGCAACGGGGGATCTGGTATTGGATCCTGAAATAGGAAAAGGACATTAGGAGGACAACTGGTGACATTCAATTAAGGTCTACAGTTTAGTTACTAATACGACATCAGTCATCACTTCCTGCTTTGGACAGTTGTACTGTGGTTGTGTAAGCTGTTATTAAGAGAAACTGAGTGAAGAATATGTATAAACTCTGTTATTATTTTTTGTTACTTTTAAGTCCAAAATTATTTTAAAGTAAAAAAAGAGGGGGCGCCTGGCCGGCTCAGTCCGAAGAGCGTGCAACTCTTGATCTCGGGGTCATGAGTTCGAGTCCCACAGTGGGTGTAGAGATTAATAGAGAAATAAACTTTCTAAAAAATAAATTAATTAAATTAAAAATAAGAAGGAAGGGGAGGTGGGGGAGGAGTGACAGCTACGGAGACCAGTCTGCTACAAATTTGCTAACTGAACTTGGTAAGTCCTAGTCCCTCTCTGGGACTCAAGAACAACGAAGAGGGTTAAATAAAATGCTCTTCGTGTGGCAAAAAGAATGAAGACTCCAAAGGAAAAAAAAAAAAGATCTGCTAGGAACAGTCCAATACGTTCTTTCAATGAAGGCATTCAAAAGCTTTACTCTTCCATATCACAATTGACAAAACCCCTAAAGAACCATACAGAAAAGCAGACTGATGAGAACAAGTGATCCATGCAGAGACACGAGTGAATGAGAACGCGTGGACTGAAATCACTCCCTCCCGTTTACCATTGAAGCGGTCAATGGCCTCTTGCCGCATGTTCCCGGTGATCCCACCGTCGATACGTTCATACTTATAACCTTCATGTTCCAAGAAATCCTCCAACAGGTCCAGCATCTTGGTCATCTGTTAAAGGAGCACAGTTTAAGGAAGGGTGAGTCAGAGGACAACTGCTCTCCTCGTGTCGCCGAGGACGGTCGACCGCTTTCTCGCGCAGCTCCTGGCCCAGCCCGCATGATACCTGAGAGAAGATGAGAACTCGATGCCCGCCCTCCTTGAGGTTCTTGAGCATCTTCTGTAGCAGCAGTAATTTCCCAGATGCTCGGATTAGGGCACTGCCATCATACATGCCATTGGGCATTTTAGGGGCTTCCTGAGGGAAGAAGCAAAAAAGAAAAAAAGCATTGAACCTGAAGCGGCTCCGGCGCGGCGAGGGGCGAGGGGTGATTGGTGAGGGGCGAGGGGCAAGGGACGAGAGGAGGCGGGGCGCACCATCGCGGCCACGGGGAAGAGGTACGGGTGGTTGCAGCACTTCTTCAGGTCCATCACCACATTGAGCAGAGACACCTGGTTGCCGCCACCCCGAGCATTGAGCGCTTCAAAATTTCGAGTAAGGATGTACTTGTAGTATTTCCTACACGGACAAGATGGACAGAGAAGTCAGACTCGAGAGCCTTGGCAGCACTCCTAACACAGTCCCAAGGGCTGAGATCTCCCCTCCCACACATCTCTCTTTGGGACCTAACAGCTGGCGACCTAACGGGCACTGCCACCAGCACCATCACGTTAAGTAAGGTATTGAACAAAGCTAAGAACTAAGGCATCAGGTTTCCGTCTGATCTCGCTTGCTCCCGTCACCAGATGCCTGGAAGCAGAGTACAGGGAGGAATGAGAAACACTCTGCAGGGGCGGCTGGCTGGCTCACGTTAAGCGTCCCAGGGTCCCGGGACCGAGGCCCACATCAGGCCCCCTGCTCGGCGGGAAGCCTGCTTCTCCCTCTCCTGCTCCCCCGGGTTGTGTTCCCTCTCCTATTGTCTGTCAAATAAATAAATAAATTCTTAAAAAAAACCACAGAAACCAAAACATGCTGCAGACTAGTAGTGTCTAACTACTTCTACAAAATAGAGTCAATGCTTCTATCCCTCCTGACTCACTTCTGCATAGGGCTCAGCTCCACACGCACAATCAGTTCTGTCTTGGATGGCATGTTCTTGAACACATCGGCTTTGAGCCGCCGCAACATATGAGGGCCCAGCATGTCATGCAGTTTTTTGATCTGGTCCTCCTTGGCAATGTCGGCAAACTCCTCCAAGAAGCCTTCCAAATTGCTTCAGAAAGAGAAAGGAAAGTGGTAGTAGGAAATGGGCAACAAGAAGATTTAGAAGCAGAATTATCAGCTGATTACGGAGAAACACACACTTACTGGAACCTCTCGGGAGTTAGAAAGTTGAGCAGATGAAACAATTCTTCTAGATTGTTTTGTAACGGGGTCCCGGTCAGCAACAGCTTGTGTTGCAGCGAGTAACCATTTAACACCCGGAAGAACTGGAAAAGCAGATGGAGACGGTGAAATCCAATGAAAAGAGGGCTCTGGGAGATCTCTGCAAACCCGAGCTGTTTCACTGCCCAATGGTTAAGCCCCCACCCCACCCTCCATCTCCATCTCCTTTTTAAACCCTGGCCACCAAGGGGAAGGAGGGAAGGAGAGACCATTTGACCCTTTCTGCTCCTCCCAGGCCCTCCCCTTAAGGAGTAGGTGGTACTAGAAAACTCAAACCAGAGGCCATAACCTCTCTCCCTTCCTGCTCACCTTCGACTGATTGTTCTTGAGCCGATGCGCTTCATCCACGATGAGGCAGGCCCAATCAATGGAACCCAAGATAGCCATGTCGATGGTGATCAACTCGTAGGATGTCAGCAGCACGTGAAACTTCACAGATGCCTCTTTCTGCACAAGAAGGCAACTTGGTCACTAACGTTCAACCCCTCCAGGGCAGCCTAACCCAAGGGACTTACGGGGTTTCCCTCCTCCCAACTGTTATCCTTCTGCCTCAGCCCTGGGACAGGAGTCAGAAGGAAGCAGACGAAGCCCGCAGCAACAACTCCCTCTGGGGTGGTCTCCCACCCACTGAGATACCTTCATGCGAGAGGCTTTCTTGCCACCACGAATGGCATTGTCTTCAAAGGAGAACTCATTCTCTCGGATGATGGCACGGCTGTCTTTGTCACCCACGTAGGTCACCACATACATATCTGGAGCCCACATTTCAAACTCCCGCTCCCAGTTGATGATGGTAGAAAGAGGGGCGCTCACTAGGAATGGGCCCTTGGAATGACCCTTGGAGAAAGAAGAGAAGTGGCAGAATAAGGACTGAGCGCCCCAACCCACTACGAGCCCAGCGGCCGTCTCTACCACTGCCCCTCGGGCCAGCCGCGGACCGGCATGTGTGCTGCTGCTCCTGCCCTCACCTCTGCCGACGTGGGAAATCACCTTGCCTGCTCCTTCCCGCAGCACTCCCACCTTTACCGAGAGTTTACAACCCGACCCCTTCCTGCACGTCTTTCTGTGCTAATTCCACTCACGACTCTGCGTACCTCAAAGGGTATTTGTTCCCCCCAGACTGAGGCTCTGTGCATCCACCACTGATTCTACCCAGGGCTCCATCCCCTCACTCTATCTCTGTGTACCTGTGTCTACCTTACTGTCACTCCACAGTGTTCTTCAAGTTCTGGGACCAATTTTTCCTTCCTTCTTTCCCTTCAGGAGCGCGAAAAAAACCCACAAACACGAAATACCCACACACAAAACAGCGAACAGCCCCAGCTTTCCTACCTCCTTGTAGAGAGAATAGAGGAAGACTGCTGTCTGGACGGTCTTCCCAAGGCCCATCTCATCAGCCAAGATGGTGTCGGTGCCCTGAGCCCAGGAGAAGCGCAACCAGTTCAAGCCCTCCATCTGATAGGGGTGCAGGGTTCCACCCGTAGCGTCCAGGTACTCGGGCTGTCGCTCATATTTCACTGTTGGCTGAAGGGTGAAATGAAGGAAGTCAAGAGCTGGCAAGGAGCTCCCTTCCTTCCACAAGATAGCAGATGCTTGCTCCTCACACATGCTCACTAGATCCTCAGGAGCCAGAAAGAATCGTGGGGAGAAATATCTTCAACAGCTACTGTTAACTTTGCGTTTGATTTAGGATCCTCCAGGAAGCAAGGAAACTAACCCATCAGACAGACTGAGATCTTGGGCCTACAGATCTCTGCCGCAAGACAGCATCGTAGCCTCCCTGGCAATACAGTAATTCTGCTAATCAAGACCCACTAGGCCAACAATTCTATGCTCCCCCTAAAGTCAGCTTTTCTCGTTTTTTAAAGATTTCATTTATTTATTTAACAGAGAGACAGAGCCTGAAACCACAAGTGGGGGGGGGGGGGAGGATGGCAGAGGGAAGAGGAGAAGCAGACTCCTCTGCTGAGAAGGGAAGCCAACTCAGGGCTGGATCCCAGGACCCTGGGATCATAACCTGAGCCAAAGGCAGACGCTTAACTGACTAAGCTACCCGCACACCCCTAGAGTTACTTTCTGACCTTAACAGTCCTTATGTTATATTACACAAAAAAACCCCAGAGGAACTGAGTGGTGAATCAAGGGTCAGAAGATGGGGCACCTGAGTGGCTCAGTCATTCAGCGTCTGCCTTCGGCTTAGGTCTTGGTCCCGGGGTCCTGGGATCGACCCTCACATCAGGTTCCCTCCTCAGTGAGCCTGCTTCTCCCTCTCCCACTCTTCCTGCTTGTGTTCCCTCTCTCACTGCCTCTCTCTCTGTCAAATAAATAAATCTTCAAAAAAAAAAAAAGAGTTGGAAGACTCAGATTCCTAAACAAGCTTCATAAAAACTTAGTTATGTGACACATCCCTAGCAAGACTTCCTCCATCATAGAAAATACCATCTCCTCTGTTTTTATTTTTCCGATGATGCAAAGAGAAAATGAGATGTGGAGTGACAAAGTGGGGAAGCATTCTAGCTCTGAAGTTACTGGGGGCAGGACATCACAAGGAGCACCATCTGCAGACGGGAGCACACAAGACATATCGTGCCACCCCACAAACTGTACCCTCCCTCTTCCGCCCCAACTCACATCAACTGTAGGAGTTTCGGGAGGCCTCTCCAACTTCCTCAGCTTCACCTTCTTGAGCTTCTTGCCTGGTCGTCCTTCCTCACCCCTCATTAACTCCCTAAAAGAAGACAGACATCACCCGGCTGCCCAGGCTCCTGCTCGGTAAGAGCCGACTCCACACCGCAGCCAAGCCGCCCACCTGTGGTTCCAATAGCTCTGCTTGAACAGGTCGTAGTCCTGTATCTCCACATCCTCACTCTCCCAGGATGCCTGGTCGTAGGGCAAGTCCCGCCACTTGATCAAGTAGTGGACGTGGCCCTTCTTGTCCACACTGCGAGGTCAAGGAGAAAAAAGTGCTCAGAGCCAGAAGGCCACGCCTCCACTCTCAAAAAGTGCCAAGAAGATGTGTTCTGAACCAGACTTCTAGGAAGGCCAGATGCCACATGTATTCAGAGTCCCTATACCGCACCAGTCCTTGGACCTAAAATTACATCTCATCTACAGTCTTCTTCTGTGGCTCAAATACCAGCATTCGGTCAGTTAATAATCATCTACTAACATGTCTCTTCCAAGTTTAAATCACCAGTGACATCCATTTGCTTACTCCCTTTGGCAGCAGTCTGCCAATGGCTATGCTGCCTAGCTCCGGTACGCCCAAGACCACCACCAGTCTGACCCAGCTCCACTGGTACCTGTGATTGAGAATTCGGTGGATCATCATCCACTCGGGTTTTATCCCATAGCGATAGAAGCGTTCCTCCATCTCTGCAAATTTAGGGTCTTTGTTCTTGCGCTTCCGGCTCTTCTCTTCATCACCGCCGAAGTCCCCGGAAGGTGGTTCGTCCATATCATTCTTCCGCTGATAGTTTCGGAACATCACTTGACAGTGCAGCTCCAACTGCAAGCAGAGAGACATCAGCCACCACGGAGTGGCACCCGCTCCTTCCAGCCCCAAGGCTGTTTCTCACGACCCTCTTCACTGCAGTCCCCAGATCGCTGGCCTATCCCAGGTTTACCTGCAGTTCAGACACCCAGGAGCAGTGCCAGTAAGACATGCCTTGCCATTTCACAAAGAACTGCCGCTCTGGCCGCCCCTCCAGGGGCTTAGGAGAGGGAGTATTGGGATCAGCATCTGGAGGCCGAGGCACTGGTGTGGGAGATGGTGGCTGCCCCCATTTCCATATTAGAATCTTCTGAACTTTGCCCTTAAGAGCTGGACACTACGAGAAAAAAAGGATTCGACATCATTACCAAGGAGAGGAAATGATACAGCCCATAACCTCAACCTTATCAAAGGATTATTAAAATCTCATTTCAAGAAGTCCCTGGGTAGCTTAGTCAGTTAGGAGTCCGACTCTTGGGTTGAGCTCAGTTAGGAGTCCGACTCTTGGGTTGAGCTCAGACCATGGTCTTGGGGTCATGGGACCGAGCCCCACACTGGGGCTCGGTGTGGAGTCCACTTGAGATGCTCTCCCTCTCCGCACCCACCCACCTTGCTTGTGCTCTCTCTCTTCCTCTCTCCCTCTCTCTAAAACAAATAAATGAACCAACAAACAAATAAATAATTAAATAAAATTCTTAAAATCTCTTTTTAAGAAGAACCATTCTAGGTAAAGAACAACAGAATTCCCTCTCCACTTCTGGATTTCATCCAGAATTTGAGTGACACGATCACTCCCATATGTTTAACAGAGCCAGTAGCTAGACTTCAACAATAGCCCAGAACAAGGAAAGCACAGAAAACCCCCAGACCTAGGGCACCAGAATTCCTCTCATAAGCAACGGAAAAGCAAGGAAGTAACCCTATTAACCATTCTAAACTACCGCGACCCCAAGGCTGGGTGCCAAGACAGAATGGATGCTCTTGGCTGGAAGAACACGGCTTTAAGGACACCCCTGGCAAAGCATCAACTCCTCTGTTCAAAGTTAATCCTACATTTTCCCAGACAAAGCTATCCCCAGGCTACATGAGAAAGGAAAATAACCTGTCTCAGGGCTAAAAGAAAGAGCTCTCCAGTGACCTCTCCTGCACCTCCGCCTCCCGAAGCCTACACATGAAAGAGGTATACCCTTGTGCTAGACTACACTACCCACACCGCCCACCCTGGCTGGGGCCGGTCACTCACCGTACAACGGGGACAGAGCCATTCGCCATTAGGGATCTCTGGAAGTGGGGGGTTCAGGCAGTGGATGTGGTAGGACGAAGGACAGGTGTCACAGCAGAGCAGCTCCCCACCGTCCTTACAGACACGACAGAATTCCATATGGTGGTCATCCTCCTCTTCAGGGTCTCCTCCAACCTCTTCCAGGATCTCCTCACCCTCTGAGTTGTCCTCTTTAGCCTCCCACTGGATGCCTTCCTTCTCCTGCAGTAAAGGACCACAGAGTCAGATTATTACCACCCCCCACCCCCCAAGTCGGAACCACACCCATTAGTCCTTCGAATGCTTCCGAAGTCCATACGAGCACCGCCACCCAGGCCCACGGGCTCTCTATCACCACCCCCTCCTCCTCTTGAGGGTTCCAAAGGGCCAGACAGCCAGGAACTCACGCAGTGTGGACAGCTCCACTTGCCCTCGGGAGCCTTCTCCATATCCGGATCCAGGCACACCATGTGGTAGGCTCGGGGACAGGTATCGCACAGGATGATCTCACCGCCTTGCTGGCACACCTCGCAATAGTCCTGGTGGTCTGTCTCATAACCATCCACAGCAGTCACCTCCTCCTCGCCTGGGCAAGGAAGAGGGAAAGCCCAGTTATTAGAAAAAGACTACCTCCCCCCACCCCCTCTAAAATAAAGCCAACCCCTATTCTCCTTAGGGAGATTCTTCCCCAGCCATCCCCACCCCTTCCCATCACACAGACCCAAAAAAGAAACACACCTTTCTTCTTCTTTTTAGTGGTTCGGAGTTTCTTGCGGCTGCGGCTACTGCGGCTGGTGGAACCGTCAGAAACGGAATAGCTATTGATACTGGCGTCATCGAAGTCAGACTCCACATCTAAGTCATCATCCTCACTCTGGCAGAATGAAAAGAAAGAAGATTAGGGGTTGAAGCCAAGGGGGAGGAGAACACTAGAGAAGGGGTCACTCTTACTAGGGGTGCTGGAATCCCAGCAAGGACAGTCAAGGAAGAAGCCTAGTCACCGTGATCTGGGGCCAACAGTCCCCACTCTTACGTGCCTGCCGTGAAGGCCAGACCCGGACACAGGGTAACATCGCACTAGACAGAGCACCCTCGCCAAAACGGGCTGGGCTGGGCTCTCACCGAGGATCTCTTACGCTTAGAACCAAAACCTCCCAGCTTGATTTTCAGGGGAGCTACTTTCTTGGGTTTAGGCTTCTTGGCATCAGGTACACGAGGGCTGCCCTTGGGCTTCCTCCGAGCATTGGGACCTAAAATCAGAAGAGCACAAGCAAGATTACGTAATCCAAACGCACGACAAGACAGAGATGGAGAAAATTAACAAAATATTCTCCACCTAAGCGGGTTTCCCCATGTCCAGCTTCCCAAATTTCCCTCCTAAATCCAAGGTTCATTTCTACCTCACGCTTCTCTATCTTTAGGCTGACAGAACCGCATCCCCATGCTTCCTCTGTCTTCAGTACCCCAAGCCCACACCATCTCGCCTCGCAATGAGTTCCATTTCACCTTTGCCCTCCTTGGTCTTGGCCTTGCGGATCGGTACCTCCACAGGGGGAGGAGGTGGCGCAACTTCAGTGGCCGTCACCATGCTCTCCACCACAGCCACCGCCGCCGCCGCCGCCGCCGCCACGGAGGCCCCGGAACTGCCTTTGAAGGGATTGTTGGTGCTGAACTCACGCCACTTTGCACCCAAAACCATCATCATCTTGGAGACAGCAATCTTGGGGTTTTTGGCAGCAATGAGGGGTCTGACGGAGAAACGGACAAGAACGGAAGAGGAAAAACTTTAAGAATAACAGAGAGAGAAAGAGCAGTGAGAAGAGATTTTTCGAGCACTCTCCTCCCCGGGGCCCGAGACCCCCGTTTACCGGACAAACTGGCTGAAAGCCTTGTAGTTGGTGAGGGTGCGATAATCCTCCTCTGAGAACACATGGTCAATGTCTTCCATGCCCCAGTCTTCCAGGAGCTGAGCGGATGATTTGGGCTCCTGCAGAGAGAGCAAGGTCAAAGACCTGACACCTAGTGCCCACACCTGCTAAAGGGAATCTGAGCTGGGACTGAAGACTTGCAAGAGCAGGGGAGGAGCGCGGAGAGAAAATCATCACAAACACGGAGAGAGAACACTCTCAGGGGCAGTGCAGTATCCGGGAAACAAAGGACAGGAAGCTGACAGCAAGCACGCAGGAGAGGACAGAGGTCCAGGCACCTTTGAATCATCATCATCGTCATCCTCCTCCTCCTCCTCCTTCCGCTTAGATTTGCTCTTCTTTTCTTTCTTAGGTCCAAGCTTCTTCTTTTTCTTCTTGCCAGGGGTATAGTCGCTGCCCTCACTGTCTGAGCGCAGAGCCACCTCTTCCTCCTCCTCCACAAACTCCGGCCCCTCCCCAGAGCTGTCCCCCAGCTGCCGGCATAAGAGCATACGCTGGAGCAGGGAAGGGGGAGAGGGAGAGGGAGACAGACACACACATGCTACACACATGCTGACCTCAGGACAGCCCTGAGGCTCATCCCTAGGACCTGGCCCGCCACTGAAGAAGAAACAAACGCCCCCCCACGCCCCTCAACCGCTCTCATCAGAGCTTCTCCCTTCTTCTTATTCCCCAAACATCCAGTCACCCACTCACCTCCTTTTTTTGGCGCTTGCTCTTAGGGATTTTAGGGTCCCGAGGTTTCTTAGGCTTTTTCTTCTTCTTGAGCTTTGGAGTCTCCGCTTCTGACAAATCCTCTTCTGGGTCCTCTTCATTTTCTACGTATATTTGGCAGAGAGAGGCAGGTAGAGAAAAGATCAATAGCAAAAGGTCAGAGCCTAATCCAGAGGCTTTAGACTTTATGCCCCCACCTCTTGTCCCAGATTCCACTGAAGAGAACTGCTATACTCACCACAGAAGGAAGCTGATACTCAGGACAAAAACAGACAAAGAGAGAGCTGTATATACCCGAAATAGGCCTGTCAGGCCAGACCAGGCCCACCTCGGGCAGCTGTCCAGACCCCTGCCTCCTTTCCCTCATCCCTAACAGGAGTCCTCTATACGTTCGCCCGTGTAGCTGAAGCAAGCTGCTTAGAATTAACCAAGTAAGAGAAATAGGTCTAGCCCTCCTCTAACTGTCCACCAACTACCCGACAAACCAAGGAATGAAAAGGAAAGGTCCTCCCCATAAGGCAAAAGCGACGGAATACACCTTTACCACATTCCCAGAACGCTATGAGTCCAGGGGTCCCTGAAACCACACCCTTCACCACCCACTTTGGGTCATCACTGCTTAAAACCACCAGAATCCTCAAGCCCCAGTTCAGTTGTCAGCCCAGTATCACACCCACTCCCAAACATAATTTCCTTTCCCCATCTCCAGCTCCACAGTTCCTCCCCAGCTTCTCCTGGGTCAGTAGCCTCTTCTCCCCAGGGGCCCAAATCAGCCCAGCTGTCACCATCTCCTCCACACCCCCCTCCCAACCCTCCTCCCATCTGGCTCCACCTCCTCCCCTGGCTGGGAGCACACACAAAGCCTGGGGTGATACTGAGAGCTCCTGGGCAGGGATAGGTGGGAAGGGGCACAGAGGGGGAGGAGAAGACCAGGACCAGCTTCCTTTGTAACTAACACACATTCACACCACCTCCCTCCTCCCTCCTCTCGCTCCTTCTTCCTAAGCCACCTCCGCCCTGGGAGGGGGGGAGTGGAGAAGGGAGTGGAGAGAAGGAGGGAGTGCCTCACCCACTGAGGAGAGGGAAAATGGCTCCTGACCGCAGAAGCCAGCCCAGGGCACCCAGCTGCCAACATAGGACAGGAAGTAGCAGGGGAGGGGGGTGGGGTTGAGAGAGGTAGCCGAGGAAAGACTACCCTCACAAAGACTTCCCAAATTACTACCTGGCCCCAGGTCCACATTACCACTTCTGCTAACACCTATTCTGGGATAACACAGTTCTCAAGAGGCCACTCTAATGTCCTAGGCGAGGAAACCCAAGACAAACGTGAAGGGTAATACAAGAAGGATGGGGCTACTCCCTCAATCATAATTATTTTTCCAATCATCAGAGCTAAGATTTAACAAACGTTCAGTGGAGCTATGGTCAGAGCATACAACCTTCTCAAATTTTTGATAACCAAAAGATTTAACTTGAGGAATGGGAGCCCACAAGAAGTGTCTATAACTCAGTTTCCTCCTCACCACCTACCTCCCCAAGAGTCCAAGCCATAGATCCTAAACAACCTCTCACGGATTAGAAGTAGCCAAGTAGCCACCTATCCAACATACGGGAGTGATGTCTTCACCAAGAAAAAAGGAGCAGCACCTGGACAGTGCTGGACAGAAATATGCTTCCTTCAATCCTACACATGCTCTTTGCCCCTGACCCCCAGAACTAGCCCTAAAATGCTTCTGGCTCCGCCCTTCCTGAGCAAAGCAGATACTAGGGAACATGAGACATTAAGCTTGACAAAGCACCATCAGCCTCCCCCCACTCAGCCCAGGATCAGGCCAGGCATAAGAAAGCCCCTCCCGTTCCCTTGGGAATGGAACACCAGCCTGGATCGCACCAGAAAGAACCGTTTTCTTAAGGCTTCTCCCCAGCAATCCCCATGTCATCCCCCTCACTAATCAGTTACATCCCTTGGTTCCTCGTCTTCCTCACCTCCATAAAAGCTGGATACGAGGACAAACCCATGCAGTTTAAGGGGACACCCATCCTCGTAAGACCCCCAAACTTCTCAGGCAGATAATGTGCAGAGACAACATGCAGCAAAGTGGCTGAGACATAAAAGATTTGGGAAAGGGGCAGGAATGGGGTGTGGCAAGTGGAAAAACTGGGTCATGCTACAGCTTGGGGCAGAGTTCACCCTGGGAGCCTGCACAGCTCTCAACCAACACGGGGGCAGCCCCAGACCAAGAGGCCAATGGGAAGCCAAGATGCGGAACCAACATTGGCTGGATAGCACCACTACTTCTCTGGCCCCTCACAGAAAGGATCAGATCATATTATCTATACCACCACTCCACCCTCAACTTGGGTAAGAGCACAGAAATTTGCCACCTTGACCTACACGGTGATGAGACTAAGCCTGAGTTTCTTATCCCAACAGATGAAGACTCAGTAACAAAACTGACCCCTCTCCTAAGTGGCCTCAATTTCAAACGAAGACTTCCAACTTAGAAGACGCCAAATGAAGAAACATCTTTCCCAGACCACCTCAACTTGCTGCTAGAGCTAAGGAGAGAGAAGGCAGAAGTAAAAGATGTTTGATGGGAAACAAAAACAGGACCAGCAAGCTCCGGAATTAAAGGAAAAATAAATATAAGCGGAGAGGATAAAAAAAATGGCATGGAAAAAATAAGCTCAAAAAAAGGTCAAGGAAACAAGTAGGTGACTTAGCGAAGGGCTCTCTAAAAGGAAAGACAGCCGAGAGAGACATCCACTTAGATGCATGACATCAATCACCATTTGAGAAGAGACAAGGGCTACTCCAATCAGGCAGGGTGATCATAACCATACGGGTTTGGCCAGTCCAAGGAGCCACCCCCAAACACAGACAGAACAACCCCCAACACACCTACACAAACACTTCATGCCACCAGCCCAAACCCTAGGCTCCCTGCACCCAGGTAGAAGCCTCTAAGAAAAAAGCCTGTATTATCTCTACTTGCCACAGGAAAGGGGGGGGGTCCCACAGGGTGTCACCTCTGTTATTTTGCCCCTCCCTAGTATATCGTTCAGGCTGTGACATCCTACCCCTAGCCCTCATCATTCCCCCACTTGAAACATTCCAGCAATCTGCCTGGCTAGAAGCGCTCGACATCCCAGCTGAGGAGCGCAATTCAAACTTCACACAGTTGAGACAGCACAGAAAACCGGTAACTGATCAGAAGCTAAAAATAATCAGATAGAGAGTAACCAGTATTCCCTCTCTCCTTTCCACAGCAGCAACCACAGGATCTTGCTAACACAGATGACTGGTCTCCAACACGCAATCTTCAACACGCACCCCCCACCATCACCCCCCCTTCCAGGGGTCCCAGCCACCTGCATTCCTCCAGGGACCCGCACAAGGTAAGGTCGGCCAGCCCATAGAGCTCCCTCAACCGAGAACTGCAGAGCATTCCTGAAGACAGCGCAGCAAGCTTGCATCTCGGTCCCAGAGCCCAGGAGGCACATGGCTTCCACCCCCTCCCACAAGAGCTCCGCAGAAGGGAACCACTCCCTTCGGATGCCCTCCACCTCAGACTCTGCACAGAGAGAGAGAGAAACTCAACCCTGCCTCACCAGAGTCGCTAGGGAGGACCCAAATGCCTCCTTCCTGCCCTGGGCCCTTGGGGAAGATGTTACCTGGGTGGGGTGGGGGCAGGCTGTTGTTCAAAAGTGCATCCATATCTTCCTCCTCACTGCCCGCCGAGCAGGGGGACGGGGAGCCCAGGCCCGACGCCATCCCCTTCCGCTCCCAGCCAGGGAATCGGCCCAGCTGCTCCTGCCTGCGGCCTGGGGCCCTCTACACTGGCCCGAGTCACTGTGCGGGGGAGGGGGGGAAGAAAGAGAGAACAGTCAGTGACGCGCACTGTCCCCCTCCCCCACACCCACCCGCTCTTTCCGCCCACCACCACCAGCGGCCCCCCCCACCCCAGCCACCCTAGCAGGGCACCCGAACCACTCAGGCTGAACTTAGTTCCACACTCCTCGAGGGCAGCCCGGAAGCCGGCTCCCCAACCGGAGCCCCCCAGATGAGCGGGAGCGACGCCCCCGAGGGTAGGCTGGTGCAGGCGTGGGGAGGGGGAGAAACCCGGCTGGACCGAGCAGGGTGTGACGGGGGGGAGGGGGGTCCGAGTGGCTGCGGCGCGGGGGGGGGGGGCCGGGGGAAGCGGTAGGCGGCGAGGCGCTCGGGGACACAAGGTCACTTGGGGGTGGGGGGGCGCCTCCCTGCGCCTGGGGAGGGGCCAGTCCCCAGACAGGGCAGCTCTCCAAAGGCTGTCCTCTGGGACAACTCAGGTTCTCCGGAGGAGCTGCGGGGCCGAGGGGGCGTGGAGGCTCGGGCGCTCCAGGGGGCTGGAGGCTGGGACGCGGGGGTCGAGGGAGCGCCCACCGGGCAGGGGGCCGGGCCACGTGTCCCGGGGGGCAAGTGAGCAAAGGGCGAGGGGGCGGGCGCCGGGCATTGTGGGAGACCAAGCCCGAGGTGGGATTCGCGGGTAGCAAGACTCGGGCCGGCTTAGGGCGGGGGTGGGGGGGCAGGGCGCCCTGCAGCCAAGGGAAAGGAAGGGTCGGCTCCTCTGGGCAGGGGGCGGTCCGCGAGTCCGGGACGTCTGAGGAAGGGGTGGGTGGAGGGATGAGCTTGGAGGCCGGTCGGGCTGAGAGGGGCGTCTCTTTGGGAACCCCGCGCTCTTCTCACCCCGGAGCCGCCGCAGGTCGCGCTGGGTCCGGCCCGGTGTCACTCCCGCTCCGGCTCCTCCTCGCCGCGGCCGAAGGGGGGAAAATGGCTCCGGCTCCGGCGTCGCCTCTTAAAGGGCCCGAAACACCGGCCGGGAAATCCCACCGCACAGGCCCCGCCCCCCCACGGACAGCCCATAATAACCTAACCAACTCCAACCCCCCCTCCACTACCGCCACCCTCCTCCTTAGGTCTCCCGGGCAACCCCCGCCCCCTCGTCGCTCAGGCAACCATTGGCCACGCCTCCTCCGAGCGCGCGCGAGCGCGCGCGCGCGTCACCCGGGCAACCACCCACCTCCTGGCCATCCCATAATACACACGGACACCCCACCACCACCCCCCCCCACACACACACACTCCATACACCTATATGCCAAGGCTGTTGACATCTCATAATATTGCAGACCTTTTGCAACTGACCCTTTCTCCACCTCAGACATCCCATAATAGCCATCCTTTGCCAACTTCTTCACTCTTGGCCCTAATGTTAACATCCCATAATAATTCGTCACCTCTCCTTCCCCATGGCCATCCCATAATAAGCACCCCTCCCAGCTCTTCAGCCTCACAGCCCATAATACTCGTCCCCATCCCCCACAGACATCCCATAATAACTACTCTTCATCCACCCCCAGTTAGATATCCCATAATAGTCAGAAACTCGTCCCCCCCCCCCCACATTACAACAACGGACAGTTCGGCCTCCTCCCACACACATCCCGTAATAATCAGTTTCCCACTTTCTATACTGACATCCCATAATAAGCAACCTCCTAGCCTGAACTGCCCTCAGCCCCTGCACGCTAGGGTCTAGATCCTCACACCACCACCCTCAGCCTTCATACATTCATTCTAACTCCACAGCCCATAATAACCCTTCTCCTCTGTCAGAGAGATATCCCATAATGATCGGCAGCCCTACTGTCACCCTACAGATGGACATCTAATCTCTTTTCCTCTGACGCTGGAAAGATATCCCATAATTTTACGCCCCCCCCCACCCCCTGATATCCCATAATAATGTCAAGGAGCCGGCGGTCCACCAGACAACACTATAATATTCCCAGCAGACCCAGAGTCACGTCCCATAAGGTTTCATCTCCAGCCACCACCCCTATACCTTTCCAGCCAGGCATCCCATAATACTCATATTCAAACCTCCCCCACCTCCACAGGCCTCGGTCTGTTCTAACGTCCAGAGCCACAAGGGTGAAGCAGGCTACCCACACTACCCGGTGCCCGCCCCAACTTGTACACACCTTTATCCCTTTCTGGGCCAAGGCAGTATCCTGGCATAAAGCCTCTTGATGTCTAGGACAAAGCCTACCTCCCGTCCTCCCATCATTTCCAGACACTCAGGAACTGAGAGTCAACCCAATCCCACCAAAATCCAGTTATTCTCCTGATGCTTACCTTCAGCTCGCAAGTTTTGAGTAAGGCCAATAAAATACCATGCTGACCAGATGAGCCATTTACATAAAGTTTAATTCAGCCATAGCATCCCATAATAATTATAAACTCCTATCTTTAGAAAGGAGTCTTTAGACTATTTCTCAACATTTCAGCAGTCCTTCTCCCATGTCGCCCTGCCTCTCCAGGTCAGGTGGTCCGGCACGCCTGGGCCACTCCCATGGATACACATCCCACCGTGATGTGAAGTGAGGATCCTGCTATATATATGCCAAAAACCAAGACTCCCCTCTCCCTCTCCTCACTGCTACTGATGTTCATTCAACAGATGTTGCCAGAGGACCTAGTAAGGCACCAAACTGGGCACCACAGGGAATGCAAGGACCACAGGTGCCTCCCTTTAAGAAGCATAAACAACGCTTCAAACTATGAGACAAGATAGAATGGTGTCAAGGGAACACTGCTGAGTGCTATTTCCCAATTTCCTGTTAAAGAGAATAAAACAAATCCCACTGGTCTCGGGAGAGATCAGATCCCAGTAGAGGTTCTTGATAGTCCTTCTAGAGACTAGAAGGTATTCCAAAAGGATTTACGATATAGATGGGTGGTCAAGATATCTCCTATCTGTTCCCTACCATACTAAGGGATTTTGATTGGAAAGCAATGGCCATCTATCTGGTGTTTCTGATACTGAAATCCTACAATATCATCATGGGCCTCCTTGAGAGACTCTTAATATGCCAGAGTTGTTATCCTCATTCTTGAACACCAAATTCTGTTTATCCGCAATGTCCTATATTTTTTAACCACTTTTTTGTTTGTATCCTGAAGTCTCATACTTCCAACTGCTCCCATTCTCATCTTGTTGGGGCCCCCTTCTCCATCCAAAAAAATCCTTTGATGTATAATATTCACCATCTTTCTTCCTCCCATGTACAAGTCAACATTCCAGGATGCCTCCTTCATTCAGTTACGCTACAAGGTAGCCTTGCAATGTATACCCTGCCCTCCCCAGACTGCGCTTATCTTGCCGATACCTTGGGGACCCACTCCTAGAAAGTCCAAGGGCCCAGTCTTAAGATCCGTTAGCCCTCAGCGAGCCTGATCCCATAAACCTGTCACTTTTCTCTCCCTGAGAACCAGGACCCAAGTGAAAACCAATGTCCCAGCAACCACTGCCTTGCTGCCCCCACCCCCAAGGCAGAGATAATGTCTTTCTCTGCTCTCATGTGCCTTTTTCATACAAATCCAAGACTATGGCAGTGGGACAGGTTGGAGAGGAACTGGAACGTCTTCCTACCAGGAGCCTTCCTGATCAGGAATGAGTAGGATGAACCTCACGCCGTCTCTGCATTGCTCTTCTGATCTCATGTTTCTAGAGAAAGGGCCTGGCCAGAGGACCCTGCCCTCCCCTGGGAACCCAGGGCTGGATATGTGGCAAGGAGAAATAAATTCAGGAGAGGTGAGAGCTTGCTTCAAGAAGTTACCATCCCTTTTCTTCCAAGCAGAGCACCTGTGGTGTCAACACATCTTTTCACCAACTCCTACCTGACTTAACTCCCTGGACCACCCTTTTGCCACATCCCTGTGGAGTGCAGGCCATTTCCCCCATTCTGCAAGGCTGCCATAGTCTTCCTCATTCAGTTCACAACTTCAAGATTGGGCCCCATTCATTTGTGCAAACCCTCCCCCACTACTGTTCTGAGTACTTAGGATG
Source organism: Nasua narica (assembly GCA_028533885.1). Lineage (NCBI taxonomy): Eukaryota > Metazoa > Chordata > Mammalia > Carnivora > Procyonidae > Nasua > Nasua narica. The sequence goes on from CM052807.1 coordinate 34,968,615, forward strand.
AACCTTGTAATTCTCACTTAGGGGAGAGGAGGCAACTCTGTTAAGATACCGTACTGTGGGTATACCTTCTTTCAACAAGGTTCTCCTTGGCATATAGAGCTGCTAGGTACCTATTATGTCCTCCTCTCTCCCCTTTTCTCCAGGGAATCCAGCCTGCTTCTGGGCCTCAAATTCCCTTCTGTAATATCTCCATCTGCCCCATAGCCTTTTATTCTCATATATATAAACCCCATTACTACAGTGTTTCATAATATAAACGAGGAAGAGAGTTTTATACCTGAGTAGTCACAGCTTTGTGCCCATGATTATAAACACAGACTGCATTTGTCCCCCATAGCTCTCTGCCCACCTCTCCCTGCTCCCACCACAAGGAGAATGTTAGAATCCCTTCCTCTCTTCTTGAGTTCCAGAGAGGGCTAGAATGAGTGTGTTTATGTATTGCTTTTATGGTCTTTATGCTTCTTTGCTCCCCCACTCCCTAGCCTGGCCCCATGCTACCCTTCCAGATAAAGTACAAATAAACCACTAGCATGATTGGCCCACAGAGACTAAGGGTGGGATCATCTCCTGATTAATGCACCCAGGGGGACAGCCTCTCTAGCTGGTTACCTTAGAGTTCTGTTTCCATCCCATGGTACAGAAGAACCTAGAATAACACTCAGAGTGGGCTGTCCATGGAGTTTTCAGCACATGCTTTCTCTACATCTCTAATTTCTGTGAGCCCCAGAAACTCTGCACGTAAGAGGTCTAAGGGACCAGTGATCTCCTGCTTTGTCAGAGAAAGGGCTTTGGAAAGACAACATAGGGAAGAAAAGCCAAAGTGACAGTGCATTGTGATGGCTAGACAGGATGCGGGTCCTGCAGAGCTTTGGGGGGCCGGGTGGTGACAGGCCCAGGCATTTGTCCTTCAGGAGCCAACCGACCCTCTGTTCCGGGGGTGTGACTGCAAGGTTGCAAAGCCCCCCCTGCCCCAACCCACCTACCTGAGCTGTGGTCCCAAGGCTCAAATCCAGGAAGGCAAAGGGGGAGGAGAGTACTTAGGTTCTGCGGTCACCCAGGAGCACTACTCCCTTTGGTGTGCCACACAGCCAGAACCCAGGCGTTCGCACTGCCAGCCCAGCCCTGCAGGCCCTGGACTCAGCAACCCTGCAGCTGACAGGCTGCAAAAGGACCCAGGTGTCCAGGGTTCAGATCCGACCAGCTCTAGCCTGCCCCAGGGGCCCCTTCAAACAGCTGTCACAGGAGAACCTCTCCAGCCAGTTACTCTTGCCAGGCCTCAGGTCTGGCTCCAGGGCTCACCCCACCCTCCCCAGCTCCTTTCCCTCCCTCTTCCTTCCTTTCCTTTCTCACCACCCACCCCCCCAACCTCCCCAGAGCTTCACCTACCCAGGACAGCCCCACCCAGCTGTGCAGGGCACATCCCATAATAATCCTTCTCCTTGCTAGCCCCCACCCCCCCCCAAAAAGAGAGGCGGCCATCCCATAATAGCCACCCACAGGAGACATTCCGCGGTGACCGCCCCCTCCCTGCAGAGCTGCCGGGAGCAGCCATCCCATAATAGCTGGCCGCCTGTTTTACTGGTTACGGCTGTGGAGGGAGCTGGAGAGGAAATGGAGGGGAGGGGGGAGGGGAAGAGGATCAAGGGCCCCCACTTTGTGGAGGGAGAAGGGGGAGGAGAGTGGCCCAAGGGGACTGGGAGCCAAGGGGACACTGTGCAGGTGGGAGGTGTGGTCCGCTGGCCGCTACAACCCTGCTTTAGGGCTTTCTCCCCAATCCCCAGGGGCTGCCTTTCCCCCTGAGCACCCTGGAGGTGTCTGCTAGTTAAGGGAGATGCCTACGATGGGTTGAGGTGCTCAAAGTGTGTGCGTGTGGGGGGATGGATTTCAGGTGTTCCCCTTGGGCCGTTTGAGAGAGAAGGCAGACCTTAGAGAGAGGATGGCAAGAGAGTAAGGGGTGGGGGGGTTGGAGAAGAGCTCCTCAGGCCCTCCCCATTCTGCACCACCATCCCATAATAATCCCCCCAGCCCCACTCCCCCTCCCACACACGACATCCCATAATATCTTCTGGAGAAGCAGTCCCCGCAGTAGGTACAAAGAGCTATCCCATAATATGCTCCCCCACCCCCACTCGCCACCCCCCCAACTTGGCCCCCCCCTCAGTCACATGCAGCCGGTGCCATCCCCCGCTGCTCCCCCCTCTGGCCACCGAAGGCCTTGCCAGCCCATAATACTCTTGCCTCTGGTCGCAGGAGGCCTCCAGCCCATAATATTCCCTTCCACCACCACCCCCCCCTTCCCGCCCCGCACCCCTTCCTCCCGCCTCCAGTTGGATCCGGGCCTCACCAGCCCATAATATTCCCCAGTCTCCTAAGGCTGTTCCAGCCCATAATACTCTCCCTGTCTCCTAAGGCCTCTCCATCCCATAATACTGCCAGACGCCTGACCTGTGGGCCAAACCCCAGCCCGTTCCACACATCGAGGCTGTGTCAGCGCCGCTGGTCTCCCTCCCTGTCCCTCCCTCCTCCCTCCTCGGCGCTTTCCCTCCCGGGCTCTCTCCCGCCCTCCTGCCCTAGGCCCCTCTCCGGGCCCCACCCTGTGCCTGCCTGGGCCCTTACTTCCCCTCCAGCCTCCTCTCTTGCCCTTTCTCCTTTGCTGGGTTCTTCATCCCATGCCCCCTCTCCTCTCCCTTTCAGGCACTTTTCTACCCACTCCTCTGTCTGTGGGATGGACGTGAGGCCTAGTGGGGAGAGAGTGCCCCCAGAGGGCAACAGGCCAGTCACTGCCCCTGAAAACTACTTGACCTAGCACCGTGGAAACTTGCCCAGCCTGCCTTGCTCACCCATCCCCTGGCCCTGGTTCTCATTGCTGGCAGAGCTCTGTCTGGGTGAGGATTCACCTTGAAACCCTTGCTGTCTTCCAGAAACACTCCCCTTGGGCATCACTAACAGACCTTACGAATAGCATCTGCTCCCCACACTCCTGTTGAAAAAAGAGCTCCCCCCTTTCGGGGTTTCTCTCAGGTGCCTTTCCAAGGTGATCTCATTGACCTCACAGCAACCCAACAAGTAGGTACTAGGATCCCCATTTCACAGAGGAGAAAACAGAGGTTCAGAGAGTTGAAGTAACTTGCTAAGTCACATTGCCAAGAAGTGACAGAGCTGAAATTAATACCGGCCCAGGTTGGTTCTGAGAGTCTTTGGGTTTCCCCAAGACCTGTGTGAGAAACTTCACTTTTTGGTGCTGTCTCCTCTGGAGAGGATATAGCATGGTGAGAGCTACCCATCCTCCCTCTGTCTCCGGGGTCTCCTGAATGGGCGAAGAAGGCAGGCCCGTGGTGTGAGATTTAACCTCCCCCTCCCCGTTTCCTCCATGGGATCCCAGGTGGCAACCCAGTGAGGATTTCCCTCAAGACGGCTCAGGGATAAGAGAGCGCATCCTGACCCTTTGGGACCCCCTTACCTCCGCCCTGGTTCTCCCGAATTTATTTCAAGACCAATGATTGTTACCCTTCTCCAGGCTACTGTCACCGCGTGGAGGGGCCTACAGAGGCGGCACCTCTTCCTCCAGAAGAGGCAGACTTTGAGGAGAACCGGTGTGGGGGGGACCTCCTCTTCAGCTTAGTTGGTGAACAAGCAGGAGGGCTGCCTTGGAGATGCTGGGCACCTCGCAGCGAAGGAGGGGAGTCACGGCCCGCTGCACCGAGGCTAAGCCTCGGTAGGCCGCCAACTAGCCACTCCCTCCTAAGGCCTCGACGGGGTGGGTTTCGGGGCTCCACACAACTGGAACCGTGAGCGAGCTGCGGGCTGCACAGGGGCCAGTGGAGGGGGCGGGGGCAGGTGTGCCGGAGGGTAAGGGGGTTAGGAGTACGAGGAAGTAGCGGAGCAGAGAGGGTGAGAGGAGTAGTTGGGAGAGGTGGCCTGGGGGAGGAGGAGACAGGAAACCAGGGAGAGTGGATGGGACAGAGCCAGGATGAGGAGGTGGGAAGCCCCAGGAAGGGGAGAGACGGTGGAATGTATGGCAAAGAGTTTGGGAGCCAAAGAGATACCATGCCTCTTCCCGGTGGTGTGACCTTCAGACCGCAGCTTCTCTAGGGTGCTTCATTTGTAAAGTGGGGATAATAATCGTCTCTAACTCAGAGGCTTATTATAATAATCAATCACTAAGGGGCGCCTGGGTGGCTCAGTGGGTTAAAGCCTCTGCCTTCGGCTCAGGTCATGATCTCAGGGTCCTGGGATCAAGCCCCACATTGGGCTCTCTGCTCAACAGGGAGCCTGCTTCCTCCTCTCTCTCTCTCTGCCCGCCTCTCTGCCTACTTGTGATCTCTCTCTGTCAAATAAATGGATAAAATCTTTTTAAAAAAAATCAGTCGCTAAATAATATATAATCAGTAGCGATAAGCACCCCATGGAGATCCTGGCCTAGGGAGTATTTCCAAAACTCGTTAATGGTCTTCTCCCTCCATCTAGAATGTTCTCATTCTCCTCATTTGGATTTTCCTAACCTACAAATGGGGTCACTCCAGGACACAGGATGAGGGCTCTGGATCCCCCCGCCCCACATCTTGCACCTGTCCTACTATGCACTCAGTATTGGCAAATCCTGTGAAAATGGCTCCAGCTGGCTACAGGTGTTCTTAAACTTCCCCAGCCTGTTATTTGTCAGGTTCTTCTGTTCATTCCCTTCTGCCTGCCCCTATTCCTGCCTCTCTGTTCTTGTGATAGAAACCCTTTGGATGCACTGAATGCAGGGAAACAGTCCACCAGAGCTTAAACCCCAGAGATTTCACACTGGAGGTGACCCATTTCCATCCACCTCCATACGCCACCGTCACACCAATCCCTGACAATTTTAACAGCAGCCTGACCAGTCTTCCTTTCCCCCTTAGACTCCCCTCCTCACTTCCCTACAGTTTACCCCACACCGTATGTCAGAGTGAGCAAAACCTCCCTCGGGAACCTTTAGGGGCTTCCCACTGCCCACGGAATTGACTGCCACCACCTTACTCTGCATTCTTGCATCTTCCGTCCGGAACGATAATTGTCAACTTGTCCTGAGGTCCCCCACGAGACAGTACACTGCTCCACACCGAAATTCAACAGTTCAGCATTCAACAAATATTTATTAAGCACTTCTTTTGTGCCAGGAGCTCTTCTAGATGCTGGAGATACATCAGAGAACCAAGCAAACAAAAATCCCTGCCCCCAGGGACCTTACATTCTACCTGGGGGGAGGGGGCAGAGAAACAGAAGGAAAACTATAAAAATTATAAAAATAAATAATTATATAGTATGTGAGAAGATACTTGCTCTGTGAGTTTTTATCACTTTGGAACTCATTCACATATCAGAATAAAAATACTCCAGTACTTTTTTTAAAACTGTATTCTATTCAGTTCGGTTTGGATAAGGCAAAGTTCTGAGACTTTGGACTACCACCGCGTTTTATGCTCCCAGGACATGGGTCTTGAACCCTAAGGACAAAGCAGGATGGAGCAAGGGCTAACCATCAGGCCTCTTCTAGAGCTCCGGGAGGGCCTGGCCCAGGGCTCCATCTTCCCACCAGATGGTGGAAGGCTCTACTTGAAAGCGATCACTGAGGAATCTGGGTCAGTTCTCTGCTTTGGCCACCAGGGGTCATTTTACCCCTGTAAATCACCATCTGGAGCAATCCCTTGAAGACACACAAAAGGCTTACTCCAAACTAAAACAGGCAGAGACACACACAGGAAAATCCTGACTCTCTCTGTCTCTGTCTCTCTCTGTCTCTCTCTCTCTCACATACACACACACACACACACACACACACGCATCAATGAGAGACCTAGCAACAGAAATGCATACAGGACACACGCATGGCAGCAACTTCCTCACTTACGCAGAGTCTCAACTCCACAACCCCTCCCAGCCCTACTCCAGTAAAGAGGGAAGAAGGAAACAGTAGGTGGCCCATTCACCAATCTTCCATTTCCTTGCCTCCAGCTTGCTAAGAACAGCCTATTCCTGTCCTCCCATTGCACTCTTAGGTCCCTGGAAACTTCTTTCCTGGCTGTGGCAACAGTTCCCTTTTCCCTTCCCTGAGGAAGAGAAGCCCCACCCCTCCCCCAAGTGTCTGTGTAACTAGTTCACCCTCAACTCAGAACTGCCCCACCCGCACCAGGAAACCCAAAGTAATGTTGCATGGGGTGTGCAGCCCTACGCCTGCAAACCCTCAAGCCTTCGGACTAGAATTAGCAATTGATTTGTGCAGCATCGTGCAGTAATAAAAAAACAATGTATACATATGCCCTGGGAAGAAGTTACACATGAACTCTAATACTGACTCTTCATATCTACAAGGTCAAAGTTATTTTCGGAATACTACTACTCCCACTACATTGTTTGTCCTTTGCAATCCCCTTGCTCACAGGTATACCGTGGAATTTTCCAGAGGCTTCGTGAAGTGTGATGACATTATTGCTCTCAAAGCTAATGGAATGTATGCTTGTGTTTTTCACTGTTACAACTTTCAAGTTTTAATTTCTAATGGGGTTAAGTATCAAAAGAACAAAGTATAAGCAAAAGCTCTCTGGAATCCTCGATTTTTAAGCATTGTGAAAGGGTCTGAGAGCCAAGTTTGAGAACTGCTACTTTTGTACAAAGAATCTTCTCCTTAATTCTAGATGAAGGGCCAGAGGCAGAGAGAGAGAATTTAGGACCTCGAATGGAGGAGGTCTGGAAAGTAGGGTGGGGTGGAAGAAGAAAGGACAACTAGAAAGGGCTACAGGGACCAGCAATCTGGGGGGGAAACACACTCTAACATAGTTTTGTCCTGCCCCAACCACCCCATGCTGGGTGTCAGGTCTAAATTGTTACAAGTCACTAACCAAGAATGAAACCGATTCTGTGTCTCATGCCTCCATGCTGGGCAGGGCAAGGCCAAGTGGAAATGAGAGTGGGTGGCATCCGAGGCACTCAGACTGCTGTGGATGCTCTAAATCCAGGACACTCGTTTTCTGCTCCATCCACTAGCCCTCCATAGTGTTTCATGCGCGCACCAAGGGCACTGTCATCCAGTCGTCTCCCTCTGCGTCAGGGAAGCTCACAGCATCACTCCCTGGGGACTGGGGCAGGAATCCGCCCCATGCTCACCATCACCACCAAAGTAAAAAAGGCATTTCCACCAGCACTCTTCTTCCTTCCCTGTGCCCCAGGCTCACCACACTTTGTTCTCTTGTGCATTTAGGGGCAGGAGTTGCCACCCAAAAGTCCAAGTGCCCAATCCACTTCCCTCATGTGCAACACCCTGCGAGTGTGCGCGTGTGAGCGGCCTGGGGAGCCTGGGACGCGGTGGTGACAGCGCGACCGCACGCAGCGCGTTCAGAGGGCCTCAGAGGGCCGAGTCCTCGCGACTCTGGGTCAAGGGCGTCCCGAAGTCGGAAAGTCCGAGCAGCTCCTGGCCGGCCGTAGCTGAACCAGTGATGAGGGTGCTCTCGATGGACCGTTCGGCGAGCGCCCCCTGAGCCCCGTTGGTGGCCAAGGTCCTGGCGCGGGGTGGAGTGCCCAGGCCGCGCAGGGTGTTGCGGAAACCCTCGGCGCTGAAGTAGTACACCAGCGGGTCCAGCACGCAGTTGGCGCCGGCCAACAGCACGGTGACCATGAGCACCTGGCGCACCCGGTCGCGCGCCTCGCCGCTCGCCGCCACCACGTTGCCCCGCAGCAGCCCGTAGACCGCCAGCGTGGCGTTGTAGGGCACGAAGCACAGCAGGAAGATGACGAGGTTGGCCAGCAGGAGGCGCACGGTCTTCCGCCGCCGCCGGCTCTGCGTGGCGTCGGGCCGCGCCAGGGTCCAGAAGACCCGGCCGGACGAGTACAGCATGGCCGCCAGGGGCAGCAGGAAGCCCAGCGCCTCGGCCAGCAGCACGAGCGGCAGCAGCTCGCCCTGCCACAGGACGTCGCTGAATTTCTCGAAGCACAGGTGCACCTGGCTGCCGTTGTAGCTGCAGGGCGAGGGCCAGTGCACCAGGCCGGCGGGCACCGCGAACACGGCGATGAGCGCCCACACGCCCAGGCACAGCAGCCGCGCCACGCGGGGCCGCCGCAGGTGGCGCAGCCGCAGCGGGTGCACGATGGCCACGTAGCGGTCCACGTTGATGAGGGTTAGGAAGATGCAGCTGCCGTACATGTTCGTCTGGAAGATGGCGCCCGCCATCTGGCACACGAGGGCGGAGAAGGGCCAGTAGTGCAGGGCGTAGTAGGAGATGCGCAGGGGCAGCGAGAGGGTGAAGAGCAGGTCGCTGGCCGCCAGGTTGCACATGTACACGCTCACCACGGAGTGCATGCGCAGCACGCGCAGGAAGACCCAGAGGGCCAGCGCGTTGAGGGGGAGCCCTGCGGCCAGCACCAGGCTGTAGACCACCATGTGCAGGTGGTGGGTGTCCCGGTAGTCAGGGCACGGGGACGCGTTGCTGGAGTTGTTGGTAGAGTTGCACTGCATCGTAGGACAGCGTGAGGAAGGGCTAGGCCGGAGGCATCATCGGGCACGCCAGGGTCCTGGCATCGTGTTCATCCCTGGAGTGGGGCCTGGAGGCTGCGCAGGGGCCGTCGCAGAGCAGGCAGGACATGGGAAATGTGGGCTGTGGCTGTGGGGCAGATGGCTGTCGGGGATTGGACGTTTTGGGTCACCGCTTCATCAGCAGTGGAGACCTGGAATAGGAAGGCAAGCCAAAGTCAAGATTATCCAAGGACAGGGTAGAAGTCCCAAATGTCTATCTAGCTAACTTGGCTGGCCTCTGGAGTCTTTTCTCACCCTCCGATCTTTCCCTCATTTTCCATTGGGCCAGAATAGCTTTCGGCAGTAAGGCCATATAGCACAGTATTAAAGGCCCAGGCTCTGGAGTCAAACTGCCTAGGTTTAAATCCTGATTTTGCCAGCTTGCCTAGCTAGGGCCTCCGAAAAGTAACTTAATCTCTCTGAACCTCATTTTCCTTACCTGGGGAAAAAGGTTGGGGGGAGATGTCTCCCACTTCATGAGGTTAATAGATTAAACGAGAAATCTGTCAAGTGCACAGGTTCTGCTCATAAATAATCTCTCTCCCTTTCTTCCTTTCTTCTACAGATGTTTACTGAGCTTAAAAGGTTCCAGGCATGTTCACAGCCCTGAATAAAACAAAGGCCTTTGCCCATCTACTTTATTTCCACTGAAGGGAGACAGATAATAAAGTACAAGTAAAGAGGTACTATGTCAGATGGTGAGAAATATGATGGAGCACCGCCCCTGGAACTCCCCAGGTCTGCTGGCTCCCCTCTGTCTAAAGAACAAAGTTCAAATTCCCCAGGACAGTACAAAATCCAAGCCTCATTCATCGTATCCACGGTTGCTCCTGTGTGGGCTGGGTTTGTGGTCAGAACAGCTGAGGATCGGCTTGATTGTTTGACCCCTCTCTCAGTTTCTTCATCTGTAAAGTGGGGATAATAACAGAATGGGCTCTCATGGGCTGATCACACACCAGCACAGTCCTTCCAAGGAGGGGAGGGTGGCTGTGGGCTGAGCCTTTCCAGGTGCTTCCCTGGAAGATCTGACTAGGGACCTTCCCAGCTGGGATTCTGTGACAGAGGGAGAAGGTGTTTTTTTTAGTGAGGGCTCAGAGGGGACCCTAAGTCCAGAGAGTGTGGCAGTGAGGCAAGGAGGTACCAAGGCCACTGGAGAGAGTAGCCCACGGCAGCCACAGTGCTCAGGCAAATGCTGGCGGACAAAAGATATGGTGAGGAGGGTAGAAGAGCCAGAGGACAGGACATAGTCTCAGAATCCCGCCCTCCTTAATGCCCTAATGCCACAGAAGCTACTCTGCCATTTTAACCCCCAAATTCCATCTTTTATGTGTATGGGGGGAATGGAGGTGAGTCTAATATACACAACTTAAAATTTACCATTTTAACCATCTTTAAGTATACAATTCAGTGACATTAAGTACTCACAATGTTGTGTGATCATCACTACTATTTCCAGAACTTTTTCACCATCCCAAATAACTCTATACCCATTAAACACTAACTGCCCATTCCCTTCCCACACTCCCTCCAGCTCCTGGTAACCCCTATTCTACTTTTTGTCTCCAGGAATTTCCTTATTCTATTGGGATTAGTGTTTTCATTTTCTTTGGGTAAATACCCAGTGGTGCAATTACTGGATCATATGGTAATTTTATTTTTAATTACTTGAGGAACCTCCATACTGTTTTCTACAGTGGCAGCACCAATTTACATTTCCACCGATGGTCCACAAGGGTTCCCTTTTCTCCATATTCTCACCAATGCTTGTTATTTGTCTTTTCTTTTCAAGGGGGAGAGGGGCAAAGGGAGAAGGAGATAGAGAACCTTAAGCAGGATCCATGCCCAGCATGGATCCCAACGCTGGGCTCCATACCACAACCCTGAGATCATGACCTGAGCCGAAATCAAGAGTTGGGATGCTCAACAGACTGAGCCACCCAGGCGACCCTCTCATCCTGGTTTTGATTTGCATTTCCCTGATGATGAGTGATGTTGAGCATCTTTGTCTGCTGGCTATCTGTATGTCTTCTTTGGAGAAATGTCTATTCAGGTCCTCCGCCTGAGGAGGACCTGAAGGTCCTCCTGAAAAAAATTTTAAATTTTTTAAAATTAAAAAAAAAAATTTAAGATTTTATTTATTTATTTGACAGAGAGAGAGAGATCACAAGTATGCAGAGAGGCAAGCAGAGAGAGGGGGAAGAAGGCTCCCTGCTAAGCAGAGAGCTCGATGCAGGGCTCGATCCCAGGACGCTGAGATCATGACCTGAGGTGAAGGCGGAGGCTTTAACCCACTGAGCCACCCAGGCGCTCCTCCGCCCGTTTTTAAAATTAAATTACTTGTATTTTTTTGGTGTTGAGTTGTGAAAGTTGAATTTGCCTATCCCAGACACCTCATTTGAGTGGAACCATATACTATCTTGTCCTATTGTGTCTGGCTTCTTTTACTTAACATAAAGTTGTCAAGGTCCATCCATATTCTAGTATGTATCAGGATTTCAATCTTTTTTAAAGCTGAATTATATATATATATATACATATACACACATACACACACACACACACACACACACACATATATATATATTTTTAAGAGTTTGTTTATTTGACACAGAGACACAGTGAGAGAAGGAACACAAGCAGGGAAAGTGGGAGAGGGAGACGCAGTCTTCCCGCCGAGCAGGGAGCCTGACGTAGGGCTCGATCCCAGGACCCTGGGATCACTACCTGAGCTGAAGGCAAATGCTTAACAACTGAGCCACCCAGGCGCCCCTGAATAATATATTTATACGTATTTTTTGTTTATCTGTTCATCTGCCGGTGGTTACTTGGGTTTTTCCACCTTTTGGCTATTTTGAATAACGCTATGAACATGACATCCACATGCCATCTGAGGGAGCAAAGTTATCCAGAGACCCTGAGCAATTATCCCAAGATACTGGATTTATTCCTCTTGAAAGGAATTCTTAAAAAAAATTTTTTTTAAAGATTTTATTTATTTGACAGAGAGAAACACAGCGAGAGAGGGAACACAAGCAGAGGGAATGGGAGAAGGAGAAGCAAGCTTCCCGCCGAGCAGGGAGCCGGACTGTGGGGCTCGATCCCAGAACCCTGAGATCATGACCTGAGCTGAAGGCAGATGCTTAACGACTGAGCCACCCAGGCTCCCCCTTTTTAAAAATTTTTATTTGTTTTTTTAAGATTTATTTATTTTAAAGATTTTTATTTATTTGACAGAGAGAAAGAGATCACAAGTAGACAGAAAGGCAGGCAGAGAGCAAGGGGAAGCAGGCTCCCTGCTGAGCAGAGAGCTCGATGCGGGGCTCGATTCCTGGACCCTGAGATCATGACCTGAGCCGAAGGCAGAGGCTTTGACCCACTGAGCCCCCCAGGCGCCCCAAGATTTATTTATGTGAGAGAGAAAGGATGCATGTGCAAGCACGAGTGAGGAGCGGGGCAGAGGGAGAGAATCCCCAGCAGACTTCCACTGAGTGCACACCGGAAGTGGGGCTCATCAAAGGGCTTGATCCCAGGACCCACAATATCATGACCTCAGCCAAAATCACGAACCAGATGCTTAACCAACTGAGCCACCCAGGTGCCCCTTAAGATTTTGTTTTTAAGTAATCTCTATACCCAGCGTGGAGCTTGAACTCCTAACCCTAAGATCAAGAGTTGCACACCTCGCCGGTAGCCCACCAGGCATCCAGGGAACTGCTTAAATTCGTACCAAGTTGTAAACCTGACTCTAAAGGTTCCTGTGGGTTTTTTGTTCATTTTTTTCTCTCTCAAACCATGACTACCAGCAGCTTAAGACTTCTAAGAGGTTTAGAAGAAGTTAGAGGAAATAAAGATTTCCTCTGCAAAATACCAATTTCAACAACGAAAATCATCCTAAATGGGGCTGAAACCTGCTGAAAAGCAAATGAAACTAGACTCTTTCCCTGACACATGGCCCACCTCCCATGCTTCTTTGCTCCAGTGGCACCACACTAGTAACAGTTTTGCACAGACCTTAATGTCTTCAGGACTCTGCTCTTGCACATGCAGTATGGGCGCTTTTTTTTTTTTTTAAGATTTTATTGATTTATTTGACAGAGATATAGAGAGCACAAGTAGGCACAGCGGGAGGCAGAAGGAGAGAGAGAAGCAGGCGGGGCTCGATCCCAGGACCCTTGGATCATAACCTGAGCCAAAGGCAGACACTTAACCAACTGAGCCACCCAGGTGCCCTGGTGCGAGCTCTTCTGCTTGGAATGCCCTGCCTCCTCCTCTCCAACCGGCAAAGTCAATCATTTCTTAGGACTTTGTGAAGCCTCACCTGCCTCCCTCCCTCCCCACAAGGCAGATGTCACTCCCCTTTGTACAGGGTTCACCATGGGTGTCCCACCTGTCTTGTCATTAGCTATGCTTAGCCTGCCCCTCCCGTTAGACTGTGAGCTCCTCGAGGGAGGGGCAGTGGACCGTGACTGAGTCATCTTGGTCTCCCAAGCCACTACGTCCATAAATGTTGAGGGGAAGAATACTAGCGATCGTTTACTGGCCATTCATCCCGTCTCAGAGTATTTTACACGGGTGGTCCTTAATCCTTCCAGCAGGCCTTTGAGATAGGTGGTTAGCCTCACTTTTACAGGAAGCAGAAGCTCTAGAGTTCCAGCGGCATTCAAACTCAGGCTTCACACCCAGCTCCCGGCTGCCCCAGGGCTGTTTGCAGCAAGAGTGGATGGTGGAACGTGAGGGTACACGTGGCCCAGAGCACCTGGTCCCTTACAGCTGCCCATGAGAAATCTCGGCCCACTTCCTTATTCGCCCAGTTGAAATAGACAGTTTTTAGCAGCCCACCTTTTCTCGAACTTCAAACACTGGTAACACAGACTCCCCTCGCTGCGGCGTGCACACACACAGGAGTGCCCCTCCTTATGATGTCTTCTTACTTACTTAAGCATGGAAGTGGTTCTCGCAGCTGTGCACTTCTCAGGTTGTTTTATGTGTGTTTGTTTGCTTCCATCATCCCCGGCTAGATGGTAGGGTCGCGGGGTGAGGCCCCCTCGTCCGTCACTTTACTCCCAAGCTCACCCACACTTCAGTCTCTGTGCTTAGCAGGCCCATGTCACATTCACTGACTGCCTGGAAGGAAATCTGTCCCCTCCCCCAGTGTTCACGTCCTACAATCTTGCCGTAATATCTCTTGTGCCCGTCCCTCAGCGGTTTCTTATCTCGCCCCTATCTTGTCCATGTGTAGAACTCACTTAGTAGAGGCCTATTTGGAAGTTGCCTGCATTACAATTTCAAAAACAGCTTACACTGTGACTACATTTGATGTAGTTACACTACTTGATCAAGTAGTTACACACTCGATCATTCTTAATCATTACCTGGGGAATCGATCGCTTCTTACAACTAGGAGGCACGTAGGAGATGATGAATGAGTGAATGAATCATTGTTTTCCAAGAATCCCAAGTGTTTCGGTCAACAAAGCTACAGTGTTAAAGAGACCCAAACATATTAGGTGAGCTGCTACTTAAAGGTAAAGTGGGGAGGCCTTTTGTAAAGCAGGTGGCCATGGTTTCCTTACTGGACTCCAAAGTGGAGAAGTCCATTTTGTGGAAAAGTCATCACTTTCTGACAGATACACACACACAAGGGCCCGAGCCAGGCGTCAAGAAGTGCCAGGCCCCTGCCCTGGTCCCCACCCCATCTGCCTGCTTCCCTGGGGCTCCTGTCAGTGGAGCTGCGTGGGCACGGTGCCAAGCCAGATGGCAAAGATGGGGAAAACTGCCAAAAAGGAGGCAAACAGGAAGTGGAAGGAGGGCGATAGTTGGAGGGGGAGGGGCAGCTCGGTATCTCACCCCAATTCTGCCTTGAGAAAGAGGTCAGGTTGTAGAAGAGATGGAGGAAGCAAAAAAAAAAAAAAACTGTCCCAGAAAAGAGCAAACACCGGGGTTTCGCATCACCAGCGAGGACGAGGGACCTGGAGGCCCACATCATCTTAATAACCTCCAGGCGCACAGATGTGGTAACAAGCACAGCGCCACACACATATGCGTGTGCGAAGACACACACAGAGGTGCAGGCACACTGAGAGACGAGCACGCAAGATCCCCAGTAGCATACCGTCGCTATGTACACACACCTGCTAACACACAAGTAGGTGCGTGCACGGAGGCGCACAACCAGGCCAGAGGAGGAAGAGCGGACACAGCCCTCGCCCTAGGGACGGTATTCTTACCCAGAGAGGCAGAGTGCGTCAGGCAGCCTCGGGAGCCATCCCCACGCAGAGCTGCACAAACAGATCCCGCGGTCAAGACACTGAGGGGCCGAGGGAGCACCCTGGGGACTGCCCGGGGCACACCGCCCGCCCTCCGCACCACTCACACACCAGAGCCCCTGACAGCCGCCTTCCTCCTCCCCTGGTCTCTTTCAGGTCTCTTTCAGCTTCCTAGGTGCACAGCGGAGGCTCAGGTTCCTGATGGCCTCGGGCCTCTTGGACCTGTCCCATTGCCCTCTGAGCTGGGCTGGGCACTGCTCTTTGCTGAGATAAGCCAGAGGGGCAGAGCTATTTTCTGCCAGGCAGGAAGTGAGAATTGAGTAGAAATGGGCAGGAGGCTAGGTCATGGTCATCCCTCCCTCTCCTCCACACAACCTGCCTGTGCTCTCATCCACCCTTCTGGCGGCTGACCAGCCATGCAGAGAGGGCTGAAGAGAAAGGAATAGGTGATTCAGGACAACGGTGGGGGCGGAGAGGGGAGAGAAGTAACTCTTCCCGGCCCAGCTCCCTCCTGTCCACCACACTCCCCATGCGCACCCCCCTCCCCGCCTTTGCCCCTCCTGCACACTGGCCAAATGCCTTGCTCTGTCTCCTCTCTAGTCATCCATGTCCTCCGGGAGTTTGAAAAGAAGGAACCTCAGATCTCATCCTCCTTGCCCCAGAAGATCCGTTCTAGAATAGCCCCAAAGCTCATTTTAGATTCCAGAGGCCACAGCGGGGATCACAGTAAGCGCGGGCCCCGCCCCGTGCATTCTAACCGCCCTGGTAGCTAAGCCCACCTCCCCAGCTGTGAACGGGGGCGGCACTGACAGGATGTCCCCTTTACCCACAGACGGGCTTAATTCTAAATTATACCCTTTAAAAAAATTAATTTATTTGCGAGAGAGAGCATGTGCACGCGAGCAGGGGGAGGGGCCAAGGGGGAGGGAGAAGCAGGCTCCCCGCTGAGCAGGGAGCCCCATGTGGGGCTTGGCCCCAGGACCACCCGGCTGGGCCACCCAGGCGCCCCTAAATTTTACATATTAATTTGTGCGTCTTCAGACTCCCCACACAGATCTGAACTAGGCTGAAGCCTCCAGCAGAAGCTCATCAAAGTCTGAAGGCTATGGGGACAGCTCTGTCCCAGAGCTGCTCTGAGGACACAGATGAACCCCGCTTGTGCGAGGGGCCTGTGGCGTGGAGATAGTACAACGACACCACAGTGAGTGGACGGCCTCTTCCTTCCCGGGTGGCAGGGCGGACCACAGTCTTCCCGAGGAGAGAAGCCTTGGCACAGGTGCCCTGGGGCTGCTGTGCCCTCTCTGCATGGTCCCTCTTCCTGTTCCAGGCCTGCTCTTCATCTCCAGCCAAAATTCCTGCTCCAGCCTCTCCCCACCCGGCGCCACCTCAGCCTGTCTCTTCCTGCAGCATCCGGTATCATCCTCGGCCATGCCTTCTCCCCCTGGGTATTCTGACCTCACGTCTCCCACTTTCTTTTCTGGGCCAAAGCAGAAAGCAAAGGTGGCCTACAGCTCAGGAATTGGTTTCCCGTGTCTGTGGATGTCACCTTACCACCCGCACATCTCCCTCCACGCTGCTTTCTAAAGCTGGAAAAACAGGAAATAAAGTCGCCATCCAGAGAAGTCGCTCGGACCGGATCAGCCCGCTGCCACGGCCCTGTGCCCTGAGTTGTTCCTTCGGCATCTCACCCTTGCTCTGAGGCCTGGCTGGGTCCTGCCCCTGCGGAGAAAGCCTGAGCCTTTTGACCTCTTTGACCTCGTTCTGAATTTGGGCGGCACTTTTCATGTGCCTCTGGCTTCGCCCTCCCCCTTTCTGCTGCCTCCTTCCTGTGGCGACACCCCCCAACACACACACACACAAGATGTCTATTTTGCTGGGGTGTACTCTGTGGGGAGCAGGCTGGGGAGGGCCAACGACATCAGGCAGAGGCAGAAGGAGCTGGGCTCTAGAGTCTCCGAGTGGCCAGGAGGCGAGGCTCACAGGTGCGGGCAAGTTCCTGTTTTTCCCTCAATCCTTGCCTCCATCTCCCCCTGGGGCTACAACTTTCTCACCCTAAAAGGAGCCAGAGATACAACCTGGTGGGAGTTCCCCTTCTTGTCATGGGGGCTCCCCTAAATAGAGGTAATAGGTAAGCAGCTGCCCTTAGTAGGGGGATCAAAGTTATCATTGGCCTTGCCGACCCTCACCTGTGCCCAGTATCTGAAATTCCATCCCCTTCGTGTCGCTCATGAGCCATGTTCTATCAGAGTTATAGGGACATTGGAGAGCATCTTGCCTAACCTCATATAGAAGATGGACGCACTGGGTTGAAGCGGTGTTTCTCAAAGACCCCATTAAGATACACCTTGGTTAGCTGGGAAGGATAACCGCAAGAACACATCTGTGCCAGTAATGCCATTAGTAGAGTTTAATCAGATGAGTTCGATGTCGTCAAGCAGAGGGCTTGGCCTAGGGGGAGGGGGAAAGGGGTCCGGGAGTTAAGTTTTATCTGAGAGTGGGAAAGGGCTAGACACTACCCCCAGAGAGCCCTCCTCAGTGGCTGTGGGAAGCCCAGGGTTCAGCAGAACAGTGGGGGCTGCGGAGGGGGGAGGAGAACACACATCTCCCCAGGATTCTCCAGTGTGGGGGCCTCGGGATGCAGAGGGGCGCTCCTAGATGTGCCTAGTGTGGTGGCTGCCTCCCCGGGCTCTCTCCAGAAAAGTCTGTGGGAGACAGCCCTATTAGCTTTTTACTCTATTCAGAAAGGTTTTCCAGGTCCCACGGCCCACCCTCACGCCCATCCCGACCCATGAACCCCATTCTAAAGGAGGGACTTGTGCCCCCCGTGAAGTTCAACCCCACCGGTGACAGCCCCATACCTGTGTTCCCTGTGGCTTCCGCTGCCTGCTCTGGGCTGGGCTGGGCCGGCAGGACCTGCTCCTGTGGTGGGTGGGGACACACTCTCCTGGCAGATCTCAGCGTGTCTGAGCTCCCTGCACTCAGCCAACCCCACACGGGGCAGGGAGAGAGAGAGGAAGTGGTGCCTTCCGTGGGCTTCGCAGCCGGACAGCAAAGAAACCCCAGCAGAGAATGGCACTTAGTCCAGCCCCAACTCTTGCCTACTAATGGCTCCCCACCCATTGCTCAGGGACTCCCCAGCTTCCGGGAAGCTCAGCTGGCACACCCACCCACTGATGCTAGATGACTAACAACCCACCCCGAGCTGTACTTACACCAGTTCCCCTGGGAGGCTCTTTCTCTTTTGGGTTCCAGCAGGTGGTTTCGCTCTTGCCATTCATGGCTATGGCCTCCCCACCCCCCACCCCGGGGGCCAGAAGCACTTCTTGCTTCTTTCTGGCTCCCCTCGGGAGCTCCTCCTCCCAGGAATGGGGGGACTCAGAGGGTAGCCCCTTGCTCTGCGCCCTCTGGCTGAGCCCCTTACCTTCTGGTATCACAAGGCGAGGCACATTGGCCACGCCCGGTACACAAAAACAACTTAAAAGTTTTTGAGTGTAGGTGACAAAGGATATTGCAGTCAAGTTCATCTGAGAAACTCTACGCTGAGCAAGTTTCCCTATGACGCGGCTTCTCGCAGCAAGACTGACCGAGTGCTCATAACTGAAGCTGGAGGAAGGGTGCATGGGGTGCGTTATTCTATTTTTGTGCATATTTGAACTTTTCCATTAAAAAAGTGTTTGTTGGGCGCCTGGGTGGCTCAGTTATTGGGCGACTGCCTTCGGCTCGGGTCATGATCCTGGAGTCCCTGGATCGAGTCCCGCATCGGGCTCCCTCCTCAGCAAGGGGTCTGCTTCTCCATCTGACCTCTTCCTATCTCTCATTCTCTCTCTCTCTCTCAAATGGATAAATAAAATCTTAAAAAAAAAAAAGTGTTCGTTGTTTTTGTTTCTTTTTTTAACGCTGTTAATCACCATGCACCTGGAGGAGGAGGCGACTGTATGGTTTCCCAAACACATGTGTCCTTGAACCCATTTTGGGAGATCCCAAGTTCTCAAAGGCCAATGCTGGAGTCACACGTCGATGTGTGTTGTCAAGATGCGACCACCTCAACGTTCAGGTCATCTGGCCCATCACTGGATGTCAAAGCAAGGGTTTCCTGAGCTCCAGGTCCCAGCTCCCTCCTCCCTCCTGATGAAGGGCAAGTTCCCCAACTTCCCTGGGCTTATTATTGCCCCCTCCCCCGCCCCCACCTCCAGAACATGAACTCAGGCAGGCTCTGGCCTTTATCCTCCAGGGGGACCATTTATACTCCTTTGAGGTCATGGGCTTCGGAAATGAAGACACGTGCCCTCATGGCCCACACAATCCCTAAGACCCTGGCTTTGGCCTTCTTCAATCCAAGTTCCTGATTCCTTAGGTCTTCTCCTCGCTCCTCCCCTGAGTACCATTCACGAGGCCCTTTCATCGTCAGATGGGTCCATAAATCTCAGGGGCTGGAGTGTTGATCCTCATGGGGCAGGACGGCAGTGCTGAGAATGGGATCGGAACCAAAGTAGGCCACACAGGTTGAAAATAAACACTTTATGTAAAGACATCCTTTAAGGCGGGTGGAGTCCCCATCATAGGCCTCTCTGGGACTGCTGCCCCAACCCAAGGAAAATGTGAGTAGGGGCCATGTGAGAGACCCATAAGGGGCAGCCAGGAAGCAAACTGACAGATGGGGTCTAAAAGCAACGGAATGTGGAAAGGTCGGGCTGGGGTGGAGACAGGACGGACCCCAGCTCATCCGGCTTGGCCTAGAGTCAAGGTGCTAAATTCCTGGCTCCATCGAAGCACAAGGTCCTCACTTTTGGCCTGGCTCAAAACACTGTAAGTCTCGTTCTGCAGACATCTCATACGGGACACCTACACAGGGATGGGGGACACACAGCCTGCGTCACAGAGCCCAGGGGCAGAAGCACGGAGGTGGGGCAGTGGCATTGGTCCCACAGGAACCAGAGGTGAGCGGGACGGGCACAGGGCGGTGGAAGGAAAGAGGAAACAGATGTGGGTTTTTAAGGCTGCAAGAGACACTGAGTAGCCCAGCCTCTCCTTTAAGAAGCCAGGAGGCTAAGGACGGAGGAGGAAGTAACTTATTCCAGACTCTTGGTGAGTAAGCGCCAGAGGCAAGCCGGAGACCTCAATATCCAATGCCCAACCCAGCTAGGGATTCTGGCTGCGGTGCCCCAGGGCCCTGCAGCTTCCCTCCTGCCCCCCCCCCCCCCCCGCCCCTGCCAAACTCTGCCTGGGGGGGCCTCACTTACTCCCAGACAGGAGGGAGTGGGAGAGGACTCTGGTGGAGGCCTCAAACTGGGGATGCAGGCAGGGAACTTTTTTCACTCCTGCTGCTCAGAGCAGAGTGGTGTGTGTGTGTGTGTGTGTGTGTGTGTGTGTGTGTGTGTGTGTGTGGCAGAAGGGCTGAGGAGAGGAGGGGAGGGACAAGGGGCTCACCTTCCGGTCCCGGCTTCTCATCAGGCACTGTTGGCTTTTGAAGGCACAGTAGTTGGGATACTGTACATAGTCTGTGTCACAAATCTAAGCCAGGAGCCAGGAATGGGGAGGCGGGGAGACATCAGAAGCCTTCTCACACACCAGTCCTCCAGAGGGAGCCCATAATGGCCGAACCAGGGGCAGAGGTAGAGCCCTCGAGAATCAGACCATCCACACCTGGGACGCCCCCTCTCTGAGGAGTAGGTCTCTGTCCCCCTTGCCTTTCCTACCCCACCCTCAGTCATGGTTTGGTGCTGAAAAGAAGCCAGGAGCCAGGGGATTAAGGGGCTGCCCTGCTGGTCAGCTTGCTGGGAAAGTAGCTGAGGAACAGGGAATGGGAAAGGGAGCCCCGTCAGGAGTCCAATCTCAGGGAGCCTTCTGTGATGGTTAAGTGAGGGTAGAAGAATCTCTCATGTGTAACCTTGGGTGAATCACTTCCCTCTGTGGATCTCGCTTCCCCATCTGTAAATCCAGGGGAGGAGGAAGGATGATCTCTGAGACCCTTTCTAGAACCAGAGGCTCCTCCAGGACCTCTCCTCAGCCCCAGAGACCAGAACTGGGGAGGGGGGCCTCATCTCAGCTACCAACCCTTTCTTAAGCTGCCCTGGCTTTTCCTGGCCTTAATTTTTCCTGCTAAAAAACAGGAGAGAGGGACCTGGCTGTCAGTCGCCAGCCTCCTGGAGCTACAGGGGAGGACACTCTGGGGAGAGGGGCAGCAAAGTTGATTCCACTGAGCAGGGAAAGTGCTGGAACCTAGGGCAAGAAGCCTGCCAGACTGGAGCAGGGCAGCCCCGGGGGCACAGGTCCATGACGCCTCAGGCGTCCCCCTCGTCATCGGCTGTAGAAGTGAGTCTAACTTTGGGCCAGTGTGGGAAGTGACTTCACCAAAGCCCCTCAGCAGGGACCCTGCCGAGCTGGGATCAGAACCTCTGTCTCCCGCCTCCCGGTCCTGTGCTCTCCCACCCCTCCAACTCCTACTCCTTTCACAAACACAATCCTGCTTTTTTTTTTTTTGAGATGGAATAGGGGGGTAGAAGGGTGTCTACCGGGAAGAGGCAGGAGACTCAGTGAGGACTTGTTCCCCAGAACCCAGAGGCTTCTTAGAGCAAGGCACTGGAAGGAACAGGGACAGCTGGGTAGGGCTGAGCTTCGGGGAAAGGCTCTGACCTTGGTGGGGAAATCCCCATCCTGGAAGCTAAGGAATTCCGTCTGGAGCCAGCCGGACACTCGAATGTCTTCACAGCCCTTGGTGGCCAGCCGGGCGCACCAGAAGTCCATGCGGAGCCCGCCATACATATCCAGCCCATAGAAGCGGCCTGACGTTGGGGTCCCTACCTGTGGCACAGGGGACAGGGGAGAGGGGCACGCCCCGGCCCCCCTGCAGACCTCCCTTCCCACTGCCCAGTCCTGCCTGGAGCCTGGGCGCCACCTCCCCACCGCGGGCTGGCCGGCTAGGTACCTGGGTACCGATGGACATGCTCTGGGCTATGAGCAAGGGGCTGATGAAGGGGGTTTTGTGCGAGCTGTCACACAGCTGTCGCTGCAGGACCGCCTCCGAGTGGCACTGTTCCAGCTTCAGGGAGCAGAAGTCACAGAGGGCACAGGTGGCTGTGTGTCGCCGCCCAAGGCTGTCACAGACCTGGGGCAGGAATGTGGTTGACAGACTGAGGCTGAGCCGCTTTCAGCCCTGCGCAGCCGTCCCCGCGCCATGTCTTTGCACGAAGGCTCTTCGGAAGGCTTCTCTGGCTTTCCTCCCTGCTCCCTCCCCAGAGGCTCCTCCAGGACCTCCCCTCAGCGCTCTAACTCTTCACCCTCCTCCTGGGTGATGTCTACTCCCAGATAACCTTCCCCTTTCTGCAGGCAACACCCAAATCTTTATCGTCCGTTCCCACCTCTTGCCTGAGCTCCAAATCCTCCTTGCCAAGCGCCTGACAGCTGTCTACCACCAGGTGACCTATAATTACTTTTTTTTAAAAGGTTTTATTTATTTGAGAGAGAGAGTGAGCGCGAGTGCACACGAAGTGGGGAGGGGCAGAGAGAAAGGGAGAAGCAGACTCCCCGCTGAGCAGGGAGCCCGATGGGGTTGGATCCCAGGACCCTGGGATCATTACCTGAGCCAAAGGCAGATGCTTAACTGACTGAGCCACCCAGGCGCCCCCAGTTTTTTAAACAAAGATTTACAATTGCTCCTAACTTAAATTCTGAGGACTCACGACCTTCTCTTTCTCTCCCACTCCCTGCGAACGATAACGCAAGTATCTACGGAGTCGACACAGTGCGAAGCTCCGTGGCCATAAATGCTCTCACCTCCGTTAGCCTTCACCGGAGCCCTATACTAGCCTGGGTACGAGAAGCACCTCCAACTGACTGATGGGGAAACGGGCTCGGTTGAGGCTGAGTAATCTGCTCAGAACCACGCGTCTGATAGATGGCAGAGTTCCGTCCCAGCCGACTCCCAAAGCTACACTCTACCCAAGAACCTATGACCGAAGCCTCCCAGTTCTCGGAAGACATTCTTCAGAGTGAAGTAACCCAGCTGGGGTCATGTCCCGTCCGTGCCGCCCGCCCCCGTCACGCGTGGGGTCCCACGTCACAGCGCACAGAATCTCCAATGTCACCTTGCTCACTCCTCACACCGGCAGGTAAGGGAGCATCATCATGTCCCTGATCCAAAATCATAATCAGGTTAGTTTTTCCTACCAAGTTCAATACAAATGCCTCAGACTGCTGTTCGAGATTTTTCCCCTTAGGACCCTTCCTATCTCTCTGACTCTTAACTCCTGCCACTTTGCTCCAGGTAAAAATGGGCTCTTGAATGGTCCCGTAACCAAACCCTGACATCCAGGGAGCTCTCCGCGACTCTTGAAGTTCCTACACTCAAAAAAAAAAGAAAGAAAGAAAGAAAGAAAGAAAGAAAGAAAGAAAGAAAGAAAGAAAGAAAGAAAGAAGTTCAGGGCCATCTGGGTGGCTCAGTCGGTTAAGTGTGTGCCTTCAGCTCAGGTCATGATCTCAGGGTCCTGGGATCGAGCCCCGCATCGGGCTCTCTGCTCAGTGGGGAGTCTGCTTCTCCTGCCCCCTTCTGCACCCCCGCCCCGCTCATGCGTGTGCACGCGCTCTCTCTCTCAAATAAATCTTTTTTTTTTTTTTTTAAAGTCTCTTTCCAACACCTACTGTACACTTCTTTTATAATGCTGTGGAATCCCTCATGATTCTTGGACCCCTTAAGGGTAGGAGCAGTATGCTCATTCTCGGTGCCCTACCACTCCCTCTGGCAGGAACCTCTACCAGGCCCCTTCTTTTGCCTGCTTAACGTCTTTCATTTTCAGGTCTCTTTTTAAGACATCAGTTCCTCTAAGAATTCTCTTCTCCTCCAAACATGGTCCCCCATCCGCTGCCTCTGGGCCGTGTCCTTATCCATGGCCGCCTTTATCCATCACACGATTCTGCCTATTTTCTCATCTGCCTCTCCCGCTAGAGACGACTGCATCTATTTTACCCATCACCAATATCTCAAGTGCCTAGTACAGAGCTGGTACACTGTACTAAAAAATCAATTATTTCGGCTCCTGGGTGGCTCAGTTGGTTAAGCGACTGCCTTCGGCTCAGGTCACGATCCCGGAGTCCCGGGATGGAGTCCCGCATCGGGCTCCCAGCTCCATGGGGAGTCTGCTTCTCCCTCTGACCTTCTCCCTCTCTCATGCTCTCTTTTGCTCTCTCTCTCAAATAAAAAAATAAAATCTTTGAAAAAAAATCAATTATTTAACTTGCTCATTGGCCATCCTCTGGGCCCGGGCCTATGCAATATTGAACAAACGGATGGATGGAGGGCATGCTCACTCCTCACAAGTGTTTGCTAACTTGTCTTAATTGAAAACCTACAGAATATCTTCCCGGGAATAGGACTCGCTGGGTGCTGAGGGCACACTGAGCCTGGGATCGCTCCACCGATCCTTGGAACGGGACCCATGACCCCTCTGGAAATGAGAGCTCTATCCA
This sequence comes from Nasua narica, assembly GCA_028533885.1. Lineage (NCBI taxonomy): Eukaryota > Metazoa > Chordata > Mammalia > Carnivora > Procyonidae > Nasua > Nasua narica. The sequence continues at coordinate 34,992,873 of CM052807.1, forward strand.
AGGCGAAGCCAAGTATTGAAGATGGGTGAACTAGCTCAGGAGCTAACAGCTCAGGGAGATGAAGAGTGAACTCTGGACAGGAATGGATTCCAGACTAGGTCTTGGGCCTTATTCCTTTAAGGGGAGCTGGAGGTGTCCTCCCCCAAAGAAGGGATTTCCGCTCAGAGACTCTCTCCAATGATGCCTTATGCTTTCTGTATCCCTGCCTTTCCCCACACTCTCAAGGCCCAGTATAGTGCCGGGCCCAGAGGATGGCCACCGAGCACGTATCTACGAAGCAGCATTGCAGGCATACCGGCTTCCCGAAACCAAGGATCTCCTCCTCTATGTACTGCCAGGCCCTGGCGGTGGGGGTTATGGTGCAGGTGTTCTCCACGATCGAGTAGCACAGCACCAGCAAGGCCTCCACGTGGGGCATCTGCAGGAGGCTGCAACAAGATGGTGCTGGCTGGTGGGGACGGGCCGGAGGGCTGGGCAGAGAGCCACGTCCACTCTTTCCCCCTCCCCTTGGGGTCTGGCCTTGGTCACGCGCATTCAGCATGCCCATGGGGCTCCAGAGGGTCTAGACCAACTGCTTCCTTTCACAGAGGAGGAACTGAGGTCCAGGAGGAGGAAGTAATCTTCCCCAAAGCTGCAATGCTAATCAGAGGCGGAGACGAGACCAGAACCCAGGCCCAGGTCTAGGGACCAGGGCGCGCCATCGCGTAGAGAACGGGCGTCTGGGGCAGTGGTGAAGCCAATGACGGTGACAAGCAGGTGAGGCAGACAGTCGCTAGGCGCCCCTGAAGCCCGAGCAGCTCTGAGTGGGTCTTGGAAGCTGGGAAAGGGAGTTTCTCCTTCTCCAAAAGGCAGCGGTGGGGATAGGGCTGGTGGCCGGGGTCGGGGCTTGGGGTAGGGGGTCAGAACTGCCTCTACCTGTCACGGGATGGCTTTTTCCAGAGGGGCTCCTCATCATACAGATCGCTCATTTCATCCATTTCCTGGGCTGATCGAATGAGCTCCTGGATGTTCTCCATCATCAGGGGAGTGGACTCCACTTCCCGTACCCGGGGAGTGAAGGAGAAGGGGTTGGAAGACACAAATTCCGGCTGCAACTTGAGCTCTGGGTCTGTCTGCAGCCCAGCCATGGACTCCAGTCCCTCCTCCGCCCCCTGCCCCTCCTCCTGCCGTCCCTCCTCCTCCAGCTCCTCCTCTTGCTCTTCTTGCTCCTGCCCTTCCTCAAGCTTGTGCTCCTGCCCTTGCTCCTGCTTGTGCTCCTGCCCTTGCTCCGGCTTGCGCTCCTGCCCCTGCTCCTGACCCCCCAGGGACAGGGAGGATTGTAGCAGCTCCTCCACGTTGTTGTTAAGCCTCTCGGGCCAGGGCTGGAAGGCCTGTCGTTCTGTGGCTGCAGAAGGGTTTGGGAAGGGCCGAGAAAGAAAACGGAAAGGAACAGTCAGGCTCCTGGCCCCCGAGGGTCTTCGTTACAGAGGGGCACACACAGAAACACGAAGGCACAGGAACGCAGCCTAAATGACACTTACACAGTCAAGCGTAAAAGACACGGGGAAGAATATGAATATCAAAAGAAAAGAAGAATCGCCATGGCCCTTATGGCCATCGCGGTTCTCCTTTCCACCTCCCTGGCAAGGGCTCCTCTTCCCTAACACCCACCTCAAAGCCCACCTTTTGTCCCTCTCACTTAGGAAACTCCAAAGATAGCTAGCAACGAACCCTTTCTGGAGTGAAAACGGCAGCTTATAAAAGTCCCGGAGGACTTCCAGGCACAGGAATGTTTTGGGGAGCTGGGAAAAGCGCCTTTTTCCTAAAATTGTGAGCAATGTCAGAAGATACCCCGGGCCGGGGAAAGCCCCACCTCGTACTCATAAAAAGCAGCCTCCGCCTTCTGTAACTAGCTGCATGCTGCCAGCGGCCCCACCCCCAGCCCTGCTCAACATTCTCCCCCATTCCCTCCCTACCACCGACACCTCAAGTCCTGGGCTCTGGGATTTCTGGAAGGGCTTGCAGGTAGCCTCCCGGGGCGGGGGGGGGGGGGGGGGGGGGGGGGCGGTCTCACCTGTGATGTGAGATGAGAGCGGGGAGGTCATCGTGGTGGGAGGGACATCAGAGGAAGTGTCAATCTCCTTGAGAGTGTTGGGCGAGAGGATTGACACCGGCTGAGAGCACCGGACCCTCTGCAAGGAGAGAACGACAGTGGGCATGCCTTCCCCATGGGGCAGACTTCTACTCCAGCGGCCGGCTCAGTCCTTTTCTGGCATGTCTCCTCTCTCACAGTTGCTGGGCAGGGATGAAGGGATATGGTCCCTGGAGGAACCCTCTAGACCTGAGAAAGGGTTCCCCTGTGAGATAAGACTCCGTGTCTGGGCCACACCTCTGCCTTCACTTTCGTGTTTGACTCGAATGAAATCACTCAAGTGTTAGAAGCAAGGGGAGGGCTTGTCCCTTTGCCTCTTCCCTTTTCCCTACTTTTCTTGCAGGAACAAGATTGTTCGGACGGTCTGAACGCCCAAGGTGAGACTGTACTCATACGGAATCTGGGTAAAGGATTGGCAAAGTGGCAGGGAGGGAGGATCTCAGAATGGCCCTGCTGGAGCCCTTCCTCAATGCCTCACCCCTTCTACCTCCCCGTGGTCCTAGGACACCAGAACCAACCTTTGTCCCGGGCCTCACCTTGGAGTAGTAGACGTGGTTGGAGCAACGATACTGAGTAAATTGGCAGAAGGACTCAAACCAGGAGGCATAAGGGAGGTCGGAGCAGACAGCGCCTGAGAATGGGCAGGGGTCGAGAAGGTGAACATACACAAGGGGGGAAGGAGGGCTCCTTGGGTCTGCAGAGCGGAGAATATGGCCTCAGGGGAAGGAGCAGGCCATACCCTTCCTGTCTCAAGGGAGCACAGGGCTGCCCCACTAGTCTGGCCCTCACCGTCGGGCACCAAGCCGTGATTTTCGTATTGGTCCAGCTGGACGAGGGTGGGGTTCCGGCAGCCGTGCGTTGCACGGAGACGGCAGGTCGTCTCTGCTTTCCAGGTCGGGGTCAGCAGCGCGAAGAAGCGTTCATATTCAGTGGGAGAGAGAGGGCTGCCTGGAGTGGAGGCCGAAATCGAATCCTGGGCTGGGGCAGGTGGCAGAAGCAGGAGCAGCACTGCGGGGCAGGGAAACAGACCGAACTCCAAAACCCGCCTGGGGCTCCGGACAGACCGACTGCCAAGCGGGCCCCGTGGAAATCAGCAACCGGGGGACGTCTGGCCGGCGATCCAAGAGGACCAGGGTGAGGAGATTCCAGGGGCAGAGGCTAAGATCTGACCCCAGAAGCTGGGGAGCAAACCCAAGGCAACCACCCTGAGAAGGCGTTTCAAAACCTTAAAGCATGGGCTCTTGGGAGGCGGAGGCCTGAACCCGGGGAGGAAGAGACTGCTGAGTAGGCGGGAAGCTCTCACCCTCGAGGAGTGAGAGAAGGAAGCCAGCGGCTAGCTTCCTCATGGCCCCAGTCGATCCGCCCGCGTTTCCCGGACCAAAGCGGCCTCTAACGGGCCAAGCCAGAGAGAGCCAGAGAGAGCCGGCGGGCGCGGGCTCGCCGACCGGGGAGTAGAAGGTGCGGCGCCGACGTCACAAAGGGCCGGGGGCGGGGCCGCGGGAGCTGCCGCGAGCGCTCGGGGTTCACCGCGCTGGCCCCGGGTGTAAGGGTCCTCACGCGAGTCATATCCCACCCCCGGAGGGCAGTGACGGCAAGAACCATCACTGACTCGGTACCTTCGATGGACTAGGCCCGGTGTTGTTCTTCATGTGTATTACCTTATTTCATTCCCGAGGTAATCCCAGAAAGTGGGTAGGGTTATCCCTCTATTAGAGATGACAAAACCGGGGTTTGGAGAACCAATCTGCCCAGCGGGTGGTGAGGCCTAGATGGGAATGCAGGCGGGGTTCTGGGGCAGGCAGGGATGGAGTGTCCAGGAGCCAGTCAGGGCCTACCTGGGTAGAAACTAGAGGGAGCCTCCAGGTAAGAAATGAGCCCAAAGGGGAAACAAGCCGGGTTCAGGTGAGGCGGCGCTCAGGTGTCATGATGGGTCAATCTAAGGAAGTGGTTTCCGGGGGGGAGGTGAGCAGGACAACCCCTCCGCATAGAGGCAAAATGTTTCTCCGTGTTGTGTTTAAAATAAGAAATGAAGCTAATAGTATAATAGTACATGCATAAAACACAAATACACATTTATTGGAAATTAAGTGAAAGATGTTTTACGGAGAAAAGACGCATAATTTTAAAAGTCTGGGAAAGCCCGGGTCTGAGGCAACCCCCCACCCCAGCTCTGTCCTTCCCAAGGTGAGAGGTTGTGGATGCTGGTGCAGAGGTACCGCTTCTGGTTCCATGTCGTGTTCTACTTCCTCCCACGTCTAATCCAACCCAGAGGATGCAAACAAAATGTTTAGCACATGTACTAAAACAGGGTCTCTACAATCAACACAGCAGGCCAACATGGATAGCTTTTATTCACCTACTCAAATTCCTTTACACATGAGTAAAGGGGGCATTCCACCTTGCCCCCTCTCCCATTCACAAGGCCAGGATGAACCCTCTTGGCACAGAGGAAGGGGTGCCCCTTCAACTAGGGCCACAGCCCAGATGCTCTGGGGGAGCCCCTACCATGGAGAAAGCAGGAAGAGAACAAAGAGAGTTTATCACACCAGAGCCCCCCCACAGGGGGAGGGAATCAGGAGGGCCGGGGATGCCCTCATGCTACCACCCTAGTCCTTAAATACAAAGCAATGGGAGTGAAGAGGACCATCCCTTGGAAATACAGCACCAACCTCAGCACGGAGGCAAAAGGACAGTGGGCAAGACCACTTCCCTCTGGGGGGGGCAGGCTGAATGAGAGCACAGACGTTAGCGGCTGCTAACCCCTCCCTACCAGGGTTTGGATGCAGCCTCAGCACCAGGAGTGGGGAGAGGGGAGGAGAAGGGATGACTACACTGTGCCATCCACTCTCCCTGAGCCCCCGGGCCCCAGCACAGGCTTTCCTCTCCCCACTAGCCTGGGTCCAGGGATGTGGAAGAAACCGTGGGAATCCAACGCCCCTATCTATTTCTTCTTGCGTTCCTGGGAGCAGCGTGGGCAGAACCTAGAGAGGAACAATGTGACAGAGGGGTGGAGGGAGAAAGTGAGTTGGGGGGGGGTGCCCTCCTCCACGACGCTCAGGGGCAGCCCGGCACCTGCCGCAACTCTCTCACTCACCACTTCCCCCGAGGCTTGGTCGTCAGCCCCACACAGGCAAAGTGGAACCACTCGATGGAACACTGAAAAGGAGGAAGACGGAAGAAGCAGAAGTCAGGGGCCCGGGGCGGGGAGGGGGGCAGAGGAAAGAAAAGAAGTTTCCTCCACAGATTCCTCAGAAGTGTTCCCGTATTCCGTCCCTTTGGAGAAATCTTGGAGGTCCCAAGGCCAACCAACTCCACCTTCCTCTTACTCTGGAGTCCCACTATTCAACCGTTTCTTCCCCTCTTGTACCCACTCCCTCGTGGCCCCCAGAACCCCATCTGGAGGCAAAACGGTTGGTTCTCACATCAGGGTTGTCACAGCCAATCATCTCTCCATAGGAGACCTGGTGACAAAGGCAATAGGTGGGTTCGTTGGGATCCACAGGCATATCCAACACATCAGAGGGGTGGACACTGCCAAAGGTCACTGAGGGCATCCCATACTCAGGACTTCTGCATGCCGAGAGGAAGAGAACGTGTCATCTGCAGAAAGGGAAGCTACAGAGGTGGTAGAAAGACATCCTGGCGGGGCAAGTGACTTGTGGCGTCTCTTCTCTATCCAGCAAATACCACAGCGATGAGGAGAAGTTACTGGCACAGAAGATGGAGAGAGCGGCAAGGGGCAGTGTGGGGTGGGAGTGTGGGCCCGGAGAAAAAACTACGCCGCGTGGCAAGGTGCCCCCTTGTACACTCACGTGCGCACAAGTTTCAGCTTCTTTTGGGCAGCTTTGGGAGCTTCTTCATCTGAGTTTTTCCCTTTGGAACGAGCGCGGGCAGCTTTCTTCTCCTTCTGAGTCCGGCCTTCTAGGAAAGAGGGGGAAAGCCAGAAGGCAGGGAGACAGAAAGATGGGTTAAGTCTTTCTGCTTCCCCCTCCTTCCAAGCTGGTGCCCCTCCCTGGTAGCTGAAGTGCAGCCGCTTCTCCCTCGAATCCCCCACCCCCTCCCCCTCCCTGCTCAGGCCCCGCCCCCCTCCTCACTCTTTTTGCCTTTGCTGGAAGAGCTGTCGTAGTCACTGGACTCGATCTGCTTCTCCTTCAAATCAGCCTCGAAACGGGCCAGGTCTGTGTCCAGTCGCCGAATGTGTTTGTCCACCTGGATGCGAGGAAGGAAACGAGAGAGCTCCGAGGCTGGTTCAGGCCAGAGAAAACAAGGCTAAGGCCCGTTCTGTGTATCTCCCAGACCCCAAAACAGATCCCGACACAGCTGAAGGAGGGGTCTAAGACCCCAAGGACTAGATGGGAGGTAGGTGGGGAGCCGTGAACAGGGCCATACCATCTCATAGGTCTGCATGGCAAGCTGCACCTTGTCGTCACCAAATTCCTTGCACTTGCCATAGGCTTCCTGGATCTGTTTGAGAAGGGCCAGTTTTTCCTCGGAGCTCAGGCTGCGGGCGCTACTCATATACTCAGTGGCCAGCTTGTCAATTTCAGCCTTCAGGTCTACAACAGAGACAGAGGCCTGGTCACAAAGGCCCCTGGGTGGCCAGGTGAAACACACTTCTTCCTCTTGTTGCTTGGACCTTTTCCATGGACCGTCATCATAACCTTCGAACTAAAATGCCCTGAAAGTTCACAGCTACTGTGCCATTTACTCAAGTAACGCAACATATCGACAGAATTTGTTTTAAAGGCGCCTTCAGGTGCTGAAAACATTGCTACCAGAGTTGGAACTGAACTTAGTGAAAAATAAGGAGGGAGACTTTGCACACCGCACTAGCACGAAGTATATTTTTGTTGGTGTCCGCAGATGCTTCTTTGAAGGGCTTGGTGCTTCTTGAATCTTGTCTCACAGGCTGCCGGATTTCTTGTCTCAGAAACATTCCACGACAGCTCTGAGTGCTGCGAAGCCGGCTGGGTCATCGGCTGCGGCCGCCCTCCAGGTCTGTACATCTGTGACTCATCGTTTAAAACTAGGCCCTAGTTCATTTATGTAACAGTTCTTCTACCCTACTTTGCTCATCGTCTGCAACCTGCTCCTATTTCTCGTCACTTTTTCTCTGTTCATCTTAGACACTGCTCCGAACGGTTTAATACCAGAAGGCTGGCGATGTCCCCAGACACTGAGACTGTAGATGCCTATTGCCTGCTCTTTGGTAGGCCTCAGGAAAAATGCCGATGAAAAGAGACAAAAGAGTGGCTGTAACATGGTGCAAAGA
>CM052807.1:35000375-35074321 GCA_028533885.1 Nasua narica
CCCCCCCCCCCCCCCCCCCCCCCCCCCCCCCCCCCCCCCCCCGGGGGCGGGATCTAACTCCAGGATTTTGCATAACATGTCCACCTTTTCATGAGTAAACTTACCCAGAGTAACTGAAATCACAGCTTTAGGTTTTCTGACACCAGCTGGTCACATCCTTGAGCATGACTACATAAGGATGGAAGGTAAGACCTATCGGTCCTTCAGCAGGTACGGGGCATGGCTCCAACAGACGACATGTTTGCCCTTGAAGAGACCAATCTGACCACAGTAGTGTAGCCTCAGGCTCCAACTGAATGCCTCAATGCAGCCAGATTTGCTCAACATCCAAGGAAGGCCACAGATGGTATCTAGTGCTTCTGTATGGTTGAAGAATACAATGTAGAGATCCTGTTAATTGCTGCTTTTCCTTCTTTCTCTCTTTCTTTCTTTGTAAGAACTTCTCTACCATCGTGACTTGCGGTCTACAGCCGCACTGAATTTTGTGATAGTAACATTAACCATCCAGCGGGGTAGAAACATCCTAGTCTTCCTAGAGATATATTGAATAAAGAGAACAGAAACGATTCTAGAGTTGACTTCTTTTTGAATTCTTCTTGCAGATATCAAGAACAGAGCATCCTTGAATTCTTGAGGCCTTGTCGCAACACTCTATTATGGAAATGCTGATCTAGAAATGCAGATCTTCACTGCTCTCCTTTTAAGAATTGCAAGAGAGTACAAAAGAGAGAGAAGCCACAGTTCTTCTCCAGATCGGACCAGATGATATGGTAACACCAAGCAGAAAAAAGAAATGATCACACACACTCATTATACACACAACCTCCTTACTCTGTACGTACCCTCTGTTCTTTGGTCCAGGTCCCTCATGAGCTGAAAGTTTCTCTGCAGTTCGAAGGGGAGGTTTTCGATACCTAGGGAGAAGAAGAAAAACAGAGAATCACTGCACTTTATAGGCCTTAGAGCTGCTTTTAAAGCACAGATCCAAAAGGGGACTCAGTTTCCCCTCCTTGGAACAGCTGCATTTATCCAGAACAGCACTCATCATTCCTTTCTCAGTAGAGGCCGTTATTTGTATCTCTCCACAACTCACTCTGCCATCTCTTCACAGCTTTCCCCCCATTTGCCCCTTCAGTGACCTTACTCAAATCATCCCCTCCTTTTCCTTGTCTCCCTCCAAGCTCCTTGCCCTCAATCCGAATACCCACCTGGTATCCTCCACTCATCACGTACACAGCACTTGCAATTTACTCTCTGTATTGTAGTCAGAATATTCTCTTAAAAAAAAATGCAAATCTCATCAAATCCCCCTCCTGCTTTATAACTGTCTGGAACTTCCTATCACACAACTCCTATTCCTACTTTGTACTTTCTGGCCCTTGCTCGCCTTACTCCAGCCTTGACTCAGCTCAGTCCCCCTTTGTGCTCTGTCTGGTCTCATCAGACTGGCCTTCTCTGAGTGCCCCCAACTTGCCAGGGCTTGTCCTGCTACCCAGCTTTCCACGTGCTGCTTTCTCTATCCAGAATGACTGCCTGTTCTTCGTCCCACCTCCATCATACCTCTTGGCCTACTAAGTTCCTGTTCATTCTTCAACAGTCAGCTCAACTCCAACTTGTCCCGACTCCAAGTGCCCTTGATGATGCCGTCACGCTATTCTAGCTCTATCCTTTTGGGCACTTATCCAACTGCAATTAAATCATGAATTGTGTAACCAGTTATTTAGTATCTATCTCCCTAGCCCTCCAGAAGGACTGGAAACGTCCGTCTTGCTTATTTTGCTATGACTTGCGTACAGAGGGTCTTGCATAAATACTTGAATGAATGCATATATAACTTTGAGTCTCTCCCTAAAAGAAAAATCTCCTCCCATGACTCCATTTCAAACTTTTAAAATACCTCCACTGCAGGGGCGCCTGGGTGGCTCAGTTGGTTAAGCAACTGCCTTTGGTTCAGGTCATGATCCTGGAGTTCCAGGATCGAGTCCCGCATCGGGCTCCCAGCTCTGTAGGGAGTCTGCTTCTCCCTCTGACCTTCTCTCCTCTCATGCTCTCTCTCACTTTCTCTCTCTCTCTCAAATAAATAAAAATAAAATCTTAAAAAAAAATACCTCCACTGCTTTAACCTATAATGTCAGGTCCTGCCACCACCAGTTTACTGAGATTACTTTAAGTCACCAATTACTTTAAGTTACCCAAATGATCTATTATTAGTCCTATCTTATAAAATATGTCTGCAGCAACTGGCACCATCTTCTTTCCTTCAGTAACTTTCCTCCTCTTAAGATTCCAAATCTCATCATATACTTTCTGATAATTCCAACAGTGATGTTTCTTTAGCCTGTCCCTTTAATGTTAATGTTTTCTTGAGATTATACTTAAATCCTCTCATTTTTCCACCCTCTTTACATTCTCTGAATGATCTCGCTCTCATTCACTCATACAATTGCCATGCCCATGCTTAAGTTTAAACTGAATCAGGTATATTGCTGTTATTCCTGATTCCCTATCTTGCTGATGGTATCATATCCACCTCGCTTCCCAAGCAGGAAATCAAGGAGTCACCTGAGAGTCTTCTTTCTCTCTCAACTACCCAGTCATCCAATCAGTGTTGTCCTTTTAGCTCCTAAAGACGTCTGTCACTCTGAGACCTGAACTTATCATACATCAGCTGTTTTCCTTTATTAAAACCTGTTTTTAAAATCTGTTGGATCTTTATACTATCTAAAGTGCAAACCTCTTAGCTAACTTAAAAGACCTTGCACAATCTAACCCCAGCCTTTCTCCAGCCTCACTTCCCAATCTCCCACCTTAGAGTCTTATATATCAAGCACTTCGACTTCACTTTTCCTTGACCTGCCACGAACCGACCTTAGTACCTTTGCTGATGCCTTCCCCAACTTCCTTTCTCTCTCCACCCTGGCAAATAAACACTCAATGTTCAAAATTCCATTCAAATATCACAGTCTCTGGTAATCCCCAGGGAATTAGCCCCTCTTTCTCCAGTGCTACCAACTGTCCTTTTAATATATTTTTATTACTTCACTTGTCACAGTTTCATAATTATTTATTAGTAGAATCCGTTTCCTCCTAGACTATGAGCACTTGAGGGCAGGGTCTGTGTCTTATTCATTTTGGTATCTCCGCAGTACCTGCCATTATGTCTGACACAGAGCAGGGCCTCAATAAATGAATGGATGAATGGATGACTTCCAACACTAAGACAAATGTAAGCGCATAAGGGTGACAGGCTTTGTGAAGGGGTGATTTACACAAATGGCATAAACATAACACCAGATTTCCATTTGATAGGAAATGGATCTTTACTCCGAGAAGCGTTTCGGTTTACCATCTGACAGTGGTCACTCACAACCCCCCTCCCCATCCCCATGAGAAACCGCTTTTCAGAAAGAACTGAGCGGCGGTGCTGCGAGCCAGTCTTTGTCGCTGCTCCAAATGGCAGTGGGTGATATACTAAAACGACCACCGATCCTGAACGATTGGGCGGGGGGCGGTGAATATCCTGAGGCTGGAGACCCTGAAGACGGGCTCGGCAAATACCTTCCGAGCTCTGCCCATTAGCCCTTCAAGAGACATCCCCTCAGCCCTACGGCGCAGCCCCTCCCTCGTCTACACCCAAAAGCCAGGCCTCGACCCTGCTGCCCCGCCCCCTCTTTCTTCACACCCTCCAATATTTTCTCTCACGGAACCCCTTCGCAATTGTGACTTTCTGACCACCGGGACTTCGGGGCCGTACAATTCCTCAGCCCCGATCCCCCCCGCCACTCTATGACCCCTGACCCCCTCCTCCAGCCTGCTCTTACTGTCCAGATAATGTTCCAAATACATCCCCGCAGCCATCTTGAAGCAAAACAAAGCAACTTCCGATCCGCCCCGGAAGTGACTGAAACGCAACAGGCGCTGAAGCTATTATCCTTGGGTTGGAGCCTTTCCGCCCTTAAAAGGAGAGCTTCCGCCCTCAGTAAATTATTCGTGGGGACACATCCGCCCGACTTTGAAACTTTCCCTTTTGCGTAGGTAGCCGGGGCGGCCGGTGCCGAGTGCCTGAGGTGGCTTTAGCCTGCTTCCGCCCTTACTGAGACCCCGGTACGCGACCGAAGCAGGCATGACGTCACTGCGGGTCGCCATTTTGCATTCCCTATCAAACTTTTTTTTTTTTTTCCCCTCTCCAAAACCAGGATATGCGGTAATGAGGGGCGAAACCACCCCCCGGAAACCCTGGTCTCTTTTAGGATAGTATTCCATAAATATACCTTTTTAGCGACTGGGGACTCTTTTCTCCTTTTTGCAGGATATGAATCTAGTGACCACAGCAGGTCCTGGCTGAATCAAGACTTTTTTCAAGGTAGCTACTTTCTTAACGAAGTTGGGGAGGTGTAGCTGGTGTTGCGAGATTTAAGCCCTCCGCATTGTTTTCAGTCGCACGAACATCACCTCCCCGGGGTTATTTTTTAACATGGGAGAAATTCATTATTTATAAACTCTACTTATAAATACAAAGACTTACACAATAAAGCTGTAATTCTTCACACTTGTCATGGTTCCTGCCCTTCCACACTCGAATACATTCTCATATATAAAATGACATAGTACTTATGACCTTGCCCCTTGTTTTTGTCCCCTCCCCCTTTTTTGTTTTCCAGTTTTATATAATGCTAAATAGCACCATGGTTCTGAACGGATTGGAGCAAGGAGCTCTGTCACAACTGGGCCAGCTGTCATCCTAGTCAGCTACAGTACAATAAGAAGGACTTCTTACAACAGGATGGAAACCAATCAAGTGCATGACAGGCTGCCCCCACACCGGGGAAACAACTGAAAGCCCATACCTTAATAGTGGTGTTAGTAAGATAGCATTTGAGAGACTGTTGGCCTCCCCTCCCCCAACGACTCACACATCTGTGGTAATTATCAATGCCACAGGGCAGCGTTTTAAAGAAAGATTTTCAGTCACCCTATTAGACCAACTATGTGAAGAAGGGTAGGATGAAACCTCAGGTTTACTACTAAGTAAGGGGTAAGATACAGCAGTTGGATCTAGAAGGCTTCAAAGTGTCATGCCCCTGGGTAACCAATTCAATTTCTGTGCTTATGTCCTTCTCTATCAAATGAGACTAGTAGCACCTACCTCATATAGAGTTCTTGTTGCGATTGAGTGAGTGAATTCTTAAAAAGAGTAGATTCTGGTTCTCATACCTGTGGTGAAGATAGTGTGGCCAGGGCATTTTCAGCAATTGGTGAGAGCAGAGGAAAAAAATATTCAGGAAGCTAGCAGACACTGACATATTTCATCATAGATAACACACTCATTAGTGTCACAGCTCAGATTGAGAGGTCTTGAATGCCCACCCAAGAGACTGGCTGAGCCCAGAACTTAAGTGGGCATTACTTCATGGCCTATCTACATTCCTCTAGGTCATGAGCACAGTTGCCCAGCAGTATGAAGATAGCCATGCTATTTGATGTTGGGAGATTTGTCACATTTTCAGTGCTTAAAGGTTTTTAATTCTCAAAAAGGAATCTGGAGGCGATCTAGTCCAATCCCTTCTCTGTGACAGCTGAAGAAGCCTCTCGGTGAACACCGGTTGGTGGTAGAGCCGGGCTGAAGTCCAGGTTTCCTGACCACATTGTACTTTTCAAGAACTACAACTGTCCTGCATTATTACTCAGTTCTGGTTTTGGCTCCCACCACTGCAAACCTATGGATATGGATAATAGACGTTATGTACACGGTCTGCTAACTAGAATTAGCCCTGAGCCTGGCAGTGCTCAGGCAGGAGTGTAGGCCATTTCAAGAGGGCGTGCTTCCATTTCTTTCATCATCAGGAACTTAGTGGTTTTACTAACACGACTGAAACCTTGCTCATATACTTAAGCATCGCAGGGCCCATGATAGGATTTGTATGTAGAAACCCTCATAAACCAAGATCTGTGCCCTTCTACGCTTGGGGATACACACACGCCAGTCTCATCACACAGCATTCACTCCTCACATATACACACACTAGTGTAAATTCTTAGTATTGTCCTTGAACGTCTCCCCAGGTAGCTTCTTCCCATGCTCGCTCACATCAGCAGCTCCACTGCCTCTGATCCTTTTACACGAATTTATTTCTATACAAGGTTCTAAAAACACCCCTTGGTTTGTACATAAGGTTTTTTTCTTCATTTTAAATTGCTTTATAACAACTGGTTTCCTGATTTTTTTCATTTTCTCTTTTCTCTGAAATCTGCCATGATTTAAAAACAGACAAACAAAAAGGACAAAAAAAAAAAATAAAAATAAAAATGCCATTGGCCAGAAGACGGGGGGGTGGAGAAAAACAAAAAGGACAAAAATAAACAAAACATCAAATATGAAAATTCTCAGAGATAATGCATTTATAAACACAGAAATGGTTACAACAAAGATGGCCGTGATGAGTGGGTATATATATATATATTTATATATATATTTATATATAAATCCGTGTCCGGCAACTGACCGTGGCACCTAGGGAGCTAAGTCCAGTCCTTGTGTTTGCCCTGAACTCTCCCTTCTCTGCAACACCCCTTGTTTTGGGCTTTCGTAAAGAACGCAAAGCTCCCACAGCTCCTCTGGCTTTGGGATTGGGAGACTGAGTATAGGGCCTTGGCTGGCAGAGAAGGGGAGAGGCTCCAAGGAAAACCATAACCCACACTTCTAAGCCACCCTTGACCATTTGGGGGATCTCCGGCCCCTTGGGGACCACATCTCAGCCCTTGCCCCTTTACTAATAAAGGGGGTCTGACCCCCACCCAGATCTCCCTCTTCCAGCATTAGGTAGGAAGTGAAGTGAGACCGTAAGGGGAAGACGGCTCCCGGGGATCGGGGCATGTGGGAAACCTCTGTTCTTTTGCAGGCAAGAATAGAATGGGAGGCTGGTTGCATTTAGGGCTCCCTTCTCTCAGAGATCCGGGAGGACCAGCCCCTGGTCTTCCACCAGCCCCAACTTGGAGGATTATGAGGGTAACGAGAGGGTAAGTGCCCACATTGGAAAAGTTTCTATGAGGTCATAGCAAATCCCTCCCTTGAGCACCAACCCCCAATTTTGAAAAGCTATGCTTAGAAGGGGAGGCTGCTGGATTACACTCCCAGCGCATTATTCCTTTGCCAATCAGGAGGGCTGATGTTCCTTTTGAAGAGGAGTTGAGAATAAGCATGGTATCCTGTGTAGGAAGGCCGTGCCCGAGGCCCAAGGAGATGGAGCCAAGGCCTGTCAAGGAAGAAGACTTTTCCCACCGGGAGAAGTTGGAGAAAGAAGGGACCAGAACTTCTTTCCCCTCTTCCCAGTGGGTGGCAGCACAGGTCTCTACGAGCTGGCCAGGTGCTCCACCTGGATGGTGCTGGTGGTGACAGTGAGGCAGATGTCCTTATGATGCTCCGCCGTCTTATAGGGGGTCAGGTCAAAGGAACACTGGGGTGGAGGGTTGGGGTTGCTGTCCCCGCCACCCCCACCCTGGGGGGCTGCCCCAGGGGACTGGAAGTGTGGTGGCTGCTGCTGCTGCTGCTGCTGTGATGCCTGGGAGGCCTGGGCCTGCGCCTGCGCCTGGGCTTGGGCTTGCGCCTGCGCCTGGGCCTGAGCCTGCGCCTGCGCCTGAGCCTGGGCCTGGGCCTGGGCCTGGGCCACTGCCGCCGCCGCCGCCGCCGCCTGCACTTGTTGCTGGAGATCAGGAGGGTTGTGTTTGCGCATATGTTTCATAAGGTACGTTTCCTGAAGGAGATGGTGAAAAGAGTCAAGGGATGAAAGAGAAGGAAAGAGGTTACTTATAACCAGTGTCCTGGGCTCTTACTTTACTTTAAACAGAGCCGTACTTCAACAGAGACATTCTGGAGCTGTGGGCAAGTTCTCCCCAGGAGCCCCTGCCAGTACTCGCTCTCAGGTGGGAAGGAGAGGGAGACCTTCACGGCCGCGGTAGGCATTCAGCCTACCTACAGGGAAAGTGGTCATTTCCCCAAGGATCTTTGATGGAACGACTCTGCCACCTTTTCTTGGAGTCTAACGGAAAACATCTAACTGATATCTTTCTTCCTAAATTGCTAGTTATTTTGCCTTACGTTGAAGTAAAATTAAGAATCATGGCTTAGCAATCTTTCTCTACAGACTTAAGGGATCAGGCACCCCCAAAATTCCCGAGCTACAGATCTGTTTAATTTCTCCTCTCTTTATTGATTCTGGCGAGGCGGAGCTAGGGAGTGAGCGTAGTCAAGGCAACAGCTCTCTGTCCGGGGAGAGGGGGTAAAGCGGCCTGCGTTCCTACAGGCCTACGGGGAAGTGAGGGCCAAGCACGGGGCGCGAGCACTCACCGACGTGTATGCCCGACTGCAGATCGTGCAGGTGTACACCTTGGCGTGCTTCACCGTATGCGTGGACAGGTGCACCTCGAGGGAGGCTGCGTCCGTGTACGCCCGATGACAGTTGTGGCACTTGAAGGGTTTATCTTTGTTGTGCTGCCGTCTGTGGGACTGGGAAAATGAGGCGAAGTCAGGATGAGGGCGTCGGACTCATCCTTCCTGCCTCCTTGACCCTTAATGTCAGAGCCCTGAGCTGGATGTCAGCCTGCCGGCTTCTCTCTCCATCTGAAGGTAGTAGGAACCGCTTTCAGTAACACTTGAGGAGTCACAGGCTACGGGAAGAGGCATAGCTCCTGCGGCATACCCCAGGATCCTGACAGGTGGGAAGGATGGCTATGCTGGCCCCATTAGCCCAGGGGTTCCCAAAGTGAAGCATGAGGGCGATGCTAGGGAATACCAAGACTTTTCCACAGGGCCCCCAAAGTCGAAACGCTTTTCAAAATAATAGTAAGATCACATTTGCCTTTTCGTTCTCCTTCTCTCATGACTGCACGGAGATTCCGTGATGTGTAACATAGCAAAGACTGAGCACTGCAAGCAGGAGCATCTAGCCAGGTTCCAGTGGGCTGAACGTTCAAGTCGTGCAGCTGGGGCGCCTGCGGGGCGCGGTCAGTTGAGCATCTGACCCTTGATTCGGGCTCGGGTCATGATCTCGGGGTCGTGAGACTGACCCCCGCTTTGGGCTCCACGCTGAACATGGAGCCTGCTTAGGATTCTCTCTCTGCCCCTCCCGGACCCTGCTTGTGCACACACACTCACACACACATGCTTGCAAAAAAAAAGCGCCATTCTTTCAATTTTGGGGGTGTACGTGTTTAGAAAGATATTACATATGTTAAGTTGCAATGGGTTCGTTATTTTTAAATGAATTACTCAATATTTTCAAGTTTTTCAGTTTCATGTTCTCTGTGTAGACAGGCATTACTCACATCGACAAAAACTCCTTGGGTTTCCCCACAATTATTAAGAGTGTAAAGGGGTTCCGAAAACATTCGGGAACCACTGTGCTAGTCAAATGGCATCGTGACCCAAGTCTCGGACGCAAGGCCCCCGTGTGGAGGGTGGAACATTTACCTGCAGATTGGACAGCTGTGTGAAGGCTTTCTCACAGCCTGGGTGTGCACATTTGTATGGTCTGTCACCGGTGTGGATTCTGCATGGGATGAGAAAAGGAGAAAGGGAAAGGATGTCAGCAAGGCCACTCAGGGACGGGTTCCTTAACGGACCTCCTCCAGGCCACGCCTGCCCTCCTGCGGGAGTACAGGCTGGGTTTCCAGGAGGTCCCAACCTCAGCTCCTCTCTGACACGGATCAGGCCACAGTGCCTGATCTCTGCTCACTGCCTCCGTCACTCAGCTCAAGCTGGGCTCCTCCGCCGGCGGAGGAGGGACCGGTGGCGTGGCAGCCAAGAGACAGGCAGTCCGTAATGTGGCACACAAGTCAGCTCCTACAGTAGCTGTCCCTAATGAATGTCCAGAAACATAAGGTAAACACACTGGTCAGGAAAAAGAAACAGAGAACACTCCTTCCTTGGCCCCCGCCATACAACCAAAACCTATTCCCTCAGCCATGAACACCGCTCCCAGAAAAAGCTTTGGTATCAGAGAAAAGCAAAGAGTTATGCTAATTATGGAGAGCAGCAGTGATATTAATACGCATGGAAACTCCTCGGGGCTTTTCCCAGTCCGGCCCCCTGACGGCAGGAAATGCCTAGCTGAGCACCAATCTGACCTCCTTCCCAAACACTACAGGGCCCTCCACTGGGATAAGCCGAGGACTTGAGGGTCTGCGGACACCTGCTCCTCATCAGGGACTTCAGAGCCAGCTTTGTAACCAGGTGCTTTTCTGGACCTCCCGTATAAAATCCTGGAAACATCACAGGACGTGTGTCTTTGTGAGGAAAGCCCGACTCCTCCTCTTCGCGATGCAAAATGTCTGACCGCTTGGAGGGGGATCACCGCATCCAGAAGCAGCCCGGCGAGAGGGCTTCTGACCAGGACGTCTGGACTCCAGCGGAACTTGAGATATGCTCGAAGGACATCATCAACTCTCCCCGTTGGCAGGTTCACTTCCTCCGAGTCACTCCAGATTCACGGGACAAACACTGGGCATCCCTGTGAAGCGTGAGCTTTTTCATTTTGTTTGCCAGTTCTCTGTGACTATTTCGGACAGGTTTTGCTTTGTTCTCTATTGCTGGCATCCTTGGAGCCTTGCTGGTTGCCGCAGGGCTCACGAGGCGGGTACCCAGCTGAAGTCCGAGTATGTCTCCTCTTCATAATTGGTGCCCTAAGGGCCAGTGGTATGGTCTTCTCCAATCACACGCCCTGGCTTTGGCACCAAGGAGAGGATCTTGCAAGATGTGTGCCCTGGTGTTTGCAGCGAGAGAAATGAAGGCAAAAGCTGTCTCTGCCCCGGGTGAGTCTCTTCCTCCCGTGGGTCAGGGAATGTCACACAGTCACTGCATCTTCCCCACGCCACTTGTGCCCCAGAAAGGTTCTCTCTGAGCATCCGCTTGTGTCTCCAAGGTCGTGGTTTCTTCTTCTCCCAGCCGCCGGTCGTATTCTCCTCCAGCCAGGTCTCTCCCCCGCCCCCCGCATGCGGGTTGTTGTGTGTGTCCGGGGCGGGGGTGGGGAGGGCATGCCAGCGGGGCGGGGGCAGTAGCCCGCCACTCTCCCTTACCGTGTGTGCTGCTGGAGGTGGGAGAGCTGGCGGAAGGCCTTCTGGCAGTAGGAACAGTTGTAGGGCTTGGCCCCCGAGTGGATTCGGAGGTGCTGGGCCAGGTAGGAGGTGTTGGCGAAGGTCTTGGAGCAGTGCGGGCACTTGTGGGGCTTGATGGTCTCCGTGTGCATCTTGGAGTGGATCCTGCCGGAGAGGAGAGGAGAGGAGGGAAGGGGGGAGGAGGAAGCAGTTCGACACCACGGGCTCAGCTCTCTGCTGGGTGAAATGACGTTGCTTGACGGATGAGAGCACCCCCTCCTCCCGCCTCCCAAACACACTCCGGCCTGGAGAGGCTAATGACGAGGACACCCAGAGCTAGGTTGCTGCTGATCTTACGTCGGTGGCTAGAATGGCAGTGAGATGATGAAGAGCTGCGACCCCTCGCTCCTGGTCACCTTAACGATTTCAGGCTTGTCAACCCTCTGCTTCGTTCTAAGGTTACACACTCACCACAGATACCCTGCTTCCAAATAGTAATTTGAACAAAGACCAATATCGCCTGCTCCCCATGGACCTGAAGTTGAACGCACACCTTGGCTCTGAACTGAAGCATATAGTATAAGCAGGGCCTGCTCTGCAGAAGACTTCCAAACACAGACACAGAGAGAAACCGCAGAGACCGTTCCAGACTTGGGGACTGGAGACCACCATTGCCCAGGCCCCCGCAAACTGCTAAAATACAGAGTTTATTTTTCACAGAGGGTAACGAGAGCGAACGGAGGCTCCCGAAGGGTCTAGTCGAAAGGGAAAAGAGAAACCGTGAGGACAGCAGAGTAGGCTCAGGCACCGCGGCCTCGGGGGCGGGGGTCCGCAGCTGGGCGGCGGGGTAAAACCAAGAGCAGCCTTACCGGGTGTGCTGCTGGAGGTGGGAGAGCTGGCGGAAGGATTTCTCACAGAAGTTACAACTGTAGGGCTTGGCCCCTGAGTGTATACGGATGTGCTGGGCCAGGTAGGAGCTGTTGGCGAAGGTCTTGGAGCAGTGCGGGCACTTGTGGGGCTTGGTCTCGGTGTGTGACTTGGAGTGGATCTGCATCTCCGACTTTGAGTAGAATGTCAGTGAGCACATCCGGCACCTGGGCCAAGCGAGGGCAGTGGTTAGAACCTTCCCCCGGCAGCGCACTGCACCCTCCCTCCACTTCCACAGAAACCAGCCTATCTGCTCGCTCTCTTACTGCAACTACGCTGCACGGCCCCGGAGAGGAGGATCTGCTCTACCGACCTTGACGGTCTATGCTTCTAATACAGACCCACACAATACAAATATTCAATAAATGTTCCAGTGATGTGACTCCGTAAGTATGTAGAGAAACAAAAATTCAACCAGAAAAGGCAGGCTGATGTGGATTTCACTGGGCCAGGGATACTGACTAACTTCGGTTTTCCTTCTGCCTATAACTTGATTTCGGACTTTTTAAAAGTTGGGGAAGGGCTCCCTCCTCCAACTTCCCGTGCATAAAGTATATCCCTTGGGTACTTCTCAAGTTCCCGAGATGCTGAACGAGGACAAACTGACTATATTCCCCAGAGGGACTTCTCTCCTGTCTCCTCACATAACTCCCTTCGCTCTGATTCTCTCCTACTTCCTTTTGGCCAGTGGTTCCTAAAAGGATGGGGGTAGAGAAGGATCAGAATTATTTGGAGGGGCTTTTCCAAATCATCTATGTCTGGCCTCCACCCTGGATCTGGTGGCCAGATCCATCGGCCACCTCCACCCCCAAGCCCCTTGGCAATCAAGTGAGACCGACTTTTGGAAAGAGCCCAGGTTAACTGTTGGGGGTGGGCTGTCTCCCCTTCCAACACTTAGAAGGAAAAGATCGGTTAAACACAACTTCCGTGCTAAACCCTTCCTCTTGCCTAGCACATGGAGCCAAAGTCAGCACTTTGGGCAGACATCAATGAGCAGCTGATATACTTTCACCCATCACCTGAGTGGGTAATCCTTCCTGTTCTGACATTGCCCAACAGTATCAAATAAGGAGGCCTCTGAGCAAGATAAGCCACAACTGTTCAGACTTTATTGAGTAAGAGTTATCTGTGAGCTGGAATGCTCATTCCTCAACAACTCTGCAGTACACAGCGTGAGCTGGCAGAAAGGGCAGCACCCGGAAGCCAGGCAACTGGGGGAAAAGTCCCCTCTGCTCTCGTTTCTCCCCAACTTCTTTCTATCATCTGGCCTCGGGATAGTGTGGGGTGATGACTTTTGCTTTCTTCTGATCCCAGGAAAATTTTTAGAGAATAATCGAGATCAAGACCAAAAAGAACTCTGCGCTCCTCAAAGGAAAAAATATGACAGTATTTGGGGGTATTATTATTGTTTCTACTAATTCTGATTAATGTGTCTACTAAAATTCCAACCATTAAGGTCAATTTCTGTTTCTCCGGTCACTTGAAAACTCTGAAGGAAATCGGATCCCCAGTTCGCCAATCCCTGGCTGTCGTCTGGCATGCCCGACCGTTATATGGGAGGCACGCAGGTTTTGTCTGTAGTTAGTACAGGCCCAAGGACAGAGCCAACGGAAGTCTGGACGCCTGGGCTCTACTCAGGGCTCAGGTATTATAGGCTTGCTCCTCAATCTAGACCTCAATTTTCTGGTCTGTAAAATGGAGAGACAAACAGCTGCCCCTAGAAGGGCCAGCAAACCCCCAGGCCAGTCAAAGGTAAGCCAAGAGTGTTCTCGAACAATAAAATTGCACTAATGTTAACAGTAACAGTGCCGATGGATGAGCTCATGCTACCATGCGTTCCACTGAGGTTAGAAACTGGACACCTTGTCACTTGGAGGGGAAGTACTAATGTTACAACATAATTTACCCTGGTTGCTAAAATTTCTTGGACAGGTGGAACAACACATTCATTTTAACTCAAACAAAAAAGCTCATAGTTTGTGTGTGAGTGTTGAACACACAACTGCACCCTTAGTGTGACATTAACTACAAAAGAGAAAATAACCCTCTTTATCCAAGTTTTCAACTAGAGAGGAATCTGCAAAACTTAGATCCGTGGACAATGGACTGGCAACAAAATAAGCAGTCTCAAATGACGATCATAATAATGACAATAATAGTTGCCATTTGTTGTGCTGGATATTGCCAGGGCCCCACACCCGTTATAGGCACTTGAGACACATTGTTTCGCTCCTCACAACAACCTGGCAAGTATTATCCTTGTTTTAGGGAAAGCAAGAAGGCTCAGAGAGGTTAAGTAATTTGCCAAAGCGCAGTCATTCACTACACAAAGCTATGATTCTAACCTAACCTGAGGTGCCTCACACTAGATGTATTCAAGGACAGGCAGACTATCACCCGTCAGGAATGTTTAGAAGACTAAAAGTACAGAGAAGGGGCTGGCGTAGGTGACCATTAACCTATTTCCAACTCTGAAATCCTATGAAGCCAGATAAAAGAGCACAGGTCCTTTAAAGCAAGGTGTTGGGTGGTTGGAGAAAAATCTCATTTAGGAGCCCTGTGGCAGTGGGCAGTTAGCAGGAGACAGCAAAGCCACCACCCCCTTTCACTAGGCGCACAAGGCCAGGGGGACCAGTCATGTCCAACACAAGCATGGAGCCCCTTTGGGGGCACGCGATGCAATGAGCCTGTTGACAGTAACACCTTTAATCACTCCATTTTTCCCCTAAGATATTCAAAACCAATTTCAGATACTCTGATTTCCCCTCAAAACATTTCCACATGGTAAGTGGGGGCCATGACTGCTCTTCCCATTCTACAGACGGGAACCAAAAGCCAGAGAGAAGGCGACTTGTCCGGACTAACAGAACCCAAGTCCAACAACAGCCAGTCAAATGCCGCCGATCACAGGAACGGATGGGGTTGACCCGCACCTGCGTGGAAACGGATTTTTTTTTTTAAACTTATTTTTGTGTGTGTGATTAAAAAGACTCCTTGGGAACTTCAGAGTTCTGAGTTTCTGAAGAAATTCCATTCACCTGGAATATAATTAGGCGCCCTTAATTTCAGAGTTCTCCTTAGTCACCTGGGTGTGGGGCCGGTCAAGAATTCCAAAACCACTGAGGGTATAGAAAATGCTAGCAGGGCTTCCTTCCAATTGGATATTCACATTTCTTCCCATAGACATAGTTTGGGAAGTCCAGAGATAGCTTTAATGTGGGCCCAAAAAATAAACAAGCAAAAAGCAAAAACAGAAAGAAACCTCTGGCAGAATCAGAGGTCCCTGAACCATGTGCAAAGCTCCAAAGGGTCAGAAACCTAGCCCGTTATCCTCACAACAACCCATTTTCTCGAGGTGTACCTCCGTGTCACAATGACCTCACTGTAAGCAAATACATAAAAATCCAGATTTCTACAAAATAAAAGGGATTTTCACTATATGAAATGATATATAAAAGATGCTTTTAAATGAATCAAACTTGTCAGGTACCTTTATAAAATGATATGATGTAAACATTTTCCAGGAACACTTTTATTGTATAAAGTGGGATACACCTGTAATAATAAAGCTGCAGTGAACTTTCGGATTAGGAGCTGGAATTCTGCAGTGCTCAATACTTTCTGCATAGCAACACTCCCCTCACTTTCACTTACAAAGAGACATTTAAAGGCTCTGTAGTCGTGGCTACTCTCCACAGAAGTGCACAACATAAATATAAATAAATGCTAAGTGACAACTATTGCTTCTTTCTTTTGAAGTTCCCAACATTTCAAATCTTAGCTGACATATACTCCCAACAAATGGGAGGCATAAACAGAATTCTCCCCATTTTACAGATGAGGAAACTGAGGCCCAGAGAGGGGAAAAGGACTTGCCCAGGGTCACACAGCAAGTTCGTGGTGGAGCCGGGAACTGAATCCATGAGCCCAAGGCTCTGTCCATTTCCTGTGCCGCAGTTCCCTTCGCTCCTAAAATGGGAACAACATTGCCCATCTCGGTACACTAAGGACAGACCCAGTCTCCCAGCCATGCACATCTGCCCCTGTCTGCATCAAAGCTGTGACAGCGGTTGTCCCACTCTGTAACCTGGGACCAGACTTCCCAAACCCACTAAGGCCCTTGACAGTTTTCAAGGGGATTAAAAGGCATACAACTTTCAAAGGGCAGGGAGTTTGTTCTGAAATTCTTTTTGTATAGCGCCACATGCAAATATAAGACTATTTGGCAATGGACAACTTAAAGGAAGTAGAGAATCAAAATGACTTTCATGAATTAGAAAGTGAGCAAACAGGCATCTTATAAGCATATACTCTGGGGGTTGGGACAGAAGGGCGATATCCTGTCCCTCCCATTTTTATACAGACCCCTCCCATCATCCCAACCATGCAGAGTCAGGCAGTCTCAGAGCTCAAATATGGCCCAAGAACCAGCGGATGGCACGCAGGTTAAGGTTAGGGGCTTATCAGAACAGTTTCTTAGAAAAATAGGAATGGAAAGTGTAGAAAGCACAAAGGAGCTGGAGACGGAGTCTGAAACCCAGTCTAAAGCCTTATCATAAGGAAGAAACTCCGTTAGGTCATTCAAAAATTAGTCAATGCCGACAACCCCAAAAAGGAAGGCGTACAACGGGCCTGCGTTCTGGGGAAGAGTCACCAGCGCAGTGCCAGCTGGAAGCGCTCCGTGCCCGCCCCACTACAGAACGCCGGACGTGCAAGCGGATCTGAGGTGGAAAGCTGTCCGCGTGGAGCCCGGTCGGGGCAAGACACAAAGGGGGTAGGTAAGCTGAGCTGGTCATCCTCACCCCTTGCCGCCCGGGCTCTGATCCTTACCTATAGGTCTTGCCGTCTTTCTGATGGTCGTCGTCATCCTCGGGGGAGAGGACGTAAGGGTCATTCATCTCAGGCAGCCCTGATTCCAGCATCCGCTTCTTCTTCCGGCCCCGAGGCGGCTTAGGGGCCACACTGCCACCTCCACCACCACCTCCGCCTCCTTCCTCTGTTAGGGTTGAGGCTACCTTCTTGGAGAGGTCAGGGACCACCTGCAGGGCTTGTGAGCCAGGGGGAAGAGCGGAGACAATCATGGGAGCCGAAATGGGGAAGGTCTGAGCTGACGAGGCTGTGGTCACAAGGGAGCCTGAGGGGGACGTGATTACCAAACCAGGACCTAGGATTGGGAGAAAAAGGAGATGGCGTCATGTTGTCCAGTCTTGATCCGATTTACTTTCCCCCAGATCATTGTCTAACCAACCCCTCACCACCGCCCCCCCAGCCCGGAGTATATAGGAAACCCCAAACCCTGTAGAAAAATAACAGTCTCCTAACCCCTGTCCCCACCCCACCCCCAGTAACAGTGAGATTTACCCCTTGATTGACTCCCTTCTCTTCTCCACCTCTGAGAACAGGAGACTCCTTGATTCAGAGAAGGAAAGAATGTCACCTCCTCAAAGGCAGGGACCGCATCTTCTACTTCTTTGTATCCCCCACAATGCCTAGCGCATTGCTAGGCACACAGTAGGCACTTAATAAAAATGTGATTGAGTGATCAAACACATATCCCACTCCCCATGTCCTTGGAGCCCTCCAGCCTGGGGTACTGATCGTGGAAGATCAACACCTCAGATTGGAGAAGAGCAGAGTGGCTCACCAGCAGTCATCAGTCCTGTAGACGGCACAGGGACCACGGTGATATTCTGGGTAACGGACGCCTGGCTATGTGGGGTCAGCTGGTCTGACTTGGACTCTGTGTCCATATTGATGCCTGAGGGCAGGGACACTGAGGCAGGCACTGTCAGCAGGGTGGGGTAGTGGGGTGGAGCCAGCCCACAGCCCTTCTCTGGCAGCAGCTGATCCTTCATCTTGTTGATGAACATCGTGTTCTCAATCTAAAACAAGAGGAAAGGGGAGGCAAGCGGCCGCCTCAGAAAGAGCCTGATTGGTCTGCTCCCTAAGCACTTCACGTGGCCTGTCCTCCTGGGAGAGCAGGAAGTATAGTATCTCTGTGCTTCCAGAGAGAAGCCAGGACAGAAAGGCTGTAATTCTCAGTGGCGGGGGACCTGGTGAAACAGCACGTGACTTATCTTGCTTCCGTCTCCACAGTGATAGAACCTACCGCTCAGAGCTGAACAAAGTACGAGAAAGGGAAGGAGCAAAACCCAAACCCCACCTACCTGTCCTGAGACTGTGGGGATAGAAGGCCAGAAGTACGGGTTAGAATTGAAGTGAGATTCTTCCATTCTACCTGAAGAGAGAAAGAGAGACCGAGTCACACTCAGGACTAACTCTGAAGAAACGCAGCAACGGAGAAGGACAGTTGAGGAATTCCTGGCCTCTTTGGCACCTGACCACAGGGCTGCGAATTCACAGTGAACACCTCAGGATCTACCATATTAGTCCCGGAGAGCCACTCAGCATGAAATCCAACAAAGCCTATCCTGCATAAGAAGCCCGTGAAAGAACTTACACACGTCTCACTTACCCACAGAATGTCTCCCATAAGCCAAAGAAACAGACTTGGCAATACTTTCCTTTGGTGACAAGAAGAGAAACTCAAGTCATGGGCAGGGAAGGGATGTACCCACGGTCACATAAAGTAAATCACTGACTTAAAAGCAGCCAGGGTACCTCTCCTTGCTCCCCTTTTCCTTTATCCCACAAATCTACCTTCCTTGAAATAAAACGTCTGAAGACTTCCAAGTGAAACGTTTGTAGTTCTAGGCAGCTTGAAAAGGCTCCAGGCCAGAACACGAAATGCCCAAGGGAACTGAAGAGTGAAATTGGCAGAAATCCCAATCAATACCAGAGACACCTGGGGACCACGCCCCCACAATCCCACCAAGGTCTAAGAACATCCATGGTGCTGCACTGGGCACCACACATGCTGAATGGAGCGGTGAGAACCTGGAATTACCAGTCTAAAAGAGGGCTGGAGCACCAGGAGTAGCAGCAGCACCCCAGATTTCTACTTACAGGGGGATTCAGAAAAGGGACCACAGTGAGCCGGAACACATAACACAGTACTGGACGCCTGCCTTGTAATTCTCAAACACGATGCTTCTGAGAATTCAAGTTCTTCTGTGCGTGTGGATGATAATTAGGCTTAAAACTTTGGGAGGGAGGAATAAGCAAGAAGAGTAATCCCTCAGAATCATGTTGCAAGTCACAGATGGGTACAGAATCCAGGCATTCCGCCATTTTCCCACTTTGGCCACTTCTCTTAGCAAGATAGTATGTTAATGGCAGTTATTCAAGAGTGGTTTCCCCAAATCCTGGACCCAAGAAGATCCAGCCCAGCAGAAGGTAGGTGAAGAGGGAGTATGAGACTGCTGGAATGGGGAAATGGCGAACAGCCGGAAATAAACATCTTCATGCTGCTAGTCTGAACCAGAAGCAACCAAGATCCAAGTGGGGAAGGACCTATGACTTCCAGCCATGAGTGGGTCCCACTGAGGATGCACTGGAGGCAGATACCAGAGCTGCTAAGTACTGGAGGGTACGCTGGGCACAGAAACCGGGTTTGAAGTAGATTAAGGCAACTAAGAAAATCTGTAACGAAGGAGGAGAAACAGAAGGGACATCACTCTAGACATAACCCTGTTCCTTCTCCTTCTCCAGAAATCTTAACACTTTTTTTGCTCTATTAAATGACATTCTCAATTTTCATAAAACCTATAAAGGGAAGCAGAACTGAATTGCAGCCTACTCTTTCCTAAAAAGTAGCAGAGAGGAGAGGAGAGGAATGCACCAAATCTGTGACTACAACTTCACACACATAAGGCTCAGTATTAACTGGCCTGAGAATCAACCGCAGGCATGTCCTGCTCCCCAACTTATAAAATACATCAGAACAATCTCCAACACAGGTGCCAACCTTTTCCTTCCAGCACTAACTTTACAAAGGGGCCCCAGGTCCTTCGTAGGTGACAGAAATAAAAAAATGATCAGATCACAGTTTAGGCGATCCAATCTTGCCAAGCCCTTTGGGAAGCAGGGATCACATCTTGGACCTCCCGGCGGTCTCCAACACAGAACTCCGCACCCAGTATGCAAGTCCACATTTAACGGGCTGAATGACAATGGACTCTATACATACAGATTTTGAAAACAATGCTAGGGGCTCAAACCATAACCCACAACCCCAATCTGTCTAACCTAGTTGAGAGAAATGACACAGACAAGAGTGGTGGCGTATGGTGGCAATGAAGTAGAGAATTAGCCTGGAGGGTAAAGAAAGGGGGGTCTAGTTGGGGGCCTAATTTACTTCTTTGACTCTCAAAGAGTCAAGGAAGTAAACGCATTAGGGATGTGAAAATTTAGGAGGGAGGAACTGAAAGCCTGAAAATAAGACTGTCTTCAGACAGGGTTCTGAGGCACAAGGCCCCTTCCTGCCAATAAAGATCAGATCTGTTCATATTGTCCTCCAAGTGGCTCAAGTGAAACACTTTATGAGAGAAATAGCCCCTGTGGGTTCTTACAAAGGGGGTACACAAAGTGATGTGGAGGACAGGACAATGTCACCACCACCACCATCATCATCTACTAAGTGCTCGTCGTGTTAGGGTACTGTTCTAAGTCCTTCGAAGTACTTCACAACGATTGCATCATTTAATCCCCACAGCAACTGGATGAAGTAGGTAGTGGGATCCCCGCGTTTCAAATGGGGAAACTGGAGTCACATAGTCAAACAGTAAATATTAGAGTGGGGATCTGAATGCTGATACCAAAGAGCATGTTAAGAGTGGGGGTTCTACGAGAGACCCAAACCCTACAACTGAAGTACATACTCTGATATTGTAACTCGATGCATCAATTAAAATTTACAACATTTCTAGGAAGGGACTATACATTTTTGAGATAGTCCTCCATAAATGTTTCCAAAGATGAAATTTTTGATAACAGCAAAAACGCAGTTAAAGAGGCTATTCTCTGTCCACAACCTGGGAGACCTCACTTGGCCACCAAGGTAATTAATTTTAGAATGACAGAATCTGAGTAAAAAGGCCAGACCCTCCAGAGGGAGGAAACTGAATAAAAGCCCTCGCCACTTCCCTGGATACCCAGGCTATCGCTCACTCTGCTTTGGTTCTTACAAGAACAAAGCTGAAGATCAGGACTATAGCTGGTCCCAGGACACAACGATAAATGTGACTCATGGGCTGCCGATAAGTACGTCTGCCCCAAAGAGGGGGGTACACGGAGGGTTCTGCTCACCCAACTAGAAGCAGTATTTGCCTGCAAAATGACATCTATATGCTATACTACTGTTCTGAAAGGCTGACTTCTATCCTTATATCCCTGAAAGGAGATCAAATGGAGAGCCAAGAAGGAAGGCTCCTGCCAGAATACAATGTAAATGGCGGCCCCCAGGCGTTGTGTAACAGGCGCTCCCAGTGCCGGATCACTCCATACCTTTTTACTGCCCATTAACCTCTTAACTTTCTGTTTCATGGAACAATTCTCCTCCCCAAAGCATCCCGACATCCAAGCAGGCACATACCAACATTCTTAAAACCTGAAGAAGCCCCGTGATATTATGGGGAAACCCCATCTCTACACAGAGTGCCAGTTCTGATGATTATGCCAGTTGCATCGATGATGAGAAAAAGAACTGGCTTACTCTAGATTGAGAAGGAAGCAGAAGGCTTTTATTACAGACCCAAAGAGCAGGAAAGAAAGAAAAACATGGTAAGAAAGAAGACTGTTGGGAGATTGACAATCTGGGTTCTAATTTCAACTTTGCTTCTGCAGCATACCTCAAACATTCCGTTAATAAAAACGAAAGTTTACTATAATTAAGTTGAACAGTATTTTTCCTTCAAGAGGGTCAAAGAACTACATATTCTTTTCCAATCTCAAAAGAAATCTTGGAAGCACTGAGGAGGTGAAGAAAAAAGACAATTGTTAAGTAACACCCACAAAACATTTAGGAAGACCTGAACTCTTGTACCCGAGCTTTGTCCCTCTGTCCACCCTTCCCCAGCGCGACCAGCCATCCAGGAACAAAGATGCCACCGCCTGCATCATGTGGCTTTGGTAGACATGGCAAAAGACCACAGGCTCTTTCCTGGCACTCACTATGTTTTAAAAAAATTGTTGTTTTTCAAGTAAAGCCCGATTTTTCCTCAGGAAAGCGATATGCCCTTAACACGACAAGTCTCAAGAAAACCATGAAAGACTTTGCGCCAACCAAGTGTAGTAGCTGGATAATGAACCTAGAAATCAAGACTTCTGGAATCTAATTCTAGGTCCCACATCAGTGGTTGACTCTGAATAATTTACTATTCTACTAAGTTTCTATTTGGGTAGAGGATGGAGGAGACTAAACCCCTTAAAACAAATTCATAAGGCATATGGTGATGGGAGGCAGCTCAAAAAAGAAAAAGAAATAAAATGCTTCAAGGGCTCCCAAAGGAAGAGAGTTAGAGAAATACTTCCATGTGCCGAGGACTACTAGTGACAATTACTGACAATTACATAAAGACCACATAATTACAAAGGTACTACCCAAGAGTATCAGGTCTATAGCCTCTAGCTCAGTAATCATCAACTAGAAGCACTAACAATAGAAATGCAAAGAACAATCAACTCGAACTCACCTACAGAAAGAACTTGACCCAGGGACCTCAGACACTCTACCGAGAACAACTGCTCCAAAATGCACAATTGCAGAAAGGCTGCAATATTAGCTAAGGACTTGAAATGAAGAAACACAGAGAACCATTTTTCTCTCAGTAAGGAAACAAAAATCTTTTTCCTTAGGTTCTAAGCAGACTCAGTAAGGGCCATCCTGATAGAATCTGGGGCTTCCTACCAACTGTAAACTCTTCCAAGTACAAAATAACCCAGAACGGGTTTATCCCAATTCTCCTGGGAAAGACCATCACACCATGCCCAAACACACCAGCAGGACCACTATGACCACAAAATTGGCAATCCGAGCCAGCAACTTCTATCCTGGGTACCGCTGGACCATGGTACTCAGTACCCTGTGGGAAGAAGAGCATAATGGTTCCCCCGTCCTGCCTATTTCACTATAAATGATGGATCTGGAAATATGAGGCAAAAAAAAAAAAAAAGGAGGGCAGGGAAAAGGGGGCGGGGCAGTTGGAGAAAAGGAAATATGTACTTAATATTTAATTAGCAACTTGTCTCAAAAACCTATGGGGAATAAATTCTATACAGCAGACTGGAATTAGTCCTTAGAAGACACCTCTAGGATTATAAGCTCTGA
Source organism: Nasua narica (assembly GCA_028533885.1). Lineage (NCBI taxonomy): Eukaryota > Metazoa > Chordata > Mammalia > Carnivora > Procyonidae > Nasua > Nasua narica. The sequence continues at coordinate 35,023,618 of CM052807.1, forward strand.
ACTCAAACTCTTTTGGGTCTCACACTGTCATTTTCAGACTACCTAAAACTCTACCACTATCAAACCTCGTATTCTGAATTCTTCCAGACCTACTTCTGAGGTTCACTCCATACAATTTTATCCAATTTACTTCAAACTACCCACGAACTAGGTTGTTTTTTTTTTTTTTCCTGAAAACTTCACCCTGACACACCAAACTGAAATAATCCTGTGTCACAGATTCTAATCACTCAACAGGCCCACTTGAAGCACCCCTCGGTGACATTTAAGAGTATGAACCCCACTCAAAACTCAGCTCTGCTTGTTCCAAATACAGGAAAGCAATTCCATAAGCTATACCACAAAGACTACACTGGCAGCTGGGCTCATTTGTCCCCCAAGCAGAATAAATTTCTCCTTTGGACATAATGCAACCCTACTCAGTGATTTCACTTGGGCATTTCATAAATCATTTCTGAATACTGGTGGGAATGGAAAGTGATGGGGTAAAGTGCTAACTTTTAACACAAAAACTTCCTGGTACTTTAAGAGATAATTTTTTCTCTCACAGCAAACACCAGTATTACAATTGCTATTACTAGGAGAATTCTGTCACATTGTCCCCAAAAAGCCCATTTAATTATGACCCCTTCTCCGCCCAAACCAGAAAAGCCATTAACCCAAAATTGTCTTACCCTCTCTCTCTCTTCCTCCTGTCGTCTTATTCCTTCTCCTTTCCAGGGCTCCTGAACTTTCTGTAAACAAATTGTCTGGGTTACTGGGGCCAGTAAGGGTGCAGCCACCAGGGACTTGCAGAGAACCTCAGGAATTCTTTTGACACTCAGCAGTCAGTCTGGAAGGCAGGCAGACCCCCAAAATCCAAAGATGCAATGGTATAATGAGTGTAGTGCCACCCACTATGTGGATACAAGGGAAATAAATTCAATTCCCAGGAACTAAGATGAACTCTGTCACCAGTGTTTGGGTTCCACTCCAGGGCTCAGACACTGGCTCTTCTTCCTTCCCCAGGGCCACAGGTAAGCGGGGGTCAGAGAACAGAGGAGTTGGAGGAAGAGATGGGCCCCTGCCCCTGAGGATTAGCTCAGAAGGCAAAGCTGAAGACTAGGGGGATGCACAAGCCCTTGTGTCAGGCACAGTGCCAGTTCAGGCCCAGCCACTTCCTCTGGCCTCCCCCCCACTTCTTCGAGGACTTCGCCCCTGCCTACCCAAGGCCTTGCGCCAAGAAGTACCTCCCTCAGCCTGCACAGGGGTCTATCTATTGGACACCCCAGCTGTCCCCAAAAAACCTTCGCTCCCCTGAGACAGCCCCTGGGAGCCTTCTCCTGATGTCGCCCCCCACCCCTTCCTCAAAGACCCTTCTTTGGGACGTCCCTCCTTCCCCTCCAGGGAGCTGAACTCTGCCACCCACCAGACAGACACCCGCCCCCTAAGCCCCCCCATTCCTCCCCATCGCCCGCTCCTCCACAACCACTTCCGGTTCCGGGACGGACACACATACAGTCACACCGTGGACCCCCCCCTTCCACGCCCCCCCAAGGAAAAGGGGAGGGGGGAGGAGCAGAGAGCTTGGCGCGCGCCGGCTGCAGCGGCGCGAGACTCACCCGGCGGCGACGGCTGCGGCGGCGCCAGAGCCTGAGCCAGAGCGCGGGAGGGGCGGCGTTTGCTGGGAAAGGAGGGAGCCGAGTGGGGCGGGAGGACCAGCAGGGGGCGAGGGGAGGGGGGGAGAGCGCGAGGCGGAGCGCGCGGGCACGCACTTTCGGCGCGAGACAGACCCACACACTCACACGCACGGAATGCGCGCGAGACACCCGCAGGGCGGGGGCGCGAGGCAGTGGGTGGCCCCCTCCCTCCCTCCCTCCCCTAACACTCACCCGGAAGTGGTGCTGCAGCTCGTGCTCCGGACAACCCCGATTCCTCCACGCCCCCTCCCTCCCTCCCTCCCTCCCCCCAACAGACTCCGAGTAGAGCTGCGGCGGAGAGAAGGCGGGAGCGCCGGAAACGAAAAGGGGGGAGGGAGGGAAATGGCAATGCAGGGGGGGCGGTAATGGGGAAAGGAGGGGAAATGCAAAGGTCGAGTCACTTCCGGGAGCGGCAGAGCATTTCCGGCGCTGCCAGCGCTCCGGGATACTCAGGGCAGAAGTTACGACAAGTAGGGGCGGAAGTGGCTTCCGCCCAGGGACAGGATAGAGGCCGAGGTGGATGTGACGCCATAACGGAAGCGAAGGCGGGTTCCGCTAAGGGCAGAAGCTGAACCTTCAGAATTACGGTCCCGGGCTTCCGGAAGGGACTTCTGGGGAAGTGGGAGGGTGAAAACCGACAGGTTTATGAATTATGCATCAGGTACGGGGCGAGTCGGGGGCGGGTAAGGTAGGGCTTCCTAAAAGACTATGGATCCGTTTCCCTTCCCTTAGCGTACAGGACTGATATAGGAAGTTACCATTATTTTTTGTTACACTTTCAAGGCTGTCTCAATGCTTTGGATTGTGGGAAAGGATGAGGATGTGTCAGTTGTTTCCTGAGGTCCCTAATTAGACCCTAAGAGTAACTGATAACCTCTCCCTGTCCACACCACGTACCCTTGGCTTTGGGTCTCTATGCCCTTGTTACCCCATCCACATCTCTATCTCCTCACCCTGCTCTGTTTTTAAATAGAGCACTCATCACACCACCCCCTGATACTGTATTGTTCCTCTTCCTGCTGGAATATCGACTTCATGAGGGCAAGGGCTTAGAACTGTTCACTGCTGTATCCTCAGAGCCTGGCATTTAGTGAGTGGTCGGTAAACGTTTGTAGCATAAATGAACGCGGTATGAACTCTTTCAGGAAGCCTTACGGGATTGCTCAAACGCATAACGATTCCGTTCTATGAATTTCCACAGCATTTAGTCTGTACTTTTTGTTGCTCTTTTAACTATTTCATTTTTCTGACTCTTCAGCAAGATTGTCCATTTCTCAAAGAAGCAGTTTCATACATGGTATCCTTCCCACTGCTTTTCTTAGTACATAGTAGATGCTGAATATATGTTGTTTGAGTAATGAATGCTGCCTGCACCCTGATCTGACAAGAATCCCCTTGGGCTGAGCTCTATTTTGGCTGAAGCAGAATTAAAGTCCTTACTAACAGTAATAGCTCCTTGCTTAGAAAGCAAAATAATGCAAATAAAAATAATTGTAATATTCTCTTTAGGGATAATGAAAATAAGATTCTGAAGATTTAAGTGATTTTTTTTTCAAAATTGCAACAAGGAAGTAGCAGAGGACAGCTAAAAATAAATATTAAAGTTAAAGGTTTAAATAGAAGATATGGGGGTGCCTGGGTGGCTCAGTGGGTTAAAGCCTCTGCCTTCGGCTCAGGTCATGATCTCAGGGTTCTGGGATCAGCCCTGCATGAGGAATCTCTCTGCTCAGCAGGGAGCCTGCTTCCCCCTCTCCCTCTGCCTGCCTCTCTGCCTACTTGTGATCTCTCTCTCTCTGTCAAATAAATAAAATATTTAAAAATAAATAAATAGAAGATATGTATCCTAGGTTTGTAATTATAGTTTGTATCCTTTTGAAAGTGTCTACTGTCTTGATCACATTTTGGGGGCTCTTGACTCAGTCTGTGTTAATTGAGTAGCAACAGTTGGCAGGCTAAGATCTTAAGGGCTCAGATGTGACCAGACCTAGTTGCTGCATGGGTTAGAAATTGCTAATTCCAGAAACATCGACTTTGGGGGCTGAAATAGAGAAGTGGGAACAGAATCATAGTCATCACTTGAAATCCCATTTCTCCTCTTGTTCTTTTCCTATTTTCATTAACTGGTACTCCCTGAGCCTCAGTGTCTCCAACTATCAGCCCTGCTCCTGCCCTTGCTATAAGAAGCCAGTTTTTTAAGTGCTTTGAACTCCTTACAGAAGAGCTTTAGAGATAAATGCGGGGCGTAGGGGGAGGAGGGCTGTTAATTTTAGCCTGGGGTTTTCCAGCTGGCACACTGTTTCCATCTTGAATCACTTCCACACCCTGAGCTCTGCCTGGGAGATCCCTCCTCCTGGGGGCTTCCCCATTTCCTGGTTTGGTCTGAGCCATAATGGTAAGCATTCCAGAAAAATGCTTAAGAGAAGCCTGGCTGAGTCATTTGATGCACAGCTCGGGAGGCAAAGAAAGCATAGCGATGAGAGGTGCTGGTCCCAGTGGTGCTTGGCATGTGTGGCCTCCAAGAACCAAAAGGGTAGTGTGGCCTTTGTGTTCTTGGTCTGTCACTAAGCAGTGACTCTCTGCTCTACCACTTGCAACCTTCAAGGACCTCCTAAGGCCCCATAGTCTGTTTCAGTTTCATGAGAGGTAAAGGTTAGGTTCTGTTCCCCAGGGCCTCACGACTCGTCATGGTTATCCTGACAATGTGATGTAGTTTAGGATATTTCCTTTAGGACAGCTGGGAAGACGAGGACGTCTCCTTTCTCCTCTGTCTTTCCCTGCCATCTGACTTTCCATGGGGAAGGAGGGCATTTAGGGAGAAGGAACAGGTGAGGAGTTCCCAGTGTCTTGCTGGTGTATTTTAATTTATTTAAATTTAGAGAAACAGCAGGCTAATCAGGCAATAATTAATTCCTTCTTCATTTGGGGCCTTCATGCGTGCCTTTTACATATGGATGAGCCTTGGGGTCACAGTGTCCCTCAGAAGAACTACAGTTGCAGAGGGTGATAGAGCCCTGGCGTGCTCTTCAGGCACTGAAGCTCCTTCCCCTTCTAAGCCGTTGCTCCTCCCCGCCCCCCACCACCTTACAAAGACTAGATTCCTGGGGGGAAAGAAGAGAAAGGTTAATGAGGCTTCTTCTCCCATCCACCTCGGATCCCTCCCTCACGGCCCCTGACCCATGTCCTCAGCACCTCTCCCTGCACCCTCACGCTCCGTCCAGCCCTCTCCCTCCTCCAGCCGCTGCTGACATCTCTGCAGGCCCCACTGGGTTGGGTCTGAGCCCTCCTCAGCAGCTTGTTGGCTTTGCTTTTAGTTGGTTCATCACTCCTTGCCCCTGCTCTGGTCCTGAGAAACAGGCTCCCTCCTCCCCACTCACCACTGTGGGTTCTATGGACTCAGCCACTCTTCCTTGAGTGGACAGTAAAGCTCCCCAACATCTAAAACACACGCCTACCAACACCTATACACTCCTGATGCTGGCTGCAAAGATAAATACACAGGGGCATTCAGAGTCCGGGGCAGCCCAGACCTGCTCACTACACTCTCCTCTCCTCCCCGGAGCTCCCCATTTCCAGGGAGCAAGTGGGGCACAGATGGGGGTGAGGGAGAAATGGGACCTGGGTGGTTACCATGACAACAGAGCCTAGCAACAGCTGAGAGGCTGATGTGTGGGCTTTTGCAGGGCTGTCGCTAGAGCCAAACCCAGAATGGGGGGCTCAGAGGTGACTGATCCCAGCTGGGCAGCCTCTGTTTCCTCCCCCAAACGTACCCCTTGATTCCACCCCCGCACCTTAGCAGCGCCTCTCTCTCAGAGAGGGCAGAGTGGGGGAAAGCTAGTGAGAGTTAACCATAGGGGTTCTAATGCTGCCCAGCTTTTGGGGGGCAGCTGTAGATGGGGGCAAGTTAGGGAGCAAGGCTGAAAATAAACCAAGCAGGGCAGCCTCTTTCTTGTCTTTCTCTCCCCCTTTCACTCCTTACCCTCCATCTGCCTTAGCAGCTCTCTCCTCCTTTTCTTGCTTGCTTCATTGCCTGTCCCTTTTCTCTGTCTCCTTTCTCATGGTCTCTCTGGACCTTCACTGGCAAGTAAAAAGCAAGCCACTCTTCTAGTTTCTCTTGCTCTGGATGCTCCCTTCAGTTTCTCCCTTTCTTTCTCTCCCAAGTTAAAGCCTGAGGTGCACCTGGGTCACTCAGTCGGTTAAGCCCCTGACTCTTGATTTCGGCTCAGGTCATGATCTCAGAATCATGAAATCAAGCCCCATATTGGGCTCCCTGTGGGCTGGGATCCTGCTTACGATTCTCTTTCTCCTTCTGCCTCTGCCCCTACCCCCCTTTAAAAAAAAAGCCCAGGAACCCTAACTCCAGGCCAGAGCAGGCTAGGTCACACTGAATCTTAAGGGGTTCCTTCCAACCCCCATCCTTCTTTTCCTCCCTTCTTGGTTGCCCCTTGCCCCCTCCATCTCCTCTCTTCAGGGTTCATAAGCAGAACCAGGGGACTCCAGTATCTTGCAAAGGCTTTATTTGAAAATTTTGAAACTTACATCCCACAAGAATTCAAGATTATCACCACAAGAAGAAAGAGATAATACAAAAATATATATCACAGCGTAGGAGCCAGGTAAGAGAGGAAGAAGGGAGGAAGGTGGGAAAATGGTGAGACGTGGGGACAAATGTGAGGGGAAAGAGGGGGACGGGCCAAAGGAAGGAGAAGTGGAAAAACCAAGGAGGGCGGGGAGAAGGAATGTGAGGGAGCCCAGGAAGGGAAGGGATAGATTGGGAGGCAGAGCTCCCGATGGCCTTGAACCAGCTGGCCCCAGTCCCTGGCAGCCCAGGTGGAGTTCGGGAGGCCCTCAGAGAGGCTGGGAAGTGGAGGACTGGCTCAGGGACTCTGAATTCCAGAGAGTGACCCACACACGGATAGCCAGGACAGATAAGACAAAAGGGACTTAGGAAGAAGGGAAGGGCAAATGGGAGCCCCTTTCTCATGTAGTGCAGCAGGTGACTCCCCAAAACCCATCTCCCAGACAACAGAATTTAGCAGTCGAGGCAGGAGGAGAAGTTTGGGGCCTCACTACCCCCATTCCCATGGGGGAGCCCTCAGGGTAATGAGCACACCCTTGGAGTGGGATGGGGGAGACAATGAAACACATGACATGGAATGAGATGGGACCGTGACAGATGGGGGCACGAGAAGCCCCCAGCTCACCTCCCACCCACCTCTGGGGCAGCATGCAGGGGCCACAGAAACGAGATCAGTGGGTGTTCATGAGGGAGAGTGTGAGCACAACACACAACGCCGCAACATGGGGCCAGGAAATGCGAGTGCGAGGTAACGGGAGAGTCGCCCACTGACCACAGTGACTGAGCGGAGCCTGGAATGTGGGAGGAAGAGAGAGTGAGGAGTGTGAAACAAACGGAGAATGGGAGGGCTCGGGAGGGGTGGGGTGGGTGGAGAGAGGGCGCAGGAGACCGGCTGTACAGGAGCGCAAGTGTGTGCGATGGCCCGGCCCGGGAGAGTGGAGGTGAGTGTGCAAGGCTTTCATGTGAGTGTGCAAGGGGGGCTGGGGGCCCCGAAGCCACAGATATGTGAGGCCCCCCCCACCTAAAGGAGGGTGAGCAGGTGGGATCGCCTATGGGGCCAGTGAGGGTTCCAGGGTGGTGTGCCGGGCAGCAGCCAGGAGCCCCTGTGGCCCCTGCTCCCAAAGCTGCCCCACCCTCAGTGGGATGGGAGCTGTGCCAGCCCCTTGGCCTCCTGCTTGGCGGCACCCCAACACTGGGGGGCATCACAGATTCACCAGGGGAATCCTGAGAGGAAGAGGGAAAGGGCACAGTCAGGAACCACTGGGAAGGCCAGAATCGAAGGCAAGTCCAAGGCAAAGAAAGGGACTCAAGGATAAGAGGGCAGAGTTGAGTTAAATGACAGCGCGAGAACAGGACAGAGATCCACAGAGAGAGGAAGAAGGAAGTGTCCCCTAGAGAGGACCTGGTCCAGTCCTAGGGGAGGGGCATGGGGCTGTGGGGGGGGTAGGGGGGGAGTAGGTCTACCTCCTCCCCACCCACCCCGGAGGGAACACCCCCAACCAAGGCTCTGGACCAAAGTTGCCTTACCTCCCAACCCTCCCAGCCCTTTGCCTTTGCCCTCACCGGTTCAACTGGAAGGCTGGAGCCCCCTTGGGCTGGGGCATCCCAGGCCGGGGTCCCCCTCGGGGCTCCTCGTGGTCAGGGGTGGGGGTGGGTGAGTCCCCGAAGGCCCCCAGCACAGTGACCCCAGCTGGGGACAGGTCCGTCAGTGGCTGCTGGCTCTCTTCCTGCCTCAGGGCTCCTTGCTGCCCGGAGGGCCTGCGCCGCTTCTGGCTTCGGTCCCAGCTGGTACACGGGAAGGAAAGAGGTTCTCTCACACGTTTAAGAAGCCCCCATCCTGAGCCTGCAGTGCTGGCCATGCCCCGCCTCCCTCAGACACCCCAACATCCTACAGGAGAGAAACTGATCTCTCAACAGTTCCCTATATCAAATATCTGAGACTGAGTGTCCATAAAACTACTTTCCCCAGACCCCAGGGGGTTCAGGGATGTAAACCATCCTCCGGACCTGGTCCAGGCCTGCAGACCCAGTACCTTCTCCCCACAGACATGGAGTCCCCGGGAATTGCCCCCTCCCCCATGCATACCCAGAGGAGCCATTTCTCTCCTCGGCAGGCACCGAGAAGGTTTAGTTCTAGTTCAAAATCAGCTAATGACCTGGACACCTGAGTCTAATGATTCTTTCAGTAAAGTGTGAAGGACTGAGTGACCCCTTATTAAAAGCGAGCAAAGAAAGCTCCAGACTTTTTTCCTCCTCCCCAGACAGTCCCAAGAAGGGGCTCTGCAGAATGGGTCAGTTTTCTCTGTCTTAGAGGAAATGTGCAAGCTCTCAGTGCACATAAATAATTCCCCTGCCTCTCCCATTATCCTTGTGTTTCCCTGGGAAAAGGAATTTGCCCTGATTTTTCACGGTCTCCCCCACCCAAATCCTTACCACCTTTTCCCAAGGGTTTTCTTCCTTAAATCCACCACTTCCTAGCCCACCTCCAGCAAAAAGGCTGCCCATGCTCCTGCCCTTCTACCAGCCAAACATTGCCGAACACCAGGTACCCACCCACCAGCACCCTCCTCCCCGCAGCTTACCAGAACTTGAAGATGATGCCAGTGGCCACGAGAACAATAATGATGGAGATGGTAATTGTGACATAGAGCTGGGGGTCCACACCTGATTGGGGTGGGGAGAAAGTTTTAGGGAGGCCTGAGGTGGTAGAAGCCGAGAAGGGCTGGAGGGTGGGATTCGGCTGTGGGTTCAATAAACTTGCAGAGTGTTGCCATTCGAATCCACAGAGCCCAATTCTTTCTGCTTTCCTGAACTGCTCCCCCCCCCCCCCGCCTCATTCTTAGCATAAGCTTTCCTGGAAGTTTTTAGTCCTTTTCCTCTACATTCCCAAATCTTCTGTATACATGCGATGAGGAAGAAGCTCCAAGGTCAGAGAGAACCCCTCTCTCTGCATAGAAACTAGGGGGTGGAAATGTCCCTCTCTGCACCAGCCCCACCCCCAAATCACTGGCCCTAGCTTGGCATTCCTTGAGCAGAAATGTCACCCTGAAGGTCCCTTTCATTCCCGGTGTTCTTCTGCATGGACTACTCCCACTCCATTTTCAAGGTCCAGCTCCAATGTCAATTCTTGGAAGGTGTCCTGATCCCCAAGCAAAGGTAATCTCTCTCTTCCTTCTTTTCCTAAAGACATGCTGTGTGTGATCTGTGAGAGCATTTATTACATTGAGTCATCCCTGAGTGTTTACACATCTGTCTTTGCCGGTGGACCCGAGTTCCTCCAGGACTCAGAGTGCATTTCCTCTCTGCCCCTGTACTGGCACAGTGCCTGACACATTTGTGGGAGGAGCTACCAGACAAGATCTCTCTTGTTGCCCTTCGAGCCTTCCACCAGCCCCCCCACCCCCTCAAACCGCCCCCCCCCAGCCTCACCTTCGCCGTGGGTCCCAAAAAGGAATGGCCGCAGGGTGGCAGGCGCTTCTCCAAGGATGAGCCCATCTCCATCACCCCGCATGGAGTCTGAGTTGGGGTGTGGGGTTGCCAGCCCGTGGGGGGCTGCAAAACCATAGTCCAGGGGCAGAAATCCAGGATTGGCCGAGTTGGGGTCCCCCCCATCCTCTCGAGACACTGTAGGGCCCCATACAATGGCCCAGGGGTACTGGGATGAGGGTGGCCCCTCCTCAAAGCCAGACGGGGTGGCAGGGGGTGCAGTGCCCGGCAGGACCTGCCGACGTGATCTTGGGACCCGAGGGGATCGGCTTGGTGGGGGTGCCCGCTCCCACACGCACACGTGGCGTGGGGCAGAAGGGCCTCCCCGGGCACAGGGGGGCCGGGCTGGGGCTGGTGGGGTTCGAGGGGAGGAGGAGGAACCTTGAGCAGGTGGTGGGAGGGGCAGCAACAGCAGTGGCCAAAGAGGGAGGAGGTGGGACAGCAGCAGCGCAGGCCTGCAAGAATGGTGAGAAAGGGGTGAGACGCAAGCCCATCTTGGGCTTCTGTGAGCGGAGCACAGACCAGAGATCCCAGGCTGCCTCCCTCCACCTTTCTCTGGAAAAGCAGGTGGGGCTTGGGAAGACTGGCCCCATTTCCTCCCTTCCTAGGGTCTGGCCTTCAGGAAGGAAGGCCCAGGGCAGACCTAGGAGGGAAGGGGCCCAGACCCCAGTAGAAGTGGCCTCCAGGCTCCCTCTGCTGTGTCAAACTTACCACATCTTGGACTTCATGTCCGAGCTCTTCCTCAGCTGTAACCCAGATTTTCAGCCTTTACTGGGGGAGAGAGGGGGTCATCACATCCCAGCCCTGCCCTGAGCACTTCCCCAGCTCATTCAGCCACCAGTCCCACCTGGATCTGCCCTCCCAGGCTGCCAGCTGCCGCTTAAAATCCTTCTGGGGGGAGGGGGGATCTCCCAGAGTGGTTCCTGTCTAGCCCCCAGCCCCTATCTCCTACTGCCCAGAGATCCTTGCAACTTCTCCACCTCAGGGTCTACTCTTACTTCTCTGGCTTCCTTCCTTCTCACTTCCTCTGCCCACAGCTCCAAGCTCTTGGAGCTTAATTTAGAGCCAAGAACCTTGTGATTCCTTGAGCACCTACCGCTAGGGAGGGAGTCTGAGAGTGGGGGAGGGAAGAGGAAGTCAATCCGAGTGAGTGTGTGTCTCTCTCTCTCTCTCTCTCTCTCTCTCTCTCTCTCTCGCACAAGGGAAGCACTCCAGTCTGCCCAGCCTGCTTGGAGTCCCAAGTGTTTCTCTTCCGATGGGCCCCGGGGAATCTACATCTTCAGGAGAAGGGAAATAGGGGATGGAAAGATGGAAAGAAAGAAACAGAGAAAGGCAGAGGTAGGTGGGAGAGAAACTACAGAGTATAATTTTTGCTCAGTGTTAAACCACCCAAATGCATAGGTGATCTCTGAAGGGAGGTGGAGATGGGGAGAGGCCACCCCCTCAAATGTAGCTCTCCTGGGCAGAGTCCTGGGAGAAGCTGGATAGTTGGGTTTTGAAAGAGGAAGGAGATGTTCTCAGAGCTGGGGGTGGGGGTGGCTCCAGGGGGGCCAGGTTCCCCAGAGTGGATGAGAACATGACACCCTGGGTCCTCTGGATTCTGGGTCTAAATCTGCACACTAAGTGCTCTCAGGAGTAACAGGAGAATATGATGGGAAAGTCTGGGGAAGGGCAGCGGAAGTGGGCAGTGGGGAGGGGTGAAGGGTAGGAGGCTGAGAGAGGGAGGGTTAGTTAGGAGTGAGGAGAGGAGAAAGGTGAAGTGGGCCCAGAGCACGGGAGGAGGGAGAGGAGTCGGCCGGAAAGGATGGACTGCGAAGGGTGTGGGTACGAACATTGGAAGCTTGGAGGATGCTGAAGGGAGAACAAGGTAAGAGTAGGGGTGGGAGAGGTAAACAGGGAGGACGAAGGGGTCGCGGGATCAAGGGAAGAAGGGGAAAGGGCAGGAGGACAGGGAAGGAAAGGTCTAAGCAGGACAGGAAGTGGAGAGAGTAGAAGGGGAAGAGAGAAAGGAGGTGGAAGAGACCAGGGACGTGGAGAAAGGAAATGGAAAAAGAGAGAACATCATACCGAGGACAAAATGAGAAGAGGAAGGGATGGGGGACTGAAAACGGAGCAGCAAAAATGGAGGAGTTGCAAAGTGTCTCTTCAAACGTAAAGGGATATGGAGCTCTGGAAAGATACAGGGATGGGAGCCTGGTGGGCTGAAGGGAGAGAGGGACGCGAAGAGAAGGAAGCTGGAGGGAGGGAGCGAGGAAGGAAGGAGGTTAGAGCGAACCAGTGAAGCGGAGAAGGGCTCACGGGGACATCTGTGGCCAGCTGACTCCAGGACTCACTTGCCTCTCCGCCTAGTGCATCCCCCCGCCCCAAAACCAACGTCAACTCCAGTCCTAGAGCCCCGCATCGCCTTTAGCCACCCCCTCCAGGAAGCCCGCAGTCCCCAGCCTGGCGCGCCACCCCCACCCTCTCCTCGCTTCTCACCGACCTGTTGTGCGCAGGAGACGAGCTGGGGGTGGGGCGGGAGCCTTGGGGTGGGGGAACCGGGTCCCATCCCCAGCGCTGCCCCGGGCCCAGCCCTCCCACGGGCCCGCGCTCCCCGGACAGGCTGGAAAGCGGCGGGAGTGGGGGGAAAGCGAGGACCAGGAGGTCAGCAGCGAAGGGACTGCGAGGGAGGCAGAGCCGAGAGCAGAAAGGGAACCCGAGGCAGGAGGATGCACGGAGCCGAGGGCTGAAGCGAAGGCAGGATGGAGGCAGCCGCGAGGACGGTGACCGCTGCGCCAGGAGGGCAGGATGGAGTCGGGACCCGCGGAGGGATGGAGAGCACCGCGGGGAAGGCGCGCCGAGGGGCCGGCGGCTGGAGCCCGGGCTGGGGGCCGCGCCGGGAGGGGCGGGGGGCCGCGGGTGCGGAGTCGGGAAGGGCAGGGCCGGGCTCCCGCGGGCGGGGGCGTGGGGGGTCCCTCTCGCTCACCTGCATGCCTGGCGCGACGGCGCGACAGCTGCTTGCGCTCGGGGCTGCGCGGGGCTGGGGGGTCGTGGGGGCTTGTGGGGCACAGGGCATGGTCGGGGTTTGGCCTGCAGCCGGGGAGCTGGAGAGGGTGGGGGGTGGGCGCCCGGGGCGCGGGGCGGCGGCGGCGGCGGCGGCGGCGGCGGCGGGAGATGCTCGGCTCGGCTCGGCTCGGCTCGGCTCGGGCTGCGCTCGGCTCGGCTGGGCTCGGCGCGGCAGCTCCGAGCGCAAGGTCTCCGCCTCTCCCCCTCCCGCGGTGGGCCGCGCACTGTTTAACCCTCCCGCTGCCGTGCCGCAGGAGTTGCGCGCAGCTGGGTCCCAGGTGCAGAGTTGGAGAGGGCGATCTGATTCCTGGGGTTCTGGGGGCGGGCTTCTCCACCCCTTTCACCCAACTCCATGAATACTCATGGTCACGCTAGTCGGTTTCTGAGATTCTGAGTCACCTAAGGCTCCGCATCCCCAACTCCATTTCGCCCCTGGTGGACGTTGCAGAGCGCCTGGGATCTAGGTGGGGCTAGGGGTGGGGGTAAAGACCTCGAACCATCCTTGGATTATCTCAAAGGCTTGACCCCCCTTTGCGCTCTGGCCCTGCTACAGTGCATTCTCCTGGAAGCTACTCAAATGATCTTTAAAATAGGTACCTCAAGTCGCATTACTCAGCTTTTCTAGCTCTCAGAATATACGAACTCCTCATTGTGACTTACAGGGCCCTATATGACCTATCCACTGGGTTGCTTTCTGATTTCCTCTCCTCACACTCTATGCCCCAGCCACACTGGACATGATCCATGTTCCTAGAACTAGAGAGGATCTTAACCTGCCACTGGGCCTTGGCACTTACTGTCCCCTCTACCTGGAATGTTTTCCCCTGGCTTTTCACAATGACTCACATTTTTTTTGGTCAAAATTTCACTGAGATCCAATCTCAGCTCCTCTGAGAGGCCTTCCCTAATCTATCTAAAGGTAGCTTCCCCCATCTCCACTCTCACTCCATCCTACCCCATCCTTCTTAATCATGTTTTATTTTGTTTTTATTTTTTTAAGATTGTGTTTATTTATTCGTCAGAGAGAGAGAGAGCGCGTGCGTGCACGCGCGCGCGCTCAAGCAAGGGGAGCGGCAGGCAGAGGGAGAAGCCAAGACCCTGGGATCATGACCTCAGCTAAAGGCAGACGCTTAACCCACTGAGCCACCCAGGTGTCCCAATCATGTTTTTTGTTTTTTTTTTTTAAGATTTTATTTATTTATTTGACAGAGAGAGATCACAAGTAGGCAGAGAGGCAGGCAGAGAGAGAGGGGAAGCAGGCTCCCCACCAAGCAGAGAGCCTACCTGGGGCTCAATCCCAGGACCCCGAGATCACAACTTGATGTGAAGGCAGAGGCCCAACCCACTGAGCCACCCAGGTGCCCCCCAATCATGTTTTATTCTGATTGCACTTCTAGAACGCCACCCTCTCTTCGTTTCCCTTCAACCTCACTGGCTTTCCCTTCTCAGTCTTCTGCTCGACCTCCAAATGTTAGCGCTCACTTGGTCTCAAGTCCTTGGCTCTCTTCTCTTTCCACATTCTCTGTCCAGTGATGTCATCCAGTCCCAGGGCTTAAATACTATGTAAATGTCAGCGAGTCCTAAATTTATATCCAAAGCTCCAGACTCATGTATCCAACAGCCTGCTTGACATCTCCACTTGGATGTCTAATGGCCATGTGAAGCTAATGTGGCTAAAATAAATGGCTTGAATTCTTCCCCCGTCGATCCATTCCTATCCTTGTGTCCCAGCTTGGGACATGACAACTACTTGTTCGGGATGAAAACCTGGGGAACATCTTTTTCCTCCTTTCTGTTTTCTCCCCGATTCTTGCCCTGTATCTAATTCACCAGCAAGTTCCGTGAGCTCTGCATGCAAAATACATCCTGAATCCACCCACTTTTCTCCCCCTTTGTTATTTCCATCCTGGTTGAAGCCATCACCCCTCACCTGGAATAGCATGATAGATTCTTAGCTGGTTGTTTGTTTCTGCCCTTGCCCTATACAAACTAGTCTTTGCAATATCCAGTTAATATTTTTATAACCAAATCATATCATGCTCTTCCCTGCTTAAAATATTTGAGTGGCTTTTCATCGTACTTGGAATAAATCTGAGCTCATTGTTAGGAGAGGCCCTCCAACTTGTACTCCTCCTCGATGTTCCAACAATGCTCCTGCCAGATCAGATCTCCTGATGTTCCAGAATGTCTGAAATGATTGTCTTAGCACCCCGGCACTTTTGACTGCCTCTTCCTGAAATCCTTTGCCCACCCCTCACCAGCTTCTTCACCTCGTTGGCTCCCTCTTATCATTCAGTTACCCACTCTCCTGGAAGTTTCTTCAGTATGTTTCATTGTCTTTCCAACTCATCACTCTCTGAAATGATCTTATATTTATTTACTGTTTATTGCCTCCCCCTGCCCTTGTCCCACCCCACCCCCTAGCCGCCATACACTAGAGAACAAAGATCTCATTTGTCTTATTCACCTTGTATCCTCAGAGCCTGGCACATAGTTTATGCTCATTATTTATTGCTTGGTAAACTTCACCCAGGACCACTGCCTGTTCTCTCCTCCGCTCTCCCTGCCTTTCCCCTCTGTCTGCCTGCCCTCCCTGATCTCTGCCCCCTGCTGAATGCTGTAGGTTGAGTCTCTGCTCACACCCCCGCCTCTCCAGACTCTTGCCCATCAGGCTCTACATTATTACTGTCATTAGCCTGGCACTCCCGCCTCCCGGAAGGGAGCCTGCTGTTCTGAGCAGCATCTTCAGTGGCTGCCCTCCTGCTTGTGTGTCCCTGACAGCCCTTCATTCAGAGCATGTCACCCTCCTAGGGTTTCCCAGTGGCTGGGGAAAGACGGGACCCAGTGAACACGAAGCAGGCCATGCGAGGCAGGGTGTGCAAATCACGCCATATCCCGGTCCCCAGTAAGCCCCATATCCTGAGGATGTGCTCTAAGAGGACTCATTATATGGTGGGTGTGGATCGGATTTACCAAGTGAATATTCACTCCCCGTGGAAGTGCCTTTTACACTAAGAACTTTGGATCATTACCAATTATTTCTGGTACTCGTTTTTTTTTTTTTTTTTTAAGATTTTATTTATTCGTTTAACAGAGAGAACACAAGCAGGCAGAGAGGCAGGCAGAGGCAGAGAGAGGAGCAGGCTCCCTGCGGAGCAAGGAGCCCGATGCGGGACTCAATCCCAAGACGCTGGGATCATGACCTGAGCCAAAGGCATTTGCTTAACCAACTGAGCCACCCAGGCGTCCCATGGTACTCGTTTTTTAAGTAAAGATTTTACTTATTTATTGGACACGCAGAGGGAGAGCACAGGCAGGGGGGCAGAGGGGAGGGAGAAGCAGACTCACCCAAGGAGTAGGGAGCCCGTTGTGGAGCTCCATCCCAGGACCCCAGCATCATGACCCGAACCGAAGGCAGATGTTTAACCGACTGAACCATCAGGAACCCCTATTTCTAGCCTTTTTAAAAAGATCTTATTTATTTATTTGACAGAGAGAGAGAATACAAGCAGGCAGAGCAGTAGGCAGAGGGAGAAGCAGGCTCCCCACAGAGCAGGGAGCCCGATACAGGGCCCGATCCCACTACCCTGGGATCATGACCTAAGCCAAAGGCAGCCTCTTAACCCCCTGAGCCACCGAGGCGTCCCTTTTTCTAGCATTCTTGATTCATTCATTCTTTCAACGACTCTTTTTGGAACACCTACTACAAGCTGGGCACTGTGCTTCTGGTTGGGGATACAACAGAGAGCAAGAACAAAATCATCATTGTCCTCATGGAACTTCGCATCTCGTGAAGGAGACAGTGAAATACAGAGTGATAAATGTGTCTTCAGATGAATTTGAGAACCTTCCCACACTCCAGAATCTATAAATTCTCTCCCTGGGTCTGGTTCTGCCAGTGAATTTATCGTGATCACTGTGCTCATTGGGTTTCCCGGGATTTGTCAGGGTAAATTTCTGTTTCCTGTCCTCAAACGTCCAACGTCCTTCCGAACTCTTTCTCACTCTCAGCCGATGACCCCACTTGCTGCTTCTCTGAGAGAAGAGAAGCAGGTAGGAGAGAACTCTCCCCCACCCCCACTGCCACTGCACTGCAGCCCACCCCTCCTTCTATGGGGGATCCCTGGCCTTCTCAACCATCCTAAGTCATCACTCCAGGGGCTGTCCTCCCTCTTCTGCGGCATCACTCTCCTCTCTACTTGATTATCCCAGCAGCATGTGAGCACGCTATAATTTCTTTCAGCCTAAAACAAGCCTTCCTTAGCTCCACCTTCCCCTCCAGTGTCTGCCCTTCTCTGCTGCCCTTTACGGCAAAGCATCTCAAAAGATGGTGATGGTCTGTATTCATCTACTCTTCCACTTCTCCTCTCATTCCTTCTCTTTCTCTTTTATTAATTCAAATTAAACTATTTAATATCTGCAATTCATTAGTGTTCTTTCTTTCTTTCTTTCTTTCCTTTTCCTTCCTTCCTTCTTTCCTTCCTTTTTTTTTTTTTTTTTTATGAATGGGAGGAACATAAGGAGAAGGAGAGAGAGAACCTCAAGCAGGCTCTAGGCCCAGCTCGGAGCCCAGCACGTGGCTTGATCTCACGACCCCGAGATCATACTCTGAGCCAAAATCAATGCTTGACTGACTGAGTCATCTGGTGCCCCTGCAATTCATTATTTTGAATTGGTAATACATTCACATGTGCAAGAAAATTTCCAATGGGGCGCCTGGGTGGCCCAGTCGCTTGGGCGTCTGCCTTTGGCTTGGGTCGTGGTCTTGGGGTCCTGGGATCGGGCCCTGCTTTGGGCTCCCTGCTCAGCGGCGGGGGGGGGGTCCTGCTTCTCCCTCTGCCCCTCACTCTGTTCATGCTCTCTCTCTCTCTCTCAGATAAATTAAAAAAAAAAGCTTTTAAAAAAAGAACTTTCCAATATATAAAAAGGTATATAGTGAAAGTTCTCATTCTTTCCCTTGTCCGCCATCTTTCCAGTTCCCATCCCATGCAATCAGTGTGACTGATTTCTATGCATTCTTCCAGTTTATGCATGCACAAGCAAATAATAATATAAATCCCTCATTCCCCCGTGTGTGGGTGGTTTATTTTTTTTTAGGATATTATTTATTTATTTGTCAGAGAGAGAGAGAGAGCACAAACGGGGAGAAGCAGACTCCTGGCTGAGCAAGAAGCCTGATGTGGGACTCGATCCCAGGACCCTGGGATCATGACCTAAGCCTAAGGCAAACACTTAACTGACTGAGCCACCCAGGCACCCCATAGCCTCATCATATTCTGACATATAAATGTCCTCCCAATCTCTCAGCCTACTCCCTTGAGGTTTTTGCCCCAACTGCCCTGTTGAAATTCCTCCTGTCAAGGCTGTCCGTGACCTTCATGTTTCCAAATCCAAAGTTCCGTTGTCAGTGTCATTTTACTTGGTGATTGGCAGCCTTTGTTACAGTCGATCACGTCCCCTTCCAGAAACTTTCTTAACTGATTTTTTTTTTTAAGATGTATTTATCTGTTTTAGAGAGAAAGAGAGAGAGCACGAGTGTGCAGAGCAGAGAGAGGGAGAAGCAGACTCCTTGCTGAGCCTGCAGTTCAATGTGGGGCTCTATCCCAGGACCCTGAAATCTTTTTTTTTTTTTTAAAGATTTTATTTATTTATTTGATACAGAGAGAGAGATCACAAGCAGGCAGAGAGGCAGGCGGAGAAAGAGGAGGAAGCAGGCTCCCCGCTGAGCAGAGAGCCCCATGTGGGGCTCGATCCCAGAACTCCGAGATCACGACCCGAGCTGAAGGCAGCAGCTTAACCAACTGAGCCACCCAGGCGCCCCAGGACCCTGAAATCTTAACCTGAGCAGCAATCAAGAGTCAGACGCTCAACGCTCAACGGACTGAGCCAACCAGGCGCCCCCTCATCTGTCTTTTGATACTACACTGTCCTGATTTTTGTCCTACCACAGTGATTCCTCCTCTCAGCCCCCTTTGCTAGCTCCTCATCTCCTGACAGCTGCACTTTGGCTTTTTTCTCCACCTGTGGTCACACCCCAGGGGACATTCAGTCTCTGGGCTTTAAATATCTTTTTTTTTCTGGGGCACCTCGGTGGCTCAGTGGGTTAAAGCCTCTGCCTTCGGCTCAGATCACGATCTCAGGGTCCTGGGATTGAGCCCCTCATTGGGCTCTCTGCTCAGCAGTCTGCTTCTCTGCCTACTTGTAATCTCTCTCTGTCAAATAAATAAATACATCTAAAAAAAAAACCCACCACAAATAAATAAATCTTAAAAAATATATCTTTTTTTCTAAAATAGATAGATAGATAATCATTTTTTTCCCTGATGACTCCTACATTTTTGTCTCCAATCCAGCCTCTTCCCTCCTTCCAGACTTTTCAATTGCAAATCTACCTCTCCCTTAGCACTTCCTCTCCTTTAAATGACATCTTTATTCTTTCAGTTGATCAGGACAAAAAACTTGGAGTCATCCTTTTTTTTTTTTTTTAGTGTCTGTATAGCTGGCTAGTATTTTCTTTTATTTAACTTTATTATCTTTAAGTATGTAGGTATACAAATATAATCCATATGTATGTGGCATTTCGGCGGCTCAGTTGGTGAAGCGGCTACCTTCCCCTCAGGTCATGATCCCAGAGTCCTGGGATCGAGTCTCATGTCAGGCTCCATGCTCAGTGGGGAGTGGGCTTCCCTCTCCTCTCAAATAAATAAGTGAAAAAATGTAAAAATGCATATTTATATTACACATAAATATAACTTTATATACATATAAAGTTCGACACACAAGATATTATATGTATGATAGTTATGTATGATAGATATAGAAAAATAAAATGAATATCTGTAAACCTACCACACCCAACCCAAGGACTAGAAAGTTGCCAATAACTTGTATCTATGGGATTCCCCATCCTCTCATTCCCCTGTCTCCTCCCTATAATCACTATCTCCCCAATTTTTAGTTATTCCGTTGTTTTTTACTTAGTTTTTTCTAAGATTTTATTTATTTATTTGTCAGAGGGAGGGAGAGAGAAAGAGAGAGAGCACGCACAAGCAGGGGGAGCAGCAGGCAGAGGGAGAGGGAGAAGCAAAAGCAAGTTCCCCGTGGAGCAGGTAGCCCGACGTGGGTGGGACTCGATCCCAGGACCTTGGGATCATGACCCCAGCCGAAGGCAGATGCTTAACCGACTAAGCCACCCAGGCATTCCATTCCATTATTTTTTTAAATATAATTTTCTCACACATGGATGTAAGCTTAAATATGCTTGTTAGTCTTGCCGATTTTCTTTCTTTCTTTTTTTTTTTTTTAAAGATTTTTATTTATTTATTAGAGAGCGAGAGACTGAGAATGAGAAGGGAGAAAGTCAGAGGGAGAAGCAGACTTCCTGCAGAGCCAGGAGTCCGATATGGGACTCGATCCCTGGACTCCGGGATCATGACCTGAGCCGAAGGCAGTTGCTCAACCAACTGAGCCACCCAGGCGCCCTCTTTTTTTTTTTTTTTAAGATTTTATTTATTTATTTGACAGAGAGAGAGAGATCACAAGTAGGCAGAGAGGCAGGCAGAGAGAGGGGGAAGCAGGCTCGCTGCTGAGCAGAGAGCCCTATGCGGGCTCCATCCCAGGACCCTGAGATCATAACCTGAGCCTAAGGCAGAGGCTTTAACCCACTGAGCCACCCAGGCGCCCCAGTCTTGCCGATTTTCAAGCTTGATAAAAAATGGTGTGATATGTTGTCTTCTGGTACATGTTTGTTTTTTCATTCAATATGTTGTTTCCAAGATTTATCCATATCGTTGCAGGTAGCTGGAGTTCAGACACTTTCACTGAAATGTAATGGGCCACTGTGTGACTATGTCAAATAAATCATTGTCCATTCTCCTATTGATGGATTTATGAATTGTTTTTCTTTTTTTTCTCTCTTATAAACATTGTTGCTATGAGAATCCCTGTATCTGTCTCCCTTATATTTGCAAGAACTCTGAAGTGTGTATCTAGCAATGAAAGGGCTAAGTTGTGAGGCATAAGAATAATAATCTTTGAGAGAGAATGCCAAATTGTTTTTCTTTTTTTTTAAAAGATTTTATTTTTTATTTTATTTTGATAGAGAGAGAGAGATCACAAGTAGACAGAGAGGCAGGCAGAGAGAGAGGGGGAAGCAGGCTCCCCACCAAGCAGAGAGCCCGATGCGGGGCTGGATTCCAGGACCCTGAGATCACGACCTGAGCCAAAGGCAGAGGCCTTAACCCACTGAGCCACCCAGGCGCCCCCAAATTGTTTTTCAACTTACACTCCTACCATTAATATTTGAGTTCCCATTGATTTACTTTTGATTGATTATTTTTTTATTCTAATACTTGTATTTTGAGACTTCTTAATTTTTGCCAATCCAGTAGGTATATAATAGTATTTCATTACTAATGTAGTTGAGAATCTTTTCATATTCTTTTTTTTTAAAGATTTAATTTATTTATTTGACAGAGAGAGATCACGAGCAGGTAGAGTGGCAGGCAGAGGGAGAGGGAGAAGCAGGCTCCCTGCTGAGCAAAGAGCCCTATGCGGGACTCGATCCCAGTACCCCGGGATCGTGACCTGAGCTGAAGGCAGAGGTTTTAACCAACTGAGCCACCCAGGCGTCCCGCTTTTTGTATCTTGTACAAAAAAAAAAATCACTCTGGAAAAAAAAATGACTCTGGGGCACGTGGGTGTCTCAGTGGTTAAGTGTCTGCCTTTGGCTCAGGTCATGATCCTGGAGTCCCGGGATCAAGCCCCAGTCCCCATTTGGGCTCCCTGCTCAATAGAGAGTCTTCTTCTCCCTCTCTCTCTGTCACTCCCCCTGCTTGTGCTCTCTTGCTCTATCTCTCTCAGTGTCAAATAAATAAACAAAATATTTTTAAAAATCACTTTTCTACCCTCCTGGTCAGAAAACTATTTTCTGGGTGCCTGGGTGGCTCAGTCATTAAGCATCTGCCTTCAGCTCAGGTCATGATCCCAGGGTCCTGCTCAGTGGGAAGTCCGCTTTCCCCTCTCCCACTACCTCTGTGGATCTCGCTGTGTTTCTCTCTGTCAAATAAATAAAATCTTAAAAAAAAAGAAAGAAAACTATTTTCTTACATATTCTTCAAAAGATTTAAAATTTTGTTCTTTATATTTAGGTCCTAAGGCTACCTAGAATTGATTTTTTTGTGTAGGATGTTTTTTAACAGTCTATTTTACATTTTTTAATATGGAAAATGAATTATCACAACCTCATTTATTAAATAGTCCTACCTTTCTGCCTGATGTGCTTTGCTAACTCAGTTATGTATCAAAGTTCTATATATACACGGATCTGTTTCTGGACACTATTCTATTCCATTAGTCAACTTTTTAAAACCTTCACCAGTAAAACATTGTCCTATAGCTAAAAAAAAAAAGTTATTTATTTATTTGACAGACAGAGAGTGCACACAAGCAGACAAAGTGGCAGGAGAGGGAGAGGGAGAAGCAAAGTTGAATTTGAGTCAAATGGACATCCTTTGGTATTGAAATTTCCTATCATGGACTTGGGATATCTCTTCATTTATTTAGGTCTTTAATGCCTTTAGTGACGTTGTATCATTTTCTGCAGAGTATGCACGTCTTTTTTATTTATTCCTAAGCACTTTATTGCTTTTCTGTTTATCGTAAATGAAGACGACATTTCAAAATTGTTTTTGCTGGTATATAGAAATGCAATTGATTTTTGATATTGGTTTTAGAGCCAACCACTATGATAAGCTCTCTCTTCTGTATAATTTTTTCTATAGACTCTTTGAATTTTCTACAATCATGTCATCTGCAAATGATTGCATTTTGCTTTTTCCTTTCCAATACTATGCCTATAATTTCCTTTTCTTGTGCTGGCCAGGATCTTTAGTACAATGTTGAATACAAGCAGTGATAGCTGGCATGTTTCTTTTGTTCCCAATTTTAAGGGAAATGCTTCCAATGTTTCCCCAGTAAGAATAATGTTTGCTGTGTTGGTTTTTTTTTTTAAATAACTTCTATTAAGTTAAGGAAAATCCCTTTTATTCCAAGTTTGCTAATAGATTATCAAGTATGGGTGTTGAATTAGATGTTCTTCAAAGGTCATTTTTATTGTGAAATACAACACACATAAAGAGAATTGCAATAAGACATAAATATATAAAATATATTGAATACTTATAAACGGAATACTTACAGAAGGAATACTCATGTGACTACCAACCAGGCTAACAAAAAGAACCTTACCAGTATTTGAAAAGGACTTGTGTGTCCTTACTTGCTCATACATCATTCCCTCCTCACCATAGGTAAGCAGTATTCTGACTTGTATGGTAATCACTTATTTGCTTTCTTAATAGTTTCCTCACATGTGTGTGCATTCCTTAACAGTATAGTTTTTTTGGTCTGTTTTTGAAGATATATGTATAATAATGCTGTATGTATTTGCTATAGATGTAGAAGTGGAATCAATGTATCATAAGGCATCTTCCACTTTATTAGATAATGCTAACCCCTTTTCCAAAGTGGTTTAACCACTTGTACTCTCATTAACTGTATATGAGAGTTGCTTTTACTCCGTAGTCTTGCCAACACTTGCTATTTTCGGTAAATAGCAAATTTAATTTGCTATTAAATTATCTATTCTGGTGCACACTGTGATATTTGATTATGGGTTTAATTTGCATTGGTTTGATTACTAATGAAGTTTAGCACCTTTTCATATGTTTGTTGACCTTGTGAATTTCCTCTTGTGAAGTGTTAATTGAAATCTTTAGTTCATGCTTATAATTTTTATTGTCAGGAGTGTTTTTTTTTCCCCCCTTAATTTGTAGGAGTTCCTTACACATCCTGGACATATCGTTTGTCAGTTATATGTTACAAATAACACTCCATCTATTCTGTGGCCTGTCTTCATGAACAGATGTTTTTGATTTTAATATGGTCAAATGGATCAATCTTTTTCTTTATAGTGTATTTGAGTCTTAGAAAATGCTTCCTTGCCCTGAATTCATGAATATATTCTATATTATCTTCCACAAGATTTTTAATCTGCCTTTTATATGTACCTTATAGTACAGTGGGGAATAAATTTTGTTTATGTTTTGTTACGGCTTAAGGTAGGGGTTTGGTTTTATTTTTTCATATAGATACCCAATTCTCACAGCAACATTGAAAAGTATCCTTTTCCTCCTGCTCTAAAAAGCAAACTCGATCATAAATCAAATGTCTGTGTATGTGAGAATCTGTTTTGGCTTGTATTGTGTCCCCATAGTCAATTTATCTATCTTGTGTCAATACTACACTCTACTGTGTTAATACTACATTAATTATTGTGGCTTTATAATTATGTCCTGGTATCTGGTAAGGTAAGTCTCTCCACCTCGTTAATCTTCAAGAGGCTGTTCTTGGGCTTTTGTTTGTCCATGTAAATTTTAGAATCAGTTTATCAGTTCCATACACTCACAAAAAGCCTGCTGGGATTTTGATTAGTACTGCACTAGAATCCATAAATCAGTTTTTTTTAAAGATTTTATTTATTTATTTGATAGAGAGAGATCACAAGTAGGCAGAGAGGCAGGCAGAGAGAGAGGGGGAAGCAGGTTCCCCGCTGAGCAGAGAGCCCGACGTGGGACTCGATCCCAGGACCCTGAGATCATGACCTGAGCCGAAGGCAGAGGCATTAACTCACTGAGCCACCCAGGCACCCCAGTCTATAAATCACTTTAGGGAGAATTGACATCTTAAAGATATTGAGATTTCTAGTCCATGAACATGATGATATCTCTTCATTTATGTTAGTCTTCTTCAATGTCTCATAATAAATTATAATTTGCTGTATACAGGTCTTACACATATTTTGCTATATTTATACATTGGTATTTGGTATTTTTCATACTAATGAAAATTATTTATTATTTTCATTTTATTATTATTTAAATTATTTTTAAATAATTTAAAAAATTATTTACCATCTGTTGTTCATATATGAATATATATTTGATTTTGTATATTTTTGGTTAAACAAACTTGTTAAGCTTTTATGCTAATAATTTGTGGATTCTTTTGAATTTTCTACATATGCTACCACATTTTAATATTTCCCATAGATGATAATAGCTTTGTTTCCTTTTTATCTAACCCTTTTACCCTTTTTTTTCTTGTCTTACTGCTGTGGATCCCCATTACAAGACTGAATAGAATTAGTGATACCAGGCATTCCTTTATCATATTAACAAGTTCCCTTTCAGTTTGCTAAAAGATTTTTTTTAATACAAATGGATTTTGATTTCATCACATGCTTTTTCTGTATTTATTAAGATGATTGTGTGATTTATTCCCTTAATCAATCAATACGATGACTAAAATGAATGTATTTTCTAATATTAATATTATAAAATATTGATTTTATAATTAATTGATTATTAAAATTTTCTCCTTTTTAAAGATTTTACTTATTTATTCGACAGAGAGAGACACAGCAAGAGAGGGAACACAAGCAGGGGGAGTGGGAGAAGCAGGCTTTCCGCTGAGCAGGGAGCCTGACGCAGGGTTTGATCCCAGGACCCCAGGGTCATGACCTGAGCCAAAGGCAGACGCTTAACAACTGAGCCACCCAGGCGCCCCTGCCCTTAAATTCTTGATATAAATTCAAGTTAGTCTTGGCGTTATTATCTTTTCGCACATTGCTGGATTCAATTTCCTAGTGTTTTACTGAAGATCTTTGCATCTCTCTTAATAAGTGAGATTGGGTTATCATTTTCTTTTCTGTTATTGCCCTTTTCTAGTTTGGTTACGAGAGCAATTCTGGCCCCATATAATGAGTCACAGAGAGTCCTTTCCTTTCCTATTTTTGCAAAAGTTTATATAAAATTAAAATGACCTGCATTTCGACAGTTTGGTGCAACTTGCCTGTACAAGGTTGTTCTTAATTCTTTCTTTTTCTTTCATGCCTCACATCTAATCCATTTGCAAATTTTTTTTGTTCTGGGCTTTAATTTAAATTCCAAATCCAACTACTTCTCCTCTCCACTGCCACCCCCCCTCGCCTAAGCCACCGCCATCTCTCCCTTGGAGAATTGCTGTGGCCTCCTAAATGGACTCATTTGCTTCAGTCGATGCAGCCATCATATTAAAAAATAATAATAATTTTTTTTAAGTAATCTCTACACCCAATATGGGCCTCAAGCTCACGACCTCGGGATCAAGAGTCACACGCTCCACTGACTGGGCCAGCCAGGTGCCCCGCAGCCATGCTGTTTTAAACATATAGGTCAAATCCTGTTACTTGTGGGCTCACATCCTCCACTGGCCGCCCATCTCGCTCAGAGTAAGAAGCAGAGTCCTCACAGTGGTCCATGAGGCCTGAAAGGATCTGGCCACCTTGTTCTCTCTCTGACCTCATCCCTTAACATCTCTCCTCTTGCTCCCTCTGCTCTACCAGACGGGCCCACTGGATGTTCCTCAAACACATCAAGTACGTTCTCATCTCGGAGCCTTTGCATTTGTTGTTTGCTCTGCCTGGAACACTGTCCCCACAGAAATCCATACGACCTGCTCCTTTTTCTTTTTTCTTTTTTTTTTTTTTTTAAGATTTTTATTTATTTACTAGAGAGAGAGAGAGACTGAGAATGAGAGGGGAGAAGGTCAGAGGGAGAAGCAGACTTCCCGCAGAGCCGGGAGTCCGAAATGGGACTCGATCCCGGGACTCCGGGATCATGACCTGAGCCGAAATCAGTCGCTTAAACAACTGAGCCACCCAGGCGCCCTCTTTTTTCTTTTTAAATGATTTTATTGATTTATTTGAGAGAGGGAGACAGAGAGCACGAGTGAGGGGGAAGAGCAGAGGGAGAGGGAGAAGCAGACCCCCTGCTATCAGGAAGATCGTAGCGACACTCGATCCCAGGACCCCGGGATCATGACCCGAGCGGGAGGCAGACACTTTACAGGCTGAGCCACCCAGGCGCCCTGCTCCTTTTCTTTTTTAACATCTCTGCTCCACTGTTACCTTATCAGAGAGGCCTTTCCTTGGTACAATATGTAAAATAGCAAATGTCTCCCGCATTCTCCCTCCCCTTCTCCTGACTTTGTTTATCTTCATGATATTTATTACCTCCTGACCATTCATGTACGTATGTATGTATTACCTGAGTCTCACAACAAGAATGTAAATACCAAGAAGGCAGGTATCTTATGTAAGTGCCTAGTAGTTAGAACAATGCTTGGCAGTAAGAGGTGCTCAGTAATGCCTTTTGAATAAACGGTGAATATTTTATTGTGTCTGACTCCTTGGTGTTAGTCAGTTTCTCTAGCTTTATTTCCGTGCATTTTGTTTTCTTTTTTTTTTTTAGATTTTATTTATTTATTTGAGATAGAGACAGTGAGAGAGAGCATGAGAGGGGAGAAGGTCAGAGGGAGAAGCAGACTCCCCGTGGAGCTGGGAGCCCGATGTGGGACTCGACCTCGGGACTCCGGGATCATGACCTGAGCCGAAGGCAGTTGCTCAACCAACTGAGCCACCCAGGCGCCCGCATTTTGTTTTCTAACCTTAGCATTAAAAACAAAGCACCTGGCACATGGCCTTGTGCATAACGGTCACTTAGTAACAAGTGGATGAATGAATGTCACATCCTAGGCTTTGCTGAAGTTTGATGAGCTCCCATCCTCCTCTTGGAGAGCTTCTTTAGTTTTCTGCACTTTCCCTTACCTCTATTCCTTTCTTTTCTTTTTCACATCTCCACCTCCCCTTTCCTGCCCTTTTTCTAAAAAAAATTATTTATTTATTTTGCAGGGAGAGGGGCAGAGGGAGAGACTCTTCAAGCAGACTCCCCACTGAGGACCGTGAGATCTAAAAAAACATTCTGTTGTATATTCTCTCACTTTGTAGAGGAAGAGGACAACACAATATGCTTTAAGGTCACAGCTGGTTTAAGGCTTAATCAGGCTAGATCTCAGGTTATCTCTTTCTCCCTCTCCTCTCTTTCCTTTCTGCTTTTTCTTCTCTTTTTTTTTTAATTTAATTTAATTTAATTTAATTTTTAAGATTTTATTTATTTATTTGACAGAGAGAGAGAGAGAGATCACAAGCAGGCAGAGAGGCAGGCAGAGAGAGAGGGGGAAGCAGGCTCCCCGCTGAGCAGAGAGCCCAATGTGGGGCTCAATCTCAGGACCCTGAGATCATGACCTGAGCCGAAGGCAGAGGCTTTAACTCACTGAGTCACCCAGGCGCCCCTAAATTTATTTTTTAAAATAATCTCTAAACCCAATGTGGGGCTCAAACCCAGAGATCAAGTCACATGCTCCAATGGCTGAGCCAGCTGACACTCTTTTTTCTTCCCTTTCTTAACACAGTATGGAAATCAGACAAACTTGCTTCTGGATCTCAGCTCCACCACTTATACTGACCTTCAATAAATTATTTAACTTCTGTGATACTCAGTGTCCGCACAGGTTAGCTAAGATGTTAATAAACACCTCAAAGGGTTGTTGTAAAGATTGAATATCAACAAGAACACCTTACAGCTAACCACATACTTCGTGGTGAGAAACTAGAAGCTTTCTCACTAAGATCAGGTACAATGCAAAGATGTCCCTTCTCACCCCTCCTCTTCAACACTGTACTGAAAATCCTTGATAATGTTTTAAGGTTAAAAAAAAAGGGGGGACTACCCTATGACTCAGCAATTGCATTATGAGGTGTTTACCCCAAAGACACAAATGTAGTGATCCGAAGGGGCACGTGCACCCCAATGTTTATAGCAGCAATGTCCACAATAGCCAAAATATGGAGAGAACCTAGATGTCCATCAACAGATGAATGGATAAAGAAGATGTGGTATATATATATACAATGGAATACTATGCAGCCATCAAAAACAAAAGAAATATTGCCATTTGCAATAACATGGATGGAACTACAGGGTATTATGGTAAGTGAAATAAGTCAATCAGAGAAAGACAATTACCATATGATTTCACAGAAACAAAACAGAGGACCATAGGGGAAGGGACGGAAAAATAAAATGATGAAATCAGAGAGGGAGACAAACGATAAGATACTCTTTTTTTTTTTTTTTAAAGATTTTATTTATTTATTAGGAAAGAGAGAGAGTGAGACAGAGCATGAGAAAGGAGAAGGTCAGAGTGAGAAGCAGACTCCCCATGGAGCTGGGAGCCCGATATGGGACTCGATCCCGGGACTCCGGGATCATGACCTGAGCCGAAGGCAGTTGCCTAACCAACTGCGCCACCCAGGCGCCCCACGATAAGATACTCTTAATCATAGGAAACAAACTGAAGGGGGTACCTGTGTGGCTCAGTTGGCTACGTGTCGTCTTTAGTTCAGGTCATGATCCCAGGGTGCTGGGATCAAGTCCTGCATCTGGCTCCTTGCTCAGTAGGGAGCCTGCTTCTCTTTCTCCCTCTGCCTCCCCCTCCCCCTGTAGTGCACTCTCTCTACCTCTTTCTTAAACAGAATCTTGGGGGGAAAAAAGGAAAGAAACGGAGGGTTGCTGGAGGGGAGGGAGAGGAGGAGGGGAGGAGGTAACTGGGTGATGGATATTAAGAAGGGCATGTGATGTAATGAGCACTGAGTGTTATACACAACTGATGAATCACTTACCTCTACCTCTGAAACTAATAACACATTGTATGTTAATTAATTGAATTTAAATAAAATAGAATTTTTAAAAAGGAAATAAAACATGTACGGATTGGGAACAAAGACATCAAACTGCCTTTGTTTGCAGATGACATAATCATTTATGTAGGGCATCTGAAAGAATTGACAACGACAACAAAAAAATCACTCCTGAAATTAATAAGCAAGTAGAGCAAGGTTTGGGGCACCCGGCTGGCTCACTGGGTGTAGCAAACAGTTCTTGATCTTGGGGTTTGTAAGTTCGAGCCCCAAGTTGGATACAGCGATTACTTAAAAATAAAATCTTAAAACAGAAAAAAAAAAGTCAATTGCTTTCCTATATACCAACAATGAACAAGCGGAATTTGAATTTTTTTAATCTTTCTTTTTCTTTCTTTCTTTCTTTCTTTCTTTCTTTCTTTCTTTCTTTCTTTCAACAGAGAGAGAGGAGAGAGATCACAAGTAGGCAGAGAGGCAGGCAGAGAGAGAGTGGGAAGCAGGCTACCCCCTGAGCAGAGAACCTGATGCAGCGTTCGATCCCAGGACCCTGAGATCATGACCTGAGCCGAAGGCAGAGGCTTTAACCCACTGAGCCAGGCGCCCCCGGAATTTGAAATTTAAAACATAACAACATTTACGTTAGCACCCCTCAACGTGAACTATTTAGGCATAAATTTAACAAAATACACATAAGATCTATATGAGAAAAACAGTAAAACTCTGATGAACAAAATCAAATGGAGAGATAATGTGTATGGCTAGGAAGACTCAATATTATCCAAGATGTTAGTTCTTCCCCACTTTACCTATAGATCAATGCAATCCCAATCCCAATCCCAGCAAGTTAGCTTATGGATATTAACAAACTGATTTAAAATTATATATGGAGAGCCAAAAGGCCCAGAATAGCTCAGACAGTACTGAAGGGGAAAAACAAAGTTGGAAGGGTGACACTGTCTGATTTCAAGACTTACTATAAAGCTGTAGTAATCAAGGCAGTGGAGTATTGGTGAAAGAACAAGTAGATCAGTGGACCAGAATAGAGAGCCCGGAAATGGACCCTCATATACATAGTCAAGTAACTTTTGACAAAAGAGCAAAAGCAAGAATATGGATCAAAGATAATCTTTTCACTTTCAGCAACCGAAGCTGGGGAGATCCTGGCCTGGCCGAGGGTGTTGGATCTCACTGTCCTGCTAGGTCTTGGACCTTTCTCTGAAGCCCCTCAACAAAATGGTTTGATCCTCCCCCCACCCCCAAAAAAGACAATCTCTTCAACAAACGATGCTGGGACAACTGAAGAAAAGAAAGAAAGAAAGAAAGAGAGAAAGAAAGAGAGAGAGAAAGAAAGAAAGAAAGAAAATTAATTTAGACACAGTTTATAGCCTTCACAAAAATTAACTCAAAGTGGATCACAGACCTAAATGTAAAATGGCAAAACTATAAAACTCCTGGGAGATAGCAGAGGGAAAACTTAGATGACCTTGAGCACGGTAATGTCTCTTTTAGATACAACACCAAAGACACAATCTATTAAATAAATTGAAGGGCGCTTGGGTGGCTCAGTCATTAAGCATCTGCCTTTGGCTCAGGTGATAATCCCAGGGTCCTAGGATCGAGCCTCACATCGGGCTCCCTGCTCTGCAGGAAGGGTGCTTCTCCCTCTCCCACAGCCCCTCCTTGTGTTCCTACTCTTGCTGTCTCTCTCTCAAATGAATAAACTCTTTTTTAAAAAAGAAATAATTGATAAACTGGACTTAATTAATATAAAAAAGCTTCTGCTCTACAATAGAACAATTAGAAGAAGAGAATTAGAAGACCATCCACAGACTGATAGATAATATTTGCAAAAGACACATCTGAAAAAGGACTATTATCTCAAATATACAAAGAAGTCTTAAAACTCAATGAATAAGAAAACAAACAACCCAATTAAAAAACGGGCCAAAGGCCTTAACAGATACCTTATCGAAGACACACAGATGGCAAGTAAGTATAAAAGATGTTCCACATAATATGTCATCAGAGAAATGCAAATTAAAACAACAGTGAGATACCACTACACACCTAGTAGAATGGTCAAAAGCTGAACACTGACAATACCAAAAGCTGGCCAAGATGTGGAGGAACAGAAACTTTCATGGGCGCCCCGGGGACTCAGTCAGTTAAGTGTCGGAATCTTAATTTCTGCTCGGGTCGTGATCTCAGCGTCATGGGATCTGGCAGAGTCTGTCTCCACAGAGTGTGGAACCTACTTGAGATTCTCTCTGTCCCTCTCTCCCTGCCCTCCCTGCACATGCTCTCTCTCCTCCCCCACCAACAAACGAAGAAAAAAAGCAAACAAACAAACAAAAAGAAACATTCACACATTGCTGATGAGTACAGCCACTTTGGAAGACAGTTTGGTGGGTTCTTACAAAATGAAATGTACTCTGGGGCGTCTAGGTGGCTTGGTGGATTAAGTGTCTGCTTTTGGCTCAGGTTATGATCCCAGGGTCCTGGTATCGAGCCCCAAATTGGGCTCCTTGCTCAGCGGTGAGCCCGTCACTCCCCTTGCTTGTGTTTTCCCTCTCTCTGATAAATGAATGAAACGAAACATATTCTTACCATATGATCGAGCAACCATGCTCCTTAATGTTTACCCAAAGAAACAGAAAATTTTGTCTACCCAAAACCCTGCACATGAATGTTTATAGCATCTTTATTCATAAACTTTTTTTTTTAAGATTTTTTTATTTATTTATTAGAGACAGAGACTGAGAATGAGAGGGGAGAAGGTCAGAGGGAGAAGCAGACTTCCCGCAGAGCCGGGAGTCTGATATGGGACTCGATCCCGGGACTCCAGGATCATGACCTGAGCCAAAGGCAGTCGCTCAACCAACTGAGCCACCCAGGTGCCCAGCATCTTTATTCATAATTGCCAAAATTTGGAAGGAACCAAGATGTCCTTTAGTAGGTAAAAAGATAAATAAACTGTGGTACATCCAGACAATGGAAGAAATGAGCTATCAAGCCATGAAAAGACATGGAGGAGTCTTAAGGTGCAAAAAGCCAATATGAGAAGGCCACATACAGTACTATTTCCACTCTATGACATTCTGGAAAAGGCAAAACTGTGGGGACAATGAAAAAAAGATCAGTACTTGCAAGGGGTCAAGGGTGGGGAGAGATGAACAGGTACGGCACAGAGAATTTTTTGGGCAGTGAAAATACTCTATATGATATTATAATGATGGATATGTCATTATACATTATCCAAGCCCACTGAATGTACACCGCCAAGACTGAACCCTTAGATAAACTATGGACTTCAGGTGATTATGATGTGGTCAATATAGGTTCGACCTTGGTTAAAAAAAAAGTACCATTCTGGTGAGTAATGTTGTTAATGGGGAAGTTATGTATATGTAGGAGCAGGAAGTATTATGAGAAATCTTTGTACCTTGCTGTCAATATTATTGTAAACCTAAAACTTCTCTAAAAAAAAAATAGAGTCTTAAAGGAAAGTTGAACAGATAAAGATTGCACATAATAGAACATACGTGGACTCTTGTTCTTTCCTCATATTTTTATTTTTCCTTTCCTCTTTAAGTTGATAAGATTGGACTCATTAATTCTTTGGTTCTTTCAAACTTCAGGTGTTTTATTATGCGTTTGATTCTTTCTCTTCACTTTTATGTGTCATCTCTTCCATTCTTCTTTACTTTTTCCTCTGCCTCTTCCTCTCCTTTTTCTTCTTCTCCCCTGCCCATCTCCTTTTTCTGTTTCTGCTTCTCATTTGACCATAAACCATCCATGTGTACCATAAACTTTGAGTTTAAAGTTTCTTCTGCTCCAGCAGTCTACCAGTCCCGTGATATTCTCTTCATTATGTTATCTTTTTTTTTTCTCACTTTCTCCTCTTTCCATTGTTCATAAATTACTTAACTTCCCTGGACCTCAGCCTTTCCATCTGGAAAATAGAAACAATAACAAATTGTTATAAGCATCAAAGGAATTAAATAAACCTCTTCCTTCAGCGCCCAACACTATAAAAATGTTAGTTTATTATTTTCCCTAAGGTATCATGGTAACATCAAAAGATGACTTCGGACTTGAAGAGACCTGAGTTCCAGGCAAATCAATAAATTTTTATGAGCATCAATTTCCTCATCGGTAAAGTGAAAATAATAACTGATGCCTTCCTTACACCTAGGGTTTTTTTCGTCTCCCAGGAATTAAAAGACTCAATGCAGAGGAAAGCCTCACTCTACGAGTACAGGCCACCTTGATAAACCGTGTCCTGAAGACAGTATAGTTATGAGGATTCAATGGGATACAATTTTAAAAGATGCCTGACCAATAGGAAGCACTTAACACATGTTACCTATTATTACTTCCTTTACTTTTTCCACTTCTTTCCTCTTGCTCCTCAAAAAAAGGTTAAAATAGCCAGGGGATCCCTGCTGCTAAACTTCTATTATTGCTTGTTGTCTCCTTCCTATCTCTCATTTCCCTTCCTCCCTTTTTCCCTCCTCCCTCTCTTTCCCATTACAATTTTCCTGTCGCCTCATGCTCCCTGTGCAGCCCGGATCTCCAGATTCCTGGCGGATTGGAGCCGACACATAACCACCCGGTACCTGCTGGAGACCGGGAACTCCCATCTGCATTTACCTTCCAGCGCTCATCTAACAATAAAGTTTTATTGAAACAGAGCAGGAAAAAAAAAAGGCGCCCGTCATTCTTCCTCAACAGCCAATCAGAGAGTAGAATGACTGGCGGTTGCTAGAGCTTCAGCAGTCGGAAGGCGGAGGAGGGGTATGGCCCGCCCGAAACCGGCCTCGTAAGAGCGGAAGTACGACCCGGAAGCCAGCCATAGAGTTTAGTGGCCAGAGCGACTCCGCAGGGAGGTGGCAGGAAAGGCTCGGAACAGCTGCCGGAGGTGACGGAGCTCCGGCCCCGCCCGGTGTGCTGGAAGACGAAGCTTCCAGGTAGCGGCCCGAAGAGTCTGACCCAGGGTACGACGGGGCACTCCCCGTGAGCCAACGGTCCCTGGACGGCCTCTTTAAGGGAGGGGGCGGAGCCACGTGGAAGGATCGTGCGGGTGAGGTCACGTGATTGGGGGCACTTGCGGGGCACCATGGAAATTTGAGGGAGCGTTGTTGTTGGGGTGGACACCATGTGACACCCCTTCCCCCACTACATCCTGTGCCTTGGGGTTCAATGGGGTGCACGTGGTGGGGCTTGGGATCAGGCCCGAGGATGGGGGGAGGGGGCGTGGCAACCCTGTCTCTGCCAGGCTTCCATCAAAGTGGCCGATTTTAGGATTTCTAGATCCGAGTTTTAGACTGCTCCATGTCTCATCTCTCATTTGCAGAAGTGACTCATTGCCTCTGCAATCCAGCCCCTGGTTCCTGTGCTTCCCGCCCTCCCAGTATTCAGGGGCCTCCAGCTTCACATTCTCTTTCCTTGCAGCTCCAGATATCCTGAGCCCAGGTCCCCCCAGCTCAGTGCAGCCATGAGTGCCGAGGTGAAGGTGACAGGGCAGAACCAGGAGCAATTTCTGCTCCTGGCCAAGTCGGCCAAGGGGGCAGCGCTGGCCACACTCATCCACCAGGTGCTGGAGGCTCCTGGTGTCTACGTGTTTGGGGAACTGCTGGATATGCCTAATGTTAGAGAGGTGGGTTCCTGGCCTGGAAAGCCCACAGGGAAGCTTGGGGCTAAGTTTGAATTTGAGAATGGGTGGGCAGGGCTCATTTGCAACTCCATAACCATTCAGTTGAATGAGAATATGATGATGATTAATTAGCAGCTGGCAAAAATAAGTGGGCAAGTAAACCTCTTTCTTTCCTTTGATTATGAATCATCTGTAAAACCCACTATTTTTCATTTTTAAGCAAAAGAGCTTCTGATTCCGAAAAGGAGACCAGATTCCAGCCTGTCTCCGCCAATGTAGTAGCTCTCAATAAGATCATGTCGCCTTGATCAGGTCATTTTTACTTTAGTACCTCTGTTTCTCTGTTTTCCCTTTAAAATTGGAGCTGATACTACCCCTCACTGTCAATGATAGAAATCAGGTCAGATTATGGGAAGTGTAAAGTCCAGTACAAATGGAAGGCAACAAACATGAAATTGGCATACTCTCCTTTCCCTACTTTGTACCCTTAAGTTAGATTCTCTTTAAGTTATATAAGTGTCTAGAAGTGTTAGAAGGTGTCTTTTCCCCCCAAAGACATGTGGCAAGATGCTAGGGACACAGCAGAGAGAACTATTTACATAGTAGTGGCAGAGTAAACAGTTTAAAGTATAGAGTGGATGGATCACCAAGATGTATGACATCAGCCCACGTCCTGAGATGCTATGGCATTTGTATGTGGGCAAACTATATGAGGTTTTTGAGGGCCAGTGATTGACTGAGTCAATGGATTTTGCCTTTGGGGATCACTCTGTGTTATATGGAGAACAATCTAGCTGCCTTCTTTTCCTGCTTTCCTCTGCAGTGGAACTAAAGAGGCCCCATTAAGGTGAAGAAAAAGAAGTGTTTATTGGGTGCTTGTTTATCTCTCTACTAGTAACCTGGGAATACCAAAAAAATACGAGACACAGTGTTTATTAGCCTTTTAGAACTTATAGTCCAGTTGCAGAGATAAGACGAATGGATATGGATGTGTAAAATACGTATTTAGCAAGTATTTATTGAGAACCGAGTACTGTCTAGCTCTGCTAGACGCTAGACCTAGGTGGGTGCGATACCAGGGCCTGGATCTGTAATCTGATTGGAAAGAAAGATATTCTGGGTAACAACCTAAGGGTTTGATCGATTAAGTGCCAGAACGAGTGATCAATGATAGGAGATGAGTGAGTGAGCTGGTCTGAGTGATGAAGCCTCTTGGGTGCGCGAAGACTGACAGAGGCCACCAATTCCAGCGCCTGCTGAGGCCACGCAGCTCTCCGAGATGAACGAGGCTAACACGGGAGTGTTTGATGAATTGGCAAGGACAGCAGACTGCCTAATGCTATGCAGATTCAGAAATACTAAACACACGCTGAGGACCAAAACACAGTTTGCAATGTCTGGGTGTGCACGTGTCCGCACACGCTACTGAACACTCTGAATTATCCAATTCTGAATTTAGGGTGAGAATAAAGACGTATGGAGGAAGAGGGCATGGTGGATGGGGGGTGGGGGGTGTAAATAAGGGCCTAGAGGTGGAAATGAGGCCTTCCAGTGGGGAGAGTGATCAGAGAGGCAGAGAAGTCCTTTCGGTGAGCTGGGAGAGCCAGTGGGAGAGAGGAAAGATGGGGCCAGACAGTGGAATTCAAAACGGAGTGAGGCTGGGAAGCTGGAGAGAGGCCCATCCTGTCACATCTTCCTTCATGTTCTTTCAGCTGGCTGAGAGTGACTTCGCTTCCACATTCCGGCTGCTCACAGTGTTTGCTTACGGGACATATGCTGATTACTTAGGTAACCAGAGGGCTGGAGTTCTGGAGTTGTGGAGGTGGGAGAAGGGCAATTTCTGGAAGGACTAGCAGAAATTCCTGGGAAACCCTCCTGGGGTACACAGGGTCAGAGTCAAGACCTGAATGGGCATAGAAAACTAAAAAAAAGAAAGAAAGAGCAAAAAAAAAGATGAAGAAGCAAGAGAAGGGCTTCCCACAAAAGTGTAATTGGGATTTCCTATGCTTTGTCCTTTATTCCTAGCTGAAGCCCGGAATCTTCCCCCACTCACAGAGGCTCAGAAGAATAAGCTTCGACACCTATCAGTTGTCACCCTGGCTGCCAAAGTCAAGGTGAGTGACTGTCTCTCCAACCCCTGCCCCCCGGGTCCTGAGCCGAAGGGGAATGTCCCTCTGAAGGGCCTGTCTGAAGGAAATTTGCACACAGCCTTTGCCCACGCTGTTGCTCTTGTGCCTTCCCTACCCGCCACGTCCCCCCAAGGTCTGTGCCTGAGCTCCACCACCCGCAGCCTTTCGGGCTGAATGGTATTCTCTTCGTTTTCTGTTTTGTTTTTGTTTTTCATTCAACATTTTTTGCATTTTGGGTCAAACTAGCAACCAGGATGCCATTCATTTCCTCCTCACTATAGAAGGTCCCACAGAGGGGGCGCCTGAGTGGCTTCGTTGGTTAGGTGTCTGCCTCTTGCTCAGGTCATAGTCCCGGGATCCTGGGATTGAGCCCCATGCGGGGCTTCCTGGTCAGCGTGGAGTCTGCTTCTCCCTCTCCCTCTACACACCGCCCCCCCGAGCTGTGTTCACTCATGCTCACGTGCGCAGGCTCGCTCTCTCTCAATTAAATAAATAAATATTTTTTTAAAAAAAAGATTTTATTTATTTGACAGAGAGAGAGAGAGATCACAAGTAGTCAGAGAGGCAGGCCAGGGGTTGGGGGGGAAGCAGGCTCCCTGCAATGCGGGGCTCGATCCCAGGACCCGGAGATCATGACCTGAGCCGAAGGCAGAGGCTTTAACCCGCTGAGCCACCCAGGCGCCCTAAATAAAAATCTTTAAAGAAAAGAAAAAAAGAAGGGGCGCCTGGGTGGCTCAGTTTGTTGGGCAACTGCCTTCGGCTCAGGTCATGATCCCAGAGACCTGGGATCGAGTCCCATATCGGGCTCCCGGCTCCGTGGGGAGCTCCGCGGGGCTCCTCTGACCTTCTTCTCCCCTCTCATGCTTTCTCTCTCTCTCTCTCTATCTCAAATAAATAAATAAAATCTTAAAAAGAAAAAAAGAAATAAAAAGAAAAGAAAGTTCCACGCAAATGGCCTCAGCTTTCGGATGTGGAAACAAGGCTCTCTTCTGGTAAAGTGCCAGGCTTCTATTTGCCAGTCAGAAGCTTACAACCCAGACGTACCTCTGTAGTTCCAGTTAGGTTCAGTTTTTTATTAAATACCCCTCTCCCACCCACCTACATTCTCTCTGCTGTTACTTGACTTTCCTGTGGTTCTCATGATTTGACCTAAGCCAGGCTCTCAGTCGCGAGGTGTCTCTGTGGAAGGAAGTGGGGTATGAACGGTAAACAGTAATGCAGACCCCTCCCCCACCACCTGCTCTCGTTACGTCAGGCTTATCTGGGCCAAGGTCTGTGTGGCCAGAGGATTGACACCCAGGCAGATGTCACTTCTTTCTCTGTGGGGTGGGAGGTGAAAGGTGGCAGGGGAACGTAAATCTTATATCTTATTTGGGCTTGTCCTTCTCAGTATGTTATTTTTCAAGGGGCGATACTTTCACTTATTTTGTCTCTTAGAGGAAATCTTTTTTTTTAAATTATTGTTATTTTTTAAGATTTCATTTATTTATTTGACAAAGAGAGACACGGTGAGAGAGGAAACACAAGCAGGGGGAGTGGAGAGGGAGAAGCAGGCTTCCTACGAAGCAGGGAGCCCGATGGTGGGGACTAATCCCAGGTCCCTGGGATCATGACCTGAGCCGAAAGCAGAGGCTTAACAACTGAGTCACCCAGGCGCCCCAGAGGAAATCCTTTGGGAGTAGAAATGGAGGAGCTCCTGGGTGACTCAGTCCTTAAGCTTCTGCCTTTGGCTCAAGTCATGATCCCAGGGTCCTGAGATCAAGCCCCACGTGGGGCTCCCTGCTCAGCGGGAAGCCTGCTTCTCCCTCTTCCACTCGCCCTGCTTGTGTTCCCACTCTTGCTGTGCCTCTCTCTCTCTGTCAAATAAATAAATAAAATATTTAAAAGAAAAAAAGGACTAGGAGTGGAGCGTGGAGGGGGTAGGGTAGCCGAGGCAGGGGCGGGGTAGGGGATGGAGGGAAGAATCTGGGAAGCCCTTCTCTGCCGCAGAGCCTCACAAATCCCAGCCCGACCTCCCTGCGCCCCAGTGTATCCCATATGCAGTGTTGCTGGAGGCCCTGGCCCTGCGTAACGTGCGGCAGCTGGAAGACCTTGTCATCGAGGCGGTGTACGCCGACGTGCTCCGCGGCTCCCTGGACCAGCGCAACCAGCGGCTGGAGGTTGACTACAGCATCGGGCGGGACATCCAGCGCCAGGACCTCAGTGCCATTGCTCGAACCCTGCAGGAGTGGTGAGACCCGGGTCCTGGCCCTGTGCCTTCTCTTCTCGCACCGGCAGAGGGGGAGGGCTGGGCTGGGCTGCAGAGGCGAAGTCCCAGAGGATGAAGGGAGAGCCGCTCGTTCCTCCCAAAGCTTCTGAGGGCCGAAGGGAGCAGAGGAGGGTCTGGCGGGGTGGGGGAGGGCGGTACTCTTGAGAGGTTCCTCAGGGGGGTGTTGGATCCTCACTTGCCTTAAGCTGGATTCATCCTATGGGTCTGTAAGCAGCACTGCCTGTGGGCCCTGGGTCTCGTCCATTTCCGTATTTCTCTTTGTGTTCTTGTCTACCTTCAATGTACTTTTTTTTTTCTTCTCTCCAGCACCTACCCAGTGTCGTTTTTAGTTCCTCCTCTCACGTGTTGCACGTTACTCCGGGCACATCCCATACCTGTCTTAGGGTGTCCCCCCACCCCCCCACCGCCACGCCCCACCCTGAGTGCCTTTGTGGCTCCTGGGACTGTTGTCGCATGTGGTTTCCGGGTGCCGTGGCGGGGGTCCCTAAGTCAGGCAAGGGGTTTGCGTGCAGGGTGTTCTGAGTCCGTCTGTCGCGGGGGTGCGGTCACAGCCTCCCGCTGACGCACGTCCTCTCCTGACGCTCGCAGGTGTGTGGGCTGCGAGGTGGTGCTGTCAGGCATCGAGGAGCAGGTGAGCCGCGCCAACCAGCACAAGGAGCAGCAGCTCGGCCTGAAGCAGCAGATCGAGAGCGAGGTGAGCGGGCAAGGCACCGGCCCGGACCCAAGCTCCTGAGCTCCTGCAGCCAGGGCCATTTGTCCTGTACGGGGTCGGGGGTCGGGACCGCGCTGTAGCAAACACGAGATTGGCAGGGCCTGTCCAATTCCAGAACATTCCTTATGGTCCCGTTTCTTTCATCCGGGTAGGTGGCCAACCTTAAAAAAACCATCAAAGTTACGACAGCAGCCGCCGCCGCAGCTACATCTCAGGACCCTGAGCAGCACCTGACTGAGCTGAGGGAACCCGCCCCTGGCACCAACCAGCGCCAGCCCAGCAAGAAAGCCTCAAAGGGCAAGGGGTGAGCCAATGTGGCAGGAACCGCTGGCTTCCGGGGTGTCCTGCTTTCACTTCAGAGACCTGGCTGTCCTTACCCCTTTAGTCACTTGCATGGGAGTAGACGTGGGGGGAGCCCACAGTGGTGAGGGGATTGCCTGCAGCCTCTCTCTCTCTCTTCCCCTTGCCAGACTCCGAGGGAGCGCCAAGATTTGGTCCAAGTCGAACTGAAGGGACTGTCGTTTCTTCCCTGGGGATGCGGGGTCCTAGCTGCCTGCCTGTCCTTTAGGACTCCTCAGAGAGCCTTCCTGTGCCCCTGGCCAGCTGATAATCCTAGGTTCATGACCCTTAACCTCCCTCTTCTCTCCCTGAGCCCCAAGCATAGATCACACCTTCTCTAGGGAGGAGGCAAGTACAAGTCATGTTTTTATTGGTACTTTTGCTTTATGTGACTTTATTATGTGTCCCATTGTCTCCCTTCCCCTCCCTGCCATGCTGTCCTCCTGTTTCTTTAAAACGGGGGTGGGAAGGGGCAGCGTCTGTCCCCGTTTATTATCTGCCCCGGAGTGGGTGGGGCTGCCTCTTCTCCAGCATAACCCACACGTGTTTCTTGTCGGACCACCCCGTGCCTGCATGCCTGACCCCCGGTTTATACTCCTCGCCCCCCGCCTGTCTGGGCAGCATCTGAA
Organism: Nasua narica; assembly: GCA_028533885.1. Taxonomy (NCBI): domain Eukaryota; kingdom Metazoa; phylum Chordata; class Mammalia; order Carnivora; family Procyonidae; genus Nasua; species Nasua narica. Next base: position 35,064,777 of record CM052807.1, read on the forward strand.
GCCGTAGGGCTTCCGCCTTTATTCCCACCCGGAGAATCCTGGGAGCCAGTCTGCCATTCTGGGAGTCACTAGACACTTTCATCCTAGAATCGTGTCCCACTACAGTTGTTTCCTTTCCTCTCTCCTCCCCTTGGGTCCTGGGAATGCTGCTGCTTCAATGACCCCAGAGCCGAAGAAGGGCAGCCGTCTCTTGAGATGTTGAGAGATGGCTCTTTCTTAGCCCTGGCTATCTTGAAAAGCCTGATGGCAATCCTGGAAGGATTTATACTTCCTTTTGTGAGTTTGGTGGGGAAGGGAAGGGGATATAGATTGTATTAAAAAAAAAAGTATATATACATATATCTATATATAACATGAAACAGAAATAAATCTATGAGAAGTCTATCTACAAACATGCCCGGAAATGGGTATCTTCTGTCTTTGATACGTGCGGATGGGAAGAAGCCTCATTGTCCGTCCACTCTAAAGCAAAGTGCTGGAAAAAGAAGAGAACCAGGCACTGGGGGCTGAGGCCTGGCCTAGGAGCCGGGACACCTAAATCTTGAGTCGTGTGACTTTTGGACAGGTTGCTCGGGATCCCAGCACTCAATCAGAAGCAGCAGATATTTGCTGAGCACCAACGTATGCAAAGCACTAGACGTGCAAAATGACCATCGCTGGGCCTGCTCTCAAGGAGCTGGAATGCGGCCTGTTGCCTTCCTTCTTACAGAATTATAAGGGGGAAGAGTTGATAACCTTCAGGTGTTGCATCAGAAGCACACAGCACTCCAAGATCTGCAGGAAGCAGCGGCAGGCTCCTGTCCACCGTCCGAGGCAGAGCTTCCCGTGCTAGGACGATTGGTCTCCTTGGTCTAGGGCACTGCTGTGCATCTCTTTAGAATCGGAAAGCTCTAGTGTAAGGGACAGTTGGCCACTCCCCCGTTCCCCACTTGCACGGGACGCGGCTGCCTCCTGAGAGTCCCAGTGTTGGCTGAGCTGCTCCCAGAGGTTGTGTTCTTCTCTAGGTGGAGATTTAGCACAGACTACTCTTTGTGGGTGCTAAAGGTCTCAGTCACAGAACTAGAAAGTGGGGTGGGATCCTGTGGTTTTGATTAGAAGTGGGCTGGGCGAGCCTCTTGTTTGGAGGGGCCGTGGAGACTTCCTGGGCCAACTGGGAGTTGACGCTTCTGGCTTCTCGGTTTAGCTTTGCTCTCAACAAGCTTGTTGAGCCTGTTTCATCTTGGTTCTGTCTCTACCTCTGCGATAATCCCCTTTTTCCTCCCATACCCTTCAATGTGTAGAAGTTGCCAATTCCTGGCACTTTGAACCTGTTTCCCTCCCCTCCCCCCGCATACCCCTTCCTTTCCCAACCTTTCACTTGAACTTAATATCTTATTTTCTTGGAAGCTATTTCAGCTAATGGCTCCATAACTTCTCTGAGCTCTCTAGTTCCAAGCCTCCAGTGGATGGCTCCAAAGTCTAAGTGTGGGCTGAGTTGGGACTGCCTGGCTTACGTTAAGCCCAAAGGGGGAGGGAGACCATTCACATGTCCCCAAGGACACGCAAGGTCAGTTTGTCTTCAACTTAGAAGGACGGGGCTCTTGTTGGATTAGAAGGAGCAGATTATTTGGGGGCTCAGTTTTTGAGCATGAAACTTGGTTCAGGATTTAGAGATTGCATGTGCGACCATGGCACATCAGGGCATCAGAATATTTCCAACCAAGAATCTTAACCCCCATGGGCACATTCTTACACACTGATCCCCTGGGGTACAGCAGGCTTAAGTGGTCTACGGCTGGACCACTTTGGGAAGAGGAAGAGGAAGAGCACTTGCCTTTATGAGAATTCAGAGTTCGTGCCCATGAAACCCGTGACACTTAAAAGACTAAGCCAAATTGTCTGAAGCTAAAATCAGCAACTGGACCGGTGTAAATCTTTATGCACAAGAGCAAAGACAATGTCTACAGTCAGTATTCATGAAATCCTGTTGAAGAGCAATTGGGAATTCTCTGTTTAGATGTGTTTTCCAACAAGGATGGGTAGAAGGGAGCTTTGGGCAGTCTAGGCCATGTATTACCTATCTAATATGGTGTAACAAATTACCCTAAAATTCAGTGGCTTAAAAATAACACATTGATTATCTCATTTCCTCTGGTCCAGGAATGTGGGCCCACTGTTTTTCGCCTCAGGGTCTCTCGTAAGGCTGCAGTCAAAGAGTTAGCTGGAGCCATGTCATCTCAAGCTTCCAATGGGAAGGACCTCTTTCCAGCCACACTCAATGTATCAGCAGGATTCCCTACCTCGTAGGTGGCTGGACTAAAGACCTCATTTCTGGGCTGGCTGTTGATCAGAGGCAGCCCAGGCAGCCCCCTCCATCAAAGCAAGAGCCAGAGACACCACATCGGGAAAGCAGAATCAGTCTTGTAACCTAATCATGGAAGAGGTATCTTAATCACTCTTATAAGTCACCAGGTCCAGCCTAGTGACTGTCAGAAGGCAGGGATCTCTGGAAGCCATATCGGAAGCTCCTACTACAGGCAGTGTTTCTGTGGGCCACCAGCATCAGAACCATCAGGGGAGCTTTTGAAAATCCATATTCCTGGACCCCGCTCCCAGGGATATATAACTGGGAAAAATATAACTGGGAAATATATAATAATTATAACTGGGAAAATATAACTCCCTACTGAGTTAGAATCTCCAGGATGTGTACCAGAAATATGCCTTCACTGTCCTCATTGACTCAGCTCTGAGCTGAGAAGTCCCATTTATATAAGCAGACTTGCTCAGATTAGTGCCACATTGGATCAGCTGAGAAGGCTTCTACTGCAGGGCCTTGGAGGACGGGTATGGGGGCCCCCGGGCCATCCTCTGGAAGAGAAGGATGTGCAAAGGTGAAACTTTGCATACAGGACAAGAGAGAGGACTTGTCTACCCTTTGAGGTTCTTAAGTATACGGTTAAGTAAGTAAAAGTGTGATAAGTGCTAAGAAGTATAGGGTGACATGAAAGCGTGTAAGAGGGCTCTACATCTCACCTGGGGTGAGGAAAGCCTTCTTCAAGGATGTGACATTCCAAATGAAGCTAGACGCCCAAGTGGCAGTTAGCCTGACACAGGAAGGGAGGATGAGCATTCTGGGTGGGAAGAACAGTGAGTGTGATGAAAAACACCAGGCAGCAGAAAGGCTTCATCCTGTGACCTACTGCCTCTCCCCTAATAAATGCATAAATTTGGGGAACGGAGCAGGGAATAGAATTTTATACTTTAAATGTTCATTTGTCTCTTCAATGAGTTGGTAAATGCATCTTGAGTGAAAAATCTGAAATAATATAACCCTAATGTGTATGTTATACTTCTTGGTATTGGAGTTCTGGGTGATTTTTATCTTTGTGCCTATTTCTGTCCACGCATCTTTTTATGATCGTTTAAGACTAATATCAAGTGCTCCCTACAGTCAAACATGATGCTAAGTGCTTTACGTATCTAAACTCACTTAATCCATACAACAACCTTCTGAGGTTGATACCACTATTATCCTCTTCAAAAGATGACAGAAGAGGTACAAGGAGATTATGTAACATGCTCAGGACCACACAGATTATGGATGGAGTAGGCGCACCCCATCCCCACCGCTCCCAGTGCTCCTGGACGGAATGCGTGGGGCAACTCACTGAGATCGCAAAGAAGTAAATGGTAGCAAGGAGAAAGAAACCAGAATTTGACGTTCCGTGAAACCAGTGGTGAGTTTGCCATTGCCCCCCCCCTCCATTAGTGCCCAGAGCGGATTCAGGGGTGGCCCTAAACCCGGAATTGTGCATCAGCCGTGAGCTGAAAGAGCTCCTCTTGAAGCCATCTATTTATTGCAGGTCTGAGGAACCGGAAAGGGACTCCTAAGGGTCAGAGAATAGGGGCATCTCGTGTTGTTTTTTTCCTTCTCTCCCACTTCTAGCCCAGGGCAGTACCATGGTGGTGTATAATGGTGCATAATGGGGCTGCAGTCTCGAGAGTGTGAAGCAAATCTCTCTCCTTTTTTCCCTTTGTTTCTTCTCTGGATGCTTAGCCCAGACACCAAGTGGGAAATGCTCAGCAGAGTAGAGAAACTAAAGCCCCTCCCCCCTTTTTTTTGGCCCACGGATTGGGCAAGGAAGACCCAGAGAATCAAAGTGTCAGGGAGATCAGAGAGGAGGGAAATCTAGAGTCCCGCAGACTTGTGTGTGAACTCCTGGGCTCACCTCCAATCTGCACAAGCACGGATCTGACCTTAAGCATGTTACCAAAGCTTTATGAACTGAGCTACAGGGTGGACCACTGTCCAGGTCTCACTGACCGCTGGGTGGCACACATATGGGACTGATGTGGATAGCCCCACAAACTGAAAATTGAACTGATGTTGGAGCCACAATCCAAAGAAGGTAGGTTGCTGCATGAACCAAACCTGCTCAATTGCCTGCTTAAAAAAAAAAAAAAAAAAAAAAAATCCCGTTAGGTTTTTTTTTTTTTTTTTTTTTTTTTAGGATTTTGTTTATTTATTTGACAGAGAGAGAGATCACAAGTAGGCAGAGAGAGAGGCGGGGAGGCAGGATCCCTCGCTGAGCAGAGAGCCCGATGCGGGGCTCGATCCCAGGACCCTGAGACCAGGACCTGAGCCGAAGGCAGAGGCCCAACCCACTGAGCCACCCAGGCGCCCCTCCTGTTAGGTTTTTAATGAGATCCAGAGTCTGAAATGATATTTGAAATATCCAGGATACAATCTAAAATTGCCCAGCATACAAAGAACTGTCTAGAGAAAAAACCACCAACACCAACATGACAGAACTGTTGGAATTTAAAGCAAAGACTTCAAAGCAGTTAGTATAACCACACTGGAAGAAGAAAGGGAGACTGCTTTTGAAACAAAAGGTAAGATGGAAAGTGTAAGCAAAGAAATAGAAGACCTAAGGAAAAGTCAAATGGAAATTTTAGAACTAAAAAGTAGGAGTAAAATATTCACTGGAGAGCAGAATGGAGATGATAGAGGAGTGACTTTGAAGATAGTCAATATAAATTATGCAATCTAAACAAATAAAAAAGATAGACAAAACAAAACAGAATCTCAGGCGCCTGTGGAACAAGACTAAAAGGTCTAACGTTTGTATCAACAGAGTCCCAGAAGGTGAGGAGAAAAAGTATGAAATAGAAAAATTATTGGAAGTAATCATGGCTAAAATGGTCCCAAGTTTGGCAAAAGACAAACACGAATTCAAGAAGCTGGGTGAAGAGCAAACAGAATATACTCAAGTCTGTGACCAGACTTAATAATCAAATTGCTGAAAATAAAAGACGTAGAAAAATATCCACAGAACATCCAGAGAAAAATAACCGATTTCATATAAGGGAACAATGACTCAGATTATTGCAGATTTCTCATTAAAACTATGAAGCCAGAGGAACTGGAATCACACTGAAAGTGCTGAAAGAGGGACGCCTGGTTGGCTCAGCCAGTGTCTGCCTCCAACTCAGCTCATGACCTTGGAGTCCCGGGATTGGATGGAGCTCCCTGCCCAGCGGGGAGCTGGCCCTCCCCCTGCTTGTGCGAGATCTCTCTCTCTCTCAAGTAAATAAAATCATTAAAAAAAAATTTCTATGACCAGTGAGATTGTCATCCAGAAGTCAATGTAAAATAAAGACATTCTTCTGTGAAGGAAAGTATAATGATTTGTCACTAGCGGAGCCCCTCTAAAAGAAAGACTAAAGGGGGTGCCTGGGTGGCTCAGTGGGTTTAAGCCTCGGCCTTCAGCTCAGGTCATGATCTCAGGGTCCTGGGATCGAGCCCCGCGTGGGGCTCTCTGCTCCTGCTTCCCCCCCCCCCCCGCCTGCCTCTCTGCCTACTTGTGATCTCTCTCTCTGTCAAATAAATAAACAAAATCTTTAAAAAAATAAAAAAGAAATAAAAGAAATGCTAAAGAAAGTTTTTCAGACAGAAGAGAAACGGTGACCGAGGAAACAGGACATCGAGAAGGAAGAGAAACAGAAATTGTAAGTATAGATTGTTCTCCTAAGTTCTTTAAAATGTTTATAACAGGGGCGCCTGGGTGGCTCAGTGGGTTAAAGCCTCTGCTTCAGCTCAGGTCATGATCTCAGGGTCCTGGGATCGAGCCCCGCATCGAGCCCCGCATCGGGCTCTCTGCTCGGCAGGGAGCCTGCTTCCCCCTCTCTCTCTCTCTGCCTGCCTCATCTGCCTACTTGTGATCTCCCTCTCTCTGTTAAATAAATAAAATCTTTAAAAAATAAAATAAAACGTTTACAACAATCGAAAGTAAAAATTATAAAACTATGATGGGGTTTCAGCATTTGTGGATACCTATGACAACAACAACATAAAGGAGAGACAATACAGGGACTGAACGTGGTGGTAAAGTCTACATTTAACCTGCAGTAGTGAAGTACAGATTCTAAGTGGACTACGGTAAGTGTGGATTTTATAATCCCGAGAGCAAGGGTTAGTAAGCCACATGCCCTGGGCCAGAACCAGCCCACTACCTGTTTTTGTAAATAAAATTTTATTGGAAAATCATTATGGCTGACTCACTTACATATGATCTGGGGCTGCTTTCACACTACGGGACCGCAGCACGGGAGGTTAGTTTGGGGATTCTTTGTTATTTGTTTTTTGTTTTTCAGTTCCAGCATAGATAACGTGTCGTGTTACCTTAGTTTCAGGCGTACAATATAGCGATTCAACCATTCTATACGTCACTCAGTGCTCGTCATGATAAGTGACCCCTTAATCCTCTTCACCTCTTTCACCCATCCCCCAACCACCTCCTCTGGTCATCACCGGTTAGTTCTCCATAGTAAGTGTCTGTTTCTTGGCATCTCTGTCTCTCTGGCTCTGTCTCTCTCTCTTTCCTTTGGTCATTTGTTTTTGTTTTTTTTTTTAATTCCACATATGAGTATTGTTTCTCTCTCTGACTTATTTTGCTTATTTTAATACTCTCTAGCCCCATCCTTGTCATTACAAATGTCCAGATTCCATTCTTTTTTATGGCTGAATAATATTCCATTGTGTATATATACCACATTTTCTTACCCATTCATCTGTTGATGGACATTTGGGCTACTTCCATAATTTGGCTACTGTAAATAATGCTGCTATCAATATATGGGTGTATGTATCCCTTTGAATTAGTGTTTTTGGTTTTTTGGGTAAATACCCAGTAGTGTTATTACTGGATCATAGGGTAGTTCTATTCTTAACTTTTATTTTATTTTATTTTATTTTATTTATTTGACAGAGAGAGAGAGATCACAAGTAGGCAGAGAGAGGGGGAAGCAGGTGACCATGTCTTTTTTTTCCCTAAAGACTGTATTTATTTATTTGACAGAGAGGAGAGGGATCACAAGTAGGCAGAGAGGCAGGCAGAGAGAGAGGGTGGGGGAAGCAGGCTCCCTGCTGAGCAGAGAGCCCGATGTGGGGCTCGATCCCAGGACCCTGAGATCATGACCTCTCTCTCTGTGTCAAATAAATAAATAAAATCTTTTTTTTTAAGATTTTATTTATTTGAGAGAGAGAGAGAGAGATCACAAGTAGACAGAGAGGCAGGCAGAGAGGGGGAAACAGGCCCCCCGCTGAGCAGAGAGCCCGATGTGGGGCTCGATCCCAGGACCCTGAGACCATGACCTGAGCCGAAGGCAGAGGCTTTAACCCACTGAGCCACCCAGGCACTCCAATAAATAAAATCTTTAAAAAAAGGAAAAAAAAAGATGTGGAGAGAAGTAAAAGACAAACTACAGAGTGGGGAAGGATTGTTTGCAAATACTATTTAACAAAGGACTTCTCACCAGAACAGATAAAGAACTCTCAAAATTCAACAGGAAGGAAATAAAGAGCCCAATTTTGAAAAATGGCAGGAAGACTGAAGCAGACACTTCATCAAAGAGGCTGTAAGGTTGGCAAATAAGCGATGAGATGCTCAATATCATTAGTCACTAGGGAGATAAAAATTAAAACCATGACAAGATATCTATTAGAATAAATAGAAGAACACCTACACACTTAATAGAACGGGTAAAATAAAATAAAAACTGACCATACTAACTGCTGGGAAGGATGTAAAGCAAATGGGACTCTTACATTGCCTGTGGGAATGCAAAATGGTGCAGCTAAATATGCACTTACCATATGACCTGGCGGTCCCACTCCATTTCATTCCTAAAGAAATTAAGATATGTACATACAAATACATGTGCACTAATGTTTATAGCAGCTCTGTTCCTAATTGCCCCCAAACTAGAAACTAGAGTATCCTCAGACAGGTGAATGGATACACAGACTATAAACTATGTACACACAGAATACTACTCAGCAATAAAAAGGCGTAAACTGTTAATACATGCAACAACACAACTGAATCTCAAAGGCATTATGCTGAGTCAAGGAGCTACTCTCATCTATGATTTCATTCTATGACATTCTGGAAACGGCAGAATTATAGCAACAGAGAACGAATTGGTGATTGTCAAGGTTAAGGTTGGAGGAAGGGTATGACTACAAAGAAGAGGCAGGAGGGTGTTCAGGTTGATGGAAATGTTTGGATGCTGATTACGGGGGTGCTTACACAAATCCGCATGTGTTAAAACTCACCAAACAGTACACACACACACACACACACACACACACACACACAGAGCAATTTTTTTTAAAGATTTTTTTTTTTTATTTGACAGAGAAAGCGAGAGACGGAACACAAGCAGAAGGAGTGGGAGAGGGAGCAGCAGGCTTCCCACCAGCAGGGAGCCTGATGCGGGCTCGATTCAGAACCCGGAGATCGTGACCTGAGCCGAAGACAGACACTTAACGACTGAGCCACCCAGGCGCCCCGCCCCCACATAGCAATTTCACTATATGCTTTAAAAAGATACAATATTTAGGGGCACCTGGGTGGCTCAGTGGGTTAAAGCCTCTGCCTTCAGCTCAGGTCATGGTCTCAGGGTCCTGGGATCGAGCCCCACATCGGGCTCTCTGCTCAGCGGGGACCCTTCTTCCCTCTCTCTCTCTGCCTGCCTCTCTGTTTACTTGTGATCCCTCTCTGTCAAATAAATAAATAAAATCTTTAAAAAAAATAAAAAGATACAATATTTTAAAAACAGACATACTGGGCCACTGGCTTTCATCATCTGAAATATGGTGTTATTACTTGAGTAAATTTTAATGTAAATTAAAAGTTTTTACAAATCAAGAAATGGTTTGAGGGACCCCCCATGGTGAATCATTCTTTTTTTTTTTTTTAAGATTTTATTTATTTGACACAGAGAGAGAGAACACAAGTAGGCAGAGAGGCAGGCAGAGGGGGGGGGGGGGAAGCAGGCTCCCCTGCTGAGCAGAGAGCCCGATGTGGGGCTCGATCCCAGGACCCTGAGAACATGACCTGAGCTGAAGGCAGAGGCTTTAACCCACTGAGCCACCCAGGCGCCCCTGAATCATTCTTTATAGCGGATTGGTATCATTTGTGTCAATCTGAATTTTGAGTCCCAGCTCTTGGAGGGGTGCTAGGGAGCTAGCTGCGTGGTGTGCAAGCAAGTCACCT
>CM052807.1:35074821-35103455 GCA_028533885.1 Nasua narica
CAGCACCCCGGGCCCCTCGGGCGCACTCCCCTCCTGCCATGCCAGCTGTGGCCCCACAGGCTCTCCCCAAGGATGGAGGCCGGTTGGGACGCTGCTTAGGAGAACAGCTACTCAAGGTCTTCCCTCCCCAGCTTCTAGCAGCCTCGCCTGGATCCCACCTCTCCTATCTGAAGACCCCCGTGACGTCTAAGAGGAAGAGAAGTCAAGGCTACTTTTTTCTTATGCCTATCCCAACTGGAATGGGCTGGGAGAAGGAGTGCTTGGCCCTTGCGGCTCCCTCAGCCCTTGGGAGGACCCAGGCCCGGGCCTGGGAGCATCAGGTGGGGCAGGTGTGTGGAATATTTAAGTGGACTCGGACTACGTGGGCTGGGAGACGGAAATACTGCGTCCTTCTTGTGGATCAGCCCCTGGTTCTCCAGGTAACTGGGTAAGTGGTGACTTGGGCTTTGGATTGCAGAGAGACAGAGGAAGGGGGTATAGGCTAAAGGGTATTAGTAGGACCCAAGGCTCTCTGTCAGCCAAGGATAGAGAACATCCCAAACTGCTAGCAGGGCCGGGTCAGAGTGGCCCAAACATTTGTTTCTACTTGTTAGTCTGTAAAGTTGAGGCATAATGGGGCGCCTGGGTGGCTCAGTTGTTAAGTGTCTGCCTTTGGCTCAGGTCATGATCCCAGGGTCCTGGGATCGAGTCCCCCATTGGGCTCCCTGCTCTCTCTGCGTGCCATTCCTCCTGCCTGTGCTCTCTTTCTGTCAAACAAGTAAATAAAATCTTAAAAAAAAAAAAAAAAAAGGAGCAAGACAGAATAATCAGGGAGAAATCAGTCATTTATATCCGCTAGACTGTGTCCAATGCTTTCTCTGTACTGACACAGATTTCTCACGGCTCTGAGGTATGGACCCATGTCCCCAGTGCCATCGGCGCCTAGAAAGGCCCATTTTACAAAGTGGGAAGCTGAGGTTGAGAGAGTCAGAATGTCTCCGTCATAGCTAGGTGGCAGAGCGGGTCTCGCTCACGCCAGGCTGTAGTCATCATTCCGCTCCTCTAGATAATTCAGTCTCCCACCAAGTACCGGCCATGCGGGAAGTAATGTGACGACTCTGACCACGGTCCCCGGACCTTGGGCCAAGGGCTGAGGGGATGGCTGTTGTGGAGGAGGCCGGGTCCTCCCTGGGGAGAGCTGACCAGAAATGAAATGTCAGCCTCCTTCCTGAGGGTTCCTTCCCTCTCTGTCCCCTGGCCCCAAGCCCACAATGGCAGACAGGTCAGGACGTGCCAGGGGTACCCTCCCTCGGTGGCTGCTGCTGAGTTCCCACAACCTATCCCTACTCACAACTAGTCCCAGGCCCTAGGAACGAGTGCTGGGCTGAAGGGTGGCGGGGGTGAGAATGAGTTCCCGTGTCTGAAAGCCAGGACCTCCTCGGGAGAGCTTGTGAAACACCGGGTTGGTTCACCTAGACTGAGATCAGGGCAACCCTTGCCCTGCTCCGTGCCCGTGAGTGTGGGCACTGTGACTGAAATCCCGGGTGGCAGGTCCGGCATGGACTGTAGCCTGAGGTTTTCTAGATAGTAGGGAACTTCGGAGCTGAGGTCCAGGGAGGTGGAGGACCCACCCAAGACCGCTTGGCCAGGTTGGTGGCGGAGGCGAGGACCCACCCTCTGGCCTCCTTTATGGGGTTGGCGCTCTTTCAACGCCACCTCAGGAGACTGAGGAGGGCTGCTCCCACTGCCCGAGGAAGTAAATCTGTGTCTATTCGGACAGAGCCCAGGGGCCCCTGAAGCTGAGGGCTGTGCTCACTTTGAGTCCCGTCATCTGCAATTCAGCAATCCAGGTGGAGACGAATTGTCTCTGCAGGCGACCCCTCCACTAAAGTTCGCACTGCGCCACTTCGCTTTTACAAAAGCCCAGCATTGATACCGGTTTGGGCTGACACAGAGAAATATGGATTTTTGCCTTTATGAGACAAAGTGGAAACAGCTCTCAGGGTTTCTTCCGTGGCAAGTTAGAGAGGTGGCCCGACTGAGCTCCTGCCCCCGGAGCTCCGCTCGGCTCCCTGCCTCCAGTCTAGCCTTGGAACTGTCTGGGAGCTCTATTTTGTGTGAACCTTAGCGAGATGGTTTCGGCAAAATTCAAGACGTTGTATTTCAGGTCTGGGAATGCTCAAGAACTTTTCCACGGCAGTTAATGGTAATCAGTTCGCTTTATGCCATTTTAGCTTATGAAAGGTTTCGCAGGAACACTCTGCTTTTGGATAGTGGGGGGCGGGGTACCCGTATGTTTGACTTCTGAGATTCCTGGGTTCTTTTAGCCACAGGGTTGGTTCTCTTAACCCTGCTCACGCCTCTTCACCAGCCCTATTGAATGAGCTTTGGCACCTGCCCCGAGATAGGAAGTCTGTGCCTGGTTGTCGCACTCGGCTTCATCCCTCCGCACATTCAGCAGCTAGATGGGTCTCTGGAATCTGTTTCCTCACAGAGGACACGGGAAAGGTCCTCCCTTCCTTTTTTTTTTAAAGATTTTATTTATTATTTGACAGAGAGATCACAAGTAGGCAGAGAGGCAGGCAGAGAGAGAGGAGGAAGCAGCTCCCTGCCGAGCAGAAAGCCCGATGCGGGGCTCGATCCCAGGACCCTGAGATCATGACCTGAGCCAAAGGCAGAGGCTTTAACCCACTGAGCCACCCAGGTGCCCCAGGTCCTCCCTTCCTTGAGAAGAGCCAGAGGCTTGAGTTGTTTGTGTGTGTACAGTGTGTGTTTTCTGGGTAAGCTCTTCGGCCAATGTGGGGCCTGAACTCACGACCCCAAGGTTGAGAATCACGTGCTCTACTGACTGAACCAGCCATACGCCCGTTTTGGTTTTTTTTCCACTTTGATTTACCACAGACTAAAAAGAACCGAAGATTTTTATAAAGAAGAAACCATCATCAGCCCCTTACGAGCACTGACCATCATTAAGTAAGTTCCCAAGAACAGAGTGACCCGTTTGGCCGAGCCAGGTCAAGCCGGAGCGAACATCTTGAGAAATCTGAGCACCTCATGCCCTTCCAGCACCGCTCAGGTTCCAGATTAGTTTCCTTCTCTGGTCTCCTTCCCGGGGCTCAAATTCTCAACAACTGAGGGAGGGCCTGTGAGGAAGGCCTGTGCCTTCCTGCTCGGTACCACAAGCATTCCTGCCCATAGCCCAGGAGCCAAACTGTGCCCGAGGGTCAAGGGACAGCAAAATCCTCAGGCTCCTAGGAGACCTGCCCTGTGCTCCCCCGGACGTGTGAAGTGAGTGACAGCAAACGCGAGGGAGACAGCCAGCAAGGCCGCTGCCAGTGTTTTCACCCACTCGCCCTAGGCCCGCTGACTTCCGCGGCTGCTTCCCACCTGCCAGGCTCTGACGGTCCCGCTGTCGTTACCACCGAGGTACTGGGCTTGAACTCAGGTTAAGAAGCCCACACGTGGAGACAGAGGGAAGGTAAGAAGGGGACCGGGAGACAGGAGGGTTGAAATTGAACAGGGACAAGATCAAAAGTAAAGCCAGAATTCTACTTGGTCTTTTCTTTTTTTTTTTCCATTCTCCTTTATTCCATAAACACCTAGTTACAAGTTGCACAAATCAAAAAATAAAGGCAGAGAAAGGTGCAGGGAAGATTTCTGTGATGTGCGGGGGGCGGGGGTGGGGGGAGAAGGGAGGAAGGGTGGGGAGCCAGTCCTCTCCCTCCACACACAGCCCCGGACGAGGGCTATGGCCCCTGCAGGGGGATCTGAGGAGGAGGTGGGCAAAGATCCAGGGTAGCTGAGGGATGGAGGAAGCCCCTAAACCCAGAGCTCACCCCAAAAGGCCCTTCGATGCATGACAAGGGTAGAATGGGAAGGTGAGGAGGTTCGAAGATGGAGCAGCAAAATGAAAAATCAAGTTAGCAGATACAGGAGAAGTGGAGTCATCATGGTAGGGGGTTAAAGAAGGAAAAAGCAGGTAAAGGGGGGCAGTGAAGGGTTCTCCCTGAGACCCCCAGGGAGAGGTGGGGGCCAGCTTGCCTGTTAATTTAATATTAAATTGGGAGTGGGAGTTGGAAAGGAAAAAGTTATTCCAGGGGATGATTTCTCAGCCTCTCAGCCTGTACCTGGAAGGGGAAGAGAGAAGAGCACAGGTTAAAAGAAAGACAAATATAAAAGCCAGGGGTTGGGTTTAATCCCTTCTTCCGGGGAGAGCATTCTTCTCTTTCCAAACCAAAGAAAACTTATACCATCAAAGGCAGCATCTGCTGGGCACCCGGACTGCTGCTGCCTGGTGGCAGAGGCCTGGGCACAGGTCCGCTCCTCAACCCCCCTCCGTGCTCCACACCTCACCTACTCCTCCCCTCAGTACTTACGAGAGAGGCTGAGAGAGAGGCTGAGGGCCTAGGGCCCTCACCAGTCATAGCGGCGGGACTGTCGGGAGGGGGAGTCCTCAGGTCCCTGTATAGCCAGGCGGGGAGGCCCCTCAGCCCTTCGTCCCCCACCCCCTGAAGCCTCATGCCGTCGAAATTCCAGAGGGCGCTGTTGCCGGAATCGGGACGTCTCCCTCCGCCATTCATCATCAAACGCTGCGGCCTCACCTGAAGAGCACAGAGACCAGAAGTGACCACTTAAGTATATAGTCTGGCTTCTGGAAGCAGATGCAAGAGTGAGCCACAGGCTTCTAAGATGAAGAAACAGGGCAAAGGCTGAAAGTAGCATGTGTGGGGATATGTTGAGAGAGAGCAGCGATTTCTCTTCTTAGTATTTTGGGGTTCAATATGGTTCCACTAGCTAACAGCCAACAGTGATTCCAATATGGAAGCCACCAGCAGCCCTGAGTTAAGGGGCATCATCCCAGGCACACAATAAATATTTAGTAAATACCTGTTGACTTGAAAAAAAAAGAGAGAGAAAAAGGAGAAAGAAAAAAACTGATCCCGACAGTTGGCCCCTCCTTGGTGAGGACATTGCCGGCACCTGACTTAGCCCCTAAAGCCGACAAGGCTGGGGGGCTAAGAACTAGCTTTGCCAAGAAACTTGCCAAGTTTGCTAAGTTTGCCAAGAAATAGCTTTGCCAAGAAATAGCTACAGAGGTAGGGAGAGAAAGTTTCCATCGCCTAGCTCACAGGAACCGCACCGGGAGCTATGGGCCCAGGAGCGAGAAGGGTGACGGAGTGGGGAGGCAGACTCACTCTCGTCCAGGTTGATATAATCCTGCCGCTCCTCCTGGTCCCCCGTGCGGTGGTTTCGGGAGCGCTGGAGGATGTGGGCCCGGTCTCGGATGTGGTGCCCGATGGACATCTGCTCTAGCCCACTGTCCGAATCCCGGACGGTCCTCCGAGTCTCCCGGATCTGGGATGAGGCAGAACACAGCCCACTCAGCCACCCCCTCCGAGGCCCTGGCTACACCAAGCCAGGATGGACAGACTACCCACAAGCCGATCCTGAAAAAGGAAGCCGGGCTTTCGGTGTGTGTCATTGCGTTCTGCCTGCTCTGGGAAAGGAGAGGCCCTCCAACTCACCCCGCCTGGAGCCGAGCGCATCTCGGATGTCTCCTGGTAGACCTTCGGGGCCCCATCCCCGGTATTGGAGTAGGAGATGACAGTGGAGGATGAAAAGGTCTGGCAATTGCCTCCAGCCGTCATGTGTTCCTGAGGAGGGAAAGGTACCGCAGGCCTGAATGGCCCCTGTGGGGACGGGATCCCACACTTCAGCTGCCCGTTCCTGTCCCCAGCTTTCTCATGACGCGTGGGAACTGAGAAAACATCGGGGCTCATCAGCACCCCCAAATTCCTCGGAGACCAACAATAAACAACAGGGCCCAGAAGACACAGAGCCTTAATTGCACACTTCAGAAGACTGCTGCTGCTGCTTCCCACTCCGGCGCGAGCAGGCAAGGGAACCCAGTGGCCTCGGATTTCAGCCAGCTTGCGTCCTTCGCCAGCACACTCTTTCCCGCCCCTGCCTCGAGGACTCAGGTGCTGCCAGCCATCACTGAGAACAGACTGCAAAAGCGTTATGGGGCCAGAGCCTCACCATGTTCCCAATCATGTCGTTCATCATCCCAAACATGTCCATGAAGCCACCCGACTGCAGCAAAGAGATGGAAAACAGAGTCAGGAAAGCACAGGCAGCGCTCAGACGGTCTCCTTTAGACACCCGCTAGACAGACACGCGGCTGCACGTTCCCTCTCGCTTCTTCCTCCACACGGAGCAACTGCTCTGTCTCTTCATTAGCATGACCAGAATATGGAATGTTCTCTTTGTGTTCCCCTTTCTGTATTACTGCTGCCTTCCTCCACAGTCTCCACGGCTGCTCTGATCCAATTTTCTTTCTCCCAACTGTCCTATTTCCTCCTATCTTTAGGAAGCACACCCAAGGAAGCGGATTCCAACCTATAAAAGGGTTGGCCATAAAACTGTAAAAACAACAACAGCTATCTTTGTTTTGGCCCTTGATCTGCATCTGCAACCTCAGAAAGACAAACTTTGCAAGGCAATCACATTTTCCTACTAGGCATGGCTCCTAGAATGCAGGGATCAGTAAGTTGGCATCTTTAACCCACAGGATTCCTAGTGCACAACAGGCCCAGAGTTTTGGGAACACTATACCAAGATTCTAGGTTTACCCATAAGGCTATTCCAGGGAGCCACATTTGGAAATAACATCTAAAGGTATACAGTGTGTCTGAGAATGGAATGACACAAGGCCATCAGAACTCACCATTCCCAGCATCCCAAAGGGGGAGACAGCCCCAGCCTACAGGAAAACATAGAGAACAAATTAGATACCACGTCCTGTCTCGCTACAATCCCAAACCGAACCCATGGCCTCAGCTTTTTTCCCCATCCTCCTCTCTAAACAGGATCACAAAGCCCTTTTGCCAGACCCCCTCCCCCAGTCCTCAAAAAGATCATTCCACTTGCTAAGTTGGCTGAAGTGCAAGAAAACTCAAGGACCTTATTAGCCACCCTCGAGCATTTCTCTGGGTCTCAGGCATGTCACAGCACCATTACCTGCACCCTCCGGCTGGCAGGCCTGGTCCCAGGCATGTTGCCATCTGTGATGCTGAGGAAGGGGCTGTACCCAAATCCACCTGACAACATTCGGTTCATATGCTGGCGGTGAACAGCAAAGGGGTCCCTGTGGAGTGAGTGTGCAATGTGGATGGTGGAAGGGCCCAGCAGTCAACACCTCCCTCCCCCACAAAACGGAAAAGTCCCAGGGAAACAGTGGTACAGATGCTGGTTTCCTCTCTGAGTCTGTGCTGGAGCTGAGTATCCAGCTGGTTCCAGGCAACGCAAGCGATAAGAACCCAGACGTCTGTCTGAACTACTTAGAGACCCGAAGTGGAGTAGCATGAGCGCTCTAGAACAGGAGGGGGAGGGAATACTCACATCAGGAACATGGGATCCTCGGGCTCCACGTCCCTCATGAAGCGGAACATCCTGATTTTAGCTCCAGGGGGCTCCACACTGTAAAGATGTGGAGGCTCAGCTACTCGGAGGGAGCCAGGCTTTTGCACCGCCGGCTCAGTGTAGCGACTCTCAGAACACTGTCCCTTCCAAATGCTGTAAGCGAGCCCCGCAAACTCCAGTGAGACCCTTCTCCAGGTGGTGTTCGACACCACCCTCAAGGGAGAAAAGAGCTCTTCAAATCTCTCAAGGAGGGCCGTGGAAAATTTTTCCAAGCCTCGCAGTTTTCTGCCTCCCCCCCCCCCCCGCTCACAGCCATCCTCTCCCCAAAGCCCTGGCCAGAAGCCTGCCCCCCCACCTACCCCGACGCCACTGTTCCGGATGCGAATCCCGAGGGCTGGCCCTCGCTCCAGCAATGACCCCAACCACCTCGCCCCCTTTTTTACCCCCGGCCGCCGGTCTGGCCTCCCCGGGGCTGGCCTCACTATCCCCATCGCCCCAGTCCGCCGATCCCCTGGCCCCCGCCTCCCCGCCGGGCGAGCAGGAGCGGCGGGCCTAGCCCTCTCCCCTCTCCGCATCCCAGGCTCCCAGACCCCGCAGCCCCGCGGGCCCGCTCCCGCCCCGGCCCCGGCTGCCCGCTCGGCTCGAGCCTCACCGGTCCCCGATTCAGGCTCAGCGGCCCATCCGGCCGGTCTCGCTTCTCGGTGCGCTGCAGGATCGGGGGTTGCGGCCCGGGACGCGGGATTGGTCCGGGCTGGCTCTCCTCTGCCTCCCGCGCCGCCTCCTCCCACGGCTGCCACCTCCGTACCCCCCTCGGCCCACGGAGCCCGAACCAGGGCCAGGCCCGGACGGAAGTGACGTCACGATGGGACCGCCCGCCCCGGGGCCGGGCCCGCGGAGCTCCGCCCACTGGCGGGCCAGAGGAGAGTGCTGGGGCCCGCTCCCGGGGCGGCGGAGCGTGGGGCCGCGGGGTCCTCCGGGGACCACGGGAGGGCAGGCCTCATCACCAACCTGGATTGGGCTCTGTGGACAGGAAGGGGATCCCTGTGAGGGTGTGGGGGAAGAGCAGGGGCGCCCCTTCCTCAGCAGGGCCGGGGCGGGGGAGGGCGGTGCGGCACGCTCCCTCAGGGGAAGGAAGAGGACAAGGGACAGATTCCCATGGGGGGAGGGGCGGGCTCCCTGTGGGCGACGAGGTGGGGCGGATCCTGGGGGGAACATTAAGCAGATTTTCTAGCCGAGCGGCGTTCGGCCCGAGAGGGAGGAAGGGCGGCCGTTCTGCGGGGGAGGCGCTAAGAGCCAGTTCCATCGGAAGGAGGCGCGTTCCTAGCAGGGGCGGGGTCCTCGGAATGACGTAGAGGGGGAGGTGACAGTTCTGCCCCTGTCTAGCTCTGGCTTGGAGAACTCCGGCGGGGCCAGAGAGAATCCAGGTTGGGAGAGCAGGCCGCCAGGTGGCGCTCTTCGGCCAGGCTGGAACTACAGGTCTTCGGGACCCAGCGTTGGCGACGTTCCTGGACCCCTCAGTTACCCTGTGTGAAGGATCGTCTGGGCAGAGGTTGTCGTTCTGAAATCGTTTAGTTTAGTGCCAGTCTCTCCCCTTTCTTTTCTCTAACTGCTGTGTCCTCAAGAGCTCCCAGTCCCGCACTGATCTTTCTTGCCTCTAGTCAGGTAGCTAGGTCAAGGGTCTAAAGTTTGGGAGAAGAAAGGGGTGGAGAGCTCCACTAACCAGGATCACCCAGGGGCAGAGCTGAAATCAGACCCAGAAGACCCGACTCCAAGGCCAAAGACTGAAACTTTGACATACTAAATGTCTTGCATAAAATCTGGCCCAACTGGAGAGAAGGGCCCTCCCCCAGGGTGTCAGGGGAATTTGGCCTGTCTACTACGGACTTTAAACCCGACTCATCCAAACTCTAGCTCTCCCTGGTTCTTTACTCTGGCTGCTAGCCATTTTAGTGCTGCGTGGAGCCTGACATTGCCAGAGACTTGTTCCCAGTACTTCCCTTGGGGTGAAGGAGGAGGGGGTCTCTGGTGACGGGGAAAAGGTACTCGGAGCGGGGCTTCTCAGGTTTCTTTGGACTTGATCATTATTAAAGAGAGAAAAACAACAGTGGAGACAGAGTGGAAAAGATAATTTAGAAGGTGTCAGACTGGCAAAACCAAACAAAGATAAAGACAATAAAAGAAAGTTTGCTTCTCATTGATATTTCTGGGAAAGAGACTTAGTAAAATCTTTTCAATTTATTCTCCAGATCCTCTATCTCTGGACATCCCACCCTGCGACTGCCACTTTTCCTCTTGCCTCAAAGGCAGTATGACATGTGATCAGGTATTTTCTCAGGGACAGTTCTGTGGCCCAGACTTAACTAAGTGTGGTCCCTCACCTTCCAGCTTCTCCCTTCTCATTCCATTATGTCCAACCTTCACAGAATTGGATAGGAGATATGATTTAGCTTCTGGCCTCCTCCTTTTTTCTTTTTCCGTTACCTGGTACTGTCTACCTGCTGCCTTTAGGTGCCTAGAAACCTTTCTCCTCTTCCTTATAAAACTTAAGAATCAGGGGCACCTGGGTGGCTCAGTGGGTTAAAGCCTCTGCCTTCAGCTCGGGTCGTGATCTCAGGGTCCTGGGATCGAGCCCTGCATCGGGCTCTTTGCTCAGCGGGGAGCCTGCTTCCCCCTCTCTCTCTGCCTGCCTCTCTGCCTACCTGTGATCTCTCTCTCTCTATCAAATAAATAAATAAAATCTTTTTTAAAAAAAAAAAACACTTAAGAATCAGGGATTGGTCATATTTACCTTTGCCTGATTTTAAATCAGTGTATTACCGCTCCTAGGAGTATTTACAAATTACAACTTAAGCTTCTATGATAGAAGGCTCCAAACCTGGATGACTTTGTCTGAGGTTAAAAAGAAATTCTTGAACAGGTGGAGATAAGAAGGACGTGGAAAAGCTCATTTCCAGAGTCCCCAGAGACATGCCACATAGGCGACCATCTACTCCAAAAATGGAAGGAATGTGCTTTTACAAGTAACTTTTATGTCCCCCACAACCAGAGTTTGTGTCTGTCTCCCTTCTCCCCTCCCTTCCCTTTCCTGTCCATCCGTTCCTTCCTTCCTTCCTTCCTTCCTTCCTTCCTTCCTTCCTTCCTTCCTTCCTTCCTTCCTTTCTTCCTTCCTTCCTTCCTTCCTTCTCTGTCCAATGAACTTAACTCTGAAGAACAGAAATTTCTCCGTCACTGGAGTGTCCTGTATATGATAAGATGTAGGAGGGAGAGTGGGCCCTGCCAGGAGTGAGGTTTAGCACAAGTAGGATAGCATTTGGGGAAGGAAGAGAAACAATGTGGTTCTTACA
This sequence comes from Nasua narica, assembly GCA_028533885.1. Taxonomy (NCBI): domain Eukaryota; kingdom Metazoa; phylum Chordata; class Mammalia; order Carnivora; family Procyonidae; genus Nasua; species Nasua narica. Next base: position 35,085,567 of record CM052807.1, read on the forward strand.
CTCACTGCTCTGTCTGGTGGAGCCACAGTCAGAAAGTCCTTGCAAGAGTAGAGCTGGGCCAGGAAAGGGACCGTCTTTAGAGGAGAGGTCATACATTTGGGGCAATCCCAGAACAGATGGATATTGGAACAGAGTGGGGCTGGGGCAATGATGTGCAAGTTAGGGGACACTGCATTTCCTGCGTGGAGAGCCAAAGTGAATGGGTGTGACTGAGTGTATGTACGTATGTATGTATGTACATGTATGGGCATATGTCTTGGGGAAGAAAGAAAAAGCTGGAAAATTAGTGCTAAGGTGCTGTAGGTAGAGTGAGTTGTACTGTGAACACCATGTCAGAGTAAGATTAAAAAGTGACTGGAGCACTTTTTTTAAGATTTTATTTATTATTTGACAGAGAGACACAGTGAGAGAGGGAACACAAGCAGGGGGAGTGGGAGAGGGAGAAGCAGGCTTCCCACCGAGCAGAAAGCCCAATGCGGGACTCGATTCCAGGACTCTGGGATCATGACCCGAGCCGAAGGCAGACGCTTAATGACTGAGCCATCCAGGTGCCCCTGGAGCACTTTTTAAAAATCAACTTTTCAGATTGTTTTCATCTTCATATCCACTCAACAAATATTGAATGTCCACCATGTGTCAGGTAATATTCCTGGCTCTGGAGATACAGTAGTGACATACAGAAAAATAAAGCATGAGAGAATGGGGACAGAGGAATAAGCAAGTAGTTGGGAAGTGGTGGTTGCTTTTTAGGGTGACTAGGGAAGTCCTCACTGATCAGGTGACATTGAAGCAGAGACCTAACAGGCTCAGGAAAGCTGAAGTGAGATCATTCTGGGCAGAGGAAACAGTAAGTGCAAAGGCCCTGAGGCAGAAGTATGCTTAGCATTTTCAAGGGACAACACAGAAGCCAATGTGCCTAGACTGATGTGAATGAAAGGAAGAGCAGTAGTAAGAGACAAGGTCACAGAGAAAGAAGGAAGGCGGATCATGTGGGGCTTTGTAAGACCTACAGAAGAATCACCCTGGCTCTTGTATGGGGAAAATAGACTACTGGGGAGACAACAGCAGAAAGACCTATTAGCATGCTGTAGCCATAATCCAGTGAGACCCGTGGCACCTTAAGAGTGGTTCGAAACAGCAGAGGAAGAGGAATGGTCAGATTCTAGATAAATTTTGGAGATGGGGCCAAGAGAATCAGCTGATGGGTCATTGCGGTATGAGAGAGAAGAGTCAAGAACGACTCTGAGATTTTTTGACCTGGGCACCTGAATGAGAAAGAAATGACCATCCTGCTTGCCCCACTATACTGAGAATAGACAAGTATTGGTTTGAGAATATATTGAAATCCCGTCTAGCTGTAAAATCCTGACCACATGGCTACACAGGATAACTGACCCAGACAGTCTTACCTTTAGCAGCTGACTATCTAACTAGGAGGAGATGTAGAAATAAGGGAATTCCATTGGCAGTTTGAGAACAAGAAATTAGTCGTTAAACCATCTTGAGTGGATATGCTAATGTGAATGGTCAGTTAACAGTTTGAAGGCTTTTTTGTTTTAAAGATTTATTTATTTGACACAGAGAGAGAGAGAGAGAGAGAGAGAGTGCGAGAGCAGGAACGCAAGCAGGGACAGAGGGAGAGGAAGAAGCAGGCTTCCTGCTGAGCAGGGAGCCCCATGTGGGGCTCGATCCCAGGACCCCGGGACCACGACCTGATCCAAAAGCAGACGCTTAATGACAGACCCACCCAGGCGCCCCGAATTTGAAGTTTTAAGTCTGAAGAACTTCCTATTGCCTGATCTTTTCAAGAAGATATCCAAAAGGAGGCAGAACACCTTGTGATTAACATGGACATTGGGGGTTGAAGTTTGAGCTACCTGGATGACAGTTTTTATCAAAATCTACTGAGCTCTTACTCTGTGCCAGGCGTGGTGCTGGGGGCTGGGGATAAAAAGGTAAGGAAGACGGGCAGTCTCACGGCCTACTGAGGGCGGGCAACATGGAATTGATTATAATCCTGTGTTGAAAGCTGTAGTAGAAAGATGTATATTAAGAGGACAAAAGCCATTCAGAAGAGAGAGTGTGACCTGGGGGCTGGGGTGGGGAAGCCAGGAGAGCATTCCAAGCAGGTAATGTGATCTGTGCAAAGGCACAGAAGTATGCTCCCTTCGGGAAGAACTGTAAGGAGTAGAAACATTGAAGAAGCACAACTTTTGAGGGAACAGTGCTGAGAGCTCAGGGTACATAGGTTAGGTTTAGAGGGACCAGACCTGGGGCACCTGGGTGGCTCAGTAGGTTAAAGCCTCTGCCTTTGGATCAGGTCATGATCTCAGGGTCCTGGGATCGAGCCCCACATCCAGCTCTCTGCTCAGCAGGGAGCCTGCTTCCCTCTCTCTCTCTCTCTGCCTGCCTCGCTGCCTACTTGTGATCTCTCTCTATGTGTCAAATAAATAAAATCTTAAAAAAAAAAAAAGGTTTTATGTAGGGAAAGGACAACCGTCTATCTGTATTTTATTTATTTTTTTAGTTGATTTGTAGTTTAGGTAGAAAGTCAGTTTATGCATTTTGGGAAACAGTTTTGAGCTTCTACCGTATGCCAGGTAGGGAGGTAAGTGCTGAAGATACACAAATTCTTAAAATTACGGTCAAAAACCCTAATGAAGGAAGTCAGCACGTGATGCTGACCCCCGAAGCAGAGACAGGACTGCCTTTGGAGAGAAGGGGAGGCACTCCAGGAACCTTAAGAAAGTCAGATGCGGAGGAGCTGGGGAACGAGAGAAAAGGCCGTCTTCAATGACCTCCTGGCAGGAATGAATGCGTGGAACTTTAACTGAACTTTAACTGAACTAGAAAGCGAGAGAATCTCAGTTGGATCATGCACAGGGTTTGAGGAACTCCAGAGGATGGAGGGATTGATGACCAGAAGGGAGACTCAAGAGCAAGAACAGGACCTCTGAGACTGGAGTCACCTGGAAGGGTTCAGGCACCATGGTCATTGCCTCCTCCTGGTACCTGGGTCCTCGCTCTGACTTTTACCCTGTGGGCAGAAGGCATCTCCAGCTGTCACTCCCGGTAACATTTCCCCTAGACTTTTCTAGACTTTTCATTTCTACTCTCTGTCCTCTGCCTCAGGCACATGGTCCGTTTAACCTGTAAAAGTGTGGGAACCCTGAGCGGACTTGCACGGACGGTGAAGTATGTGACAACGGCAGCCCAGATGACCTTCAAGGCGGCAGCCAGAGTTGCTTTGGCCATTTTACCCACGGAACACTGGGGATGGAGAAGAGCATGGAGGCGGATAAAGAAGAGGCAGGTTACGGTTGAGGTATAACATGGTGCTGTCCAATATGGTGGCCGCTAGCCACAGGTGGCTATTTAAATTTAATTAAAATTAAATAACCTGGGGCGCCTGGGTGGCTCAGTTGGTTAAGTGACTGTCTTCGGCTCAGGTCATGATCCCGGAGTCCCGGGATCGAGTCCCATATTGGACTCCCGGCTCTGCGGGAAGTCTGCTTCTCCCTCTGACCTTCTCCCCTCTCATTCTCAATCTCTCTCTCTCTAATAAATAAATAAAAAAATCTTTAAAAATAAATAAATAAATAAAATTAAATAACCTTAAGAAATGCAGTATTTTCCTGCTGCACTAGCCACATTTCAAGGGTTCATAACCACACGTGGCTAGTGGCCACTGTATTGGAAAGTGCAAACATAGAACACTGCCATCGTCACAGTAAATTTTATTGGGCAGAGCCAGAAAGCATCTATAAATGTGATCTTCCTTCTGGACTTTTCTGAAGGCCTGTGAAGGCTTTCTGAAAAGCCTAGGCAAGGAGGAGAAACTGAAAGGAGGGAGGTAGAGGGTTGGGCAGTGGCAACTCTGCTCAGTCTAAAAGTGAAGGAGGTCAGGAAGACGGCAGGGAGAGTTACAAAGCCAATCAGAAAATCTGGAGGAGACGTAGGGTGGTAAAACCAATTCTTTTAGCTGGGGAGAAGATTCATGGGGAAGAAGGAAAGCCACACAACTTTTGGTTGTGAGGATGATAGCATAAAAGTCAGTGGCGGCCAGGACATCAGTGGTTGGAAGATTCCAAGTCAGAGAGGGGCCCACTCAAAGAAGGAAGGTTGAGAGGGCTCTGAGAATGAGGCCAAAATGGTGTGTCAGGGCTAGGAAGTCAAAGATTTATTGAGCTCTTCCTCTTTGGTGCCCAGTGTCGTGCTAGGTGTTAGGCACAGGAGAAGGAGACAATTGGTAAGGGTGGAGGAACGAAGGGAGGCTCTTCTGAGTTGGGAACAATGGATAAGGATTTGTAAAATCAGGAGAGATCTGGGAGGCATTCTAGAAAAGTGTACCCATGGAGACAGCGTGCTGTCTGCCTAGTGGAAAGAGTGCTGGATAAATGTACCTTTTCAAAGGATTTTTTTTTTTAATTTTTAAAAAAGATTTATTTGAGAGAGAGAGAGAGAGTGAGCACAAGCAGGGGGAGGGGCAGAGGGAGAAGTACCGGATTCTTCACTGAGCAGGGAACCCAATGTGGGCTCCATCCCAGGACCCTGAGATCAGGACCTGAGCTGAAGGCAGAGGCCTAACCAGTTGAGACCCCCAGGAGCTCCTGCATGTCCCTATTCAGGCTGCACTTTGAGCTCTCCCTATCTATTTCTTGAGGGCAGGGATCATCTCTTTTTTTCATTTGTGTCTCCATCACAAAGCACAGTGTCTGACCTGAGGAGGAACTCCCTAAGTTTGTTGAAGGCAAGAGTTCAAGCTTGGAAAGAGGGCAAAAACAAAACAAAAGCAAAACAAAAAAAACTTAGAATGAAAAAGGTTTGGGCCCCTGGGTGGCTCAGTTGGTTAAGCGGCTGCCTTCAGCTCAGGTCAAGATCCTGGAGTCCCCCCCGGATCGAGTCCTGCATCGGGCTCCCCTGCTACGAGGAGAGTCTGCTTCTCCGTCTGACCTTCCCCCCTCTCATGTTCTCTCTCTCAAATAAATAAATAAAAATCTTAAAACAAAAAAAGAAAAAAGAAAAATGTTTACCTCTACTTAAGAGTCCGTGGAATGTGATGATGGATACAATGTGACCGGTAGTGTTCCTGATGGATGTGCCTGAGCATTGTGAAGACTTTCTTGTGTGTGTGTGTGTGTGTGTGTGTGTGTGTGTGTGTGTGTGTGTGAAGACTTTCTTAAGGAACATTCCTTAATATCAACAAACATGATCAAACCTAGGCTGGTTTAGGTCTCTCTCCAGGAGTCCCTCTCCTCTCAACTCTCCACTGACTTGAGTTTTGAAAAGATCAAAATTAAAAAGAAAGAAAAAAAAAAGAAAAATGAGGAATAGAAAACGAGTTATACTGCAAGTGGAATGAGGATAAAAACGTACAGTGAGGAGTAGGGGGGTTCAACTTTTAGGTTTTGTCATCTAATGCCTCCAAGGATCACCAGGCCTTCCTTAGCACTTATCACATAAACGGGCAAGCTGAAAAAAGTCAGGAAGCTGGAGACGAGCAAGAATTTACTTAAGAATGGGATGGCAAGAGTTAGAATTGAACACCTTTCACACAGTCACAACATAAATCTCTAGGATGTCAGGCCAGCAGCCGTGGTTTTCAGGGGGCTCATGCCTCCCTTGTTCTCACCTGGCTTCCTTTTTCCCACCTCCAGAGAATGTGTAAGCAGCACTAGGTTTCCCCATTCAACTAGTGGGAGAAATTCTCATTTGGACTGAGGAGTAGTGGAACTCTAGGAATAGGCAAGCCTCTACAAGGTCTCAGAAGTAGTTCTCTAGAACCAGCACACACTAGCTGGCATTCATTTAACACCACTGGCCCCAGAGGCTCAGACTAACCCTAAGGACTATGGGGTTAGGGTTTCAGCATCCCACTCGCTCCAAATTCATCCCAAGTTTCACTTCTAGCTTCTTTCTCATGAAGCCAAGACGTCGGGGGGCCGGGTCTGCTGTCCAACCAGACAGGAAAGGGTAAGAGATGCTTCTCCCGTGCAGGAAGGGAATTAGATCCAGGCTTTCTGCTTCCTGGATCTTTTTCCTGTGGTCCCTGGGGACCCTAGTGTCCAAACTCTTAGATTCTCAAGGCACTCCCTTGGGCCTTGGGGCAGGATTCCCATTCTCTGCCTCTCCGTCTCCCTGGAATTTTCCACTGCAGCTGCCTCCGCTCCCAGACACCCCTCCCTGGGCAAAATTCCCGGCTCCCTCCGCCTCCCTTTCCTAATCACACCTCATTCCCACCCCCAGCCCAGAGGCCCAGCCCACAGTCCGGCCCACTCCCCACACTAACCCCGGTGGTCCCAGTTAGAGAAATGGGAAGCCAGGCCCTTAGACGAGGGTGACAGGGAGGGTCCCAGGCTCTCTCCGGGGCGGGGAGAAAGGACAGTGGAGGGGCTGGTCCCCTGTGGGGCTGGAGTGGGGGGAGTGGCCCTCCTCAAATCCCCATATAAGGCAGGGCAAACAGTTAGACTCCTGGATTGGCTGATTCAAATGAGCATTCCACCTGGCAACAGGGTTCCTATTGGTTCTCAGGGAAAATAGGAGGAAGGTGGATGGAGGTTGATGGTGGCGGTGATTGGAGGGGGGGAGGGGATTGGAGGTGACCGGAGTGGGGGGCGGTTACCAGGGCAACAGGGTAAGAGCCCAGCAGGGTGTCCGAGACGGCAGGCGGGGCTCAGAGGTGGAGAAGGGGAAGAGGAAAGGAGGGTGGGAGGGAGAGGAAAGAGAGTGACGGGAGGGAGCGAGACCGGGAGACTGGGTGGGGGGTAAAGGAGAGGGGAGAGGGAGAGAAATGAAGCAGGAGAGTACAGAGATGGAGAGGGTCAGAGATCGCTAAAGACATCAGTGAGTGAGTCAGAGAAACAGATTGAGATAGAGATGGAAGGATCTCCGAGAAAAATGATCAGAGTCCGGCAAGGAAAAACCTGGGTGGGGCTCCAAGATTTTTGAGGAGATGGAGACTGAGAAACTGATGGGAAGAGTGAGAAAGAGAAATTGGGAGGTGTGTACACCATAGAACCAAAAGATGGTATATTTAAGCACTCAGATACCAAATGATGATGACTGATCAGTGTGTCTTATTAAGAAAATGAAAATGATAAGACAAAATAATAAGACAAATACAGAAGTGCGCACACACCAAGGATGTCTTTTTCCAAACCCTAGCCTTCCACTCCATCCACCTTCCTGACCGTTAATACATCCAGCTCCTGAAACCCCCAAGCTTCTCAAAATGATCCAAAGATACTGAGACTGGGGGCCAGGAACTGAGGATGAGTGGGACAGGGTGGAACTCTGGGCCTGAACCCCTTGCAAAGGAGTCAAATACAATCCAGAAAGGCTGGGGAAGATGGCAGCAGAGGAAAGAGAAAAGCAAAGAGAGGGAAAATGTAGATCAGTCAGAACCCGAAGAGGAGTTGGGGGAATCAGCGAAGGGTATAGGGCCAGGTGTCACACTCAGTGAGACAGGAACAGTGTGGTCCGGGACAGGGGAGGAGGTAAGAGATGGAAGGGAAGAAGAGGGGAATGAGAAGTGGGAAAGAGACAACACAAGTATGAGAGATGTGAGAGATAAATGGTTGTGAGGGAGGGGTCTGGGTCCAGATGAATGAGCTGGGATGAAGAGAAAAAGACCAGGCAAAGACGAGTGAGATGAGATGGGCGAATCAGCGAGGTCCAACATGGAAGAGAAGGAAGGAGCCTGGAAGGCCTCTGACTCCTCTACATCTCCAGAAAGATCCAGGAAGGGCGGAACCCAGCAGAGTTCACAGAAGTCAGCCTCCAGCCGAGCTGGGACAGAGGGTGGGCTGCCCTTTCCGCCCTCCCATCCCCTGTTAAGGCCACCGAGAGAAAGGAGATGCAAGACGAGAGGGGAAGCCAGGGTAATGTGGAAGTAGCTCCGCCACCCTTCCTCTTCTTTCAGCTTTTGGTTTCTCAAATACCTGCCCGGCCTTTCCATCTGCTTCTCCCACCCTATCCCTTGGCAAAATCTCAGGGTTTCTTGGGAGGTGTGGGGGGGGAGGGTCAGTAGGATTCTGGCCATCCCTCCAGTCCGCCCCCAAAAGACAGACTCCACTTTCGCAGGCAGTAGGTCGGGATTCGGAGAGGTCCCTCCCCGCAGGAACCCCACCCCTTCCCACCTCCTCGCCCCACTCCTCTCTCCGAGACCGTCAGTCTCTCCATTTCCCCCTCCTGGTCCTGTCCTCCCTCCCGCCTCTCGCGCGCTCCCTCCCCTCGCTTTCATCCTCCTATCCCCACCTCGCCAACCTCCGCTTTCATCCCCCTCCCCTCTCCTCTCCTCCCCGCTCCCGCCAGCCCCACCCCTGGGAAGCCCCTCCCGTCGGGCAGCGCCGCCTTTATAAGCGGGTTCCCTGCCCGGGGGCGGCAGCGGCTGGTCGGTGGCAGCTCTGCTGGTGCGGGGGCGGCGAGCCGAGGACCGAGCGACCGCGGCCGGAGCGCGCCGGCCACCGCCCGCACCGCCCTTCCGCCCGCCCTCCGGACGGCCGCAGCCCTGCGGGTCTCCGCTCCAGACCCACCCCCGCCCCACCCCGCGCGCCTCTGCCGCCTCTTCCAGAGACCCAGCTTGCTGAGCGGCCGCCGCTGCCGCTGTCGCCGCCGCCGCCGCCACCGCGCCAGGTTCCGGCCGCGGCCACCCTCCGCCGTCCAGGGCTCCTCCGTCCCGGCCCCGGGACCCCGGCTCCCCGCCAGCCCCGGCCCCGGCCCCGGCACCATGTCGGAGAAGAGCGTGGAGGCAGCGGCCGAGTTGAGCGCCAAGGTACGGGCGGGGACGGCGGCGGCCCGGATCGCGCGACCCCCGGGCTCCGCGCGGTCTTGCTCCCCACGCCGCCCCCGACGGCCCCACGCTGCCCCGGCGCCGGGTCCCGGAGGACCCCACTCCGCCCTCCCCCCCGCTCCCCTGCCCGGCGCTGCCTACCCCGCGTCGCGCGGCTCCCGCCAGCGCCCTCTAGCTTCCTGAGCGCTGCGCGCGGCGGCTCCGGCCTCGCCGCTCGGCCCGCGCCCGGCCCCCGGCGCTGTCCCCACCCCTCTCCGGCTCCGGCTCGCGCGCCTCTACCCCGGCCGCTTCCCGTCGGAGCGCGCCGCGGCTCACTTTACCGTGCCCCTCCCCCGCTGCCTCTCTCCGCGCCCCGTTTCCCCGTCTCTCCCAGTCTGACCTCACCTTTTCCTCCGCTAAGCGGTTTGAGATCCTCCAGAGTAAACAGGACTCTCTCGGGAGGCTGCTGCTCCCGGGCCCCTCCCCTCGAGGCCCGACCTCCTCTTTGCTTCTCCCCTCGGACGGCTACTGCCTCTGTCTGTTTTCTCCTCTCCTATCCATTTCTTCCCCCCACTGGCCTTCAGCTCTCTTCTCTCCATAGCCCCCTCCAGCGCCCCCCCTCCAACACACACACACTTAAAGAGTCTTGGATTCCTAAAAACCATGAAGGGGGGCGGGAGTAGCCTTCGAGACAGCTGAAGCTCAGCGTTGCATGGCATTGCTTCGAGCCGCCCTTGCTCACATCGGCTCCCTTCTCTGGCCCATCCCTTTGCCCTTGCCTCGGTTCCAGCCTCCCTCTAATTTCCCTAGGGAACCTGCTGAGTGTCGCTTTGGGAAATTAATTCGGCCAGCGTTTGGGGGCAGGGAGCCCGACTTTGCGGGGGGGGGGCGCGGGGATGGGGTTGGTTGTTGAGGTCACAGAGGTCTTCTAGAGGCCCCCGAAGTGAAAGGGGGGCCACCAGTGGGATTAAAGGCAGTGGCAGCGAGGGGTTACGTGTTCGAGCTGATAAGGTGTGCCGCGGGGCCCTCCGGTGGGCTGTGCGGTGGCATGTGACTCCGCTGAGTAGGTGTCTTTGTATGTCTGAAATCCAGCGAGTGTGTGGGACTGCCCGTGTCAGTTACATGTGTGCGTGTGGAGACGCGGATGTGCTGGAGCCATGTTGCTGCTTTGTGAGTGCGGAGTGGCTCCCTGCGCTCTCATGTGCCTCAGGAGCCTGTGCCAGAATGCCCAGACCCCGGGCCATGTGTCTCTGGATCTCGTGGGCGCTCCTCTGTAACTGTGTGTGTGTGTGTGTGTGTGTGTGTGTGTGTGTGAATCGGTGTCAGCCTGTGTCAGTGTGTGTGCCTGTGTTGAGTAAATGAGGCCAGAGAGCTGCTTAGCACAAGACCTAGGTCACATCCCCTCCTGGAAAAGGGATCATGGAAGGACAGTGACCAGAAGGACAGGACAGGGGAGGAGAGGGCCCGGCCCCTTGGACTTTGGTCTCTGGTAGTCTCCCTCCCTCCCTCCCTCCCTCCCTCCCTCTGTCTGGGCAGCCCAGATGGGAAACTCAGGCCAGGGCAGCACAGACAGACCTGGTGCTAGGGCCCCTGGAGGGAAGCCGACCAGCCAGCCTCTGGCTCGCCAAGCCCAGGATGCCGGGGAAAGCCCCCCAGGTGGTAGAGATGCCCTGCCAACCATGGGGCAAAGAAATGAGGACAGGGAAGTGGCAGGAAGAAACTGAGCTGGAGTGAGAGGGTCCGGTGTCCTGTGTTCCTCTTAAAGGGAGAAGGGAATTGAGTGTCCCTCCAGGTTAGCCGTTCTGCACCAACCCCTACTGCTGTCCCTGATCCTGGTCCAGAAAGGACACACCCTCCAGGGTGATCTACTTGCCCAGAAAACTTCCATCCACATGGAATCAGATACACAAGAGTTGTGCGCCACCAGATCACACGGCAACACCCACAGTTGCTTGGTGCCTGCCATGGGCAGTTGGGGAGGTGGGGGGGGGAGGACTGGAATCCAAATCGGAAGAGCCCGGGTGGTGCCCAGAGAGAAGGGACCCGGGAGCATCTCCCATCTGTCACAGCAGAATGGGACATTACAGGTGAGCCTGCTGGGCTCCTGGGAGGAGGGAGGAGGGAGGGTACCCCAGACAGGTATCATTTCCATCCACAGTCTCGTCTCATCCCAGCCCAGACACAGACCTTGTTTGTCTCTCTTCATCTACCTTGTCCAGTACCCTCTCCCTTCCATGTTTCTTATATCCTCCTTTACCAACATTCCCCCTGGAAATGGTCGCTGCTACCACCACACCACCCGCCGGGCGTAGCGAGGAAGAAACTACTGGAACTGGTTTGGAGTAGATGTGCGTCTTGCTAGGGTGCTCTCCCAGTTCCCGTGGTGTTCGGCCGCGGGGGAGCCTGAGGAGTAGGGGGACACAGGGACAGAAACAGAGGCGTTCGAGGAGGCCGAGGGGGATGCTGGGAGGGACGCCCAGGAGAGAGAGTCCTCAGGAAAAGGCCCCAGAGGTAGACAAAAGGCAGAGCAGGGCAGGCAGCGGGAGGGGGCAGGCCAGGAAGGCGGAGGGACCTCAAGAGGGGGTGGGGCATCGGGGCTGCGAGCAGATGGAGGGGATTTGCTTTGCTGAGCCGAACTCTCAGCCGGAAGGTTTTGGAGAACTTGATGGGAGTGAAGAGCATTTAGCCCGGCCGTCCACCCCTCTGTCTTCATCACTGTCCCTCCTCCCTTGAGTCTTGGGGCAGGTGACCAGTCGCAGCCCCCTTGTGGCCTTGCGGACCCTGGGACCTCTTTTCTGCCTCTAAGCTGCTGTGGCCCAACTTCATTCTCCCAGGCCTCTAAGCTCACTGCAGAGGGAGACGGGGCGAGAGGGACAGGCTGCAGCTCATTTGTGGTGAGAGGAAGGTGACCTCTTTCTCTCTTGCAGGACCTGAAGGAGAAGAAAGAGAAGGTGGAGGAGAAGGCCAGCCGAAAAGAGCGAAAGAAAGAAGTGGTGGAGGTGCGGAGGGGTCAGGGGGAGGAGACGCGGGGATCCCCTCCACTTACCTGGGGGTGGGGTCCTGCCTTGGCTCCGGCCCCTCCCACCCTCCCTCCCTGACCCTTGACCCTTCGGCCCTTTGGGGCCGCCCCTGCCCTTGGTGGTGGTGGAGGGCACCGGTCACACCCTGACACTGCTCCCTCTCCCCTCTCCCGTCCCCACAGGAGGAGGAGAACGGAGCCGAGGAGGAAGAAGAAGAAACTGCTGAGGACGGAGAGGAGGAGGATGAAGGGGAAGAAGAAGGTGGGGAGGGGCAGGGGAGGCTGGGCTCAAAGGAACAGAGTCAGGGTGGGTTTGAAGACCTGAAGCAGGGCTGAGGGCGACCACAGGGGGTCTGTGCCAGAGCTTCCTGCCCTTCCCCAATGACCCGTTTCTGGCTCCTCAGATGAGGAAGAAGAAGAAGATGACGACGAAGGGCCCGCGCTGAAGAGAGCTGCTGAAGAGGAGGTTTGGGCTGGGTTGTGGGGCCTGAGGGGCTGTCAGGGATGCAGCAGGGGCTGGGAGCCCTGTGGACTTGGACCTGGATCCCTGTGGTGCGCGGGGCGGGGCTGGAGCAGGGCAGGGACGGGGAGGTCCCGCTCCCATTTTGCAGCTACCCCCACTCTCCTTCCACAGGATGAAGCGGATCCCAAGCGGCAGAAGACAGAAAACGGGGCGTCGGCATGAGCCCCCCCCTGCCAGCGGGCTGGGGGTGGGAGGCCCCTCAGGGCCCAGAGGTGGGGGTGGAAACAGACGAGTGCAGCCGCTCTCCACCTGGCTCCTGGCTCTGGACCCCGCACCAGAGCTGCCACCCTCTTTGTCCCCAGCCTTTCTCCTGTCCGCCTCTCCAGACACTGCCCCTTCTCTCCTCACTCTGCCATCGGTCCACATCTTGACCTGCTCCATCTGAGCTCCCCAGCTGGTCCCCAATCGCTCTTCTCCCTGTCCTTGCTCTCTTCCTCCCCCCACCCCTCCTCCGGTAGCCTCTCCTTCCTCACCTCTGCATCCCAGCCTCATGTCCGTCCTGTCCATCCCTACCCTGCCTGATCCCTGGGTCTCCCTCAGATGCCCTTCTCTCAGACAGCGCCAGGCCGGGGTGGGGCCAGGGTTGGGGCCGAGCCCCACAGCTGCCCCCCTCCCCTCCCCTCCCCTTTTTGTATAATTTAATAAAGAAACGGTCGCGCTTCTGTTTTTAACCTGTCTCCTGCTTTCCCGGGACAGAGGGAGGGGGGTGGCGGCGGACGGCACATTCCATCAGGACCCTTGCCTTCTATAAAACAGCTGCGTCCCGCTACCTGCCACACCACTCAAGAAGACAAGATCAGCGCTCCAGGGAGAGACGCGGAGCTCGCAGCTTCTTTGAGAACTAACCTCTTTCCTGGTTTTGGATTCTTGGGGATGCTCCTCCCCGGCAGAACACACACACACACTTCCCTGCCAGCCCGCAGGGGTCTAGACACTGCTGAGCCCAGTGGAAAGCTACCAGCTCTGTTGTGCTGAACCAGGCAAAGAAGCAGCCTCAGAAACAGGAAGTCCCGCCCCCGAGATGGGAGAGGGATGGGAGGCCTGGGTCTCAGCCTCCCGGGACCTGGAGAGAGAGTTGTCTGGCATCAAACGTGTCCCCCACCTGGCAGGGAGGAAGTGAGCACTGGGTCGGGCGGGGGAGAAGTCCAGGGCCTCTGGTGGTTCCCAGGTGTGGTGCAAGTTCTTGGCACTCCAGCTCCACCTCTCGGGGGCGGGCTCCTCTGGCTGGGTGGGGTGGGAGCAAGAGTTCCCCTCTGTCAGTCAGACTTCCTTCCCCAGTTCTGTCTGTTTTTCTTGAGTTTGGTCTCTGTTGGAGGATTTCTGCATTTCTCCCTATCTCCCCGGCTCTGTTAGTTCAAAACCTCTGGGCTGGGAGAAGCTGCTGAGTACACAGGGGTCTTGAACTGCAGGGTGTGTGCGAGAGAGAGAGAGAGAGAGAGAGAGAGAGAGAGAGAGAGAGAGACACTTTGACCCCACCCTTCTTCAAGAGGCCACCCATAACTCACCCAGAGTCTGGACTAGAGACACACCTTTTGGCTTCATACTCCCTAACTGACCTTGGTCAATTAATCTTTGAGCCTGCCTCAGTTTCTTCATCTACAATGGGGCATATATATTTCATGTCTGTAAAACATCCAAGACAGTCCCTCCACCCTGTATCTTCACTGGTATATAGTGAAGGCTCAATATACTGTAGCTTTTATTCTGGGGACTTGGGGTACCCCTCCCCACACGTACCATCTTTTAGGTCTGCTTTACTCCCAGGGAGCCATTCCCAGGGATGGGTGGGGAGGCAGGTCTCCGTACTGAGTGAAAGTTCTGGAAGGTTAAGGGAATGAGGGAGCAGATGAATACCAAGAGAAGGGCTTTGCCAAGAAGAAAGTGTTAATGTTGGGACCGGAGTGACAGCTTAGAGTTGGGCTAGCAGGTAGTTCCAGGCAGAGATGACTTGGAGAGAACGCAGAAGGCCCAGGGGTAGGAGGAAGAGTCAGATGGGGGGGGGAGGGGGAGGGGTCGGTGGGGACACCCAGGACTGAGGAAATAAACAAGGGGAGCGCCACCACAGAAGTGGAGGGTAATGCTGCTGGGAATCAACCCCCTCAGACTTTCCACTGCGAAGCGAAACCGTGAGCCTTGGGGTGTGTGTGGGGGGGCAACGGGGAGGGGAAGTGGGGAAGGTGGAGGGAAGGCAGAAGGACAGGGGTGAGGGCCCTGGGAGCAGCAGAACTGCCTCCCAGCTCAAGGCAGCCACCTTGCCTCCACTCTGCTCTCTGCCCCTGCCCGGCCCATTTGCTGGGAGCACCCCCCCCCACTTTCCCCTTCCCGCCCCCCTCAACTCCTGCTGCTTGATCTGGCCAGCTTGCCTCTAGATTCCAGCCTCTGGTCATTGGCTCTTCCCTCTATCTCCAGGCCTCTGTCCTTGTCCCTCTTCTAGATTCCCTTCCTCCACCCCATATCTTTGCAGAACTCTCTTTTGTCCATCCGCCCTCCCTTCTTTCTGACCTCTTCCCTTTGGGGGCTCAGCGTGGCCCAGGCCCAAGGGGAGATGTGGGAGGCTCAGTTCCTGGTTCTGCTGCTTCTGCAACTGCGGTGGGTGGCTCCAGGTAAGATGGGGCTGGCCCTCTGGGAGCGCTGCCCTCCAGACCCACGGGTGGGGGAGGGGGATCAGCGGGGATGCCAAGGTCCTCAGCTTGGGTGGGCTATTCTAATCCCTTGCTTGGGGCAGTCTTTCTGCCCCCAAAGCCTCTCTTCAGTCTTCCCATTGGGTGGGGAAGGGACAGAAACCCAAGGTCTTCCTGAGCCCTGTTTCTCCTTCAGGTAACTGAGGCTCCTTCTCTACTCCTAAGTCTTTTGGCTCATGGCCCCTCCCCTTGGCCTCTTTTTTCCTCCCCAGTGGAGGCTCCAGGGTCTGGGACAGAGGTCCCGGTGGTGTGGGCCCAGGAGGGGGCTGCCGCTCAGCTCCCCTGCAGCCCCACAGTCCCTCTCCAGGATGTCAGCCTTCTGCGAACCGCAGGGGTCACTTGGCACCACCTACCAGACAGGTATGCACCCCTAACTCGGGCAACAGAGCCCCCATATCCAACAGCAATGGCATTCCGACTCATAACCCCAGGCCCAAGCTAGCCGTCCATCTACTCCCCTGAGCTGTCAGTGCCTCTGAAGCCAGTGGCTTTGCCTAACCGCGCCCCCCCGCCCCCCCCATGCTGCTTTTCCTGGGAAAGCCTGCTCCCCTCACACCTGCATCCCTTCTACACCTGCCTCTCCAGAGAGTGGGTGGCGCTGGCCCAACCCGAGGGGAGACGGGGATGGGGACGGTTAGCGGGCAAGAGAGCCTCCTTTCTGGTGGCTTTCCTCCTCCTCGAAGTAGGGTTGGACCGCCTCTGGCCTCAGGCTCCTCGCCCCTCGAATGTCTCAGTCCCGTCCTTCTCTCCTGCCCAGCGGCCCTCCGGCTCCCGCGCCCAGCCTGCGCCCCGCCGCGCCCTCCGCCCGGGGCCCCGGGCCGCGCCGCTACGTGGTGCTGATGCTGGCTCCCGGCGGCCTGCGCAGCGGGAGGCCGCCCCTGCAGCCCCGCGTGCGGCTGGAAGAGCGCGGCCTCCAGCGCGGGGACTTCTCGCTGTGGCTGCGCCCGGCCCGACGCGCCGACGCCGGCGAGTACCGCGCGGCCGTGCACCTCCGGGACCGCTCCCTCGCCTGCCGCCTCCGTCTGCGCGTGGGCCAGGCCTCCAGTAGGTTGGGGCGGGCGGCGGGGAGCGGGGCCGGCGGGGCTGGAGCCGGGCGCCGCTGTCCCCGGAGCCCCGGAGGCAGGAAGGGCGGGGGTCGGGGGGGTGGGGGAGTGCAGGGGCTGTGCTTCCCAGGAGGCGCCCTGGGTCCCTCCCCAAGACGGGAGCGGGAGGGCGTGGGGAGCAGAGTGGAAGGCGCCCCCCCTCCCCCAGGGAAACACGTGTGTGGGGAGAGGACCCTACGGAGATACTGTCTCACCCCTGGAGCTCCCCTCCCCCGCCCACACTGGGAGTGCCGGGGTGGAGGAGGAGAGGCACCCCTGGGTTGGGGGGAGAGTGCAGAGCTGGAGTGACTCATTTCAGACCTCAGTAGCTCAAGGGGTGGGCTTAGTGGGGATCCTCAGGCAAAGCCTGACGAAAGGGAAGGGTAGGGAGGGTGGGCAGGGGAAGGAGGCTGGAGGTCCCGGAGCAGCATCCATTTTAAGCATCTCCAGGTAGCAGACACTGGACTGGGGGGGGG
Source organism: Nasua narica (assembly GCA_028533885.1). Classification (NCBI taxonomy): domain Eukaryota; kingdom Metazoa; phylum Chordata; class Mammalia; order Carnivora; family Procyonidae; genus Nasua; species Nasua narica. The sequence continues at coordinate 35,102,118 of CM052807.1, forward strand.
CCGGGGCTGGGGAGGGGGGCTTTGCAGGGTGGTGGTCGGAGGAGGATTGGGGAGGAGAAGACAAGTGTTTGCGGTGGGACTAATCAAACCTCCTTTATCCCTGAGCAGTGACTGCCAGCCCCCCAGGGTCCCTCAGGATCTCTGACTGGGTCATTTTGAACTGCTCCTTCAGCCGCCCTGACCCGCCAGCCTCTGTGCATTGGTTCCGGGGCAGAGTCCCTGTTCAGGAGTCCCCCCATCACCACTCAGCTGGAAGCTTCCTCTTCCTGCCCCAAGTCAGCCCCTCAGACTCTGGGCCGTGGGGCTGCACCCTCGCCTACAGAGATGGCTTCAGTGTCTCTCTCACCTACAACCTCACGGTTCTGGGTAACTCCTCCAGGCTGCCTTCACCCTTGGCCACAACCCCTCCTGCCCACCATCACCTCCCCCTGACTTCCGGTCTGCAGACCAGCTGCCTTCCCTACTCCTGGCTTTTCCCTGGGGCCATCCAGCCTCACTGGGAGCCTCTGGTTTCCTGCTGGCCCCAGCCCAAGTGGGGGGCTCTGAGCACCCTCCATTCGCCCACATTACTCTGCTCCCTTGAGCTCTTCAGAGCCAGACCCCCTCCTTTGCTCTTCTGCCTCCCTTCCCAGCTGGGGGTGGGGGTGAGGAGGGCAGGGCTCCAGCCTCTCTGTACCTCCCCATCTCCGCTTCAACTCTGGCTTCTCCCTCTTCCTCAGGTCTGGAGCCCTCAGGGCCCCTGACGGTGCATGCTGGAGCAGGTTCCAGGGTGGGCCTACCCTGCCGCCTGCCCCCCGGTGTGGGGACCCGGTCTTCTCTCACTGCCAAGTGGAGCCCCCCCGGGGGAGGCCCTGACCTCCTGGTGGCTGGAGACAATGGCAACTTTACGCTCCACCTGGAGGCTGTGAGCCAGGCCCAGGCCGGGGCCTACACCTGCCGCATCCATCTGCAGGGACAGCAGCTCAGCGCTGCGGTCACTCTGGCAGTCATCACAGGTCAGCCCCAGGTGGGAAAGGAGCTCCCATGGCGGGGGAGCTGGGATGGGGAAGGCAGGCCTTGGCTGGGCCAAGACAGGGCAGATCCACCTTGTGATGCTAGACCAGCGGGCGCAAGTGGCAGAGGCGGCCCTGGTGGCCTCCTCTTTTCTCGCCCCCACACAAAGAACTGAAACTGAAAATCGCCCCTGAGTCACTAGGTGAACATTCCACTCTCCTCTAAGGGACTCCCCTGCTCTGAATTGGGAGGAGGGTCTGAGCGGTTAGAAGGAGAGATGGCGAAGTTTGAATGGTTCAGAAGAAGGGGACTCTAGCTCTAGAATCCTCGTCTACTTGGGGACCG
>CM052807.1:35103955-35120998 GCA_028533885.1 Nasua narica
CCCGCATCAGGCTCTCTGCTCAGCTTCCCCCTCTCTGTGCCTGCCTCTCTGCCTACTTGTGATCTTTCTCTGTGTGTCAAATAAATAAACAAAATCTTAAAAAGAAAGAAAGAAAGGGGGCACAGTTTATTCAGGGGGTGCTTCAAGGCAGGGGGCACTGATGTGAGCCAAGTCATGGAAGCAAAAAAATGTGCAAGGTGGATGGCGGCGGGGGGGGGGGCAACACACCTGACCGATCTTGGGATTTCTGAGCATTTGAGTAGAAAGGTGTAAAAGAATCCAAGATGGTATTTGTTATGTGATCCTTCCGGGCCAGCTTGAGTTTGAATAGTCCCCCAAGGCAGTACGGAGCCTGGGCAGCTTTTGAGCTGTGGAGTGATCTGCCCAGAGCTTTGTCTTGATAAGATTAATTTGGCCCTGATGCCCGATCTCCTCCCCTCAGCCTTGCCCAATCAGAGCCCAGGTGAGAGCCCGCAATGGAGACTGGGAAGTTGAGTCCATGGTTTCAAGTTAGGGGGTCGGGCCCCCAAAGATCTCTCCCCTCTGATTTTCTCAGTGACTCCCAAATCCTCTGGGTTACCTGGCAAGCTGAGAAAACTGCTTTGTGAGGTGACCCCGGCGTCGGGACGAGAGCGCTTTGTGTGGAGCCCCCCGGATAAGCCGTCTTGGAGAGGTTCCCCGGGACCCTGGCTGGAGATCCAGGAGGCCAGACTCCTGTCCCAGCCCTGGCAGTGCTGGGTGTACCAGGGGGAGAGGCTTCTGGGGACAGCGGTGTACCTCTCTGAGCCGGCTGGCCCAGGTCAGACACCCCACAACCCCGCAGCGCCAGTCCTCTCATCCCACTTTCCAGATCCTCCCTGCTCGCCTGGATTCCAGATATTTTCTTTCTAACCTCAGGCACTTGTCCAGGCCCAAGCCCCTTCTGCCATTCATTAGCTCCTGATCCTGGATAAGTCCCCAAACTCCGGGCCCCACTGTCTGCCTCTGTAACATATGAGGGGGTGGGGGGCAAGATATCCTTTGACCCTGTGCCTAATGTTGTACTTCTTCTCTAGGTGCCCGGCGCTCCGGGAGGGCCCCAGGTGCCCCGAAAACAGGCCATCTCCCTCTCTTCCTCATCCTTGGTATCCTCTTTCTGCTTTTGATGACTGGAGCCTTTGGCTTTCACCTTTGGAGAAGACAGGTGAGCTGGGGACACCCCTCAGCCCCCGGCAGCCACCGATCTCCCCTCTCTTCAGTTTTCTCAGTGGCACCCCTTCCTCAGGGAAGATGACCCAGGTGGACTTCTCATCCTGCTTTCAGAGCCCCCCTTCTTCCTAAGCCTCTCAGGGGACTCCTTGTGCCTGGAGGACCCAAGGGAGGCTTGAAGGGGCTGAGAAAAGACCTGGGACCAGATGGGGAGGACAGCGGGCTGGGAAAGAACAGACGCACTCAGTATCCTTCTTATTCTCTTTCCCTTCATCCTTCTCCCCACCCACCCTCCACGTCTTCACACAGTGGCATCCGAGAAGATTCTCTGCCTTGGAGCTTGGGACTCACCCACCTCAGGCTCAGGGCAAGCTAGAGGAGCTGGAACCGGAGCCGGAACCGGAGCCGGAGCCGGAGCCGGAGTCGGAACCGGAGCCGGAGCCAGAGCCAGAGAAGCTCTGACCTGGATGCCTGCAGAGCTCCACAACTCGGTCCAAATAAACTCCCCATCAGCAGCAAGCCCGAGTCTGGCTCAGTGTTGTCCAGGGAAGGTTCTGTCTCTGCCCAGCCTCTGGGGGCTCCCTTCTCCCACCTCAGCCTTCCGACCTACTTTCCCCAGCCAATCTCTCTTATCTTCCTCTTTTCTGTTCCTGGCCTCTTCGTGATTCTTTCTGCCTTGGTCTTTCTCTTGCTTTCTCTCTCTCTCTCTCTCTCCCAGGTAGTTGGGTTTCTGAAGCTCCGAGAGCCCTCACCCCTTACCTCTTCAGCTCTCTTCTGTGTCCTTCCCTCATCGCATGCTAGCTGCCCTGGTTTCCTTTGTATTTCCCGCCCCCCCACCCCACTACTTGGCTCCATTTCACATTGTCCTTGGCCCTTTTAATGCAGTAGGCGCGCGTGTAAGCGCGCGCGCGCGCGCACGCGCGCACGCACACACACACACACACACACACACACACACACACACACACACACACACGGAGGAACCCTGCCATGTCACGTCCTCCAGGGGGATCAGATCTTGCAACCTTTCTGGGCAGCTGGCTGAGGTTCCTGCTTGCCTCCTCCCCACCCCCATGTTCCTTGGCTCTGGGCATCCAGTCTGGTCCCAGGCACGAGAACACACTGCCACCCGGTGGTCACTGCTTGTCATAGCATGGGAGGTCATTGGGCAGGCGGGGGCGGGGGGGGGGGCGCAGGCTGGAGGAGAGGAACAGCTCATGTGGTCCATACAGGCCGGGATCCCTGCGTGCAGGCACCACCTCTGCTGGGGCGGGCAGGCGGGGGGGGGGGGGTCACTTTCTACGGTCCGCGCATGCGTGTGCACCAAGCCGCGGTCTCCTGGCCTGGGCACTCTCCAGGAGAGGGACCGAACCATGCCCGCCTCAGGACACAGAGCCCTGGCCCTGGCAAGGTTATGATCTGAGTCTGACAAAGGGGAGTGCTGTGAACAAAGGCCCCACGTGGGGAGAAAAATGGCCAGCAAGACCGCTGGCGATGGCGTAGCTTCGGGAGTCCAGAGACCCAGCTTCTGATCCTCTCTCTGCTGATCTCTTTCTTCAGCCTCGGTTTCCTCCTATTAAGTGGACTAATGATGATGACCCATGAAAACGGGTTGCTGTGAGTATCAGATGGTCAAAGGGCTTTGAAAACCGGGGTGCCCCGTGCATATGATGTGCTTGTCTGATCACCCATTTGTGAAGAAGGAAGCCGGCAGGTCCTCCTCACACCAGGAAGGCTACACAAGCCCCACCAGTCTGCCTGCCTCCCTTGTTGTCTGTCTTGGAGAGAACATTCGCCTGAGCTGACTGTCCTTCCTCAGAGGGCGCACACAGCCTCGGTCCCCAGAAGCCCCCCACCCCCTGGGAACCTAGACCTCTCTCTGCCCTACACGCAGGGCTCAGCTACACACAGCTCTGCCGGGGAATTTTTTTTTTAAGATTTTATTTATTTATTTGACAGAGAGAGAGAGATCACAAGTAGGCAGAGAGGCAGGCAGAGAGAGAGGAGAAAGCAGCTCCCTGCCGAGCAGAAAGCCCGGTGCGGGGCTCAATCCCAGGACCCCGAGATCATGACCTGAGCCGAAGGCAGAGGCTTTAACCCACTGAGCCACCCAGGCGCCCCTCTGCCGGGGAATTTTAACCCCAGACAGGAGGAAACAAAGACTGGACGGGAGTGGGAGTGACCCTGCAAGAGTGGGGGGCACATGGTGGCGGAGACACGCGCTGTGGCAGAGACCCTACTAGGTAGCCCACCAAGCCTGGGTGCCACGCGCCCAGCGTCACAAACCAGGAGGCTGAAGACGTATCCCTGTGGACACACAATGGCCCGAGACTTGGGGACAGAGGGATACCTTTGTTCTGGGCAGAGCCTTAGAGGGCGAGGGGCACCTGAGTAATGAGCCGTTTGAAGCAATCTGAGTTTCTGAGCCTTAGGGTACTAGTCACCCTTGTCTTGTCACAAAACAGTGGCATGGAGAGAGGCTCTGACACTCACCAGAGATCATCACGCTGTAAGGTGAAGTCCTGAAGTAACTTCGAGAAACCTCGAAAGCATCATTCCCACCCTTTGCTGTGGGCTGGGGACAGCTGCTGAGGAGACACCTCAGGTCTCCCCTGTGACCCTGCTCTCCATAGCTATAGTGGGAGACCCCATGTTTTAATGGGGCAGGGGTTTTCTGGAAAGTTCTGTGGGTGGCAATTTTCCTCTCTACTGGGTAACAACCTCTGCCCTTTGGGCTGATGAGAATAGTCATCAGGGATTCACCGTTGACTATGTGGGGACTTCCCCATGCTCCTGAACAAAGGGGACAGGGAGGGGACAAAGGCAGAATGAAAGGCCACCTGGTTCCTCTACTCACTAACAAAGAGAAGACCCAAGGGTAGAAAGAAGAGGGGGCATGGGGCTTGGACATGCAGGGCTCCTCCTTTCATTCTTACTCCTTCCTCTGAGGAGGTCTCTTCTAGGAGTGACACATTCCTACTCCTCCTACCTTTCCCACAAAGCTCCACTCCCCATCTGGCAGGATAACTTCAGACCCTTTTATTGTCCTCTTAAGGCCCTCCAGGGAGCTGGGTGAATTTATCTTGCGTCTCCAGGTTCATCAGCAAGTCAGTGTTTGCTGGGGGAGGGACACAAAGAAGCTCAGTGGGGGCTGGGGTGGGGAAATCATCTTAAACCCTTGTTAAAAAGGAAGGAAGCGGGGTGCCTGGGTAGCTCAGTCGGTTAAAGCTCATGATCCCAGTTCCCTGCTCAGCCGAGAGCCTACTTCTCCTTCTCCCTCTGCCATTCTCCCCGCCTTGTGCTCTCTGGCTCTCTCTGGCTCTCTGTCAAATAAATAAATAAATAAAGTCTTTAAAAAAAAAAAGGCGCTCTATTGCCACATAGCAAGTCACCCCAAAAGTCAGTAATTTAAAACAATAAACATATGATCACACACCGTCAGGAAGCTAAGAGCAGCTTAGCTGAGTGGTTCTGGTGCAGGCTTTCTTGTGAGGCGGCTAAGATGTGGACCAGGGCTGTGGTCATCTAGAGGCTTGGCCGGGGTGGAGAATCTGCTTCTAATCAGGCTCCCTCGGGCGGCTGCTGGTCAGGGGCTGGAGCTCCTCCCTGAGTGCGCCTCTCCGTAAACTGCTCACGACTTAGCAACTGGCTTCCTCAGGAGGAGAGAGTGGCCAAGAAGAAAGTGACCATGTCTTTTTTTTTTAAAGACTTTATTTATTTATTTATTTGACAGAGAGGAGAGAGATCACAGGTAGGCAGAGAGACAGGCAGAGAGATGGGGGGAAGCAGAGAGCCTGATGCGGGGCTTGATCCCAGGACCCTGAGATCGTGACCTGAGCCGAAGGCAGAGGCTTTAACCCACTAAGCCACCCAGGCACCCCGCTACCATGTCTTTATAACCTCATCTAGACAGGAATATACCATCACTTCTGCCCTAGTCACTGGTCACACAGACCAGTGCCGGTATATACGGGAGGAGGGAGGAGACAGCATACGGAGTGAATTGGAAGTAACAGGAATCTCTGGGGGCCATCTTGCTTCTGAGAGCTCGGCTATTGTGGGGGAGCAGTGCCTGAAAGGGAGAGCGGCCAAATGAGGAGAAGGAGCATCTCTGAGTTCCTCCACCCCTAGCCCTGCAATGGGCCTGACAGCCCCCTCTACTGTCTACGGTCCAGAGGTTCTGGAAGCCAAATGAAGTCCAGGGTCTTGCCAAGTCAAGTGTGTCAGGCGAGAGGCCATATTGTGCTCATTCAGATCACATTTGCCAGTGCACCCCTGACTTTGAAGGCAGTGGGGTTGGGGCGGGCATGGCTTCTAGCTGCTGTGACTGACAGTTTCTCCAAGGGCTGCAGGTGCCAACTGGCTGAGCCCAGGCCAAGCTCTGAAATTTGCCTGCTCCAACCTCCCGTGAGAGGCAGGAGGCCCAGGAGCCTCCTTCGGAGTTGCCGAATGCGGTCCCGGAGTTAGGGGACAATATGGCTGGGGCGGAGGTGGGTCAGCCCTCCAAGACTCTGCTTCCTAAACAATAGCCTCGGTCACCCCTCCCCCACCTCCACCAGCTCTGAGCCCTGCCCCCACCCCCCTTCACAGAGGGGGTCGGTGCAGCTGCAGAAGGTTCTGGTAAGGAGGCCACCACAAGCCTGCACCTGGGGCTTCCAACACCCTACTCCACAGGCCACCCTACCCCTTCTCCGACAGCCTGGTCCCTGACACTCCCTCAGCAGGTCACCAAGTGGGCTTTGCTCTTCTCCCCATCTTTCTCCCACCCCTGGCTCCTTCTCCTCCTCCTCTAGCCTGGAGACAAAATATACGCAGCAAAAGTAGCTCTCTATCAGGAAGCACGAGCCTTCTGGAAATCCCCACGCTCCATGCTTACAGGCCTGTGATGGAGCAAACAGCTTCACTTCAGTTTTTTCCTCCATAAAAGGGGGACAGTAATACCTACCAAAAATGTTTGACATTTGGAAAGTGGAAAATCACCCAGTCCATGTGAGGGATCATGGTGGTGCAAAGCCTCAGAAGACCCCAGACGGGCTTGTTGGCCTCATACTTCTCTGTCACCATGGGAGAAGACTTCTCTTAGCCGCCAGCCTGGCCTTCCTTTTTTTTTTTTTTTTTTTAATCAATCAATCAATCAATCAATCAATTAATTTTTAAGCAATCTCTGCACCTAACTCATGACCCTGGGATCAAGAGTCACCTGCTCTTCCAAATGAGCTGGCCAGTCACCCCCAACTTGGCCTTTCTTAATGCAGAAAGGAGGCAATGAGGGGGGAACCATCCAGGGCTGGGTCCCCAGCAGCTAAGTTAGAATCCCAGTTCCACCAATATGGTTACTAGCTCTGTGACTGTTAGCAATTTTCTTAAACTGTTCGAGCCTTAGTTTCCTCATCTGTGTGATCTGGAGAAAAGCAGTTAGGTTCTATCGTTGTCATACGAATTAAATAAATTATACAGCCATATAAAGTACATGAGAGTCCTAACTGCTCAGCAGAAACTTCCTCTCTCCTCCTGTTATCTTCTCCTGTTTGGAAACCCCAGACGGCTAGCCAGGTTCTTGGAGTCTGTTTACTCCCGAGAATCCAACGTCCTGGGCGCTCAAGGTCACAGACCCAAGGGCTGGACAGTATCACACAATCCGTCTGGTCTATCGGATGAAAATAGGTGGTCCTAAGCTAGATCTAGCCCTTTGGAATGCTTTGTTTGACTCACTCAGGGTGAGAACGGCAACAGAAAATTAATTGCCAACATTAAAATTAGGGGATATCATATAAATGTTTGGTTTTCCACCTTCACTTGAAAGTTTGGAAGAGGGGCGCCTGGGTGGCTCAGTGGGTTAAAGCCTCTGCCTTGGGCTCAGGTCATGACCTCAGGGTCCAGGGATAGAGCCCTGCATGGGGCTCTCTGCTCAGTGGGGAGCCTGCTTCCCCCTTTCTCTCTGCCTGCCTCTCTGCCTACTTGTGATCTCTCTCTCTGTCAAATAAATAAGTAAAATCTTAAAAAAAAAAAAAAAGAAAGTTTGGAAGAACAGGCACGCAAGTCTGGGTTCACAATCGGTGCGACCTCTCCTATTATCTCAGCTGGAGCTGTGTGCTCAGCGGCTGCCCTCATTACAAGACGCCAATACCCTCCAGTTGACACACCTCGGTCTCCGCCCCTCCCTACTGTTGACAGCCAGCCTGCTTTCTCACTCGCGTTACCTAGCAGGATACTAGGTTTTGTGATCCTTGGCTTTTCTTTCTTTCATTCATTCATTCATTCACTCATTCAAAAAGTATTCAACAGGAATTAAAGTAAAATAAAATAAAATAGGGGCACGTGGGTGGCTCAGTCCATTAAGTGTTTGCCTTTGGCTCAGGTCATGATCTCAGGGTCCTAGGATTGAGCCCCGTGTTGGGGTCCTGAGATCGAGTCCTGTATCGGGCTCTCTGCTCATTGGAAAGCCTGCTTCTCCCTCTCCATCTGCTTTTGCACTCTCTCTCAGTAAATAAATCTCTCAAATAAATAAACTCTTTCTTTTTAAAAATATTTTATTGTTTTTAAATATTTTTTGTTTATTTGACAAAGAGAGAGCAAGTGAGCAGGGGGAGCAGTAGGAAGAGAGAAAAGGAGAAGCAGGCTCCCTGCCGAGCAGGGAATCCATTGAGGACTCGATCCCAAGACCCAGGAATCATGATAACAAGAATATATTTAATGCCACGGAATTGTCGGCTTCCAAATGGTTAAAATGGTAAATTTCACGGTGTGCATATTTTACCACAACAAATTTAATGCCAATAAATATCAACACAATTCAATTTCTTTTTAAAGATTTTTATTTATTTGTTTGACAGAGCAAGAGATCACAAGTAGGCAGAGAGGCAGGCAGAGAGAGAGGGGGAAGCAGGCTTCCCACTGAGCAGAGAGCCTGATGCAGGGCTGGATCCCAGGACCCTGAGGTCATGACCTGAGCCGAAGGCAGAGGCTTTAACCCACTGAGCCACCCAGATGCCTCTCAATTTCTTTTGGAAAGAGAGAGTGCACCTGCATGCCTGAGCAGGGGTGGGTGTGGGGATGGAGGGAGAGAATCTTAAGCAGGTTCCATGCTCAGCACAGAGCCCAATGTGGGGCTTGATCTCATGACCCTGAGATCATGACCTGAGCTGAAATCGAGAGTTAGATGTTTCACTGACCGAGCCATGCAGGCGCCTATCAATATTTTTAATAAAGGATTCAATACATAAAACGGTCTACCAGGCCCAAGCACTCAGCTGGGTGCTAAGACAGACAGACGTGGTCACCGCTGGAGCCTACTAAACAATAATTTTGTAACGATTACACCTGGACAAGTGTTTGCAAGGGAGAGGTAGCATGGGGTACTGGCCGATCTTACCTCATTAAGGGAACTTTGTTTCAACCAGGGAGCTTGAGAGGAAGGGTCATGTGCAGAGGATAGCGAAGCAACAAGATCCAGACACATAAATCCTGTTGCGGGATATGGGAGTGTGGGGGGGGGGTGCCCCCTCGCCTCCCTTACCTCTGAAGCACCTGCCTCCAGACTTCTTTCAGGTAAGAAATCACCTTCAGTCTCAAGGAAGCCTCCATTATGTTGAATTTTCTTTCACTTGCAGCAGAGCCCAGTGCTCCCCAATACACACTTGGCAGGGAAGCCTTTCTTGATGTCCCAGTTGAAATAACGCTCCCTATAATAAAATCCCAGGCACTCTGGGCTTCTCTTTAGTGGCACGTGTCCAAGTGCGATGGCATTATTAATTGTTTAGTGTTTATGACAGAGGCTGGAGCAGTGATCACGTCTAGCTTACTTATTACATCGCCAGCACCCACAGAGGGCCGTGGGTCTGGAAGACACTTGAATAGGGAAGCCTGGCTGGCTCAGTCTTTAGAGCCCACGACTCTTGATCTCGGGGTTGTGGGGACATTGGATGTAGAGATTACTTAAAAATAAAATCTTAAAAAAAAAAAAAACCAAGAAACCAAGCCAGCTTGTTGAATATATGTATGAACAAATGGGCAGAACTGGATTAAATCAGAGGTTAGAAAATTAAATGCCTATTAGGACCTGTGAGGTAATGTAAATGAAAAAAGCAGTTTGGCTATAAACAGGTGCCCAGGAAGGGCATGAAGCCTGGGGAGGACACACACCCTCCCTGTAAAGGATAGCCCTTAGAGGTTGCACCAGACACTTGCATTCACACCCATTAACCAAAATTGAGTCATTTAGCCACATCCAGATGCAAGGGAGGCTGGGATCCAGTGGACATTAAATTTGGGCAGCCATGAGCTCCGCTAAAGAAGGGAGTGTTCTATTATCAAGAAAAAAAAGAGACAACATTTTGGGGACAACTGAAAGTCTTTGCAGAGAAATAGCGAAGGTCTGAAGAATGAACAAAAATTTCCTCGATTAGTGGTTCTCAAAGTGTGGCCCATGGTGGGGGAGCGGTCTCTGAGACCCTTTCAGGGAGAGTTTGAGGTCAAGCCAGCTTCCTAAAAATAATAAGACGCCGTTGGCTTTTGTCACAGTGTTGACATTGTGATGATGTTGCAAAAGCAATCTGGGTTAGACTGCTGCCTTAGCACAAACGGGGGCAGCCGAGCCAAACTGGGTTGTAGTCATCGTGCTCCTCACCGCCAGGCCCTTGCAGTAAAAAAAGAATAAAAACATTAATGCCGCTTGCACTTAAGAATGCCTTTGATGAAGCCGTAAATGTTAATGTTATTAAATCTCAAACGTCGAGTACACTGTGTTATAAAATGAGAAGCAGCACGCCGCCTTTCTGCTGCAAATGAATCACGAGGGTGTCTCAGGTGGAAATGCCTCCGTGAATTGTTGGAGTTGCGACAACTAGCCGCCTTTTTCCTGGGAGGGAAAGGGCGTCGTCCTCTAAAGGAGCACTCAGGCTGCTGGGGGAGGATGGCCTAGAGGACGACAGAATGGGGAGGCTGGGAGACCATCGGGGAGGCAGGGGCTGTGGTCCTGGCACAGGAGGGGGATGGCACGTGGGGTTGGAATGTATGGAATGGTGGCAGTGGGGCAGGGTGACTCGGAGAGACTTCTGAGAGAGTGCGAAGGTGACATCCACAGGAAATGGCAAATAAACACGTGGGAGGGGTGGGGCGAAGGAGTCGGAGAGTACATCCAGTTTATTTGGCCCGAGCAGCTGGGAGGTGGCAAAGCCCTAGCTGAGCGGGGGGGCTTGCAGGAGAAGGAGGTCTGGAGGGAGGTGGTAAGCACATGATAAGGGGCGTGTGGGACCCGTTGGATCTGCTGCGTGGTGAGCGGCCCAGGGGAGATGTCCGACGGGCCGATGGAGCTACACATCTGGAGCTCGAGGGAGACCTGGGCCAGAGAAACCCTCGAGGGCTGGCCAGAGACGAAGGGCTGGAGGAAAAGGGTCTGGTCCATGGTCACTCTGGGGGTCACCCTGCAGGTCTCAGGCCAGGCCCTCTCTGCCACACTGGGCCACCTGCAATGCCTCCGGTCCCTCCCCGCTGAACAAATGCCCTCAGGACCCTGGAGCAAGGGGCTGCTTGGGGCTTACCAAATGCCCCTGTGCGCCCCCCACCTCCCTCCCACTTCTTCCCTTGAAGTCTGAGCCAGGCTGCCGCCAGGCCATCTTGTTTCTTGTTATGCGAGTTCAGTGACACTCTGAGCTCCAGGCTGGTTCTGCTCAAGTTTTTCCATCTTCCCGCTGAGAGGCAGGGGGGGGGACCCCAGCCCCAGATGGTGACGTTGGGGGTTGGCCCAGGCCTGGGGTGTGGAGAAGCCTCACCACCAGGCTTCCTGTCTCTTCGCTCACATACGTCTCTGCAGAAGTAACAAGCGGTCTCTTCAGGGGGCTCCTGGCCGCAGAGTTCTCAGCCTTCACCTAGACACACCTGTGTGAGAAGCAGAGGGGAGGGAAGACACAAGCCCCAAGGTAAGAGGGATAGACTCAGCTTCATTTCTTCCCACAGGTCTGGGAACGGGAGGAGAACGTGGAACCAGATGTGTTTTGGAATGTTTTGGACTCCCAGTTCTCTGCCCACCACTCTGGCCACCTTCTCTCTCTCTCTCTCTCTCTTTTTTTTAAAGATTTTATTTATTTATTTGACAGAGAGATCACAAGCAGGCAGACAGGCCGGTGGGGGGGGGGGAAGCAGGCTCCCTGCTGAGCAGAGAGCCCGATGCGGGGCTCGATCCCAGGACCCCGAGACCATGACCTGAGCCAAAGGCAGAGGCTCTAACCCACTGAGCCACCCAGGCGCCCCTGGCCACCTTCTCTTGTGTTTCATGCTAAATGAACTGTGAGTTTCAAGAGGCTGGGGACTATGGCAAACTTCTCTCCACATCCCCCTCTGCACAGCTCAGTGCCCGGAGCAGAAGGAGCTCCTCAGAGGGACGTTGAGCTAGATTGTAAGATCAGAGAAGGCATGGAGACTGGAGGCCACCCCAGGCTGAGAAAGGCGGTGGGAGGCAACTAGTCAAGGGGCCGTGGAGGAGGTGAAGATAGGAAGAGGGGAAAGAGGGAGAAAAGACAGAAGAAAGGGTGGGAAACGAATAGAAAGAATAAACATATATTAAGGAAGAAAGATGCCCGTAACAAAAATTAAACGAAAAGAGGAAACAAAGGAAAAAGCGAGAAAATGAGAAAGACAAGCGAAATCTAGTCTAGAAGCGATTCTCCCCAGATCAATTTTCCCAATGACGCCATTGCCAGAAATTCACACCAAAAACCTTATTTGTTTGCAGCATTTCATAAGCCCTATGACTGAGGTAGGTTCCTTTACCTGTCTTTTCTGTGTGTATTTATTTGTACATTTTTGTCTAATTTGGGGCATTTTTAGGATTTTTGAACAATATGTCTAAGGGCCCTTCCGTTTTAATGAGCTTAAAGCTCATGATTAACGAAATTCTCTGAAAGGGCTAAAAGTGAGCTCTTAGGTATGCAACGCTATAAACACGATAGATACATATTCTTAGGTAAATACATCACTAGAACTAAGAAAGTTGTAGATGTCTCGGCTGCTCTAGAAAAGGATTTGCCGGTCCCTCCTGGGCTTGGTGTGGTGTGGGGGGTTGCAGGAGGTGTTACCCCTCAAGATGGAATGCCTTGTATAATCCCGCCTCCCACCTCTGCGCTCTTCGTTCTTTCCCCTCTCCTAAGACCTCCATGGCCTTGCAGTGCTGTCCCCCAGGTGTCCTCAGCCTTCCCTTCTAGACGTATTCTGGGAGAGGGACCTTCTCAGTACATCAGATTCCTCAAAATAGAAAGGCCCCACTCTCGCTAATTTAAACATTTTGCTCTGGGTGGGATAGCTCTTCCTGAAAGTCCTGTTCTCATGGGGCAATTGTTTAGGAGTGTGAGGCTGACAGTAGAACCGGATGGGGGAGATCACTCTGTTTCATATTTTGATAAGTAATTTCTTGGGCTGTGTTAGATTCTCTGGGCTCATACAAAATGGCCGCCCTCTTAACCTCCGATGAGGGAGTTCCCAGAGGACAGGATCACAGAGAACTCCCGACATGATTTCCCTCTTTTGGTTGGGGGGCACTTATATAGAAGAGGTCTACCTCAAAATAAAAACTCTCCCTCACCAACTGGTTCTAGGCAGAAGCCCTGTAGCGTCTTAGGCCCTGATCGGGGCCATAATGGTGACGTGGCCACAAGGGAGTTCGGTAGACCAAGGGCCTTGCACTTTTTGGACACTCAATAAATGTTGAATGAAATAACTTTGATGAGGGTGGGTGATGGGAAAGGTACAGATGGGGGCCTGGGTTTGTAGGGCTCTAAGGTTGAGCTCTGTCCCACACCTTTTGGGGGATATAGGGGAAGGAAGGAAGGAGGGCACAGCACCCCCCACGTGGGCGTCTGAGGCAAAGGAGAGGATGGCGGAGGTTGCAGCCACTGAACCACAAGGGTCCCTTAGAGGATCACGGTCTCTAGGAAGTGTATATGAAGCCAGTAGAGAGGGTGTATGCGGTGGGGGGCCTATCCCGCGGTGGGGATTGGGGGGCTGCCTGGGGGCTCCGGGGAGAAGATGAAAGTGTCTGTGGGACCACATAGTGTTGCTGCGGTGGGCCTGTGCCCTCTTCCTCTCCCCATCTCGCTCCTCATCCCATCTGGGGGGCCAGGGCAACAGGAACCTCAAGAGCTCGGCGTGCTTGCGAGTGTGTTACCATTTTGGTCTCACGGTTCTCTTGGTCTCTTTTGATCTCTCGTTTGGTCTGCTGCTCTGGGCATGTGTGTTGCCTTTCAGAATGTCTTCATCTCTTTCCCTCTCACGCTACCCAGTTTGCACTACCCTGGGCTCGGCGTGGGCTCAGGGATTGCGCGCAGTGCCGCTGAGGCTTTGACGAGCTGCTCTGGGTCTCTCCCTCCCATCCTCCCCCCATCCTCCCGTGGGGCCTCTGTGTGTTTCTTGGAATCTGTCCTTTTCCCTCCGTCCACCCTGCAGACATCTCCCTCGCACCCCCTTCGGCTCCAGGCTGTGCTCTGCGGGCTCTCCTCACATCAAAGCTCCCTGAAAGCCTGTGTTCCTGCCAGAGGCCTGGATGCACCGGCAAGCAGGGGCTAGAGCTTAGCGGCTGCTGGAGGGGGCAATGAAAAAGGAGGAGAGAGGCAAGGGGCGCTCTGGGCGAGACCAGCAGAGCTGGAACTGGTTCCTGGCATTGAGGCCAAGAGGAAGAGAGGTACACATGGGGGGAGTTGAATATGGGAGCCATCAGTGTGGGGAGGCACACGTACAGAAATACACAGATGTGAGCAGAGGAACAAGGAGAGAGAGAGGGAGGGAGACAGGGGGGCCAGGGCCTGGGGGACCAGCAAGCCCTCCCAGCCTCTCTCAAGCGGCTACGGCGCACAGGGTGCTACTGTACCAGGGTAGAGCGCCTCTGGGGAGGGCGAGGATGTGGGAATCAAAAGCCTGCTCTCTGGGGCGGCAGCGGAAGCCCAAGTCACCAAAGCAAGCAGCAGCTGGAGACCCAGAGCCTCCTCCACCGAGCTGAGCCCTGTGTGAGTTGGGGCAGCACACAAGGAACTGGAGATGGGGAAGTAGCCCTCTGCACAGACCCCAGGATCATGGCGTGAGGAGGAAGAAATGACTGCCATTATGGGGGAGGGTCAAGAGTGTCCCTAGCCTTCCCCAGGCATCTATACTGAATTTGGACCCCAGGGAAGGGATATTCCAGATGGAGACTCCTTTACTTTCTGCTCACCAAGGACACGAGGCAGCGGGGGGGCACACGTCTGGGATGGGGGGACAGTGGGAACCACTCTCAGATATAAGAGCGGCCATACTGCACTCTCTCCCCTCAGCAGCCCCATGCCCCATGCTAACTTGTAAACAACAGCTCTCGTGACCAGCCTCTGTCCTCTGTTTCTGGAAACCTTCCTGATCTCTTCACTTCCTATTTCCCTGGTTTAAAAAAAAGTTCTATCGGGCGCCTGGGTGGCTCAGTCGGTTAAGCGACTGCCTTCGGCTCAGGTCATGATCCCGGAGTCCTGAGATCGAGTCCCACATCAGGCTCCCAGCTCCATGGGGAGTCCGCTTCTCACTCTGACCTTCTCCCTTCTCATGCTCTCTCTCACTCTCTCTCTTTCCTAATAAATAAATAAATAAATAAATAAATAAATAATCTTAAAAAAAAAAAGTTCTATCAGGGACATCTGGCTGGCTCGGCCAGAAAATCATGCAACTCTTGATCTTAGGTTTGTGAGTTCGAGCCCCACATTGGGTATAGAGATTACTTAAAAAAAATAAATAAACTTAAAAATTCTGTCAAGCCCCTATCTTTATGTTAGGCCCTGGGGCATTCCTATTTCAGGCAGATGGAGTGACTGGAGATGGCATTTTTATATCATATGTGATCTATATATGTCTTCCCCCAAACCTCATTAGGAGGCCCATGTCCCCAGCACCCATCTGAGGACTGCATGCCTATCGGGGGCCAGTGCTCAATAGGAAACAGAATCTGTCTGTGATGGTTCAAGAGACTGCAGAAAGGGGGTTCTTCCCAGAGGTGGCAAGAGGGAACCAGCCAGTGCATGGGGGCGCACAGATGTTAAGCACAGTAGTCAAGGTCCTGAAGGGGCAAGGGTGAAAGGATGTTTCTGGAACCCAGGGAGGGTCT
Source organism: Nasua narica (assembly GCA_028533885.1). Lineage (NCBI taxonomy): Eukaryota > Metazoa > Chordata > Mammalia > Carnivora > Procyonidae > Nasua > Nasua narica. The sequence goes on from CM052807.1 coordinate 35,119,254, forward strand.
GAGCTGTGGATTGGGAGCCACCTGACAGGAGTTACAGTCGGGGTGTGGGGAGGAGAAGGGGGAGGGAGGGAGTAGAGCAATTGCCAGAAAGTAGGCCTGAGTAGGAAGAGAGTCAGGAAGAAGACCCCAACCTCTTTCCCTGACCCTCCCGTCTCTCGTGGGGGCTTCCCACGGGCCAACCCCAGCTAGTAGCAGGGGGACAAGGGAGTCTGCGTGGCATGGTCTGCAGAAATCGGCCTCCTTTTAGAGAGCAGGGCAGGGAGGCTGGAGAATGGCCCAGGGGTGGGAGGGCGTGGGGGAGAGAGCGTGTAGTGCGGCGCAAGAGTAGGCAGCATGGATGGGGTGACTCGGCAGTACAGAAAGAAGTCAGTGATTTTCCCTCCTCCGTTCAATTCAACTTGGTCTAAGTTAACCAAACACCCCCTAAATCCCTTCTCGACGCCCCAGCGGGTGCCGGGCCTACAGCGGTGGCACAGCTGGCTGGAGCCTCATCCTCATCCTGAGGGAGAGATCAAGCTTCCCAGTCACTGCAGCACGAGAGACAAGGTGGACTCGCCTGCGAGCCACCCCTCTGAGGCCTACTTGCAGTCTGGGCCCAGAGTGCGAAGATACCAGCCCTGTTCCCACCGGCCTTCCTGACCTGATCTGGTGGCCTTCCCCCAGTCGCTTCCCAAAGCTCTACGCAGACTCCCGTCTCTGCTCAAAATCCAGCAGTTCCTCCCAGTCGCCTGCAGAGCAAAGCCCTGAGTTTCTAGCCTCCCTGGTAAGCTTCTCAACCAGGCCTCAGAAGCCTTCCCGCATCCCACCCCGTCCTCCCTGAGCCCTCTCCAGACTCCCAGCTGGGGGCCGGGCCCTGCCACCTGACAGGCTGCCTGACCTAGCTGCTCCACAGTGGGGTCCCCCTCCTTTCCTTCTAACTCATGGTTTGCACACTTGAGCCTGAGCCAGTCACCTGAGGGGAGGGCGGGGTTGTGAAAACACAGCAGGCTAGACATACACCGCCCCCCCCACCAGTTTCTGATTCAGCAGGTCTGGGGTGCTGCCTGAGAATTTGCATTTCTAACAAGTTGACAGCTGCTACTGATCCAGGACCACACTTTGAGAACCCATGCTCTGGGCGCCTGGGTGACTCGGTCGGTTGGCTGTCTGCCTTCGGCTCAGGTCATGGGCCCCCGAGATCGAGCCCCACATGGGGCTCCTGGCTCAGCGGGGAGTCTACGTCTCCCTCTCCCTCTGCCTCTCCTCCCTGTTTGTGTTCTCTCTCTATCTCTCTCAAATGAATAAATAAAATCTTAAAAAAAAAAAAAAGGGAGAGAGAATCGCAGCTCTAATCTCACACTGCCCATTGGGCGGGGTTCATTCAGAGCCTTTCTACATACATCCCACCCCCACCCCCAACACCCCACTGCCCTCACACCCCCACCCCCTGCCCCAGCCACCACCATCTCCGGAACTCACAGAAACCAACTCTGAAACAGTATTTTTCGGCTTTCCCTCAGAGGCCTTACAGGGTTGGTCTGAGAGTGAGCCTGGAGTTACCCTCCGCTCCTTTTCTCCCTCAACCCACACAGTGTATCTGGCCCCAAGTCCTGGGAATTTGCCCTCAGTCGTGCCCCTCAGGGCAGTCTCTTTTTCCACACTTCCACAGTTCTGACTTGTCTCAGCCGAGGCCTGTCTTCTTTCACCAGGATGGTCGCCATCTTGCCTCCTGTGCTCCGCCGCCTCCAGTTTATCTCCCTGCCTCC
>CM052807.1:35121098-35142390 GCA_028533885.1 Nasua narica
CACCTTCTCTGTGAATCCTTTTCTGAGGCCACTTCAGGAACCCGCTCTGGCCTAGGCACAGCCATGTGTGGCACATACGGGTGGTTAGGTCCCTGGCTGGGCTGTGTGGGTGCGATTACCTGTCATCCCCACGAATCCCTTTGTGCTGACTGATGATTGGTGTCTCCCTCAGGACCTACCCTTTGTGCGGGAAAGGCCCAGGTCCCCGCCGAAGACACGATGAATCGAGGAGCTGCTTTTAGGCACCTGCTCCTGGTGCTGGAGTTGGGTGAGTGCTTAGACTTGGGGTCCCGGTGGGAGGAGGGCTGACTGGGAGATGCAAAGGTGGGGGGATGGGCTTGAGACCTGACCTTTTTTTTCCACCTAGCGATGCTCACTGCGGTCACTCAGGAGAGAGAAGTGGTGTTGGGGAAGGTGGGAGACACAGCCGAGCTGCCGTGCAATACTTCCCCTGGGCAGAACACAGTCTTCAACTGGAAATACGCTTCTGGGCTCAAGATTCTGGGACGTCAGGGCTCCTTCTGGCTCACAGGTAGGGTGGCCCAGCCCCCATCCAGGGAGGAAGACACCATGGACTGAACATGACCCGTAGACTCTGAGACCCCAGAGGGGTCCGGTAGACCCACTCAGGTGCGCTCCCCCAGTCCAGGGTTTCCCTGTGCCAACTGTGGGGGGAGGGGAGGGCTCTCGGTGTCTGTCAGAATTTTAATGTTCATGGCCTTATTTTAATGAATATTAGAAAAATAACGATCAGATAAAACCTGCACTTTCATGGATATTATTGCTACAGACCCAGGATGATACGTTTTTGCTTCCATTAAAAAGCTACAGAATGATTTTTTTTTCTAGCTTTTAAAGTAAAAAGAATTAAGATCTCCACACTTCTTAGGAACATATTTTGCAGTAAAGGAGTTTTACTGTCACATTAAGGTTTGGCCTCTTGCTCTTCTTTAAATAATTCTTCTTTCTTGTATGTATGGCCTCTAATATTCAACATGGTTGACTAGAAGCACCATATGAGAAAACCTCATCAGCATGAAATGTGTTTTAGTAAATGTTTTTTATTTTATAAGGTTATTAGATTTACCATTGCTTATTTTTATTTTTATTGTTTTTTAAAGATTTTATTTTTAAGTAATCTCTACATTCAACATGGGGCTTGAACTCACAACCCCAAGGTCAAGAGTCATACACTCTACCAGCTGAGCCCTCCAGGTGTCCCTCATTGCTTATTTTTAATATCTTTTTAATTATGAAAAATTTAAACATATATAAAAGTAAAATAATTAGATAATGAACCCCCATGTATACCACTCAGCTTCAACAATTATCAAGTCATGGTCAATTAATGGTTTCCTTTCATCTACGTCCCCAAACCTCCACCACCGTATTATTTTCTAGAAAATACCGAACACTATAATATTTAGGCTGTAAATACCCTGGTATATATCTCTAAAATGTAATGACTCTTTTTTAATTCCCCTCCTACAATGTAATGACTCTTTTTTTAAAGATTATACTTATTTGTTTGACAGAGAGAGAGAGAGTGAACACGAACAGGGGAGAGGGGGAGAGGGAAAGGAAGAGGCAGTCTCCCCAGCAGACAGAGAGCCCGATGTGGGGCTCTATCCCAGGACCCCAGGATAGTGACCTGAGCCGAAGGCAGATGCCCATTCCAATGAGCCACCCAGGCACCCCAAATGCAATGACTCTTTGAAAACATATCCACAGTATCCTTATCACCCATTAAGAATGAAGAATAATCCGGGGTGCCTGGGTGACTCCCACAGTTGGGCATTTGCCTTCAGCTTGGGTTGTGGTCCCGGGGTCCTGGGATTGAGTCCCACATTGGGCTCCTTGCTCAGTAGGACCCTGCTTCTCCTTCTGTCTCTGCCTGCTGTTCACTCTGCTTGTGCGTGCTCTCTCTGTCAAATGAATAAATAAAATCCTAAAAAAAAAAAGAATGAAGAATAATCTCCTAATGTTGATAAATATCCAGGCAGTGTTCATATTTTCCCAATTGCCTCTAATATTATATTAGAGGCAATTTTTTCCCTATTTTTCCCTGTTACCACTGACTGGTTGAAGAAATGAGGCAATTATCCTGTGAAGTTTTGCACGTTTGAATAGGAGCTGGCTGCATTCCCATGGTGTCATTTAACATTTTCCTCTGTCCTTTAAATCGCCTATAGATTGTTGGTTAAATCTAGAGACTTGATTAAGTTCACATTTAATTTTCAATTTATTTATTTGTCAGAGAGAAAGAGAGAGGGCATGAGTGAACACAAGTGGGGGAGCGGCAGGCAGAGAGAGAAGCAGGCTCCCCTCAGGGAAAGGAGCCCAATGCGAGACTCGACCCCAGGATCCTGGGATTATGACCAGAGCAGATGCTTAACCGACTGAGCCACCCAGGCGTCCCAGTAATATTTTGACAAGAACACCTAGTAGGTGGTGTTTTATACTACCAATTTCCTCACATCAGGAGCTATGTGATGTCTATCACTCTTTTTGGGCTATTAAGATTAATTGATGGGTTCAAGTGTTAGCTGTAAGTGATAATTATAAAAATATTATTTTTCATTTTTCAGTTCTTTTTATAGTTTCCTTCCATTTATGTCAAATGCTACAGACATTCTGTTAATTACAACGATATCAACTTTCCTTTTATTTATTTATTTTTGAGAGAGAGAGAGTATGAGCGGGGATGGGAGGGGCAGAGGAAGAGGGAGAGAGAGAGAGAGAGAGAGAGAGAGAGAATTTTAAGCAGGGTCCACACTCAGTGCAGAAGCTCGATGTGGGGCTCGATCTGACAACCCTGAGATCATGACCTGAGTCGAAATCAAGAGTGGCATGCTTAACCGGCTGAGCCACGCAGGTGCTCCTGAACTTTCCTTGTACAATAAATGTATTTAATCTAAAAAACGTGAATGCATTTAAAGATGTTACATTAATAAGATACATGGATTTGGCCAAAATCGTGTGGAAAATGTGTGAATGGTTGAAATCTGGGAAAGATGGCTTGAGTCCAAGACTCTGACTTTACTAGTGAGGAAACTGAGGCCCCAGGAGAAGTCCCCGCCCTGAGTTTGTGCCCGGTTAGAAGCGGACTAGAGCTTTGCTCTTTCAACGCTCAGGCCTAGGCTCATCTGTGGAAAGTTATCCTCAGTGCAATCAAAACTGAATTGGCCCCAGTGCGTAGAAAGCCACCTCTGTTGAAAACGGATGTCTCCTCTTCTTGCCTCCATCCAGTGGGAGGAAAGTCCTCCATTTTTGGCAAGGAGGTTCTTGCTGGGGCCCCAGAGGGACGATTCGGACACCCACCCATGACCACTCTTCATGTTTGGACATGAAGAAAAGGGGATATTGGGCTGGATCTTTATTGACCCAAAGCCATTTCCTAAAATTAACAAAACCCCCAAATTCTGATCTCTTTCTGATACAGGCACACAAAGCAGAAATCAGCAGGTTAAGGGCCCTTTGCCTGCCCATGTCCTCTCCTTCAAACAGCTGTTTAAAGAGGACCCTATGGGGGCACCTGGGTGGCTCAGTCCATTAAGCATTTGCCTTTGGCTCAGGTCATGATTAGGGGGTGCTGGGATCGAGCCCCGCATCGGGCTCCCTGCTCAGGGGAGAGCCTGCTTCTCCCTCTCCCTCTGCTCCTCCCCCACACTTGTGCTTTCTCACTCTATCTTAAATAAATAAATCTTTTAGATAGATAGATAGATGATAGATAGATAGATAGATAGATAGGGCCCTGTGATGAAACTAACTTGTGTCCTCCCCTGGCCTGTGGGTGCCCATTATGTAATTTTCACTCCTGGGTAGAGCTCAGAACACTCCCACAAACTCTGCAAGTGATTTTCTTGTCCTAGAATTTTATTCTGCTGAATTGCTTGAAATAGGCAGACTTTCAGCGGAGGCTTTATTTATTTTTATTAATTTTAACATTAAAATGATTTGAAAAAGTAATACGGGTACATGGTAGACATTTCAAACCATGCAAATGATACCCAGTGTGTTGAAAACAAAATTCAGCTGAATAAATTTGGAGATCTAATCGGCTTTTTTTCAGTGATTCGTAAATTGGGCAACTGTCCTGTCTAGCAAATAGAAAAGAGCTCTAAAGAGCTGTAGAATGGAAAGGTTCTTAAAGGCAGAAGAGGGGTGGGAAAAGGAAGTTTATTAGCAAAGAGTGCATTGTTTCAGGCCAGGTGGCCTGCTTGAGGGGACGGAAGGGGCCCCTCAGGCAGATTTCCTCACTGGAGCGGACCAGGTAATTCCAGACTGACTCATTAAAGGTTACATTTCTGGGAAAAGCTGAAACTGCAATTAGGTTAGGTATTAAGTCTTGGTTTGCTGATGTGGAGGTTAGCATAACTGACTCCATTTTGGTCCTGTTGGCTCCTTTTTCACAGTTCCCCTCTTTTGATCACAGCTCTCAGCTAAACTGAGAGTCGCATTAGCGCCCCTTCCAGCTACTGCTCTGAAGTTCTTGAAGTTTCTGTTGATTCTTTGTCTGGTGCTCACAGGTCGTGACTCCCTCCCCTCCCCCCACCTCTGTGACATTCACAGGTTCTAACTTCAGGCTTACAAGTCTGAAGTTGGTGGCTTTCTTTTCTTTGTTCCTTTTCTGATGTTCCAGTCTTAGGGAGATCATTTGCTTGGTGGTTAGCAGCAGCAACCATTTGGGTCAATAAACTTTATTTGGGTCAGTAGAGATCCAGCCCAATATTCCCTTTTCTTCATGTCCAAACATGAAGAGTGGACATGGGTGGGTGTCTGAATCATCCTTCTGGGGCCCCAGCAAGAACCTCCTTGCCAAAAATGGAGGACTTTTCTTCCACTGGATGGAAGCAGAAAGAGGAGACATCCATTTTCAAAGGCATTTAAAACCTTTGAGAGAGCGGCACCTGGGTGCCTCAGTCCCTTAAGCGTCTACCTTCGGCTCAAGTCATGATCCTGGGGTCCTGGGATCCGGCTCTGGGTTGGGTTGAAGTCTCCACTCAGCAGGGACTCTGCTTCTCCCTCTCCCTCTGCCCTTCCCCCTGCTCACGCCTTCTCTCTCTCTCTCTCTCTCAAATAAATAAATAAAACCTTAAAAAAACAAACAAACAAAATAAAGGCTTTAAGAAGATACAGGGCACCAGGGAGACTCCTATGATTATTATAAGCAGGAAAATTCCCACTGTTTGGGGTGTACTTTGGAGTCATGATGCCCAAGACCCAAACCAATAAAAATCAAATAAGTCAAAGAAAGACCCCATTAAAAGAGTCACCTTTTCAAGCCAAGTGGCTTGCTCAGTGATGTTATTATGTAACTGAGTTTCAGCTTCCCCAGAATGTTGGTCCACGCTCAGCAGGTGGTGTGGGCCGCTGCAGACACTCCCTCGCTCAGCAAGGAGAGAATTAAGGTTTGCCTTATTATCAAGAATCACTTCGGCCAGAGAATCTAAGGATTTTTGTTGGGCGGCTATTATTTTAGCAGTGGGTTCTGTAATAGTTTCAAGAGTGAAGGAGTTCCTCAACGTATCCTCATTTGCATTTCATACTAGCCAGGAGAACATTGATCTACTAAGCTAATTTTCAATCAGGAATGCCTACTGGTAACTCATGTTTGAGTCTGTGGTTCAGGACCGGAAAGGTGACTATCATGGAGACCAGTGAAATTTAAGGGTCTGTAGACCACACAGGTGGGTTCCTTCTGATTACCCTTGCCTGGTGTCCTTTCCTCAGGTTTGGGGTTGTTAACCAGAGACAGCGAAATGGACCAGGGGGTCTCTAGCATCATGGACAGATCAGAATTTTTGATGACAAATCTAGGAGCCCGAGGGTCACCCCCCCCCTTCGCAAAGACCTGGGAGATCCAGATGATGGTCTTTTCCTTCCAAGCCAGTACCAGAGTAAAGCAAAGAAAGAGAGGAAGAAAGAGTTTCATGTTCAGTTTTAGGATGAAGTCTTGATCCAGCTTCTTGGGTGGGAGAAATTTATCTCAATGTCTGCTACTTCTCTTCTTAGACAATTTGATTTTGAGGTCTCCAGCTCAAAGATTTTGAGGTGCACAGGGCCAAGTGGCGGATGGAGACTTCCTTAGCTATAAGACATGTCCCCTGGGCTCAGATCCCTGAAGTTTGGCTGCTGTCTGGGTAGCGAAGAGGACCTGATTTAGTACCATTCGAGGAGATTCAAAGGCAGTCTTCATTCTCAGTGATTCCAAATCAAAAGGACGAAAGAAAATTTGAAATGTTAGATTGGAGAGTTGCAGCCAGATAGTTGAGGAAACTAGAAGAATTCAGGACCCAGTCCAGTAGAAAGGTATGTAAGAAAACCTCAAAGACAATTAATGGGGTTCAAATATAATATGACAAAGGCGCAAACATAATTTTTTGGCTCTATAGTTATCCCCATTTTTATCAAAGATAATCACAATAAAACTAAGTCATTTGCATTAAACTTGGCCTGATTATTTACATAAATGCAGCACGAACAGTGATTGACCATATAAGTTATTGATTTTTTATTTTTTTTAGAATTTTTATTTGTTTATTTGAGATAGAGACAGTGAGAGAGAGCATGAGAGGGGAGAAGGTCAGAGGGAGAAGCAGACTCCCCATGAAGCTGGGAGACTGATGTGGGACTCGATCCCAGGACTCCGGGATCATGACCTGAGCTGAAGGCAGTTGCCCAACCAACTGAGCCACCCAGGCGCCTATATAAGTTATTTATTTTTTTATTTTTTAAAGATTTTATTTATTTATTTGACACAGAGAGATCACAAGTAGGCAGAGAGGCAGGCAGAGAGAGGGGGAAGCAGGCTCTCTGCTGAGCAGAGAGCTGGATGTGGGGCTCGATTCCAGGACCCTGAGATCATGACCTGAGCTGAAGGCAGAGACTTTAACCCACTGAGCTACCCAGGTGCCCTCCTCCCCCCGCTCCTTTTTTAAAGAGTGCTTTGCTGGAAACCTATGATCAAGGTACCAGCTCAGTTTTTCCAAGGGGCTTTTTTGGCTCCATAAAGTCAACCTTATTTCTTCAAAGCTGTCTGCTCATATCTGAATCTATGCCCATCTCTCTTAAATAGAACATTCCAGTCAAAGCCCTGGGAATATAACGATGTTGCCATTTGTGTCCTGTTACAAGGAGAATATAGTCTCATTGAACTTGTGTAAATAACAATTTTGTCAGAAAAAGAGTACTCAAGAGTTTTCAAATGTTTGAGGGATTGGGTAGGGAGAAAAAGTAAATGTTTCATCTTAGGTTACAGAGGCAAATTTTGCTAACTTGTTATAAGTCATAAATGGCTTAAGAGAAAAAATTTCCTCAATCTGGAAAAATAGTTTTATTTTTCAGCTCATTAAGTCCCATGTTATTAATTCTTGCTTAAATCCAGTTTTTTCCCCATTAATTCTGCAAATTCTTATTTAGTTCATTTTTTTAAATCTTAAAGTTACCAGAAAACTGTGTTTGCCAGAGTTCTTTCAATGAATCCTCTTGATGAAGCACTTTTGTAGAAACTTTTGCAAAAGCATCTGAGTCAAACATGAACATCTATAAATGACAAGGGACTTTTAAAAAATGTTCAGTGTTAAAGATCTGATGAAAGTTCATTATAATGAAATTGACAAGGAAATTTGATTATTTCTGTGAAACACAACATTTATTTTATTTTATTTTATTTTATTTTATATTTTTGAGAGAGAGCATAAGCAAGGGCAGAGAGACAGAGGGAGAGGGAGAGAGAGAACCTCAAGCAGGCTCCCAGTGCACCCCGTGCAGAGCCGGGCTCCATCTCACAACGCCGAGATCATGACCTGAGCTGAAATCAAAAGTCAGACGCTTAACTGACTGAGCCACCCATGTGCCCCAAAACACAATATTTTAAAATGATAACCAGAGCCTCACTTTAGGACAAAATTGTTTTCTTTTCCTCAACCAAAAAAAGCATTTCCATTTTTCTTTTACTATACTTCTTCTTTTTTTTTTTTAAGTCACAGGGCCTGAACTCATGACCCTGAGGTCAAGAGGCAGATGCTTAACTGACTGAGCCATCCAGACGCCCCTACCATACCTTCTTTTACCAAAAACTCACATCCTACTTTCTTTACATATGGAGATGTATCCCTTATTATTTCAAGTAGTTTAAGTTACATATATTAGATTTTTTTTAGCCCCTAGAAACCTTTAATTTCTAGCGGAAACTATGAAGTAGTTCTTTGCATTAGCATTCTGGCTTGGCAGATGTATAAATATATTTTATAATTTCTAGAAACATATGCTTTCTTTTTAAAAATATTTTATTTACTTATTTGACAGAGAAAAAGACACCAAGAAAGGGAACACAAGCAGGGGGAGTAGGAAAGGGAAAAACAAGGCTTGGAGCCCAACACGGGACTCGATCCCAGGACGCTGGGATCAGAACCTGAGCCAAAGGCAGACACTTAACAACTGAGCCACCCAGGTGCCCCACAGACAAATTTTTTAACAGAGATAACAGGAACTTACCTGACTAGTAAATTCAGGTAGAATAAAACTTGTGTGTCTGCATTGTTTTTATTTTTTAAATTTTTAAATTTTTAAATTTTTTAAAAAAGATTTCATTTATTTATTTATTTGAGAGAGAGAGAGAGAATGAGAGAGAGAGCAGGAACAAGGAGAGGGAGAGGGAGAAGCAGACTCCACACTGAGCAGAGACACCCCCACCCCCACCCCTGCAAAACGGGGCTCTATCCCAGGACTCCAGGACCGTGACCTGAGCTGAAGGTAGACACTTAACCAACTGAGCATCCCAGGCGTCCGGTCTGCATTGTTTTTAATGTTGATAATTCTAAAGATAAGTCTATTTTAATTAAACCAACAATTGCAAACTAGCTTTTAATTACTAAAGATTACCTCTGATCATGTGAACCTGAAAAGCATTTGGTTTCATTTTAACTACATTTCTAAGAACTTTGGGAATCTATAATTCATAGAGGCACTTAATTTTCTTTAGCCCAATTACATAGAGTTCTTCCACAAATTAATTTTGACAATGTCATCTGGAGCTAGAAAATGCCACACACCCATAATACACATATATACACAGACGCATGTTAACATACATACAGATGCAGAGACTTTATAGTTTTCGATTTCCAGGTACTTCCATGAGATGGGTATGATAATGCAAAACTTACTAGCTTATTAAAGAACAGTTGGAAAAAGTTAAGTTTACCCACTCGGATGGCTAAAGCTTTTTACTAATATTAGCGGTGAGACACAATAGCTTTCATTTGCCCAAGTCCCAAAGAACATTTCTCCCCCTTTTGTTTTTCTTCTGAAGAATTACTTCCCTAAAGTTTACAGACTTTTAGAATAGACTTTTACAGACTAGGTAGAATATTTACATCTCAAAGGCACAGGGAAAGAATGCAAGTTCCCCTAAGAAGAATTTTTGTTTTCTAAGGCCAAAAGTTTTTTATAGTACTTACAAGCCTTTTGAGATAAATAGGGAAAGCTTGGGGATTGATAAAAGAGTAGGTAGATTTTGAACTATTTCTAGAGAAGGTAAAGGCAACTGCTTTCAATTCCCCAAGGAATTGGGTTGTAGCCTAAAGGATAGCAAGAGGTCCATCTGGCCATCCAATCATGTTATCTTCAAATTGCTCCCCAGTCCTCTCTGGACACAAAGTTTCATCTTAGCATACAGGAGAAGGCTGAAAACTTGAAAGAAATCCTTTTAGGAGCACCTGGGTGGCTCAGTTGGTTAAGCTTCTGACTTCAGCTCAGGTCATGCTATCAGGGTTCTGGGATTGAGCCCCACATCGGGCTCTGTTCTCAGCCGGGAGTCTGCTTGTCTGTCAAATCAATAAATAAAATCTTTAAAAAATCCTTTTAAATATCTTGTCAGGGTTCAGCTGGGACAAAGAGTAAATATTCTTGGCAGTATCGAACAGCCCCTTGGGTTCAAGAGGTAGCCACAAAGAGGGTGCAAAAGATATTTTAATTTTCTCCCCCTCCTTGGTACTACATTCAGAGATACAGAAGAGCTGACTTGGTAGGAATTTTCACCTTGAGCTGGGTTCTGCCAGTTTTTCCAGGATCCCATCTGTATGTAGCTTGGCTATCTACCAGAATCTGGCAAAGTTTTCCATTAGCTTTAATTTTAGTTTTCCCTTGGCTGCTTGAAGGGAATAACATAGCAGTTTACTTAAAAAAATCCCGTAGAGTCTCATCAACTCTGGGAGGGGTCCAGACAGGGGCTCTCTTTCTTTCTTTCTTTTTTTTTTTTTTTTAAAGATTTTATTTATTTATTTGACAGAGAAGAGAGATAAGTGGCAGAGAGGCAGGCGGAGAGAGAGGGGGAAGCAGGTTCCCCGCTGAGCAGAGAACCTGACGTGGGGCTTGTGGGACTTGATCCCAGGACCCTGAGATCATGACCCGAGCTGAAGGCAGAGGCTTTAATCCCCCCAGGGGCTCTCTTTCGAGGGTAGTTTGGGGGTATCGGTAAGGCCACTCATCTGGCAGACTTTAATTTATGGTCTTGTAGTCTCTTCAGAGTGGAAAGTCAACTCAGGCAGAGAATTACTAGAATGAGTATTTGAATAAAGGAGAGAAGGGAGAAGTTGGAATTACCTCAGTCTTAGAGTCCTTTGCTTTAAGTACCGCTTATGTCTTTAATTTTCATTTGCTTTCGTGCAATGAATCTTTTAAAGAAGGTATTTTGAAATTTTGAAACCTTTTTTTTTCATCATGATAAGTGTGCTCTTTAATCCCCATCCCCTATTTCCCCTGTCCCCGAAACCCCTCCCTTTCGGTAACCATCAGTTTGTTCTCTATAGTTAAGAGCCTACTTTTTGGTTTCTCTCTCTCTCTGTTGTTCTTTGCTTGTTTGTTTTGTTTCTTAAATTCCACATATGAGTGAGATCATATGGCGTTTGCCTTTCTCTGACTGACTTATTTTGCTTAGTATAATACTCTCTAGCTCCATCCATGTTGTTACAAATAGCAAGATTTCCTTCTTTTTTTTTTTTTAAGATTTTATTTATTGGTTTGACAGAGAGAGACACAGTGAGAGAGGGAACACTAGCAGGGGGAGTGGGAGAGGGAGAAGCAGGCTTCCCACTGAGCAGAGAGCCTGATGTGGGGCTCAATCCCACGACCCTGGAATCATGACCTGAGCCGAAGGCAGACGCTTAACAACTGAGCCACCCAGGCGCCCCAAGATTTCCTTCTTTTTTGTGGCTCAGGAATATTCCATCATATATACACCACCTCTTCTTTATCCATTCATCTACTGATGGACAGTTGGGCAGCTTCCATATCTTGGCTACTGTAAATAATGCTCCAATAAACATAGGGGTGAATGTATCCTTTTGATTAAGTGTTTTTGTATTTTTTTAAAGTTGTATTTAGTTTTTTTAGGTAATCTCAATACCCAACACGGGGCTCGAACTCATGACCCTGAGACTCATGACTCAAGAGCGGCATGCTCTTCTAACTGCATCAGCCAGGCACCCCATGTTCTTGTATTTTTGGGTAAATATCTAGTAGTGCAATTCCTGGGTTGGAAGGTGGCTGTATTTTTAATTTTTGAGGAACCTCCATACTGTTTTCCACAGTGGTTGCCCCAGCTGCCTTCCCACTAACAGTGCAAGAGAGTTCCTTCTCCTCCACATCCTCACCAACATATGTTGTTTCTTGTGTTTTTGAGGTTTGATTTAGCCAGTCTGACAGGTGTGAGGTGATAACGCATTGTAGTTTTGATTTGCATTGATTTGCATTTCCCTGATGATGAGTGATGTTGAGCATCTTTTCATGTGTCTCTTGGCCATCTGGATGTCTTCTTAGGAGAAATGTCCGTTCATGTCTTTTGCCCATTTTTTAATTGGATTATTTGTTTTTTGGGTGTTGGATTATATCAGTTCTTTATATATTTTGAATGCTAATCCTTTATCATATATATCTTTTGTAAATACCTCCTCCTATTTCGTAGGTTGCCTTTTACTTTTGTTAATTGTTTCTTTCGCTGGACGGAAGCTTTTTATTTTGATGTAGTCCCAATAGTTTATTTTTGCTTTTATTACCCTTGCCTCAGGAGAGGTCTCTAGAAAAATGTTTCTATGGCCAATGGCAGAGAGATTACTGCCTGTGCTCTCTTCAAGGACTTTTATGGTTTCATGGTGGGTGGGAGATGGACTAAATGGGTGATGGGTATTAAGGAGGGTATTTTTTTTTTAAGATTTTATTTATTTATTTGACAGAGAGAGAGAGATCACAAATAGGCAGAGAGGCAGGCAGAGAGAGAGGGGGAAGCAGGCTCCCTGCAGAGCAGAGAGCCCGATGCGGGGCTCTATCCCAGGACCCTGAGATCATGACCTGAGCCGAAGGCAGAAGCTTTAACCCACTGAGCCACCCAGGCGCCCCTAAGGACGGTATTTGTTATGATGAACACTGGTTGTTATACTTAAGTGATGAATCACTAAAGTCTACTCCTGAAATCAATATTATATGTTAACTAACTAGAATTTAAATTAAAATTTAGTGGGGGAGGGTTTTTATGGTTTCAAGTTTCACATTTAGGTCTTTTTTTTTTTTTTTAAAGATTTTATTTATTTATTTATTTGTCAGAGAGAGAGAGAGAGAGAGAAAGAGCACAAGCAGAGGGAGCAGCAGACAGAAGGAGAAGCAGGCTTCCTGATGAGCAAGGAGCCTGATGTGGGAGTCAATCCCAGGACACTGGGATCATGTCCTGAGCCAAAGGCAGGTGCTCAACCGACTGAGGCACTTAATTGATGATATAACTGCAGTTTATTTCTGGGTTTGCTGTTCTGTTCCATTGATCTGTGTGTCTTTTTTTATACCAGTACCATACTGTTATAATTACTACAACTTTGTGATATAACTTGAAATCTGGAATTGTGATACCTCCAGGTTTGTTTTTCTTTTTCAAGATTCCTTTGGCTATTTGAGGTCTTTTGTGGTTTCATACAAATTTTGGGATTATTTGTTCTAGCTCTGTAAAAATTGCTGTTGGTATTTTCATAATTCGTAATCAAAATAATTTCATATTTTTCATATGTTAAATCTATAGATTGCTTTGGATGGTATAGACATTTTATTTTATTAAAATTTTTTGTTGTAATTTTATTTAATTTTTAAGTAATCTCTATACCTAACATAGGGCTTGAACTCATGACCCTAAGATCAAGAGTTGCATGCTCTCCCGACTGAGCCAGCCAGGTGCCCTGGTATAGACATTTTAACAAGATTTGTTCTTCCAATCCATGAGCATGGAATGTCTTTCCACTTCTTTGCATCATCTTGAATTTTTTCTCATCAGTGTTTCATAGCTTTCAGAGTACAGGTCTTTCAACTCTTTGGTTAAATTTATTCCTAGATATTTTATTGGTTTTGGTGCAGTTGTAAATGGGCTTGTTTTCTTAATTTTATTTTCTGCTGCTTTATTAGTGTATAGGAATGCAAAAGATTTCTGTACGTTGATTTTGGATCCTACAATTTTACTGAATTCATTTATCAGTTCTAGTGTTTTTTGGTGGAGTCTTTAGGGTTTTCTCTATATAGCATTATGTCATCTGCATATAGTTTTACTTCTTCCTTACCAATTTGGATGCCTTTTATTTATTTATTTATTTATTTATTTATTTATTTATTTATTTAAGATTTTATTTATTTATTTGACAGAGAGAGAGAGAGATCACCAGTAGGCAGAGAGGCAGGCAGAGAGAGAGAGGGAAGCAGGCTCACTGTCGAGCAGAGAGCCTGATGCGGGGATTGATCCCAGGACCCTGAGATCATGACCTGAGCCGAAGGCAGAGGCTTAACCCACTGAGCCACCCAGGCGCCCCAGCCTTTTATTTCTTTATGTTGTTTAATTGCTGTGGCTTGGACTTCCAGTAGTACATTGAATAAAAGGGGTGAGACTGAACACCCTATGGTTCAGAAGCCATAAGTATCTACGAAAATGACAAAATCTTCCTAAAAACAACCTAAGATTACGTAAATGGGCATGTGTTAGAAAGTGACATGCTCGGGCCCCTGGGTGGCGCAGTTGGTTGAGCGACTGCCTTCGGCTCAGGTCATGATCCCGGAGTCCTAGGATCGAGTCCCACATCGGGCTCCCAGCTCCATGGGGAGTCTGCTTCTCACTCTGACCTTCTCTCTCTCACTCTCTCTCTTTCCTAATAAATAAATAAATAAATAAAATCTTTAAAAAAAAAAAAAAAAAAGAAAGTGACATGCTCAACTTTCTAGAATGTAAGGATCCCATATTTATCGTTATCTTTTGAGCTAAGTCTTCGGGTCCCTTGAGCCTAAAGGGGGTGTGATGCTGGGTTGGGAATTGGGTGATCTTTTACAAGGTATCTCAATCTTGAGATTGGTCGGTGACTAATGTCAGTCTAAATCATTCTGTGACCAACTTATATTGATATGGAAGTCTTTGGGTTAGGTGGCAAGTGCTCTGACAGCTTTTAAATGATCAGCTTGTACCCAACAATTTTGCAGCTACTTTTTAAAAAAATTTTATTTATTTTTTGACACAGAGAGAGAGGGCGCACAAGCAGGGAGAGCAGCAGAGAGAGGGAGAAGCAGGCTTCTCCGCTAAGCGGGGAGCCTGATGTGGGGCTTGATCCCAGGACCCTGGGATCACAACCTGAGCTGAAGACAGACGCTTAACCAACTGAGTCACTCAGGCGCCCCAATTTTGCAGCTACTTCTGAGTAGCAATAGCCCTTATCTACACAAACCAAACCAAACATGTGCCTCTGAAAACACCAGCAGTAACAGAGAGATGTAATGGTGGCCCGGCCAAGATAAGGCCCCGTGTGCACGATCAGCAATTCCCAACGTGAAACTGGGGTTTGGAGAAAGCATTGTACTAGCAAACCCCCCAAAATGAGGGCTGTGGGCTGATTCCATATAGCAGTTCCTATAGTGGAATCTAGGGAAATTCCAAGTAAATGCGGAATTGCAGACTAAATCCGCTAGCAGTTCCCAGTGTGGAATCTGGGGATGGAACCAAGGACTCGGTTTTCCAATCAAATGGTGAACTGTGATGCAAATTACCACCAGTTCCCAAAGGGGAACTAGTGATTCTGGACAAATGAGGAACTGATTGGAAAGCTAATTAGATCAGGGGCCTGATGCAAAGAGTGTGGAACGTGGAACTCAGAAGCAAGAAGGACTTAGCCAAGGCCTTTGGAAATGGTGAGACATACAGGAAACTCAAAAGGGTTCACAAGTACCAAGCCTGTGTTTCTCATTGTCCCTGAATGCTGTCAGAAGTTTCCTTCAACCCCACCATTGCTACCAAATCTGTGAAAAAACAAAATTCAACTTAGCAAATTTGAAGATCTAATTGGCTTTATTCAATGATTTATGAATAGGGCGGCATCCTATCCAGCAAATAGAAAGTTCCGAGGGGGGTCTGGGTGGCTCAGTCCTTAAGCGTCTGCCTTTGGCTAAGGCCCTGATCCCAGGGTTCTGGGATTGAGCCCCAGGTCGGACTCCCTGCTTGGCAGGAAAGCTGCTTCTCCCTCTCCCACTCCCCCTGCTTGTGTTCCTTCTCTCGCTGTGTATCTCTCTGTCAAATAAAGAAAAAAAAGAAAAGAAAAGAAAGGGGTTCCAAGGAGCTGTACAAAATGTAACGTTTTAAAGGCAGAGAAGGGGCAGGAAAAAAAGTTTATTAGCAAAGAGTGCAAGTTTCAGGCAAGATCACCTTCCTAAGAGGGACAGAAAGAGTTATATCAGGCAAACTTCCTCACTAGTGCTGACCAGGTAACTCCAGACTGACTGGCTAAGATTACATTCCTAGGAAAGTCTTGGTTTGCAGATGTGGGGATTTCCATAAGTGACTCCATTTGGGGCCTATTGTCTCATTTTTTTTTTTAAAGATTTTATTTATTTATTTGACAGAGAGAGACACAGTGAGAGAGGGAACAGAAGCAGGGAGAGTGGGAGAGAGAGAAGCAGGCTTCCCGCTGAGCAGGGAGCCCGATGCGGGGGCTTAATTCCAGGGCCCTGGGATCATGGCCTGAGCCGAAGGCAGACGCTTAACGACTGAGCCACCCAGGCACCCCTGCCTCATTTTTAATAAGTGATAATACATCTTCCTCTACTCTTGATCTCATTTCTCAGTTACCTTCCCCAGAGACAACTTTTAACAAATTTTTGTGTTTCCTTCAAGAGATGATCTATGCATATATGTGTACAGTCCCCTCTTTTCTTACATAAGATAATAAACTTATCACATATATGTATGTATATATGTATATGTATATGTATATATTGAGTGTTTACAAGTGCCAGGTAATGTTCTATGTTAGGTGCTTGGAATATAATATAGTAGAAAACAAAAGAAACCTTCAGATAATGGTTCTAACCTTGCTTTCTTTCTTTTAAATTAGACAGATATTTCGAAGGCTGTTCTATTTTCATATGCGTGTGTGTTTATAGATCTATATCTGTCTGTCTATATTTCTATCTCATTTGTTTTCAGTGACTGCATAGTTCTTTTTCATAATTATACCATGATTTATTTGACTAATCCATATTGTCGTACATTCAGGCTGTTTTCAGTTTATTGCTATCACAAACAGTGAATCAAACTGTGTATCTCCGGACATATATGCAAATGTGTCTTTGTAAGATAAATTCCTAGAAGTGAAATTGGTGGGCCGGGTCAGCTTCCTCTTTAGATATCTTTCTGTTATGCAAATTTTTTTCAAATTGCGTCTACTATCATATTTGACTATATATTAATTTGCACCTTCCAAACATTACTTCCTTTATGCAAATTTTATTGATGTTACTGTTTTTTTCTCCAGATTTAAAAAGTATTACATACTCATTACAGAATATTTGGCAAATGCAAAAACAGAAACAGGAAGAAAATCAAGTGCATGCATACTTCCACCATTCGGAGATATCCTCCGTTAATATTTTGATTTATTTCCTTCCAAGCTTTGTTTAGTGTAGAAAATATAATATATGTATTTTTACATAGATGGTATCATGCTATATTACCTTTTATCTTACTCTCTCATAACATTTTATCATGATGGGACAATCAATTATTAGACTAATTTTTAAAAGTAATCTGCCAAAGTTTAACAAATACAAAATTATAACTCTTTTATGTAGTAATAGCTCTTCTGGAGAATTTACTTGACAAATAAAATTGTGAATATTTCATGAAATCTGTACAAGGATGTTGTTATAAACATCGCATATAATATGCAAGAATAAAATTTAACCTGAATATCCGATAATGAGGAAGGAATGTAACTATGGTACAATGATGGAAAATTATTCAGGTAATGAAAAAATGAGGGCTTTCAGGAAAATGGAGTAGACACATAGATTAGTCAGCTTGGGCTGCCATAACGAAATACCATAAACTAGGTGGCTCCAACAATGGAAATATATGGTTTCACAGTACTGTAGGTGAGAAGTGCAAGATTAGGGTGTCAACACGGTTGGGTTCTGGAGAGAACTCTCTTCCAGGCCTACAGGTAGTGCCTTCTTGCTGTGTCCTCACATAGCAGAGACAGAGAGGAAGAAAGCTCTCTGGTGTCTCTTCTTATAAGGGCCAAATTCCATCATGAGGACCTCATGACCTCATCTAAATATAAATCTGGGGCACCTGGGTGGCTCAGCAGGTTAAAGCCTCTGCCTTCGGCTCAGGTGATGATCTCAGGGTCCTGGGATCGAGCCCCATATCCGGCTCTCTGCTCAGCAGGGAGCCTGCTTCCCCCTCTCTCTCTGCCTGCCTCTCTGCCTACTTGTGATCTCTCTCTCTCTATCTCTGTCAAACAAATAAATAAAATCTTAAAAAAAAAAGAAAAAATTATTTTAAAATAAACGAATAAATCTAAATCTAATTACCTTTCAAAGGCCCCATCTCCAAATACCAGCACATTGAGGGTTCAAGCAACAACATAAATCGGGGGGAACACAATTCACAAGTCACTTTCCATAGTAACATACTTTTTGCTAAGCACACTAAGTACAACAGAAAGCCCTGGACATTACACATAAAACTAGCATAAGAAGACTCTGGAAGCTGTAGAGAAGACAGACTGGTAGGGACCACAGCATCTGAGGAACAACATGGTTGTGCATTTTCTTTTGCCTTGTATATCCCAATTCCTGGAGCTGAAGAAGTCAGCAACTTGGAAACCTCAATGGACACAGACAAAAATAAGCCTCAACAAAAAGCTTGCTCCCTCTAACCAAAGGACCAAGAAAGGAGCAACCTAGAAAGACAAAAGAGTTTTAGATAATAACTGCTCTACTTCTGTCAAACACCAGAAGAAAAACAGTGGCTCCTTCCCATGCCAGAAAAAGCTGAGTGGGGAACCTAAACATCCACCCTCCTGAGGCTGTAATGAGGCACCCCAACACCACCACAGGCCCCAGTAGAAACCTGGGCCATTCATTCCCATCAGCCAATGGCAAGGGTTCTCAACCCCCTGCATTGTCAGTAAAGATCACATAAGAAGCCTGGATTTCCACCTCCACCCAGCAGTCGTGAGGCACCCCTCCTTGCTGGGTAGTTGTCAGAGGAGGTCTAGTGGAGAGTCAAGACTTTCGCCATCACTCAGCAATAACAAAGCCACCACCACAGGGTTTATGGAGACCGCGTAGGGAGCTGGAACTTCTAACCCTGCCCAGTTATAAGGAGCATCCCCCTCTAGTGGAAATGGAGGATGAGAGGGAAACCTAGATTTCTCTCTCTCCCTGGCATTAGTAAGATGGCACCACTCTCTTTCCTTGTCAGAGCGATGTCAAAGAAACCAGTTAAAATAGAAGGCTTAGATAAGCTCCAAAATGTCATTACATAACATTCAAATGTCCAAGTTCCAATAGAAAATCATTCATGAAGGGCACCTGGCTGGCTTGGTCAAAGGAGCGTGTGACTCTTGATCTCAAGACCATGGGTTCAAGTCCCACATTGGGTATAGTGATTACTAAAAAAATAAATAAACTAAAGAAAAGTTATTTTTAAAAAATCATTCATGATACCAAAATCCAGGAAGATCTCAAGCTGGATGAAAAAAAGAATCAGGGCATGTCCACACTGAAGTGAAAGAGTTATTGGAATTCTGTGACAAAGATTTTAAAGCAATCACAGTCAAAGAGCCTTCAGCAAGCAATTACAAACCTACCTGAAACAAATGAACAAAATGGAAAAACTCAACAAAGAAGGAAAAGATAAAAAAAGAACACATGGAAATTTTGGAACTGAAAAATATAACAACTAAAGTATAAAGATCAGTGGATGGACTTAACAACAAAATGAAAAGGACAGAGAAAAGAACCAGTGAGCTGCAAAGCAGAATAATAGAAATTATGCAATCTGAACAACAGAGAGAAAATAAACTGGAAAAAAGTGAACAAAGCCTATTGGGACTGTAGGACTATAACAAAAAATCTAGTATTTGTGTCAATGGAGTCCCAGAAGGAGAGGAAAAAGAAAATGGGGCCAAAAAAAAAATACTTGAAAAAAATAATAGCTGAATGTGTCCCAAATTTGGTAAGATATTAGCCTATAGATTCCCTCTCTTGCTGTCTCTCTCTCCATCAAGTAAATGAATAAAATCTAAAAAAAATTAATAATAATTGAAATTGTGCAGTGTGTTCTCTGACCACATGGAATCAAACCAGAAATCAATACCAGAAATATAACAGGAAAATCTCCATGCACTTGAAAACAACTTTTCAGTATTCTGTGGGTCAACGGTGAAGTCTCAAAAGAAAAAGAAAAGCACATCAAATTGAATGAAAAATTTTTTTAAGATTTTATTTATTATTATTATTAATATTATTGGAGAGCAGGGAGGAAGTTGGGGGGTGCAGAGGGAGAGGGAGAGAGAGAATCTTAAACAGGCTCCATGCCCAGTGTGGAGCCTGATGCAGGGCTCAATCTCTCAATCCCAGGACCCTGAGATCATGACCTAAGCCAAAGGCAGAAGCTTAACCCACTGAGCCACCCAGGCGCCCCAAGAATCTACATTTTAAAAAACCATCAATCTGTGAGTTTAGTAAGTTTACAGAAGATAAGAGAGGGGCACCTGAGTGGCCCAGTCCTTAGGTGTCTGCCTTCGGCTCAGGTCATGATCCCAGGGTCCTGGGATGAGCAGGATCCGCTCCCTGCTCAGCGAGAAGCCTGCTTCTCCCTCTCCCACTCCCCCTGCTTGTGTTCCTTCTCTCGCTGTGTCTCTCTCTGTCAAATAAATAACATCTTAAAAAAAAGAGAGATAAGAGAAACATACAAAAATCTACTGTTTTCCTATATCCTAGCAATGAATATGTGCATACAGAAATTAAAAAGATAATGCCATTTACAAATGCTCAAAAAATACTTAGGTAAATGTAACAAACGTGCACAGGATTTGTATGCTAAAAACTACACAATACTGATGAAAGTAGTCAAAGAAGGTTCAAATAAATAGACATGCCATGTTTATAAGGGGAAGACTCAGCACTGTAAAGAAGTCAGTTCTCCCCAAATTGATATACAGGTTTAACACAATTCCTATCAAAGTCCCAGCAAGATTTCTTTTGTAGATATAAATAAGATTATTCAAAAATTTATAGGAAAAAAATTTATAGGAAAACCAAAGAACTCAAAGAATGAAGCCAATTTTGAAAAAGGAGAATAAAGTTGGAGAAATCAGGCTATCTGCTCTCAAGACTTATTATATAACTAGAGTAATCAAAATTATGTGGTATTGGTCGAGGGGTAGACACAGATCAATGGAACAAAATAGAGAACCCGTAAATAGATCCTCATAAATATGTCCAACAGACTTTTTTTTTAATACAAAGGTACATTGAAGGAAAGACAGCTTTTCAATAAATGGTGCTAGAATAATTGGACATCCATAGGTAAAAATAATCATCAGCAACAACAAACCCTTGACCTAAGTCTCATGCCTTATTTAAAAACTAACTCAGAATGGACTATGAACTTCAATGTAAAATTATAACCTGTACGAGAGAATTTTCAGGACCTAGACTGGTCAAGGAATTTTTAAGCTTGATACCAAGAGCACAATCCCTAAAAGGAAACATGCATAAATTGGTCTTCATCAAAATTAAAAACTTTGCTGGGACGCCTGGGTGGCTCAGTTGGTTGGGCAACTGCCTTTGGCTCAGGTCATGATCCCGGCATCTTGGGATCGAGTCCCGCATCGGGCTCCTGCTCCGCAGGGAGCCTGCTCCTCTCTCTGCCTCTGCCTGCCTCTCTGCCTGCTTGTGTTCTCTCTCTGTTAAATGAATAAATAAAATCTTT
>CM052807.1:35142890-35155762 GCA_028533885.1 Nasua narica
GAGGAAAAAACAATTTATCAAATATAAGAAAATATATGCAAACTACCTATCCAACAAAGGACTAGTACCTAGAATATGTAAACAATTCTCAAAACTAAATACCAAGCTCCCCTTGAAAAAAACAAACTCAAATCCAATTAGAAAATGGCCAAAAGATGGGCGCCTGGGTGGCTCAGTTGGTTGAGCAACTGCCTTCGACTCAGGTCATGATCCTTGAGTTCCAGGATCGAATCCCACATTGGCTCTGGCTCCATAGAGGAAATCTGCTTCTTCCTCTAACCTTCTTTCCTCTCATGCTCTCTCTCACTTTCTCTGTCTCTCAAATAAATAAATAAAATCTTTAAAAAAAAAAAAAAAGGAAGAAAGAAAATGGACAAAAGATATGAACAGATATTTTACCAAACAGGATATAGAAATGACAAAAAGCATGTGAAAAGATCTTCAACATCATTAGGGAAATGCAAATCAGGACCATGATAAGACATCATTACACAGAATGGCCAAAATAAAAAGTAGTAACAATACTAAATGCTGGTGAAGATGAAGAGAAACTGGTTTACTCTGGCATTGTTGGTGGGAGTATATAATGGTACAGCCATTCTGGAAAAAAAAGTTTGGCAGTTTCTTAAGAACTAAACATGCAAGAACCCAATAATTGCACTCCTAGGCATTTATCCCAGAGAAATGAAATGAGGATTTATGTTGACCCAGAAATTTGTATATAACTGTTTATAGCCAATTTACTCATAATAGCCAACAAGTAGAAACAACCCAAATGTCCTTCAGTGGATGACTGGCTATATCTATACAATGGAATACTTTTCAGCAGTAAAAAGAATGAAATATAGATATATACAGCAACCTGAAAAAAAAAAGTCAATCCAAAAAAAAAAAGTCAATCCCAAAGGTAATATACTGTGTAATTCCATTTATATAACATTCTTGAAATGACGGACTATAGAAATGTAGAACAGATTAGTGATTACCAGAGGTTAAGGGAGGAAGGGGTCTGGGGTCCGAGGGAAGGAGATATGGCTAGAAAAGGGCAACATCCTTGTGGTGTTGTAAATGTTGTGTATCTTGACTGTGTCAATGCAATTTTGCAAGCTGTTACCATTGGGGTGACCTGAGTAAAGCGTGCTTGAGATTTCTGTATTATTTTTTATAGTTATATTGAAATAAAAATCTTGATTTAAAAAATCAAAAGAAGGGACGCCTGGGTGGCTCAGTTGGTTGAGCGACTGCCTTTGGCTCAGGTCATGATCCCAGCATCTTGGGATCGAGTCCCGCATCGGGCTCCTTGCTCCGCAGGGAGCCTGCTCCTCTCTCTGCTTCTGCCTGCCTCTCTGCCTGCTTGTGTTCTCTCTCTGTTAAATGAATAAATAAAATCTTTAAAAAAAAAAATCAAAAGAATAAAAAGATTAGCTCTCATAATTTCAAAATAAAACAAAGAAACAAAAAATGAAGCTCCACATGTATATGCTTAGAAGGATGTCTAGCATATTTTAAGTGGAAGGAGTAAGTGTATGTTAATATAATCCCATTTTAAAGATTTATTTATTTATTTGAGAGAGAGTGGGAGGAGGGGCAGGGGAGAGAATCTTCAAGCAGACTCCCTGCTGAGCGTGGAACCCAACGTGGGGCTCAGTCCCATGACCCATGTGATCATGATCTGAGCCAAAACCAAGAATGAGATGCTTAACCAACTGAGCCACCCAGGTACTGCAAAAACAATCCCATTCTAATTTAAAAACTCAATATGTGCGAATATATGTTTGCATGAGCAAAGAAAAAGGTACGGAGGAGTCCACACCAAGCTGTTTACAGTAATGTTGGCAGGGTAGGCAAGGGAAAAGGGAAGATCTGACCTTGTATAAATTTTGTAATTCACAACTAAAAAGTAAGGACTACTCTCACATAACTTTTAAAATATGTTATTATGAATATTTTCCATTTCATTAAAGATTGTTTTAATATAGGGGCGCCTGGGTGGCTCAGTCAGTTGAGTGTCTGCCTTCGGCTCAGGTCATGATCTCAGAGTCCTGGGATCGAGCTCCACATTCGGCTCCTTGCTTGGCGGGCAGCCTGCTTCTCCCTCTCCCTCTGCCTGCCACTCCCCCTGCTTGTGCGTGCTCACTCTTTCTCTCTCTCTCTCTCTCTCTCTGTCAAATAAATAAAATCTTAAAAAAAAAGATTGTTTTAATATAATTGCACCAAAAATAATAAGATACCTAGGAATAAACCTAACCAAAAAGGTGAAAGACCTGTACTCTGAAAAATATAAAACACTGATAAAGAAATTGAAGATGACACAAAGAAATGGAAAAACGTTCCATACTCACAGATAGGAAGAGCAAATATTGTTAAAATGTCTATACTACCCAAAGCAATCTGCAGATTTAATGCAATCCCTATCGAAATACCAACAGCAGTTTTCACAGATCTAGAACAAATAATTCTAAAATTTGTATGGAATCATGAAAGACCCTGAATAGCCAGAGCAATCTTGAAAAAGCCAAGCCAAGCCAGAGGCATCACAATTCCAGACTTCAAATTATATCACAAACCATTAGTAATCAAAAGAGTATGGTATTGACATAAAAATAGACAGAGATCAATAGAACAGAATAGAAAATCCAGAAATAAAGTCATAATTATATGGTCAATTAATCTTTGACAAAGAAGGCAAGAATATCCAATGGGAAAAAGAGTCTCTTCAACAAATGGTGCTGGGAAAACTGGATAGTGACATGCAAAAGAATGACACTGGACCACTTTCTTACACCATACACAAAAGTAAACTCAAAATGGCTTGAAGACCTCAATGTGAGACCTGAAACCATAAAAATCCCAGAAGAAAACACAGGCAGCAACTTCTTTGACCTCGGCTCTAGCAACTTCTTTCAAAAATGTCCTCTGAGGCAAGGGAAATAAAAACAAAAATAAACTATTGGGACTACATTAAAATAAAGTTTCTGTACAGTGAAGGCAACAATCAGCAAAACTAAAAGACAACCTATGGAATGGGAGAAGTTATTTGCAAATGACATATCTGATTAAGGGCTAATATCCAAAATATATAAAGAACTGATATAACTCAACACCCAAAACACAGATAACCCTTTCTAAAAAGGGGCAAAAGAGCACAGATGTTTCTCTGAAGAAGACATACGGATGGCCAACAGGCCTATAAAAAGGTGCTCAAGGTCACCCATCATGGGGGAAATGCAAATCAATACAAATCAGAACTACAATGCGTTATCACCTCACACCCATCAGAATGGCTAAGTCTAACATTAACAACACAAGAAAATGCAAGAGTTGGTAAGGATGTGGAGGAAAAGGAACCCTCTTGTACTGGTACAAACTGGTACAGCCACTGTGGAAAACAGTATGGAAGTTCCTCAAAAAATTAAAAATAGAACTACCTTCCGACCCAGGAATTGCACAACTAGGTATTTACCCAAGGAACACAAGAACACTAATTCAAAGGGATACATGCTCCCATAGGTATTGCAGCATTGTTTACAATAGCCAAGATGTGGAAGCAGCCCGAGTGTCCATCCATAGATGAAAGGCTAAAGAGTGTGTGGCATATACACACAATGAAATATTATTCAGCCATAAAAAGAATGAAGTCTGGCCATTTGCAACCACATGGATGGAGCTAGAGAGTCTAATAAATGAAATAAATCAGTTAGAGAAAGACAGATACCACATGAATTCACTCATAGGTGGAATTTAAGAAACAAATCAGCAAAGGGAAAAAAAATAAGAGAGACAAATCAAGAAACAGACTCTTTCTTTTTTTTTTATAGATTTTATACATTCATGTGACAGAGAGAGAGAGATCACAAGCAGGCAGAGAGGCAGGCAGAGAGAGAGAGGGAAGCAGGCTCCCTGCTGAGCAGAGAGCCCAATGCAGGGCTCGATCCCAGGACCCTGAGATCATAACCTGAGCCAAAGGCAGAGGCTTAACCCACTGAGCCACCCAGATGCCCCGAAACAGACTGTTTTTTTTGTTTTTGATTTTGTTTTTGTTTTGTTTTGGTTCAGACTCTTAATTATAGAGAACAAACTGATGGTTACCAGAGGGGTGTTGGGGGGGGATGGGTTAAATAGGAAGAAAGAAAAAAAATTATTTGGATTATTTTGGTGCCAACCTAATACTCCAAATTAGCATACTATAATATGTAGACATTATCTTTTTGTCTAATGTTGTACCCTATTAACAACACTTTTATATTTGTATCTACATTTTGGTTTGCATTTTCAAATTATTGTTTTAAGGATAACATTCCAGAAATGAAATTAAGGGTATAAACTTTTAATAATACATAGTACATACTGCTAAGATTACTTCCAGAAAGGTTCCATCCGTTTACACTAAGTCTAGCTAATGGTGCCTTTTCCACTAGCACCCTTGCCAGCACTGAGTAGTATTATTTAACACTTTTCTTTCTTTCTTCCGTTCTTTCTTTCTTTCTTTTTTTTTTTTGGTAATTTGATAGTTGAAAAATTTATCATTGTTGTTTTAATTTGCATTTCTTTGATTGCCTTGTGAGGTAGAAACAATGTGCTCCTTTCTAAAAATTCTCATCTTTTGTGTCAGTGCTTTTGTTCTGTTTCTAGGATTTGATTTTCCTTCACAACTGCTCCTTCCTGATCCCTGATGAGGGCAGCTTCACTCTCCTGATTCCCTCAATTTCTGAACCGGAGAGTCAGGATTTTTTTTTTCCCCTGGTTTCCCATCAGTCGCCCATGATGGCCATTCCTTCCTTTGAAAGTGTTTTTCCCTTTCATCTTGTTAAAATGAAAGCAACAGGCCTAAAATGGTGTCACTTACGTTAAGGCCCCAAATCGGTAAACCAAGACTTAATACATAACCTAACTGCAGTTTGAGAAATGTGACCTTTAACCAGTCAACATGAGAATTTCCTGGTCAGCACTAGGGAATTTACTGACGGACCCAGGCTGGTTCCCTTAGGACGGTGATCTTTTGCTAATAATTTCCTTTTCTCCACTTCCTCTCTACATTTAATAACCTTTCCTTTTCTGGGGTACCTGGCTGTTTTGGTGAGTTAAGCATCTGACTTCAGCTCAGGTCATGATCTCAGGGTCCTGAAACAGAGCCTTGCCCAGCCAGAAACCTGCTGGTCCCTCCGCCCCCAGAGAGACAAATTATTTATTTGTGCTCTCTCTCAAATAAATAAATAAAAATCTTAAAACAAACAAATGCTTTCCTTCTCTGCAGCCCTTCAGAGCTCCCCTTTACTTGCTAGATGGGATGCTACCCAATTCATGAACACATTATAAAGCCAATGAGATCTCTACAATACACTCAGTTGAATTTTTGTTATTTAACAGTCTTCTGTGTTCCCGTGCGAATGGTACCATCATGAGCCATGGCCACAGAACTCCCCCACCTGGATTACAGAGGAAGCTTCTGGCAATTCTATCTGGTCCCAGTCTCTCCTACTTTGATTTCTCTTCCTCCTGCTTCGGTATTGACTTCTAGAGTCGCGCTTTGTGCGTGTCAGCCCCGAGTTCATGGACCTGGCCCGGAAGCCTCTGCCGGACATTCACCGCGGCCATCACTTCCCACAGCTTCCCAGCTCAAAGCCTAGACCCCCGCATGGTTGCCTCATTACTTTGAGACCATTGCCTATACTGCCTTCTTGGAGCCTTTCCACTTCCTGGATGTGCTCATTCCTCCTCTTCGTTCTGGCCCACGGCTTAGCTTAGTACTTCTTTTCAGGCTCCATACAACACAGTTCTCCTCCACTATTCATCCCAGACTCACCCCTACTCTTAGACCTTTCCACCACCTTGCGATCTCTTCTACAAAGCATGGGACAGCCTGCCCGAGTGACAGGACCCAGAAGAGGAAAAGGAAAGTGAGGAGGAAGAGTTATTTTAGGGAAAGGGCGATCCACTTCATTTTCAACCAAGTGAGTTTTGGGGGATGGCAGGATTTTCAGATAAAGTTATCCCTTGGGCCATTGGAAATGTGGGCCCAGAATTGAGCAGAGAGGTTGGGGCCGGGAATATCAATTTGGGAGACATCCACGGTGCTGATGGCGGGGCGGGGAGGGGGAGCAGTGCCCTGGGATTTAGAATGTCTGTGGAAATGGGAAAGAGGACATGAGACAGTCTGGGTAACACTTGAATGCAGGCGTCAGAACAAGAGTCCAAGATGAGCCCAAAAGGAAATGGTGCTCTCATAGGAGGAGGAGACCAAAAAGGTAGAACCCGAGGGGGCTACTAGTCCAAGAAGCTTGGTAAATCATGAAAAGAATGCAGCAGGATTTCAGAGCCACAGGGGAGCTAAGCCAAGTGGGAGCCGGGGAAAGAACCAGAGGGCAGGGACACCCAGAATCAAGTACAGGGGGCTTGGGGCAGTGCTGAGGGAAAGTCCGGGGCTACAGCTCATCAGGAAAGGTCTTCTGGGGGAGGTGAGCTTGGGCAGTGGGGCCACAGGAGGCAGGGGTGAATGCTCAGCCAACATGACACCCAGGCTCCCGCACCCAGGCAAGAACAGGGAGGGAGCCATGATTGCTCAGGGGGACAGAAGTGGAGCCCAAGGGACAGAGGGCGGGGTTTTGTTCTCAGCCACCTTTGCCCCATCCCTCCAAATATGTATTGTAAGGAAAAATTATGCGATTGCTGTGTAAGATTAGCCTTTAAAGCCCTCCTCTACCGGAATTCTGGAGCTGCCGACACACCCAGAAAGTGATTAGCAAAAGAGAATTTCCTCCTGGTGGTGGTTGTTAGGTACCAAGGGAGGAGACTAAAGGAAGCCACCACGGTGTCCCTGCCTGAGGAACTTTCCAGACAGAGTACTTCATAGTATACCCAACTGACCTGGATTTTTTTTTTTGTTGTTGTTATTTTTTTTTTTAAGATTTTATTTGTTTGACACAGAGAGAGAGATCACAAGTAGGCAGAGAGGCAGGCAGAGGGAGAGGGGGAAGCAGGCTTCCCTCTGAGCAGGGAGCCTGATGTGGGGCTCGATCCCAAGACCCTGAGATCATGACCTGAGCCCAAGGCAGACCTGAGATCATGACCTGAGCCCAAGGCAGAGGCTTAACCCACTGAGCCACCCAGGCGCCCCCCAACTGACCTGGATTTTAATCCTAACTTGGCTACTTACTGGAGTCAAATCCAAAAGGTAGAAAAGGTATGCAGTGAGAAGCCCTCTGCCCCCACACTTGTCCTGGGGGTATTCACTCCCTCACCCCAGGGGCAACCAAAGACATAGGGCAACCTGTTCTTCTGTTTATTTCTATAAATATGTGTTCCTATACACGGCATCTGCAGAGAGATAGATATAGATAGGTAAATCTCTTCCTCCTTCATAGGTGAATGGTAGCCTAATATCTTGCTTTGTTCAGTTAATGATGTTTCTTAGCTATCATTCCATTCAGTAGATATAGCTTCCCCCTTCTTCTCATAAAGCATTCCACTGAAGGAGTGACCTATAATTTACTTAACCTATTCTTCCTTGGTGGGCGGGTATTTTTGTGTGTGCATTTGTAATTCCAGTAGATATTGTAAATTACCTTCCAAAGAAATCGGACTGGTTCGCATTCCTGCCAAGAAGGCGTAAGTACGAGTCAGGGCAGCTACATAACCTACAAAATAAGCCAAACGGTACCTACTTCTTGGAATTGTAAAAATTACTTGAGATGATGCATGTAAAGTATTGGGCACTGTAGGAGTTGGTGCTCTTGAAATAAGGATATTATTTTATTTCGGATTAAGGCGATATTGTCCCGGCCAATTCAGTGAGGGTAATGGGACCGCCTCACCGGTCTGGGGGTTTTCCGATTCTGCAGGAAGTTAGGGACTGAGATCAGAGAAGTTGTGGGCCTTGCCCTCCCCAGGGATGTCATGCCTTCAAGCTACTCCAGCCTCCTCCATCTGGATTCTGTTCTCAGGTGCCTCCAAGCTGAAGCAACGTGTGGAATCGAAAAAAAACCTGTGGGACCAAGGATCCTTCCCCCTGATCATCAAGGATCTTGAAGTAGCAGACTCAGGGGTTTACTTCTGTGAGGTAGAGGGCAAGAAGCAAGACGTGGAGTTGCTGGTATTTAACTGTGAGTAGATGAGGGTCCCTGCAACCAACCTTGCCTTCCTCCCTGACTCTCATTCATTCCTCCCCCGAAACCAGGCCTGAGCTCGTGGCTCCGCCACAGTCCTGAGATGGCTCAGACTGGCCCCCGTGTCTCCTCAAACCCTCCTCAGGCCTCCAGTCTCGCAGTGGGAAAGGAAAAAACCTGGGAGGTGGAGGGGCGGGGAGAAAGGTTGGAGCCAGAGCAAGGAGGGAGAGCAACAAAGGCAGAGAAGAAAGGAGCCAGCAGGAGGAGAGAGGGAAACTGCCTTGGGCTGGGGCTGGGTCCCTGGGTCTTAGAGGAGGGTAATGGAGAGACACTCTTGGTTGGCTGGCTTCTTCCTTCCCCGTGGGGATAGCCTGTGCGTGACACAGGTGGCCTGCTCCTCCCACAGTGACTGCCAAGTGGGACACCGGCAGCAGCAGCAGCGGCAGCAACATCCACGTGCTGCGAGGGCAACAGCTGACCCTGACCTTGGAGGGCCCCTCTGGCAGTAGCCCTTCCGTGCAATGGAAAGATCCAAGGAATAAAAACAAGGGCAGTGGCCAAAGACTCTCGCTGCCCGGGCTGGAGGTGCCGGACAGCGGGACGTGGACCTGCACCGTCTCCCAGAACGAGAAGACCATGGTGTTCAACATAAACATCTTGGTGCTGGGTAAGAGGGACGCCTCTCCCCTGCAGTGTCCTCTCTGCCTCAGTGGCAGACAGACCGCCTTCTGCTCTCACTGCTCTGCTCCTGGGTCCATGGCCTGTCAACAGAGGGAGGCTCCAGTCCCCTCCGGAGCTGGGCTGTTCTATGAGGGCTTCCAAGGGGGAGAAGGCGCTGCCTTGGGAAGGACCTGGGGTGGAGAGACCAGGGAGGATCGGGGAGGTAGATGGCAACCTCAGGGTTTTACACTCATTTGGTCCCTCCCCTTCCATCTCGTGGCCGCCCCCAGCCCACACCCACCCTACCCCATTCACCCTCATCTTCCTATCTCCTGACCCACCTTCTCTCTCTTCCCGCCTCCAGGTTTCCAGAAGGTCCCTAACACAGTCTATACAAAAGAAGGGGAGCAGGTGCAGTTGCCCTTCCCACTTAGTTTCGAAGATGAAAACCTGAAAGGGAATCTGAGGTGGCAGGCAGAGGGGATGCCGTCCTCCCTGCTCTGGGCCTCCTTCACTTTGGAGAACCGGAAGCTAATTGCCAAGGAGGTCCACCACCCCAGACTCCAGCTGAAGGAATCGCTCCCGCTCAGCTTCATTCTACCCCAGGTTTCGTCTCAGCACGCTGGTTCTGGAACCCTGACCTTGAGTCTTGCCATGGGGACGCTGCAGCGGGAAGTGAACCTCGTGGTGATGAGAGGTGAGGAGGTAGACTGGGACAGGGAGGGCAGGGGTGGGAGGTGAGGGGGCATAGCCCCGGGCTGGCCCTGAGGTGGGGCTGGCCCCCAAAGTGAGGCCTCGGCCCTGGCCCTCATTCCCTGTTGAAGCTGATCCAGGGCCTTCTGGTTTGGGGCTGGTTTCGAGCTGAGACTTGAAGCCACATGTGCTTCCTTGACATCCGTGAGCCAGCCTGGGGTGGGCTCTGCTGAGAATCCCCAGACGGCGTGAGCTGGGAACCAGGGCTCTAATTCTGCCTCTGCCCGACCCTCGATGGCCCTCCCTAAGCCCCCGGCCTCTGCGGGCCTCTCTCTCCTAACAAGGAGAACAGAATCGGCTCTTGGTATGATAGCGATGAGGGTAATATCAGGCTCTGCGCTGAGCTCTTCACTTATCTTCCCCATCACCGTGACTCCACAAATAATAATGGCTAATACTTGATGCTTTATCCGTACCAGACCCATTCAAGAGCTTTACGTGTGTTTGTGAATTTACCGTGTATTTACTTCATGTCTGGGGCTCGGGTTGTCGAGTAACTTGCAGGGACACACAGATAGTAAGCAGTGGGGTCAAGATTCAAGTCCAAGGCCCTGGGCCTCGAAACCTGTCTTTTCTTTGCGTAACTGCGTGAAAATGTGCTCCGGGAGGCTCCAAGCGGGGCGTCTGTGTGGAGTATTTTGATCTGCTGAAACCCCTTAGAGCAAGGAGGTGTTGGGGGGTCTGAGATCCAGGCTCCCGGCCTCAGGCTCTTGTCCTTCTGTAGTGACTAACTATCCGAACAATTTGACCTGCGAGGTGCTGGGACCCACCTCCCCTGAGCTGACGCTCAAGCTGACGCCCCTGAGCTTGAATATGGAAGCGCGCAGTGCCAACGGCTCGAAGCAGAAGCTGGTGTCGGTGGTGAAGCCTAAGGTGGGGTCATGGGAGTGCCTCCTGAGTGACAAGGACAAAGTCCTGCTGGCCTCTGAGATCGAGGGTGAGTGAGGATCCAGGTTCCCTGGTCTAACCCCGAGCCCCTTGCTCTTCAGCGGTGGGACCTTCCCCGGGTTGGAGGAGGCCACCCAGAGTCCCAGCCTCCAAGTTCCTCTGGGAGGGGTGGGTTATTCTCCCGCTGCCTGGACATACAGGGGCCACGAAGTAAGGCAAAGTGTGGTTTCTACCTGTAACCCCACAAGTTCCTGCCTCCTTGAGGTCTACAGCCCAGGAATGGGGCCCCTCTGACCAAGAGCCGATGCCTCCGCTGGCCCCTTTCCAAACCCGGACACATGCGTGCACACACGCATGCCCCCTGCACAGCCTGAAACCCCTGCTTCCGGTTCCCCAGAGGGCCCTGGAGTCTCTAAACCTTAGAACCCCTGCCCCAGCACTTCCCCTTCAGCCCTAGCGGCCTGTGAGAGCCCTGGGACCCTGCCGTGGTCTCTGGGCCCAAGTCTGAGCCCCAAGTGGAACCGGGCAGCGAGGCCTTCCTGGGGCCTTCCAGAATGCCCAGCACCCTGATGGACGGCAGTGAGCTGAAACATCTCTCCCCGCCCCCTCTCTCCCTCGCTTGCAGTTTTGTCCCCAGTGTTCACCAAGACCTGGCCCAAGCTCTTGGCCATTGTGCTGGGTGGGATCTTAGGCCTTCTGCTCCTCCTTGGGCTCTGCATCTTCTGCTGTATTAAGTGCTGGCACCACAGGGTGAGTGAGCTGCCCCAGAGCCCCCTTGCACACCTGGGGGCTGTAGACACCACCGGTATCCTGAACACGGGAGCCCCTCCTGCCCTGGCTCTCTCTGCCCGCCCACCCGGTCCCCTCCCCGAGGACTGGGCCCTGTCCCAGATCCCATGTGGAGGGAGAGACTGGAAAGAGCAAAGAGTTCATTCTGGGACAGATGGCCTCAGCCACAGTAACTGCTTCTCCTCTCCCAGCTCTCCCCACTCCCCCCTCCGAGGGGCACCTCCCTTCTGGAGGGCTGGCACCCTTACGACTCCCCTCCTTCTTCCTGGACAGCGCCAGGCCTCGCGGATGTCTCAGATCAAGAGACTCCTCAGTGAGAAGAAGACCTGCCAATGCCCCCAGTAAGGAACTGGGGGAGGGGAGATGAGGAGCAGAGAGTGGGGAGGGAAAGGGGAGGGTGGTGGGTGTAGGGGGAAGAGAGGGAAGGGAGGCGGGATGGAGGTGAGAGGATGGGGGCTCGAGGGAGGTGGTGAAGGGCAAAGAAGGGTGCAAAGGGGTGGCTGAGGAGGTAGGCAGCAGGGAGAGGGTGGAGAGCATGAGTGAGGGGGCAGAAGGCCTAAGATCTTTCTGGAGACCCACCCTGCAGCTGTGGCCCGGAGGCCGCCACTGCACCAAGAAGGGAGAGTGCGGACTGGGAGACTTGGAGCACTGAGGATACACGAAGTCTGGAGAAGAATAAACTTGCTCTGCTTTGTTCCTCCAGCCGGTTCCAGAAGACATGCAATCTCATCTGAGGCGCGGGGCCAGGGGAGTTTCCGGCTTGCAGCTTCCCTGGCTGCCTTCCCCTGCCTTTCCTGCCGGGCTCCTGGGCCTGCAGACCAGATGAATGTAGCAGACCCCAGCACTTCCAGCCCTCTCCCGCTCTTCTTGTTCACCCTTGGCCATTGCTCCTCCTCCTGCAAAGGTTTACACCATTTCTTCCCCGTTTCCTTCGCATCAAGCCTGGTCCTATCGATAATTTCTTCCCAGGTCTCTCCCCCATGGCCCACTGGTCCCCGGGGAATCACGTGGGACCAGCCCTGCCTGCTTGGTGGGCGAAGCTAGGCGTCTGAAGCGTGAAGTGCAGCGCTGTCATTTCACTGGACGGGACCTTGGGACCAGAGGGGGCAGGGACCAGCCCAAGATCACACAGCCAGAGGAGGGTAGATCCAGATCCGGCCTCTCCTGCCAGCCTCCACTGCTCCATTCGGTCTGCTTCTCACTCTGTGTTGGCAGGACACAGACTCATATCGTGACCTGTGCACCAACAGGCACCCCTGGACCCACACCCATGTACAAAGCTCACACTTATGCACAGATACAACTCCTGATCCCCCAAGCCGTCTGTACGTGTCAATTTATGAGCCGGTTTCACATTCTTTGTTTAAACCTTAAGAAGATCCTGCAGAGCTAGTAGTGTTGGGACCAAGATTAGCAGCTCCAATTTATAGACCAGAAATGGAACTCAGAGAGATCAGATGATTGCCCAAGGTCACACCACTAGTCAGTGCCCGAGGACAAGCCCGGGTCTCCTAACCCCTAGTTCCAGGGCTGTGCCCCGAACAGAGACAAGTACCATGCAGACCTCTGCAGACCTCTGCAGCTGATGCCCAGGTCCCAGCTCTGGATTCGTAAGAGCACGCCACCCCAGACAGGGCCTGCCTTGAAGAGTTCAGAAACACAGAAGAGGACACCGCCCCC
>CM052807.1:35155862-35232405 GCA_028533885.1 Nasua narica
GGGGGAGGGAGCCGGGAGTTGGCTGGAGAGGGAACCCTCTGAGGGGACCTCCTGTAAAGGGTGACAGAGCCAGCTTCACTCCCCCTGCCGTGTATTTTCCTTCATCCCTCCCGGGAACCATCCAGGATTCAGGAACACTGGGGTTACAAGCAGGCTTCTTCCTCCTCTTCTTGGTCCATTTCTCTCAGGATCCCCAACCTCCTCTGCCTCTCCTTCCTTCCTTTTCTCACCACCTGTCTCAGTCCCGACCCCTCTCCCTAGTCTTCTCTTTCCAGCTTGCCCTTTTCAAGAGGACTCCCTCCCCGCTGCTTGTTTGGTATTCCTGCCCACCGTGCCCCAGCCACAGAAAAACACAATAAACTTACTGTAGAGAAGATGCTCTTCTCTGTGTTCGTGTGTATGTGAGAGAGACAGGCAGACAGACAGACAGACTCTTCTCTGGGGACCGGGATCTTCTGATCTTTGGGATCAGGCCCAGAGGAGAGGTTGCCAAGCTTGCCAGGGGAAGGAGGTGAAGTTTCCCCCGGGGCGGGTTCTTGGGAGGCTGATTACCCCGCTGCCCACCCCACAGGGCCCGGTGTGTGCAGGAGGCCCAGACTTCGCAATAGCGCGTGGTGCTGTGCTGAGGGAGAAGCCGCCGCAGGATTGTGTGTGCTGTATACACGTATGTGTGTGGTGGAGAAAAAGGACCAAAAGAAACTGTAATGTGTGCCTGCCAATTGTGTGCATCCCCAACAGAAGTGTGAGTGTGTTCCAGGAGGAGGAAGCGGGGTGTGTGTGTGTTTGTGTGTGTGTGTGTGTGTGTGTGTGTGTGTGTGGTGGGGGGTGCACTCTTTGAGGCCAGTGTCCCCCCAGCCCCCCAACCCCCAGCAGCCCAGCCTCGGCACCACCTCCAGCTCTTGCCCCTCCGCGCTACACCCCTACCGCCCGGGCGGGCGCAGCCCTCACGGATACACACAGTGACACACGCTTCCTCCGCCCCGAACACCACCAGCTGCCTCTCCGAGCTGGTGTTCGTGTCGAAAAGCGGGGTGGGGTGGGGGCAGGACACGAACCGTCTCACCAATGAAGCCGGTTCCCCGCCAGCGTCCTCGCCCCCTCCCTGCCGGCGCCTTCCCTGCCCCTCCCCCTCCAAGTCGCCGCCGTCCAGTTCCCCGCCCCGCACTCGCCCCCGCGCCCCCCGAGCCGCTCCCTGCCGGCCCCCCGACCCGGCGCTCACGGGCGGCGTGCCTCTGGGAGAGGGGGGGCTCCGACAGACCTGGGGTGGGGGGCAGAGACTGAGTGAGCGGCGGGCCGAGCCGGGGAGGCTGGGACCGAAGGTGGGGAGGGGGCAGGGAGGCCCGGAGGGAAGGAGGGAGGGAAGGAGGAGGGCGGGCGAGCTGGAGCCGGCAGGCGGCGGGAGCCCGGGCGAGCCGCGTCGGGAGTGCGGTCTCCATGGCAGTGCCGGGCTCAGCCAGAGGTAAGACGACCCCGGCCCTGTCCCCCCGCCGCCCCTCCCCGCCGCCCCCTCCTCCCCAGCCGCCTCCTCTCCCCTCCGGCCGGCCCCTCCTCCCCAGCCACCTGCTGTCACTGCCCGGGAGTACGCGGTGGGTGGCGGGAGGGAGGAGCCGCCTGACCTTACCCCTTCACCCCGAAGGGCGAGGGACCCCTGTCCGCGGTGGAGTCCCCCAGATCCCTCCTCCCACCTTCCTCTGATCTTTCTCTGTCCTTCACCTCCTCTCTGTCCTTCACATCCTTCCTGCCTCCCTCCTCTCTGACTCCCCATTTCTTTCTTCCACAGCCCACCCGCTGGACCTGGGTGGGGGGTAGGTGGAAAGGGGTGCAAGGCTGTAGGGGAGAGTAGTGGGGGGGCACTTCTGACCAATTCCTTCCACCTCCCTCCGGCTGGCCATTGCCATGGCAACTAGGGTGTACTGGGCTCCGGAGGGAACAAAGGTGGGGGGCGGACTAGGACTTCTCAGGGAGGCCAAGGATCTGAGGTTCTTCCATAGGAAGTAGACCTTCTCACTGCTGTTCCCCATTTTTACCCTTGTTTCCCCCCCCAAAGCCGTTAGCTCATCCTTCTTGCCTCCACTCTGTTCAGGGTTTCACCTGATTTCCTCTTAGCCCCCTCCCCAGGGATTACTGAAGCTCTGCTTCTCAAATTCAGGACTATCCTCCTCATCAGAGGGAAACTGAGGCTGAGGCAGGGGCGGAAAGAATGGAGGTCTACCGGTGGGAGTCAGCACCTTATTGAACATTGGGCTTTTCTTCTCAGCCTCCCTGTTTCTCTCCCTCCTTCCATACAACCCCTCTTCCCTCCCAAGCCTCCTCTCCCGGGGTCTCTGGGGCTTTCCTTCTATTTTCAGATACTATCACTTTGCCCCCTCTTTCGCTCCTGCTCAAACTCTCCTCCTTCCCCCTAGTTCCCCATCTTTCCATTTCTGGATGCTTCTGATGTCAGCGGTTTCCCCGCCTTCGGGTTCCCTAGCCCCCCCCCCCCCGCCCCCCGTCCCAGCCTCCTTTCTCCCATCTTCCCAGATCGCCTGGGAGCTAGAGGGGGTTCACGAGGGGGTTCACGCAGGCTTGGGGAAATGGGGCTGAGCGCCAAGACCCCTGGGTCCAGGAGCCGGAACGCTGGGGAGGAGCTGGAATGGCATACATATCCCAGTTTACCGTGAACCCTCAAAAAAGAAACAAGTCGTGCACCTGCCAGCAGTAGGTCTAAAGAGAGATTCAGGGACATGAAGGTAGAGATTGAATAGTACTGAGCAGGGAATATAAGAAGGGACCTGGGAATGCCAGAGGGAGGAAAAGGGCCGAAATGGATAGGAGACTGGAGGTCAGAATACCTTCTTTCCTGCCGGTCTGGAAAGCAGGGCTCTTGATCTGTGTGCACTGTGTGACTGGCCATCCGACTTAAGGTAGAATGTTCTGAATGACCCCCTGACTCCTAGTAATCAGTTTTTTCTATAGTTTCAAAAAAAGGGGGCACAAGAAGTCCGTTGGAGAGCAGCCTAGGCCCTGCCTTTGCCCTCCCCCTCCCACATGTCCTTTCTCCCTTGCAGTTTGTCCAGGTGGCTGAGCCTCACCCCCCACACCCCTTGGGGGCACCCAGAAGATCCCTGACTGGTCACGAACCAGAGGAAGAAGAGACCCGGAAGTCCTGGCATGGGGACTAGAGCCGCTCAGCCAGCCTCATAGCTGGGAAGGCAGTCAGCTTGCCCCCCATCAACAGCAGGGGTACTTCAGGAAGGTTCTCCCCCACTATGGAGGCTGAGGACCACCTCTGCTGACCCTCAGTCTCCCCCCCCCCCCCCGACCTCCACAGCGCCCCTTAGCTGGGTCAGTCATGCAATGCTGAGCAGCCGGGTAGGCCCAGGGACGGCCTGCTTCACCTCCGGGCAGGGACTGTACGCATCATGGGTGTGCGCGTGAGTGGGGCTCCTGGGTGAGACCCAGCCCCCACCCCCAGGAGTCCAAGGGGGGGTGGGGGGGCCGAGGATAGGATGGCGCGGGGAGGGGCAGGGGCGGAGGAGGCCTCCCTGCGCTCAAACGCCTTGTCCTGGCTGGCCTGCGGGCTCCTGGCGCTGCTGGCCAATGCCTGGATCATTCTCAGCATCTCGGCCAAGCAGCAGAAGCACAAGCCGCTGGAGTTACTGCTCTGCTTCCTGGCGGGCACGCACATACTCATGGCGGCCGTGCCCCTCACCACCTTCGCCGTGGTGCAGCTGCGGCGCCAGGCCTCCTCCGACTACGACTGGAACGAGAGCATCTGCAAGGTGTTCGTGTCCACCTACTACACCCTGGCCCTGGCCACCTGCTTCACAGTCGCCTCGCTCTCCTACCATCGCATGTGGATGGTGCGCTGGCCCGTCAACTACCGCCTCAGCAACGCCAAGAAGCAGGCGCTGCACGCGGTCATGGGCATCTGGATGGTCAGCTTCATCCTCTCCACGTTGCCCTCCATCGGCTGGCACAACAACGGCGAGCGCTACTACGCCCGCGGCTGCCAGTTCATAGTCTCCAAGATCGGCCTGGGCTTTGGCGTCTGCTTCAGCCTCTTGCTGCTCGGGGGCATTGTCATGGGGCTGGTCTGTGTGGCCATCACCTTCTACCAGACGTTGTGGGCCCGGCCCCGGAGGGCAAGGCTGGCCCGGAGAGCGGGGGTGGGGGGCGGGGCCAAGGGGGGTGGGCCCGGGGGGTTGGGGACCCGGCCGGCCTTCGAGGTGCCAGCCATCGTGGTGGAGGATGCCCGAGGGAAGCGGCGGTCCTCTCTGGACGGCTCCGAGTCGGCCAAGACATCCCTGCAGGTCACCAACTTGGTCAGCGCCATCGTCTTTCTCTATGACTCGCTCACAGGGGTGCCCATCCTGGTGAGACTGGGGTCCCCCACCTGCTCTCCCCGCTACCCAGGCCCAAGCACGATTGCCCGACCTCCACGCCCATCAGCCATAGAGCAGCTCGGCCATCCGCCTTCCTCTCCTCTGCCCACCCCCGCTACATCTGTGAGCCCCCCACCTCTAGCACCCATTTCTTCATTCCCCGTACCCCCGGCCTCGTCGTCTGTTTTCCAGTTTCTACGGCTCCAGTCCATCACCCATCCTCCAGCCCCACCCTCTATTCTGCGGCTCCTCACTTCTGCCCCCCGGACCTACCATCCAGTAGCCCAGCTCTAGTCCCCATTCCGTAACGCTCTTGGGGATAAACCGCAGAGTCCCTGAGCTCTCCGGTGGAAAGCCCCGAGAGCTCACCCCACCACCCCAGCTTTTGTATCCTCATCTAGTCCTGATTCCTGAATTTCTCTCTGTGTTCAAGTTTTCTGTACCACGTTTGCTTCCGGCCCTCTGGACCTCAGGGCTTTGTGTCCAGTCCCTGCCCCTGACCTTCCTCTGAATCAGTCCCTTCCCTTCTGTTCATCCCATCTCCACCTCCAACTTTGCCCTTGTCATGATGCGCTGTGAACTGGGCCATCCCTTTCTGCCTGCCCACCCACTGCACTAGAATACTGGATCTGGGGTCGAGTGGGACCTCTGGGCGCCGGGTGGTGACCCCGCGCCATTCCCCATCCTCCCACTAGGTGGTGAGCTTCTTCTCCCTTAAGTCGGACTCGGCTCCGCCCTGGATGGTGCTCGCGGTGCTGTGGTGCTCCATGGCACAGACGCTGCTGCTGCCCTCCTTCATCTGGTCCTGCGAGCGCTACCGCGCCGACGTGCGCACGGTGTGGGAGCAGTGCGTGGCCATCATGTCCGAGGAGGATGGCGACGACGGTCAGAGGAGGGACTGGGTTTTGGCTTTCCCGGGCTTCGGTTCCCTTTTCTGCCCTTTTCCACTGGTCCTTCCCCGTTTTTTGGCGGCGGGCTGCCCTGGAGTGCCCCCTGCTGGACGGAACCTGCGCCGCCCCTGGGCTGACTCCAGGCTCCCCCTTTCCCTAATCACGCACCTCGATGTACACCCGGCTTCCTTCCGCACCGAGGGCTCCCTCCACCAGGCGGCGGCTTCCCTCTAGAAGCTCACACTACCCAGCTCTGCCTCCGTTCTCCGGCCGAGTGCCCGAGAAACAGTCCAGAGTCCTAACACAACCATAAAGGAAGGCTGTGGTACTAAGGGGAGGCTAAGCTCCCTGAGAGAGACCCCGCAGCTATAGGGACAGTTCTTGGGGGTGGGGTGGTGACAGTTTCAATGACTATGTCTATATGTATGAAGCACTAGGGACTTAGCAGTGAAGGCAACAGACCTTAAACACTCCTACCTGCCTTTTCCTCTTGGGGCTTACAGACTAGTGGGAACAGGATCCTCCCGAGAGCTTATAAAGGGGGCAGGAGGTTTTAAAGGGGGCGGGGAGGGGCATGAGCATTCCCTGTCTGTAACCACCCTGCCCCTTTTCTCTCCTAGATGGGGGCTGTGATGACTATGCAGACGGCAGAGTGTGCAAAGTGCGCTTTGATGCTAATGGTGCCACAGGACCAGGGGGCAGGGACCCCTCCCAGGTGAAGCTGCTGCCTGGAAGGCACATGCTCTTTCCCCCTCTTGAGAGGGTCCACTACTTACAGGTATGGGGCTAAGGAGCACGCCTCCTATTCTGGGTACCCCCTTACTATTTGTCTCCAGTCTCTGCCCACCATCCCGACACCCCACTCCCTAGCCCTGGCCTGCGGGGCCCCTAAGGAGTAGGTGAAAGAAAGGTGCGGCAAGAGAGGCTCCCCTTCAGACCTCTCAGAACCAGGTGTGCCCATCCCAGGATGTTTTGGAGAAGCGTAAGGGGGTGGGGGGCCGTCTTGCCGAGTCCCAGCTTTGGTTCCTGCCTCTACCTCGCTTTGTCCCTATAGCACCTCTGGGTCTACCTGCTCCTCTCCCCAGGTCCCTCTGTCCCGCCGTCTGTCCCATGATGAGACCAACATCTTCTCTAGTCCTCGGGCACCAGGCTCCATCCTGCATAAGTGGTCATCTTCTGATGACATCCGGGTCCTCCCGGCCCAGAGCCGAGCCCTGGGCGGCCCTCCTGAGTACCTGGGACGAAGACAGAGGCTGGAGGATGAGGAGGATGAGGAAGAAGCTGAAGGTGGGGGGCTGGCCAGCCTTCGCCAATTCCTGGAGGGTGGGATGTTGGGGTCAGGTGGGGGACCCCCACGGGGTCCTGGCTTCTTCCGGGAAGAGATCACCACTTTCATCGATGAGACACCTCTGCCTTCTCCGACTGCTTCGCCTGGGCCCTCTCCTCGCCGGCCCAGGCCCCTGGGCATCTCACCCCGAAGGCTCTCCCTCGGGTCCCCTGACAGTAGAGCCGTTGGACTTCCTTTGGGGTTGAGTGCAGGGAGACGCTGCTCCCTGACAGGAGGTGAGGGGAGTGTAAGACCTTGGGGAGGATCCTGGGGCCCAGGGAACCCCATTTTCCCCCAGCTGACCCTGTGAGCCCAAGTGGGCCTGCGGGACTCAGAGGAGGGGCCCTGGGTGAGTAACACCAGTTCCGACCCTGAGCCCAGGGCAGCTGCCTCCAGACTCCGTGGAGAGGGGCGCTGGATCTGGGACCTGGAGCCCACTGCTGCCTCCCATCTCAATGACCAGATGTCCTACTCACCTTCCATCATCCTTAGCAAAATGTATTAAAGCCTGAAGTGTTACCATGGAAACGTCGGTGTCCTGTGTGCTAGGGTGGTGGAGGGTATGGTCGGGGTGCAGTGGCTCATCGAGGACCAAATAGAGCAGGGGCAGAGGCACAGAAACATACCCGAGAGAGACACTCTCAAACATGAAGACATACAGACGGATACGCTTATGCGAGCATCTTGTGCTGGGCATGAACAGGGGCCTGGGGAGACTCGAGTTTGCTCCTTTGGGGTGTCTGGAGTGTGTGATTCCATGTGCCATGCCCCAACGCTCCTCCTTCCCCCAAATCCACCTAGGCCTCCCTTTCCGGGCAGGAAAGGATTTGGGCCTGAGTTGATGCCACAGGCCCACATCTCATGCTGCATTCTAAGGCTCTTTTTCCAAAAGCCGGTGTGGGTGGGTGTGTGGGAGGCATCCGCTCTCCTTGTCCTGGACCCAAGAGTGGGGGGTGGGGGAGGCGCAGAGCGGAGGGGAGCACATTTGCAGGAGTAACTCGGACCCCATAGATCTCAGGGGTTGGAGTCAAGGGTTCTAAGAGGCTCCCCATGCTGTTTTCCAAAGCACCAGTCCCGCTCCAGTCCCAGCCCTTTGCCATCTGTTCTTCGGGGCCTGTTCCTCGTCCCACACTGTCCCTCGTCTTAAAGACTGCTTTCTCCACTTTCTGCCAGGCTTCCAGACTTCTCTGGCTCTCACAGTGGCCTCTCCCAGGGTCGAGTCTGGGCCGCATCAGCTCTCCGTGGCCCTGCTCATTCCTCCTCTCTTCCTCTCCTCCCTCCTCTCCATCTCTCCTTCCTTTCCCCTCCCTCTCCCTTCCCCCTTCCCTCTCTCGCCCTCTCGGCTCCCGCATTCCGCCTCGGCAGCCGGCCGGCGCCCCTGGCACCATGCTCCGGCTCCTCCGGTTGCTGCTGCTACTGTTGCTGCTGCCCCCGCCGGGCTCCCCCGAGCCCCCGGGCCTGACTCCGCTGTCCCCGGGGGCGCCCCCCCAGGC
This sequence comes from Nasua narica, assembly GCA_028533885.1. Taxonomy (NCBI): domain Eukaryota; kingdom Metazoa; phylum Chordata; class Mammalia; order Carnivora; family Procyonidae; genus Nasua; species Nasua narica. The sequence goes on from CM052807.1 coordinate 35,163,937, forward strand.
CCCGGACTTGCTCTACGCCGACGGGCTGCGCGCCTACGCGGCCGGGGCTTGGGCGCCGGCCGTGGCGCTGCTGCGGGAGGCGCTGCGGAGCCAGGCGGCGCTGGGCCGCGCGCGGCAGGAGTGCGGGGCGCGCTGTGCGGCCGAGCCGGGGGCCGCGCTCCCCGCCGTGTGGCTTGACGCCCCGGGGCCTGACTCCGGGCCCGGCCCGGCGCAGGGGGCCTGGGAGCGGCTGCTGCTCCGCGCGGCGCTCCGTCGGGCCGAGTGTCTGACCCAGTGCGGGGCGCAGAGGCTGGGCCCCGGGGGCGCGGCGCGGCTCCGCGTGGGGAGCGCGCTGCGGGACGCCTTCCGCCGCCGGGAGCCCTACAACTACCTGCAGAGGGCCTACTACCAGGTGCAGGAGCCGCCCGGGCCCCTTCGGGGGTCTTGCCCCGACCCGTGTTGCGCCGCTACTCGGAGCTCGCCGGGAGGGGGCGGAATGCCGGCGCCGGGGACTCCGGGTGGGGCTGGGGGGCGGGAGGGGGTCGGTCACCGGGCCTCTCCTTTTGAGTCGGTCCCATCCAAACGGCGTCAGGTACCCACCGAGGTCGCCGAGGGACAGCTTAAGGGAGAGTGGGAGCAGAGTTGGAGCGGGGGTGGATGGGGTCCTGAGGCGGGGCGGGGGGGGGGGGCGGAGAGGAGGTCGGAAGTGGAGGGAAGGGGCCTGAAAAGTTAGGTCTTCCTGAGACCTCCGTGGGATGATAGCCGCCTCTTCCTAGGAGTGAAGCGGAGGGGATGGGGAGACCCCGCAGCCGCACAGGAAGCACGGGGAGGGGGAGTTGAGTGTGAGGCTTGGCGGGACAGGACGCCGGGCATGTGGGGGGCTGGCAGTGGACACTGCGCAGTTACCCGTTCGGTTGCTATTGCCTACGTGGCTGGGGGCGGGGGAGGGGAGGGGGGCTGGTCACACACACCTCAGCCCAGGGTCCTAGAGACCTGCGGGTTTTGCCGGTCGCTCAGGTCTCCCCCACTTCTCCGCATCACTTGGCCATCACTTGTACCTTGTCTCCCAAACGGAGGCCCTGAGTCCTTTCTGCGATCTCGCACCCACTCCAAAGTCTTCAAACCCCTCTTTCCTGAGCTGCCCTAGCATAATGGTTTCTGGGGGCTCTGGAGGTTGAGAAGTGGCTGACTTTCCCGGACCGACAAGTCTTCCAGAAGGCTCTGGGGCAGTTGGGGGGCTGGGAGGCCAGTGAGTGGGCAGAGGTCTAACACCCCTGCGAAGGGCACTGACTCCCTCATCCTTCCTGCTTCTCAGCTGAAGAAGCTGGACCTGGCAGCGGCCGCAGCACACACCTTCTTTGTAGCCAACCCAACACACTTGCAGATGCGGGAGGACATGGCGAAGTACAGACGCATGTCCCGGGTGCGGCCGCAGAGCTTCCGGGACCTGGAGACATCGCCACACTGGGTGAGACCCCTTTGACCAGGTACACAGGGCTCACTGGACTGCGACCTGTGTGGCCCGGGCATCAGGAGACCTGGGTACCGTCCTCGGTCCCTCCCTGGGGCTTAGTTTTCTTTCTGAGGATCGCCAAAGTCCCTCGTTTGTCCATTCTGACCCTGAGGCCCTATATTCCCGAAGGTGAAGTGGGACCCGCCGTCCGTGCCCCAGATGACACCAACACCCCTCCCCTTCTTTCTGCCTCCCAGTCTTACTTGGCACCATGCCTCCGGGAGCTCGGGAGCTCAGGTGACTGTCCGCTCCCCACCCCCACAGGCAGCCTATGACGATGGCCTGGAGCTCCTGGGGCGCCAGGAGGCAGGACTGGCACTGCCCAGGCTGGAGGAGGCCCTGCAGGAGAGCCTGGCCCAGATGGAGAGCTGCCGGGCCGGCTGTGAGGGACCCGAGGAACAGCAGAGGGAGGAAGAAGAAGAGGAAGGAACTGGGAGCCAGGGGGGCCTCTATGAGACCATTGCAGGTAAGGGGCTGGGGACTCAGGGCCACGCGGAGAAGAGCGTCGCAAGCCGAATGGTTGACATTATGCTGTGTGCAGGGCACTGGATTCGGGTCCTGCAGTGCCGCCAGCGCTGTGTGGGGGACACGGCCACGCGTCCCGGACGAAGCTTCCCCGTCCCTGACTTCCTTCCCAGCCAGCTGAGGCGGCTGCACGAGGCCCATGCACAGGGTCAGTTGGGGAAGGGTGGGCGCTGGGGGTGACCGGGGTTGGAAACCGGGGAAGTGAGGGTCTGTCTCTGCTGGTATCCTGGGCCTCATCTCTCTGTCCCTCCGTCTGTCTCCGGGTCTGTAGCTGGTTAGGAGGACTCTCACTGGCTCTCCTTTGGCGCCCTTATGGAAAGCTCCTTCTGCCCTCGCCGCTTCTCAGCTCCCTTTACTTTCCTCCTCTCTTCCTCCCCTTTGAACTCTGCTTATCCAGCTCAGGTATGTTTGGGTGAGCTTTGGAAAGCGGCGATGGCTGAGTGCGGCGGCCAGGTGGGACGGGGGCTTTGGACTTGTTTGACGTCGGGAGACCACCTTCTCTTCCCTGCCTCTGCCCGGGGACCGCTGCCGTCCTCAGTTTCCGTGCCCCAGCCCACCCTATCACTCTGTCTCCAGTGGGGAATCTGTCCCAGGCTATGGAAAATGTCCTGAGCCTTCTGCTCTTCTACCCGGAGGACGAGGCTGCCAAGAAGGCTCTGAACGAGTACCAGGCCCAGCTCGGAGAGCCAAGACCTGGCCTCGGGCCAAGAGAGGTAACCCTCTGCTCCATACTTACCCTGTGAGGTGACCCTAAATCAAATAGACCTGAGAAGTAGCCTGGCCTCTGTCCCCCCAACTAGTCACCACAGGCAACCCCAAGTCCAGCATCTGGCTTGTCTCCCCTCCCTGCTCCCGGCCGCAGACTTGACTTTCTAAGTCCCAGTGCCAGCCCTTCCCCCCACCCCCCTCACCTCACCCCTACTTGCCCCCCTTATGTGCTTTCCTGTGCCACGGGCACCCTCTCCACACACACACACACACACACACACACACACACACACGCACGCACGCACACACGCACATTGAGCCCAGATGCCCTGAAGCTGTTGAACAGGAAGGCACAAGGAAAGGGTTAGGAGCCATGCTCTCCTCCAGCCCCACTCGACTTCTCCTCGCCTCACCCCTTTCTCCCTGCTGCTTGCCCCGCCTCAGGACATCCAGCGCTTCATCCTTCGATCCTTGGGGGAGAAGAGACAGCTGTACTACGCCATGGAGCACCTGGGGGCCAGCTTCAAGGATCCCGTGAGTATCTCTTCCTTGTCCCCATCCTGCCGCTCGGTGCTCCCCAGGAGGAAGAGAACAGTGATCCCTGCATTCGTGTCACTGTGGTTTGCAACCAGGCTCCCTGGTCCCTGCACCGGGGTCATGCAGTCCTAAGTGTTGGTCTCTTCTCTGCCATAAACAAGCTCTGGACCTTCACTTGCCTCCATCTCAATTTCCTTACCTGTAAAATGGGCACATGAGATCTTTCTCATAGAGCAATTGAAGCTGAATCATTTGCTCCCTGGTAAGAAGGCTCAGTTGCTGCTGCTTTGGTTACTGGGGTTTTGTTGTTGTTGTTGTTATTATTGTAGTTATGAGGAAACTGAAGGGCAGAGGGTTTGTTCACCACTAGGACAATAACGTAAAGCATTTTCCCAATCTTCTTGGCACCATTAACATTTTGACCTGATCATTCTTTCTAGGGGATCATTCTTTGCCTAGACATTGTGGGATGTTCAGCAGCTTCCCTGGCCTCTGCCCTGTAGATGTCAATAGTGCTCTCTGAGTCACCGCAATCAAAAATGTTTCCAGACATCGCCTCATTTCCCCTAGGGGGCAAAATCTCCGTGGTTGAGAACCGCTGGTTCAAAGTGTGGACCCTAAAGCTAGTTTAGTATGTTTCTATGTATGCATGTATGTTAAATAGGCTCCACACCCGACATGGGGCTAGAACCCAGGACCCTGAGATCAAGAGTCACATGCTCTACCAACTGAGCCTCCAGGTGCCTCTCTAAAGCTGGTTCGAATCCCAGCTCTGTTACTGACTAGCTGTGTGATCTTGGGTGTGTTACTTTACCTCTCTGTGTCTTAGAGTCTCTTCCACTGCAAAATGGGCACACTAATGCAGTGTGTTTCGTAAGACCGTTGCTAGCCTCACGTGCTAAAGCTCCACGCGTTCCGCTTCCGAGGACGAAGCTGTTAGAAAAGCACCTGACAAGTAGTGCTACAAGCGGCTGCTGGTGGGGTTTTGGCCCAGCTCCCCGGGCTCCCGACAGTCAGTCCAGGGCTTTTCCTGCCGCTGCCTTCCTCTCTGGAAGCAAGAGAACCTTAACGTGGTAGTTCAGAGTCGAATAAGGTCAGGGATTCGGACTGGACTTGGTGGGCGATGGTGCTTTTCCTGATTCTCCCAGGATCCCTGGACCCCAGCCGCAGTCATCCCCGAGGCACTCAGAGAAAAGCTCAGGTAGGAGGTGCCCCGTGGTAGGAGGGGCCTGGCCTGACCTGGAAGGTGAGGGAGGGGTCCTGGGAGGTCTGGGGAAGATGGGTCGGGACTGGCCGGCGCGCACACTGAGCACGTCTCTCACCCCTGAGAGAGGATCAGGAGAAGAGGCCTTGGGACCATGAGCCGCCACAGCCGAAGCCCTTGACTCACTGGAAGGGTAGGTCCCTGGGAGAGCAGGAAGCAGGAGCCCCGAGGGTCCGCCGCTGGGCCTGCCCTCAGGGGCCCTCAACCCCTCTCTGCCCTGTCCCTTCCCTGCAGATGTGCTCCTCCTGGAGGGAGTCACCCTGACCCAGGACGCGAGACAGCTGAATGGGTCAGAGCGGGTGGTGCTGGACGGGCTGCTCACGCCGGCCGAGTGTGGGGTCCTGCTGCAGCTGGCCAAGGTGAGGCCCGTGAGCAGGTGGCACGTGGGCTGGTTAGGGACCTCCGGCACCCCCCCGCCCTGGCCCCCTGCCCTGCCCTCTCTGGTTCTCCAGCGGCCACTGCGCTTGCCTGCCCCTCACCACAGTGGAACACGCTCCTTTCCTCTCAACCTAACCGGTGTGGGGTGGATGGACACTCTTTACAGAAGAATTCTGCTAGAAATTGATAGAACAAAACTAAAAGAACCCTAAGGGCATAAAAAAGAGTGAGTGTGCAGGTGAGGATTCGTTGGTTAGCCAAGGGCTTAATCACGGCGTGGCCAGTGGCCGCACGGACACACGGGCCACTCTCCCCACCCGTTGCGTCCCCCGCAAGTTTGGGTGGAATAATCCAGACTCACCAGGCTGAGTCCGCCATCTCGGGAAGCTTCCCGTCTGCCTTCTAGGTCAGCCCGTCTTCTGCACACGCTCACTGAGTATCTGCTGTGTACCAGAGCTGGAGGGTTCCAGGGGGAGATAGGTGAGCTCAGGCGTGCGTTCAGGAGCTCCCTGGGTAGAGGGGGCATCAGACACGGACACATATTGGTAGACCGAGGGGTGCGTTTACTATATGAAGCATGAACCCAGCCAAACATGAGCACCGAAATGCCGAGTCACAGAAGGCTTACCGGGGGTGGGGGGGCATTTGAGGGAGGCATTTGAGCTCTGTCTTTAAAAAAAAAAAATTATTATTTTGTGTGTGTATTTGTGCGAAAGGGCGTGCACAGGCATGCGCACACACGTGCGTGCATGCGGGTGGGGGAGGGGCAGAGGGAGAAGCCAACTCCCACTTTAGCCGGGACCTGGCCGCCTGGGAGCTAGCCACGGGGACTTGATCCCAGGACTTGATTCCGGGGACTCCAGGATCATAACCTGAGCCGAAGGCAGATGCTTCACTGCCTGAGTCTCCCAGGCGCCCCTTGAGCTCAGTCTGAAGGATGAGTTAACAAGGCAGGAAGAAGATCGAGGGGGCTCTGACCACTGCGGCAGAGCACGGCTGCAACAGCGATTGGCGGGGTGACCTCATGCAATGTATTTTAATGTCTCTGAGCCTCGTTCCTTCATCTGTAAAATGGGGCTAAATGCAGGGGGTCCTTTTAGGGTTGTTGTGAGGACCGAGGTAGTACTTGGTAACGCTGTTGGAAGAACAGAAAAAGTGCTCAGGATTAGTGGTCGCTGTGTCCTCAGGCTGTATGTTATCCAGAGGAAGTACAGGGAAGAGAAGCCAGAGATGGAGGCATGGGAGAGATGACGAAGGGCCTGCTGTCCCCTGCCAAGGAGTTGGTTCACAGTGGACAGCTTATAGGAGAATTTAAGGAGGGATTAGGTTTTCTGTCCCCGTGCATTAGCGGGAGCAGGGTCTGGGGTCACCATCCTGCAGAACCACTGAGATCCTTCTAGTGGCACTGTGGAGAAAGCACTGGGAAAGGAAGAAGGGGAGGCTTCTGGGGCGATGTTGGGGTGCCACTGCCTTAGGTTATCTCCTCATTTCAAGGGTGTGAAGAGAGGGGGACAGATGAGAAATATTTAGAAAGTCAAAGATAGAGATAGAAAGTCAAAGAGAAGTTCAGGACTAAATCTACATGGAAGATAAGGGAAGGATGGAGTCGGGGATAACATCTAAGCATCGGTCCTCCTTTCTATTCCTTCATCGCACTAAATCCACTCTGGCCTCAGGACCTTTGCACTTGCGGTTTCTGCACCCTGGAACATATTTTTTCTCTCATGTTTTCAAGTGGCTCCTTCGGGCGCCTGGGTGGCTCAGTTGGTTGGGCGACTGCCTTCGGCTCGGGTCATGATCCCGGAGTCCCGGGATCGAGTCCCATATCGGACTCCCGGCTCTGCGGGAGGTCTGCTTCTCCCTCTGACCTTCTCCCCTCTCATTCTCAGTCTCTCTCTCTCTCTAATAAATAAATAAAATCTTTAAAAAAATATGTATAAACCGCATGAGAGCATGTTCACTGTTGTGTCCTCAGTGCCTAGAACAGTGCCTGGTGTATAGGAAGTGCTCCATACAAATTTACTGAATGAATAAATACAAGAATGGGAGATATCGGACTCCCAGTTCTGCGGGAAGTCTGCTTCTCCCTCTGACCTTCTCCCCTCTCATTCTCAGTCTCTCTGTCTCTAATAAATAAATAAAAAATCTTTAAAAAAAAAAAAAAAAAAAAGAAGCAGGGCGCCTGGGTAGCTCAGTTGGTTGAGCAACTGCCTTCGGCTCAGGTCATGATCCCGGAGTCCCGGGATCGAGTCCCATATCGGACTCCCGGCTCTGCGGGAAGTCTGCTTCTCCCTCTGACCTTCTCCCCTCTCATTCTCAGTCTCTCGCTCTCTAATAAATAAATAAAAAATCTTTAAAAAAAAAAAAAAAGAATGGGAGGTTAGATGGCTTGGGTGAGTAGGTGGTCTCTCAGAGATGCGGTTTATACACGGGGTAACTGGGTAGTGGTTGCAAAAAGCAGCCAAAAGAATAGGTGTCAGGAAAGGGACATCCAAATACCAGGAGATGCCCAGGGAATGAGACTCGTGTAGGTTGTTGGTAGTTGGGGCTGAACATCAAGGGTTCTCACATCCTCCAAGAGTATGTTAAGGGTGTCAGAGAGAGGCATGTCGGCTGATGGTGCCAGGAGCCAGCCAGGACCTGGCCTGACTACCACACTTCCTGCTAGGGTCCTGTTTCTGGAAAGACTCCTCTATCCTTTTTTTTTTTTTTAAATATTTTATTTATTTTATTTGACACAGAGAGATAGTAGGCAGAGAGGCAGGCAGAGAGAGAGGGGGGGAAGCAGGCTCCCCGCCGAGCAGAGAGCCCGATGTGGGGCTCGATCCTAGGACCCTGAGATCATGACCTGAGCCAAAGGCAGAGGCCCTAACCCACTGAGCCACCCAGGCGCCCCAAGACTCCTCTATCCTATCGGGAATGAATGATCAAGCTCTTCCCTCCCCCTTTCCCCAACGGGCCTTACCCTCTCAGAGGCCCCTTCCCCGCTGTAGGAAGCTCTCCAGAGTTCTGGGCACAGCCCCTAGGCCAGTGGGATTCCAGATCTTTACCAGAGAGTGACAATGTAGGCCCGAAGATAGGTGTTCTGTGGGAAGGGGCAGCAGCTCAGGGAAGAGAGCCAGCAGAGAACGCCGGGGGCCTCTAGCCTCTTCCAGGGGTGGGAGGATTGGAGGAAGGTCTTGCAGCCCTGTGGGCAGTGAGGTGGGGGGTGGCCTGGGACCCAGGGAGTAAGACTCCGGGCCACCTCTCTCCCTCCATAGGACGCCGCAGAGGCTGGAGCCAGGTCTGGCTATCGTGGCCGCCGTTCCCCTCACACCCCCCATGAACGCTTCGAGGGGCTCACGGTGCTCAAGGCTGCACAGGTGAGAGGACGCCCCCGTGCCCTGGTCTGGTGCCCAGAACCGGAGAAGAGGGTAGGCAGGAGACTGGGCGCCCGGGCCTGGGCGTCTGCCATGGACTGAGAGCGCCTAAGTCCCCTGCCCAGGGTTGAGGGCAGTGGGAGGGGGGAGGTGTCCTGAGACCTAGGGACCTGGGTGATGGTCGCAGAACCAATGGAAGGAGGGCTGATGGACAGAGCTGGCTCCCAAGACCAAACCGTGGGTGGAGAGCAATGGAAGTAGGGCAGCGGCTGGGGCAGGGCCACCCTTCCCCGGCGCCCTCCTTTCCTGCCCTTCCTTTCCCGGCTTGCAGCTGGCCCAGGCTGGGGCCGTGGGCAGTCAGGGGGCTAAGCTCCTTCTGGAGGTGAGCGAGCGCGTGAGGACCCTGACGCAGGCCTACTTCTCCCCGGAGCGGCCCCTGCACCTTTCCTTCACCCACCTGGTGTGCCGGAGCGCCATAGACGGTAACTACCAGGGAGCCTAGCCGCTCCTCCCCAGCCCCGGGCCCTGGCTTGGGCCCTGCACCCCCTCCGCATCCCCAGGCTCGGTGGGCTCTCTGACTCCCCCCCGGGGTGAGGGCCGGGGATCGCCCCGCCCAGCCGCGGTCCCCGGGGGTGCAGGGTGAGTGTGGGTGACAGTGGGCACTGGGGGACTCACCGGGCCCCTGTGCTTCCCAGGAGAGCAGGACCAGCGCATGGACCTCAGTCACCCGGTCCATGCAGACAATTGTGTCCTGGACCCCGACACCGGGGAGTGCTGGCGGGAGCCCCCAGCCTACACCTATCGAGACTACAGGTGGGCAGCCCCCCGCCCCCAGCAGTCAGGCAGGTGGACCCCATTTGGGGGTCTCACTGCCCGCCGCCTTTCTCCCTCTGCAGCGGGCTCCTCTACCTCAATGATGACTTCCACGGTGGGGACCTGTTCTTCACACAGCCCAATGCCCTCACGGTCACAGTAAGCCCAGTGGGGCGTGGGGGTGTGGTGTGGCGGGGAGCCCAGCTGTGGGCTCTGAATTCAAAACAGAAGCTTCCCAGAGGCAGATGCAGGGAAATGGCTAAGGCCCCCTTAACCTTTTCTTTTCCTGGCCTCCCCAGCCCTCTCTACCACTTGTCTGGGTTTGGGGGTTCTAGCGGAGGTAGATTACACCTCCCCAGGAGATCTCCAGTGGCCCCTCCAAACCCTGCCTTCAGTGTTTCCCTCACTCCCTCAAGGGGGGTGGGTAAAGCACATGGGTCCCCAACGCCCTAGTCCAGGTAGAAACCAGGGGCTGGAATTGGGCAGAAGGAGAGGGGCAGTGATTTTCCATCATCTACTGCTCTGTCTTACCCAACTACTTCCTTCTCTGCTAACTGCCACCAGCTGCCGGTGACCCATGGCCTTCCCGAGGTGGAAGAATGTCCCCAAGATCCCTATCCCCAATACCTGAAGCCTGATACTGCGTTCACGCCCTCAGATTGCTTCATACCCGGGCTTCAAAGCTTGGGCAGGAAAAGTCAAGGCCTGGGCAGGGGGTGGGAGGCCCTCCGTGGAGGCCCCTTTCCTTTGGCTCTGACCCCTCTAGCCTCAGTCTGGTGTTTGTGCTCCCCAAGTTGAGGCCAACTTCCCATTTTCCCCCAGGACAGTCCCTGAATTAAGGAGTGGGAAGTGACGGGCAGGAGAGCTGAACTCTTCGCACCCTGGCCCGTCCCCTGCCGTTAGGGAGTCGGGGCCAAGTTCCCTGTGGTGCTGACCCTGCCCTCACCCCTCAGGCTCAGGTTCGTCCTCGCTGCGGACGCCTCGTGGCCTTCAGTTCCGGCGGGGAGAATCCCCATGGTGTGTGGGCCGTGACGCGGGGACGACGCTGCGCCCTGGCCCTGTGGCACACGTGGGCGCCCGAGCACCGGGAGCAGGTGAGGACAAGCGGGAGCGGGAAGGTCTGCTCCCCGCCCCCGGGTGTGTGAAGGGTGAGGGGCGGGCCAGGACGTCCCAGGGAGGGTCCTGGGGGCAAGGTGACGCAGGGCATTGGGCCACACTCTCCTCCCTACCGCCCAGGAGTGGACAGAAGCCAAAGAGCTGCTGAAGGAGCCAGAGGAGGAGGAAGAGGAGGAGGAGGAGGAAGAGGAAGAAACGCCCAGCAGAGACCCTTCCCCGGAACCCCCCAGCCGCAGGCTTCCACGGGTCCCGGACAAGGCTGGGAAACCGCCTCGGGTCCGAGAGGAACTGTGAGGGACTGAGCCAGCTCCTTGGGGATGTGGCCACTTGGCTGGCGAAGGGCCGCTTTGATGCGAGGACCCACGAGAAGCCACCGTGTGATGGGAGCCGAGCAGTGAGCTCTCAGTCCCTGCACCCCTCCGACGGTGCGGGCCACAAGGGCTATCCGGCCCTGGACCCAGAGGACACTGCCCAGACAAGCCTGGAGCGCTCCAGGCCTGGCTGATGGTCCTCCAGCCGAGGACGGACCGAGGGCACGATGCCTCCCTGGAAAGAGATGGCAGGGAGAGGGCCTGACTGCTTCACGAGTGGAGGACGAGAGGGAGGCTAGCCCCAGGGCCGTGTCCCAGCCTGTAATAAAGAACCGAAGATCCCTCGGTCAAGGGCCCGGTCAAGGGTATCATGGTTTCTGTGGCGTCTGCAGCGGGGAGTGGCTGGGGCTGGCCTGGGAGGAGACAGGTGTCTCGGCCTCCCAGAGGCGGGGCCACTCAGAGCCTGTGATTTGTCAGGGAAATCTCGGCCACCTGCTCCCCACATGCAAATGGACCCAAACCCCTGACAGCTGCTCCTTGGGCCTCCAGCTCTAAGCCCTGTCTTCCCTCTCCGAGCTTGGCCAAGGCGTAGGGCAGCCTGATCCCTCCGGTTCCAGCCTCACAACCCCGGCAGGACTCCGTGAGTCATGTGGGCAAGGAGGGGGCCAACCCCCCGATGGAAGCCGGGTTGGGGTTGCGCCCCACTTCCCACCCTTGGTCCACTCACGGCAGGGGCAACCCCGTGCAGTCTTTCTCTCTGGATCCCTGTACCTCCCCCCTGCCCAGGATCAGACCCAGGGGCAGCTGGTCGGGGTTTGTTGAGAAGAAGGATTATCCGGATCAGTCCCATCTCATCTCAGCTCCTGCCCGCACTCTCCCCGTATTCACCCGAACCCCCTTCCCCACAGCCCTAAACTTAGAGACAGAGTCTCGGGTGTTGGTAATGGGCCACCTCTCGCCCTCACATTCCGGCTCCTGGCCTGGTTGCTAGGCGGGCCCTGATTGCCGCGATCATTGGCATTGGTGGGGGCTGGGGCCGGGGGGGGGGCTGGGGGGGCACTGGAGCTGTGGTTGCTCCTGCTCCTCTGTGCCCCTCCCGGACCCCAACCTTTAATCCTCACAGCTTTGCTCTAATCCCATGGGGCCTGATGCTCTTATCTCTGCCTACGGGGGGAGACTGGCCAGGGAAGCACCCCTTCGACCCTTCCTCCCCCCAGGGCTGGCGGGGGGCTGCCCCTCTCTATAGCCCCACACTCTTGTTCCCACCTACCCGTTTCTCCACCCCGCCCCGGGCTGGGCCCAAGGAAGCCACACACCTCCCTTCCTGCCCTCTCCCCCCACGCCGCAACCCACCCCCCCGCCGCTGTTGCCAGCTGATCTCATTTGCCTGACGTTGTCCTCATCGTTGGCCCTACCTTCTCTGTCAGTGCTCCCCCCAAATCCCCCCCCTAGAGCTGGGGCCAGGCCAGGCCAGCTCCTCTGGCAGCAGAGCTGGGGCAGGTGACGGGTTGGCATCGCAGCTGAGGGAGTGAAGAGGCGCCGGGGAAGCGGAGCTGGAAAGCCAGGAGGGGTCCAGTCAGAGTCCAAGTAAGAGGGAGCTGGCGCGGCTCTGAGGGCCGGAGCGGGGGGCCGCCGGGAGGGCTCGGGCCCTGGGCTGCGTGGGACTCCAGACGTGGAGGGGCTGGTGGGGAGCTGCTGCGGGCCGCCCCCCAGGCGTCTCTCTACTTCTTGTAGCGGGCTCCAGGCCTTGAGTATGGGGTGGGCGCGAGAGACAGGAACATGGCCCCAGTGGGGACTCCCTACTCCCCCCGCCGTGTTCCCGACAGGAGCCGGAGCTACCCCTCACCTTGTCCGCCATGGGGGAGATGGAGCAGTTGCGGCAGGAAGCGGAGCAGCTCAAGAAGCAGATTGCAGTAACCCCAGAACTCTCCCACTGGGGGATCCTAGAAAACATGGAACCCGGGACACGAGGGAGAGTAGACTTGGGGGGAGGAGGCCGGATTAGCTCTTGAGTGACACTGTAGAGACCCCTGACCTGAAAGTGACCAGACTTTCTGAACTCGGATCTCATATTTGAGATGCCCCCCCCACCCTAGAGCCCCAAGCCCGCCTACCTCATCCACCCACTACCCCCACCTGCCCTTATGCCCCCCTGATGGCTGCTTTCCCCCCCAGGATGCCCGGAAAGCCTGCGCTGACATTACTCTGGCAGAGGTGAGACCTCCTTGTCTCCCTGAGGCAGGGTTGGAGGGGTGGGGAGGGAACGGAAAGGGGGGAGGGGAGGGGAGAGGAGGAGGGGGAGCTCCCTGACCAAGCAACAGCCTAGTGCCAAACTTCAGTACAGCATGTCCTTGGAATGAGGAACGGCACTAATTAATTCATTCAACAAACATTTAGTGAGGTCTGCTCTGGGCCAGGCCCCCTACTGGAAGTTAAGGTTGCAGGTGCCGGCTCTGTCCTCAACCAGAAAACGAGAAGGTTACACCCCCTTGCGGGGCAGCAAGGAGGAAGAAAGGGATGGACTTATGAGCGGTTTCTAGTTTTCTAGGAGTGTACTGCATCAATTCAAAGGTCACATCTTTTCACATTTTGACATCTCCGAGACCGAGGTACAGCCCAAAATAGACGATGCCTTACAACGATAATGGACATTTTTTTTCCTTTCTCCGTGATACCTAAAAGCATGAGTTGGCGGCATCTTATGTCGGATTAAATACATTAATAGCAAGAGTGAACGTCGAACCCTTGCTGTGAGCCCCACGCTGGGCTAAGTAGCTTCAATACATAATTTCATTTAATTTCCACGACAACCCCATAAGTTGATGCTCTAAACCTCGTTTCATAGCTGAGCAAACAGGCTCAGAGAGGGTGAGCCACTTGCCCGGGACAGCAAAGCAAGTAAATGACGAGTCAAGGCCATGGACTTGAGCCCTGGCCGAAATTGAGAGGCTGGATGGAGTGTAAGGGACGTAGGTCCACAAAGTTCGGGAGGTGCAGTTCAGGGTCACGGGGCTGCCCCGGGGAAGCCGGTGGAAGAGACAGCCTTGCCGCAGTGTCGTGTGGGACCCGCTCCTAGCGGCTCGGGACAGCGGATGTGTGCCTGTCTTCCCAAGTCCGTGTTCAGGGACTTCACGCTGGCAGCTTGAAGGTGGTCGAGGTGGGAGTATTTCCATGACGGACATGACTCTCCTGCCCCCTCTCCTCTCCGCTAGCCCGCACTGGAGAGAAGCTTGTTAAACACTGGCGACGTGCCACTGGCCACACCTGGTCTCTCCCACCTCAGTTGAAGCCACCCCAGGGCAGGGACGTAGTTCTCTAAGGCTGGGGGCCTGACCCCCGAGCCCGGCACAGAAAAGAACCTGGTCCGGATTGGTGGCTGTGGCACGGACATCGAGGCATGCGCCCTACTCATGCTGATTTCTAGCGCCCCCTTTTCTGCAGCTGGTGTCGGGCCTAGAGGTCGTGGGAAGAGTCCAGATGCGGACGAGGCGGACGTTAAGGGGACACCTGGCCAAGATCTATGCCATGCACTGGGCCACCGACTCCAAGTGAGGCTTGAGGGCCACCCAGGGGTGTGGGGGTAGGCAGAAAGGAGAGGCTCGGTGACGTGGGTTGCCCTCTTCCCAGGCTGCTGGTAAGTGCCTCGCAAGACGGGAAGCTGATCGTGTGGGACACCTATACCACCAATAAGGTACCGGGCTCACCAAACCCCCACCGCCCCGCGTTTCCCCGGAGGGCCTTGTGCCTCCCTGCCTCCGCCCTCCCCACCCGGCAGCTCAGTTCGGCTCCTGTGTCCGCCCGCCCTCCTGCAGGTACATGCTATCCCGCTGCGCTCCTCCTGGGTCATGACCTGTGCCTACGCCCCGTCAGGGAACTTCGTGGCCTGTGGGGGGCTGGACAACATGTGCTCCATCTACAGCCTCAAGTCCCGGGAGGGCAATGTCAAGGTCAGCCGGGAGCTCTCCGCTCACACAGGTGAGTGAGTGACTCTCCTTCCTTCCCATCATCCCTGTTGGGAGAGGCCCAGGGATGAGGCCCCGCAGCCAGGGCCCTGTCCTCGCCACCCCCAGGTTATCTCTCCTGCTGCCGCTTCCTGGATGACAACAACATCGTGACCAGCTCCGGGGACACCACTTGGTGAGGACTGAACGCTCTGGGTGCCGGGACTTGGGGCGCGGCTCCGTCTTGGCCTTTCCGCGACAGTGTGACAGCCTCCCCCCTCCTCCCGGCAGTGCTCTGTGGGATATCGAGACCGGGCAGCAGAAGACGGTGTTCGTGGGGCACACGGGGGACTGTATGAGTCTGGCTGTCTCCCCTGACTTCAAACTCTTCATTTCGGGGGCCTGTGACGCCAGCGCCAAGCTCTGGGACGTGCGGGAGGGGACCTGTCGGCAGACTTTCACTGGCCATGAGTCGGACATCAACGCTATCTGCGTGAGCCCCCACCCTGCACCCCAGCTCCCGGGACCTCCTCACCAGGCACCGCCCCACATCCTTCCCACCCCCCCCCAGCTCCCTCCCCCTCTCTTTAACTTTCCTGGCGGGAATAATTTCACCTTATAGAAAGGCTGCGAGAGTAAGTGAAACGGCTCCCATCTACCCTTCGCCCATACTCACTGCTGAGATTTTACCACTTTTGCCTTATCATTCTCTGTAGACGGAGGGAGCGACGGATGGAGACAGACATATACACCTAGATGTGGACCTAGATAGGTTTTATTACTATTTTTTTTCCTCTTTGGAGAGTAAGTTGCAGATATCATGCCTCTTGACCCCTTAAATATTTTCGTGCGTATTTTTAAAAACAAGGCCGTTCTCTAACGCGGTCGCAGTATAATTCTTAAAATCAAATTAAACAATGACACAGTAGAGTCTGCAGCCTATATTCACATTTCCCCAATTATCTCAAGAATGTCCTTAAAAGCCATGTCTTGTTTTTTTTTTTTTTTTTTTTTCCTGTCTAGGAACATGCATTGCGTTTCCTGGCCATATCTTTTCAGTTTTCTTTAAACCCAAAAACCTTTTTTCTACCTTTCTTTGTCTTCGGGGACACTGACCTCTTTGAAGAGTGCCACCCCGTTTTCTTGAAGCTTTGTGTCCCTCTGGACATCTCCTCGTGAGGAGATTCAGGTCACGCATTTGCACTTGGCCCGCCACCTCCACACCCCGATCGGCCCAGAGCTGGAGTCGGGGACAGCCTCCGCCCTTCCAGCCATGTGACCCTGGGCAAGCCGCCCGCCCGCGCTCAGCCTCGTGCTCCGGCCAGCAGCATGGCAATAGTGCCTGCCTGCGGCTCGGGAGTGAAGGGTGTAGGACAGCCACTGGCATGCGGCTGGCGTGGGCTAAATGTCAGCGGCGAAGAGTGCCAGGGACGGGACAGGCAGAGGCTGAGGGAAAGCGCTTGCCCCTGGAGCCACCAGAGCGGGAGGGGTCGTGGACCGCCCGGGGCTGAGTCCTGACCCCCTGCCAACTGTGCCCTCAGTTCTTCCCCAACGGAGAGGCCATCTGCACAGGCTCGGACGACGCGTCCTGCCGCCTATTTGACCTGCGGGCAGACCAGGAGCTGACTGCCTACGCCCACGAGAGCATCATCTGTGGCATCACATCCGTGGCCTTCTCCCTCAGCGGCCGCCTGCTCTTTGCGGGCTACGACGACTTCAACTGCAACGTCTGGGACTCCATGAAGTGCGAGCGTGTGGGTAAGGGCCAGCCCTGCGCCCCTGCAGCCACCTCAGCGGGAAGGACCTTGCTGCTAGCTCCCTATTCTGGAACTCTCTTTCCCTGTGTCCTAATAACTGGATGGCTCTGAGCTCTACTGCTAGAATCCAGTCCCCCTTGGTTTCCCAGCCTAGGACCATCATCTCTGGTGGCCCATCTCCACCCCCCAGCGCTCTAGCTGCTTCCTGCCAAAGGAGCTCCTGTGTTACCCGAGACCCGTGGACCTTGAATGTCCAGTCACTTCTGGATTTCCAGGGCCTCTGAAGCATCAGGAGCAGCCACTGGAGGAAAGGGCAATCTGGGGGAACTGTAATAAGCAGAATCAAGGAGACCTAGAGCCACCCCAACCTAGGGGCTTAACGAGGACCCCCCTGGCCCGAAGCTGAATCGGATTATGTGGCTTCTCTTGGGAGAGGCCAGATGCTGAATGAAAATACCACTGGCCGGAGAGTCAGGATCCAAATCTGGATTCTGTTGCTTAGGCTCCGAGGGCGCTCAGGCCAGTCACTTCTCTCTGGGCCTCAGTCTCTTCCTTTGGAAACTCGGGAATGAGACGAAAGAGCTATCTCCCCCTTTTCTAGTGCCCATCAAGGTGCTCCCTGCTTTTTTCATAGCACACCAACTCGGAGACCTCTCCTGTCCCTCCCAGCCCCCTGCCCCGCCCTCCACAGAGATTGGCCTCAAGAGAAACCCTGCCCCCGAGGGTAATCCTCTTTGAGTCCCCACCAAAGGCTGAGGGTCCATGGCCAACGTAACCTAGGGTTCCTGCGGATGCGCATGTGCTCTCTGCCAAAGCGGCACGGGCGGACAGGCTGACTCGTCTCCCTCTTCCTCAGGCATGCTCTCTGGCCATGACAACAGGGTCAGCTGCCTGGGGGTCACAGCTGATGGGATGGCCATGGCCACTGGCTCCTGGGACAGCTTCCTCAAAGTCTGGAACTAAGGAGGCTGGAGGAGGGGAGGTAAAAGGCCACGAAGACACTCAGCGGCCCCCTCCCCTGCCCCATTTTCTTTTAAGGTTTCTTTAAGGTTTTGCCCTTCTATACCCCGGCTGCCACCCCCAGCCAGCTTTGTCCTTTTAGGGCAGTGGGGAAAATGGGGAGGATGCCTCTGGGAGGCAGGATCAGGGACACAGGGGCAAAGAACTGCCGCATCTCTTCCCATGGCCTCCCCCCTCCCCGTGGTCCTGCAGCTTCTCCCTTCCCGAGCAGGGACAGCTGACCCCTCCCCAGCCCCGGGCGGGCCTAGCGGCCTTTGGTCTGAGGCCCCAGGCCCTGAATTCCTCCCCCAGAGCCACTACCTTTGTCCAGACCCGGGTGGCAGAGGGCGCTCAGTCCCGTGACTATGGCTCTGGCACACTTGGGGATCCTGGCCCCCTTCTTCATGATTTCTCCCCTTTCTACCTTCTTTATCTCCCTCCTAAAGGACCTGCAATAAACTGTAGTGCCCTGGTATGTCCGTGACGTTTGGCTTCGGCCCCTCTTCTGTTGCAAAATGACGCGGGCCCATCTTAAGGAATGAGGTGTTACAGGTGCAGTGATAAAGGCCACGTACCAATCAGCTTGGGGCAGAAAGTGGGGGGCAGGTGGAAGCCTGGGCTTCACGGAGAAGACGGGACACGGATCAGGAGAAGGTATTCACCAGGTGGCCAGTGGCGCTTGCGAGCACGATTCGGTACAACTGGCCCAGCTGCGTATGTATGGGAAGGTTATGCTGAGAAAGAATCCCATTACAGAAGACCTTGAATACGAGCGGAGTCGCATGGTCAGTTGTGCTTCTCAGAAAGGTCACCCTAGCAGTAGGTTGATGACATGGTGGGAGGGGAGACTGGAGGGAAACGAGGCAGGAGGGAGATGGCAAGAAATCAAGAGGGATGCCTGGGTGGCTCAGTCGGTTAAGCGGCTGCCTTCGGCTGAGGTCATGATCCCAGGGTCCTGGGATCGAGTCCCGCATCGGGCTCCTTGCTCAGTGGGGAGCCTGCTTCTCCCTCTACCTGCCTCTCTCCCCTTGCTTGTGTGCTTGCTCGCTCGCTCTCTCTCTCTCTCCGACAAATTAATAAATAAAATCTTAAAATGCGATCAAGAGTGGTAGGACAGAGGAGCAAGGAAAGGCATGGGGAGGAGATGAAAGATACAGCATCACCAGGACTTAGGGCTAGGCTATGGCATGTTAAGAGGGAGCCATTCGAGATAAAGGCCAAGGGTCAGGTTTGAGCAACAGGTGGGACAATGCCATTATTCCCACGGATAGAGAATGGGGAGTGAGGAATAGCTTTGGGGGAAAGAGCACAAATTCAACTAAGACAGACTGGCTCTGTAGTGCCTACGGGGCAGTTGGATAAAGGTCAGGCTAGTTGGAGGGACCTGGAAGTTACCAGAATATAGGTAAATGAAAGTTAAAGCCCTAGAATTGAACACCTAGAGGGAGCAAGAGGAAAAGGCCAAGGACGGAGCTCTGCGGAATGCCAGGATTTAAGAGAAGCGTGTGAAAGAAGCTCGGAGGACAAGGAACCCAAGCTCCCCAGGCTGCCTTCCTACATACAGAAGCCCACTGCAAGGTCTAGGTAGAACACTGAAAACATCGTTTAAAACCACTTTCTTTAATATACAAGAAACACATGAGACACAAAGAAAGCCCAAGAAAGCACTCAGTCCCCGAGCTGGGAGTTTAGAGGGGGTTGAAGAAAATGAGCCTTTCCAGTCTCCCAGGGAAAGACGGGGGTTGAGGGGATGCAACATCACTAGGCTCCCGGTGAAGCCAGCGCTGGGGCAGCGCTCAGCCTAGTTCTCCACCAAGTTTGGAAAGTGCTGGTTTTCCTTGTCTTGTTCCTGGCCCTGCTCCCACACTCGGCCTCCAGTTTTCAGAAGTCGTCCAGTTCCCAGAATGGCCCCTTCCTTTAGCTCCCTAGCATTTTCACTCAGGGCAGAAGGCCGCTTACCCTGCCAAAAGCGGTGTGTGAGTTCGAGCAGGGAGGGCGTTGTTCAGAAGAGGGAAGATTGCGTAAAAAGGCCTCCCACCCTCTACCCTGCATTTCTTAGTAACACTTTTCACCCCCTCTCCCTTTACCTGCCGTGGTGCCAGAGTTCCGGGGGAGTTGTCATCCTGTAGGATGGTGAGGGGGGATCTCCCTAGTACCTTGCCATTTGCTTTCCGTCTACTGTGCTTCGAACCTAGGGTGGGTAAGCAGTTAAAGCCAAAGACCAAAATTAGGGGCTTACAGTTTATTCTTCCTACACCCATCTGTGGACATTTTCCTGATTTCTTTTCCCTCTACTTCGCCTTTCCATTCTGTACCTGAAGATCGGGGAGTTTCAGGGTCCCTCGAGGGCTTGTCCGAGCCCTGGCCGGCCATTGGGGTTTCTGAGGGTTGCTCTGCTTCCTCCTTGGAGAACACCTGCTCGGAGGGGAGCTCAGTCTGGCTGCAGGGTGGCGTCTGGTCCTCCAGGGAAAACTGGGTGCCCAGAAGCAAGTCCAATTCAGAAGATGAAGTTGCCTCTGAGGGCAGAACAGGCTCTGGGGGCAGATTCGATTTGGGGGCTTCGGTCTCAAATACTTCACTCAGCTGTTTCACCAGTGGGCTTGGGGGTTCTAGAGGGGAGAAGTCAAGTGAGATAGTGGCAAATCACTCAGCAAGGAGGAAAAGATACAGGAACTTTAGGATTCATGCCCCGGTGGGTGAGGGATCAGGAAGAGAGAAATCAAGGTGAGAGGAGAAATGTTGAGAGAAGAGTGAGATTGGTTTAAAGCAAGAGGACGGAGGCTCCTTTAAGAAGAAACTCTCAGAAGATGGCTCCATTAGCCCAACCCACAGATCCTAGGTGACAGCCTTACCAGACTTCCCTGGGCCCACCATTTACCTCCGCTGCTGGTCTTCATAGGTGTCCGTGCAATGCCAAGGGTGGGAGAGCGGGGATCTGAGTCTTGGGCCTGATAAGGACCCTCCAGCTGCTCCCCTGCTGGTAGGCTGGGCTGTGGAGAGCTCTCCACCTGGCAGAACCAAAGGCTACAACAAGTCTGTACCCTCACCCTTTCTTCCCTCCCAGGTCTCTAGCCCCTGGTGGATATTCCAGGCAAGCAAGGCCGGGGCCCCTGGGGCATTCTGCCTATCCCTTCCGGATTAAGAAAGTGGAAAACAGAGCCTCAAATTAGAAAGAGGAGGAGGGCGTGAGGGCTTTCTCCAAACCAGGTTAGTTAGGCAGAGGCCCACGAATGCCGACTCTGCCTCCCCCCGCTCCCCCGGGCCCGGAGTACCTGGATGGGAGTGCGCAGGATGCCGGCGCTAGGTGATCGGGGGTCCGCCACTCGGGCCAGAAGCTTGTTGTGCGGCGGCGGCCGCGCCGGGGTGACTGGGGCGCTCTTGGCTGAGCCCATCTCAACCAGGAGGAATAAGGTGGGGCAGGGCCCGGCCCGGGGCGAGGAGGGGACGCCTGTGAGAAATGACTCAGCTCTCAGCCATTACCGCGACCACATCTGACCTCTGCCTGCAGACCACCCGATCTTCCCGGTTCGAGGCCGAGGAGCCTTCCGGCCGCTGGGCCAGAGGCCTCTGTGGAGATAATGACTGATGCAGCTGACAGGCCGGCTCATTCCGCGCCCGCAGGGCCCTCTAACTTACTAATTAACTCAAATCACTTACCAGGCCCCGATTCCCTTTCTGGGTGCACGGCAGCTCGAGCCTCAACCCCCGACGCCGAGTTTCAAACCTCCCGCCACGCCCCCTGCTTTGGCTCTATTGGTGGAGCCGACGCAGCCTCCTATAGGCCTCCTTGTGAGACCCGCCTCCACTGCGGGAAGCCATTGGGCTGGGGCGACGTCTATCATGAGGACCGCGGGGCCAATGAGCGGCGGCTCGGCTGGCCCAGGGCTGACACCGCCCTGATGGGGGGACTTTTGTTCCGCCACGGGTCCTGAGTTGTCCGTCGTGAGACTTTGAGGAGTGCCGGTCTTCGCTTTTAAGACCTTCAGTTTCAAAAACCAAAGGATTTTATTTAAAAAAAAAATAGAGTCATGAGTTTTTACGCGATTTTGCACAGATCCAGCTGGAGATGTAGTGATGAAGGTTTTTCTGAGGCGACCGAGCTAGTAATCCTTATTGGTTGACGGAGTTATCAGTCACCCGACACCAACCCTCTCAAACTCCGCCTCATTGGACAGCCCCTTTTCAAATACCAAGAATACAACTGGCCTTCTATTTTCCGATTGGACAGGACCCAGGAAAGTTTCTGGGACTGATTGGTTTGAACAACCGTCAGTTCCTGCTCTTTGATAGAAGACACGCGAAGGGACCGTAGGGGTCCCAGAGTCCGAGCATCCAAAACTCCGGGACCCACCTCGCTGCTCTACATGCGCTCTGCCCTCAGGAGCGTGGGATTGGTTCTCTCGACCATCGGTTGCATTAGAAGCGCTTTTCATTGGCGTTAGTCAAGAGTAGGGCAGAGGGCGGAGCACTAGTAGGCAGGCTGCGTCCAACTGCCATTCTCGCGCGTCCTCCCTTTAGCGCATGCACCTAACGAGTAGTGCTCATTGGACGGCAAGCCTAGGGGGTGGGGGACTGGGAACGGTGGGAGCCGCTGTGTGTGGAGGAGCTGCTGCCGGTGTCATGGCGGAGCTGAGTGAGGAGGCGCTGCTGTCAGTATTACCGACGATCCGGGTTCCTAAGGCTGGAGACCGGGTCCACAAAGACGAGTGCGCCTTCTCCTTCGACACACCGGTAAGCCCATTCCCCACGCCCGCAGCGAGCACGACTTCCTTCCATCGCCCTGGTCATTCTGCCGGGGCCTGCTAGGCTTGGGCTACCGCCTCCCTGCGATGCACCATGGGACTTGTAGTCTCCCGCGCTCCTCCCTGCGTTGCACTTAATTAGCCGGAGCTGTCGTATGACTACCGCCCCCGGAAGCCACCGCGCCTGCCTCGCCCGTTCCCCGTCTCGTGGAGCACTGTGGGGATCGTAGTCGCTCTCTCCCCTCATTGCCGTTCCAAGGCAGAGGCGCATCCGATCGTCGGACTACATCCCCCAAGTGGACCCCTGAGAAAGCCTGGGAGTTGGCCTTGCCTGCCGCGCACGGCCCTCCGGGTTTTGTAGTCTCGTTTGGGAGGGATGGGGCGAACCCCGCACTGTTCGGGGCCGGGGTTAGGGTTGGAGAGGGTGGGGACTGCCGTCCGTAGGCGCCTAGTAGTGTGGAGGGGACCGTGAAGAAGGCCGGCTCTGAGAAGGGCCGAGTTTAGAGAGTCTCCACCCATGGTTAATGTGGACAGGGGGCGGGGAGGTGGGTCATTGGTGTAGGGAGGAAAGCTCTAGTCGTTTCTCCTTTGAGGTGACCTGGGACTGCAGCCCCCTCTCTTTTTCCCGTCCGTCACAGAGAGCAGAGGGAACCCTTTTAAAAGTATTCCCAGAGAGATGGTGTCTTTCGTGGAGGATACTAAGACCCCTTTCCCATCCCGCTCCCACTCTTGACTAGTTAGACAAAGCCTCCACCCACACCATGCTTCACGTTTTGCAGGCTCCACCCGGAACCTCCCTTCCTGCAGTTCTGCCTTCCTGTGTCACCCTCAAGCGGAGACCAGCCTTTGGCCTGGCCAGGGCCTTAACTGAGAGGGCAGCAGCCCGGTTGGGATCCGCCCCCCTCGCCACCCCTCCCGACCAGGGCCGCTGGGCCCTGCCCAGGGTGTTGAGCCAGACCAGCTCGTGGCTGGGAAAACTGCAAGTCAGAGTGGAAGGGCTTCATTAATGCATCGCCAGTGCTGAGTATAGCAGCATGATCTAAGGCCCATTTCGGGATCATCGCTGTGATTTGTGGTTTGCTCGGTTTGCTAGGCTCTGATCTGAGCCTCAGACAACGTGCTGCTTCTCTGGAGTCTGGCTTCGGCAAAGCTGAAAGAGGATGGCTCAGAGCAGAGCCCCCCCCTCCCCCCCCCAGCCTTGGGGAAACCAGCGTATTTTATTATTAACAACTGAGAAGTTCGGTTACCGATGAGCTCCCACATGCCACGCGCCGTTCATCAGGTGTGGGGCTTGGTGAAGCGCTTTCTCGGGAGGGAAAGGTTTTTCTTAATTCCCAACAGATGGTAGAAGTCAGTGGCTCCCTCTTCACACTCTTGTCTGTCTCACCTTAGTAGCTGCTTCGAATAATCCCAATGATGTTTCTGTAAGCTTGTTACACTTCCCTCCTCTCATCCGGAGTCAGGAGATCTCCAATGTGACTTAGTTGCTTTCCCAACCGGCTTCCGGCATGTTTGATTATCTTCAGATTGGGTTCAGGGTAGGAAGAGAGCTTATTTGACCTCCCTGATAAAAAATGTCCCATTTGCTCACCAACATTGTAATCCACACTGTTCTAGGGAGGGGTACAGAGCACTCCATGGGACCAAGAATGGCCGTAGACCGTGCGCTATTTTTTCATATCACAGAGAATTTTTCAAGGCCACCGAGGCGTGTATTCAAGGCAGAAGATGCCTGTCGTTGCTTGGATCTGAGGGAAGACTTGTTTTCTCTAATTACCTCCGCCACCTTATCCATCACTGTTCACAAAGGCACTGGCAGACTCGTTCCGCTTCAGAGAAGCTCATCCTCCCTCCTTAGCTGTGATTTAGGGTGGACCCTTGTCTTCCCCCGTTTTCTTCCCGGGTTATATGTGTTTTAGCTGTCTCAGCAGGTGTTGCTAGATTATTCTGTGGAGGGAATGGCGTTGAGGTTGGCAGCTGATGGACTTCAGTGGGGATTTAGTTACTGGTCAGAGGGGAGGCAGCAGGGTAGTGGCTGGAGAATGCTGCTCTTCATGTCCCTGCCCAACGAGGCCCAGGTATGGCGGTGAACCCCGGACACGGCACGGTTACTCGGGAGCTAGGCTTTAGCAGAAAAGGAGGGAGAAGTCTCGGCGTGGACCAAGGTTTGACGACCTAGTAGGGTGTGGTAAAGGAAAAGTCTGGGCTTGCTGGCAAGCTCAGGAGTTGGGTATATTGTTTAAGTGCTAGCATCTGTGCTCCTCGAATCCGGAAGGTTTTCTGAGTCCTGGAGATGAGGCAGGGGTTGGCACTGTGTCCCTGCTTTAGGTTCCGTGTCTGACATGCAGGCCTTTCCTCTCCCGGGAAAGGACTCCTCTTCCCTCTGAATATAATCACTGGGCCTGAAAGTCCATGGTATTTGACTCCCATTTACCTCAAGGAAAGAGGAAAGGGGGACTCCTGGGTGGCTCCGTCGGTTAGGCCTTTAGCTCAGGTCAGGAACCTGGGGTCCTGCTTAGTGGGGAACTTGCCTCTCCCTCTCCCAGTCCCCCTGCTTGTGCATGTTCTCTCTCTCAAGTAAATAAATGAAATCTTAAAAAAAAAAAAAAAAGAGGTAAAGAGAGTTCTCTACAATTGTTTGGAAGGCTCCAGAGCCCAAAGAAGAACCGAGAAGGAAGAGGAATGGTAACTGAAAAGTGTTGCCCCACCCCTGGGGTCCTTGGTTGCTCTCAAATTCCTAGGAGAAGGGGGAGAATCTTCGCCATGTACCAGGTCCTAAAAGGCTAAATGACTTCCCGAGAGCCACGTGGTGTTGGAGAACAAAGCCTCTCTTTTGGAAACCAGCAGCGTCCGGCCCTGGGTCTTGGTCTCCCCACCTGGCCAGGCTTCATCCTCCCTGTGCTCTCCTCCCTGCCTCTTGTACCGCAGGAGTCTGAGGGTGGCCTCTACATCTGCATGAACACGTTCCTGGGCTTTGGGAAACAGTATGTGGAGAGACATTTCAACAAGACGGGCCAGCGAGTCTATCTGCACCTCCGGAGGACCCGGCGCCCGGTAGGGACAGGGCTGGGGCAAGGCCTGGGGATGTTGAGGCACAGGCCACACTGGGCCTCCATTTGAACCTGTCTCTTCCCTTCTGACCTCCTGTTGGCCTCGATTTCCCCCTCTTACCTATTTCTGTTGGTACCATCAGAACTCAGCACCCATGGTTTTTTGGGGTTTTTTTTTTTAGCTCTGTTCCCTTCTAAGATTAACCCACTCTGTCCTGCCAGTCCTCCCTATTTGTCCCCTCCTTGGTACCCACTGCTGATCCTGGCCCTTCCTGCCTCATTGCAGAAAGAGGAGGACACCACTACAAGCACTGGAGACCCCCCCCGTAAGAAGCCCACCCGGTTGGCTATTGGTGAGCTCCATCATAGTCCCGTTCTTCCTGAGCTGGTCTCCCCTCCTCTCAGACATTCCAGGAAAGCCCCAGAAGAATGGCCCCCCCGATCAGTGGCCCTAGAGCTCTGGAGGGGGGCACAATGAGATGCTGTATGAGAGGAGGGACGTTTTTCTGTGGTGGTCGTCCTACCCTCCCTCCTCTTCCCTGTTTCACCAGGCGTGGAAGGCGGGTTTGACCTCAACGAGGAGAAGTTTGAATATGATGAGGATGTGAAGATTGTTATCCTGCCGGATTACCTGGAGATTGCCCGGGATGGGTTGGGGGGACTGCCTGACATTGTCAGAGATCGGGTACGAGTACCTTCCCCGCGTACCGGGGACTCTAGGGCAAGTGGGGCCCGAGCAGTGACGTCTTGGGCAAGCCCCGAGAAAGCTGGAGACTGGGGGGCTAGAGGGACGGGGGAGGGGGGAGGGCTGGGTGCCTCCTCTGAGCCTCCGCTTCCCCCAGGTGACCAGCGCGGTGGAGGCGCTGCTGTCGGCTGACTCGGCCTCCCGCAGGCAGGAGGTGCAGGCCTGGGACGGGGAAGTGCGGCAGGCGTCCAAGCATGCCTTCAACCTCAAGCAGCTGGACAACCCGGCTCGAATCCCTCCCTGGTGAGGCCTGGCCCCTCCACCTCGGGGCACACCCCCCCCCCACCTAGAGCAGGGGGAGAGAGGCCACCCCCCCCGGGGGATGGGGTGGGAGAGAGGGTTGGGAGCAGGCTAAGGAGGGGGACTGGGGGGAGGTGAACTCAGCAAAGGGACGTGCAGGGGAGAGGAGAAGGGACGGCTCTTGGACTGGCAGGGGGGCCAGTGCCATTCCCCTTGACCCCTATTTTAGTGACTTTCTTCTCCCCGGCTTAGTGGCTGGAAGTGTTCCAAGTGCGACATGAGGGAGAACCTGTGGCTCAACCTGACAGACGGCTCCATTCTCTGTGGCCGACGCTACTTCGACGGCAGCGGGGGCAACAACCACGCCGTGGAGCACTACAGGGAGACGGGCTACCCGTTAGCCGTCAAGCTGGGCACCATCACCCCCGATGGAGCCGGTACTCCTGCCCCTCCTCCAGCGCCCTCCACGCTCAAGTGTGTCCTACTGTCACTCGCTGCGTAGGACATGGCACGTCAGTGCGTTCCCTTGATAAACAACAAAAATAGCGCAGATGAGACTGAATCTGCAGTGAACCCCCGAAATCCCAGTCCCTTCCTTAGAGGTTACCAGCATTATCTGTTTAGTGAGTACCCTTCCAAACCCCTCTGACCCTAGCACCTTACCCTGCCGGAGTGACAGGTAACTCCAGCCCTCGCCCTCTTTCACCCCATTGTCCCTGTCAGCCAGTCTCCAAAGGGCGGGTGACCGCGACAGCACTGCTGCTCTGCTCAGAGAGGGCTACCTTTACCGGCTCATCCTTCCGTCCCACCAGCGCCCCCTCGGGGCAGGGAGTGGGATTGGTGGCCGGGCCAATCCAGAGCCACCGGCTCTGACCCCGCTCCTCCTGCCCTAGATGTGTACTCCTATGATGAGGATGACATGGTCCTGGACCCCAACCTGGCTGAGCACCTGTCCCACTTTGGCATCGACATGCTAAAGATGCAGAAGGTGAGGTCCCCTTCAGCTTCCGATGCTCCTCATCCCTGCCCGCCAGGCCCGTTGCGGCCTAATAAGGCTGAAGCAGTGTGTCAGCGGCAGCCGCCTCAGTTATCCCGGTCCCCAGGACATTTGCCCTTCCTTTGAAAAACTTTCTAGAATCATTTATTCACTCATCGAATACTGCTAAGTAGCTACTGTGCGCTAGGCACTGTGTGACTAAGACAGGGACTTACATTCCAGATGGGAAGGCAGACACTTATCTGCTCAGGTAAATGAGCGAATGACCGCAAACCGAGGGGTGCTGGGAAAGAGACACGGAGGGGTGCTGCAGGAGTGGTGCGCGGCAGGGGGACCGGGCCGGGCGAGGGGATCGAGGCAGTGATGCTCGCGTGCAGAGCTGAGGGGTGAGAAGGAGTAACTTCGGAATGGAAAAAACACTTCAAACGGAGGGAATCCCATTCATTTCTTCCTGTCACCCGGGCGGAGGCCTCATGACTCAGGCCTAGGGGACAGTCACTCGTGACCTTCCAGAACTGGGACTAGGAATAGCCAGCGTGTCTCCGGTGTGAGAGTCCGTAATCAGACACATTTGAAGCTCCAGCCGGGGACCGTCCCGGACCCCATGAGGGATCGATGCGGAAAATCCAGGACCGAGTTTCTCACCGGGTCTGAAGTGCCCCTTCCCTTGCAGACGGACAAGACGATGACGGAGCTGGAGATCGATATGAACCAGCGGGTTGGCGAGTGGGAGCTGATCCAGGAGTTGGGCGTGCCCCTGAAGCCCCTGTTCGGGCCCGGCTACACCGGCATCCGGAATCTGGGCAACAGCTGCTACCTCAACTCGGTGGTCCAGGTGCTCTTCAGCATCCCCGACTTCCAGAGGAAGTGAGTGGCGCCCCCTCCCCGTGACTGTGGACCCCTGACCCCGCAGCTCTGCCGGTTGCCGGGCTCTGGGCACACTCCTCCTCCAGCCCCCCGGCGGGACCTCTGTGTTCCGCCTCGGTCTCTGTTCCTGTGACGCTGCGGCTGGCGCGCTCCCGTCAGTGGGAGCGGCACCGTCCCCCAGCCCCGTGGGCCCCACTGAGGGCAGAACTCCGATCCCGGGGCGCTCCCTGGCCTCCCGCCAACTCGGGGGAGGGGGTGCTCTTTACTCGAGACCAGTGACAGCGGATGAGCTGCTGTGGCCATGTAGCCCTTGGGGACAGGGGAGGGCCTCGGCCACCAGGAGAGAGGCCCGTTCCATCCCATAGAGTGGGAGCTGTCCTTACCCTGCTCCCAGGCTGCATGCTCCCTTCCCCTGGCTCGCTCCTTGGGAGGAGGCCAGGAAAGAAGGCAGTGGAGTACACTGAGGCCGACGCGGTGGAAAGGGGAGGAAGGGCAGGTTGCCAGGAAGCAAGGGGACCCCATGGTTCAACCACGTAACTCCCCACTCTGCAGGGAGCCTGTGCCCTGAGCGAGTGGATATACTCCCTCCCCTTGCCCTTGGAGCCCACGTCAGAGCACCTCTGATTATGCTTCCCTTGGCTCTCAGGTATGTGGATAAGCTCGAGAAGATTTTCCAGAATGCCCCGACGGACCCCACCCAGGACTTCAGCACCCAGGTGTATGTAGCCAGGTCCTGCGTACACAGGCTCTCGCGGGCCTCGCCGCCCCCTCTGCCTTCTTTCTCCTCCACGACCACCGCCTGGAGTGGGCGGCAGCGCAGGGTGTTTGCCTCTGGCCGTGCTATCTGCCTTGAGTTGGGGAGTCTGCTGCGGCTTTTCACGTTGTAGAGAGTTGCCTAAGGGCCATCAGCAGAGATTGAGTTGGGGAGGAAAGGCACAGAGAGAGGGCAAACGATCATTAGTGGACTGAAGCTAAATGGTTCTCTTGAATGTTAACGCAGGGCCAAACTGGGCCACGGCCTGCTCTCCGGAGAATATTCCAAGCCAGCACCGGAATCAGGCGATGGGGAGCAGGTCCCAGACCAAAAGGTGAGTCTGGGACTCTATCCCTTTCAGGCTCTGGAATTAAGGGGAGACTGAGGTCTGGGAGATGTCTAAACAAGGCCCCATGGCCTCTTGAGCCCCCGCTGAATCGCTGCGCTGGCTCTGCCTAGGAAGTTCAAGATGGCATCGCCCCTCGGATGTTCAAGGCCCTCATTGGCAAGGGTCACCCTGAGTTCTCCACCAACCGGCAGCAGGATGCCCAAGAGTTCTTTCTTCACCTCATCAACATGGTGGAGGTAAGGGCTGGCAAGATGACAAGGAGGCCGCTCCACACTCCCTCTCTCTGCCTGCAGCTCTCGCCCGTCTCCCTCCTGCCCCAGCCGCCCTGCCCCTGGGCCCCGGGGGGGTCTGCATGCCCTGGGCCTTCCCCAGGAGTAGCGGGTGCCCCTAAGGAGACTGGGAAAGCTAAGCAGTGATCCTTACACTTGATGGGCTTGTAGCCGAATGCAGGATACACCCAGAGAAAAGGAGATGGAGATGCTTATTGCCTGCAGAGAAAAATACCAGCACATTCCACCGCGGTCTCCCATGATGGCACGTGGGGCGAGGGGAGGGGGAGTTAATTAGGGAAGGATCTACTCTTGCATCTGCGCGTCTGCTCGGGCCAGACCCCCTTCCGCTCCTCCCTCTCCCTGAGCCCCTAGTGACCCTTTCAGGCCCCCATCCCCTTCCCTGGCCGTGCAGACCCCCCCACCCTGCCTTTCTCCCGTAGAGGAATTGTCGGAGCTCTGAAAACCCTAACGAGGTGTTCCGCTTCTTGGTGGAGGAGAAGATCAAGTGCCTGGCCACAGAGAAGGTCAAGTACACCCAGCGAGTGGACTATATCATGCAGCTGCCTGTGCCCACGGACACGGCCCTTAACAAAGGCAGGTTGCTCGCGGCGGGGCCGTGAGGCCTAGGAGGGGTGCTCGGATGCCTCATGGGAGCAGAGCCTGCAGGGTGCCCTGCTCCCCCAGCCAGGGCTCCGGAGCGGGGCCGTCTCGGGGAGGTAGGAGCACCTGGGCTTGCCAGCACTGTGCTGAGGCCAGGAGGTGAGATCAGCCGTGCACGGGTCACGTGGGCTTGGAGAGTGGGGGGCCGCCGACGGGGTCCCCGGCTCCCGGGCCGGCCTGGCAAGGCAAAGGACTCACCCACCAATTCTGTCAGCAGAGGAGCTTCTCGAGTATGAGGAGAAGAAGCGGCAGGCCGAGGAAGAGAAGCTGCCGCTGCCCGAGCTGGTCCGGGCCCAGGTGCCCTTCAGCTCCTGCCTGGAGGCCTACGGGGCCCCGGAGCAGGTGGACGACTTCTGGAGCACGGCCCTGCAGGCCAAGTCCGTAGCCGTCAAGTAAGTCCCGGTGCTCTGCGCCGCTGCCGGGGTGACCCCCCAGACACCCTCTGCCTCGTTCTCGGTCTTCCGTCCCTTCCTGGTTGGCTCCTCAGGCCTGTGGCCGCCGGGGCTGGTCATCGGGCCCCCGAGGAAGCGAGAGCAGCCGTTGGCGCGGATGATTGCCACATCCCCTTGTCCTGCCCCTGTCACGCCATCTTCTCTTGTGGGACAGGGTCACGTTCTAGTGCAATTTCTGTCCCCTCGGCCCCTCAGTCTTGGCAGGGCAAAGGCCCATAGTTCTCCGTTTTGGACAGAGTTTGGATTTCTAGCAAATGGCCTGCGTTTGGGCCTCATTCTCTTGTTGGCACAGGCTTTCGATCTGAAAGAGTACTTTGGTCTCAAGGGATTTCAGCCATTCTCCCCCCACACCCCCCACCCCAAACCCCTAACCCGAGCCCTGGCTTCTGCCGCTCCTCGTCTGCAGATGCTCTCATGTCTGCCCGGGGCGAGATAAGAATATGGCGCGTCTTCTGGGCTCTCAGGTCTCTTCTACCCGTGAGAGGCCGAACCCCAGGGTGGGGGTTTCAGGAGAGGGGAACTTTGGGATCTCTGGGTACCAGGACGTTCTCTCTTCCCTAGGACCACCCGATTTGCCTCTTTCCCTGACTACCTGGTCATCCAGATCAAGAAGTTCACCTTCGGCTTAGACTGGGTGCCCAAGAAACTGGGTATGGTGGCCGGGACGAGTGAGGGAGGTTAAGCAGAAAATGCTAGAAAAAGAAGGGGCCTTACCACGTGGGAACTAGCGTTTCTCCAACTTTCCTCTAAAGGAGGAAAACATTACCCTAAGTGTTTCAAAATGAGCCGAGTTTGAAAAGCACGGACTAAAAATAGTAAAGCACTTGATTTTACCCTGATGATTGAGAACCAAAAGCAGTTCTTCACAGTGTTACTTTTATACTGCGTAAGAGGTTCTCATTTAGATAATCCTGCAACGGCTCTCCCGAGTCTTGCTGCCCCCGACAACTTTGAGAACTACTGATTTCACTTCGTGTCCTAGATAAGTCGAGACCCACAGAGGTATGAGATCATTGCACTGTACAAGGCAGAGGCCCCCGTCCTTGTCGGTAGCGTGCCCCGGGTGGCTCTGGGACTAGAACCCAGGCCTCCTGATTCCCAGGCCCACCATTACATGACACCAGGACCCCTGCGACGGGAACTGCTCTGAGCAGCTCCTTCTTACAGAGCAGTGCCGAGGTGTGGGGCAGGGCTTTGAGGGCCCCCAAGTGCTTTCTCCGGGAGGGCCCCAGGGAGCTGCCGAGGTGACCCTTTTCCCACCATTGCGGTTATAGACGTGTCCATTGAGATGCCGGAGGAGCTCGACATCTCCCAGTTGAGGGGTGCAGGGCTGCAGCCTGGAGAGGAGGAGCTGCCTGACATTGCCCCACCCCTGGTCACTCCGGATGAGCCCAAAGGTAGCCTTGGTTTCTATGGCAACGAAGACGAAGACTCCTTCTGCTCCCCTCACTTCTCCTCTCCGACATGTTAGTGACTCTTCTTCCTGCCTGTCTCTCTCCTTTGCCGATGGGGGTCTTCTCTGCCTGCCTCCCCTTGACCCTGTCCTTTGTGCTTCTCCTGTCCTCCCTTTTGAATCTCCCCTGCCCTCTTTTGTTGGACGTGAGGACCAACTAGAGCACTCCCAGCCGCATTCTCTGTGTGGATGGCAGTAGCGCTGGCCAGTTGCTTCTCTGCCCTTGTCACCTCATCGCTTGGGGGTGGGGACAGGCATCATACTCCAGAAACGGGGCCCATTCTGGGAGAATGGGTGAGGAGGGGGATCTACGGGAGAGCTTTAGCCTCAATTCTGTGTCTCTAGTACTGCGGGCCCCACATCATGGTGTGCCGCCATTTTGGTTCTGGAGTAAGGTGCCAGGCCACAGAAGGCAAATGCATGGAATGGGGGTGCAGGGGTGGGGGGGGGTTGGGAGAGGGCCAACGGGCTGGACCGTGGGAGGCAGGAGGGACAGAGAGCGGCCCAAGGAGTCGGGTCACCGTGCCCTCACTTCTCCCCTCCCCAGCACCCATGTTGGACGAATCGGTCATCATCCAGCTGGTGGAGATGGGCTTCCCTATGGACGCCTGCCGCAAGGCTGTCTACTACACGGGCAACAGCGGGGCTGAGGCCGCCATGAACTGGGTCATGTCACACATGGACGATCCAGGTAGGCCGGGCTGGGCGGCAGGGTGGGACAGGGCGTCCGTCCTCCCATATACATACACACACTTTCAACCTCTTCACCCCCGCAGATTTTGCAAACCCCCTCATCCTGCCTGGCTCCAGTGGGCCTGGCTCCACGAGTGCCGCAGCTGACCCCCCGCCGGAGGACTGCGTGAGCACCATTGTTTCCATGGGCTTCTCCCGGGACCAGGCCTTGAAGGCTCTTCGGGCCACGGTATGGGCTGCCCCTGACTGAGGACCAGGGGTCGGTGGGGAAGAACGGGGTGGTGGTGAGGTTCCATCCTTTGTGAGCCAGGTCCAGGACCCCTGGTTGTGGGATGGCCGAGGCTGAGGCCTTTGGAAGGCCTTTTTGAGGCCTTCATTGGAGGTTTCTCTTGCCCTGAACTTGTCGGAAAGAGTAATGCTTCCCTCCTCTCCAAGAACAATAGTTTAGAAAGGGCCGTGGACTGGATCTTCAGTCACATTGATGACCTGGATGCAGAAGCCGCCATGGACATCTCGGAGGGCCGCTCGGCTGCCGACTCCATCTCCGAGTCCGTGCCAGTGGGACCTAAAGTCCGGGATGGGCCTGGAAGTGAGTGTCCCCGGGAAACACGCTGGGCCGGTGCAGTCGAGCCAGTCCGCTCCCCGCTCCTCATTCCCCCGCAGCTCTGCGTCCCTCAGGGAGCAGAGGGCGCAGAAGCTTCTTTCCACTGACATGGCTTCTGCAGGTGGGATTCTAGGAGGCCAAGACAGACCTGAGACCCAGTCGCTGCCCCCCAGCCCCTGGGAACGGCGTCCTGAGTTTGGGCTGGCGCTCAGGGGTCCCTCTCGTTGTCTCCTCTAGAATATCAGCTCTTTGCCTTCATCAGTCACATGGGCACCTCCACCATGTGCGGCCACTATGTCTGCCACATCAAGAAGGAAGGCAGGTGAGGGGCTGGCAGGGAGCCTTCTGAACTGGGGAGCGCTGGTGGGGAAGAGCGGGGGCACCCCGGCCGTCCTTGGGCTATTTACGGGAGAAGGTAAAGGCCTGCTGGAAGCGGGGGGCACAGAGACACCAGAAATGCACAGAACGCCTGACCGCAGGGATCGGCGGATGAGAGAGCCCAAGGCCACCTGCTTTTCTAAATAAAGTTTTACTGAGCATAACCACAACTTAACTCACATAGGTATCGTCCGTGGCTATTTTCACGCTGCAACAGGAAAGTTGAGTAACTGTGTCAGAGACCGGATGGCCTGCAAAACCTAAAACTACTTACTGGCTGGCCCTTTCCAGAAAAACCTGGCGGACCTGGGCCTGGCAGGCGTGGGTGGGGGCGGCCCTAGAGGTACTGGAGGATCTGAAGCCCCGAGCAGGGGATGGGCCTGGGATGCCCCCTGCAGGCAGGCAGCGGCTAGCCTGTGGGTGCGGGGCCCGGGCTGAGAATGTGGGGGACCTCTGCCCCGGTGTCACCGGGCTCTACTCCAGGGGCTGTGTCAGGGGCTAAGTTGATGCAGGGTGGATGCCCAGTCTGTTCATCCTTCTCCACCCCCCTCTCCCCACTCCCCAGATGGGTGATCTACAATGACCAGAAAGTGTGTGCCTCTGAGAAGCCGCCCAAGGACCTGGGCTACATCTACTTCTACCAGAGAGTGGCCAGCTAAGAACCTGCCCTGACCCCCTACCGTCGAGGACAGGGGGCAGACCATCCGGCATGAGGGACAGGGGCTGAGGGATGGACTTCAGCCACCACGCCCCCCTCCCTGCTCTGTGCCCTTTTTCTTTTCGTCCTCAGCAGCAGGGAAGAAGCTCAAGGCCACAGGAGAATGGCCAAGCAAAGCGGGGGACACTGGAGAGACTTTGGGGATAGAGCAGGAAGGGGATGGGAGGGGCCGGCCACCTGTCTGTGAGGAGACTTTGTTGCTTTCCCTCCCCTCGAACCCACAGTGCTCTGCTTCTCTGTGTAATCCTGCCGGCCCCTGGTGTGGAGGGGGCTTGTTTGTGTGTGCGCGTGGGTGTAGCTTTGTGCAGCCTTTTCCATGGAGGGGGCACCCGGGCGTCCCCTCCCTCTTTGTGTTTGCGCCCTGTGTGGTCAGGCAAGGAGGGCTGTGAGGGAAATGGAGATCCCCTTCGCCCTCCGGCCTGTCTTTCCCCCACCCTGTCTCTTCCCTGCCCTTCTCTGGAAAATGCCAAAATACACGATGTGAATAAAAAGTACAATGGCTAGTTTGTGTCCTGTTTGGTACCTTGGGGGACACCCATCTTGCCTGGGGCTAGCAGGAGAGCCGCCTCTGCCCCTTGCCCCTCTCTGCCCCCTCCCTGGGCAGTTCTCTGCTTTCACTAGTTCTGGAGCTCTTGGGAAATGGGCTGTGAGATGGGGCTGGGGGCCAGCGCTGGGGCAGTACAAGAAAGCTGGGGGCTGGGTGCTGTCACATCAGGGGCAGTGGAGTGGGGTGACACAGAGCAAAGGTGGGGGTGAAGAACTCTGCCTTCCCTCCAGCAGTCACACCGGAGGGGTCCCAAGTGCCAAGGGCCGCCCCTCCCCCCCCTGAACCCTGCTACTGGCCACGTAGCTGTGGGACTACCCCCCCCCACCCCAGGTCAAAGGTGCCTGCTCAGCAATCAGGGATGCAGCTACTCCGACGGGGGGAAGGGAGGTCCTTTTCTCAGAGTTGGAGACCTGCCCCCTCAGAGCTCCCTCGGTCCCGGTCAGCCCTGCGATCTCCGGCCCGGCAGTCGGGAGTCCAAGCTCGCCTTGGAAGCACCTCGGGCCCTCTGGGGGGCTGTAGTCGTGAAGTGGGGCTCCCCCGAGGGCGGGTTCTCGCCTCCCCCCGAAAGCCAGGCCGTGGGGCCGAAGCGCCCGAGCTCCCGGACGCCCCTGGAACGTTGCTACAATAAGTGGGGGGTCACGTCAGAGCATTGCCAACAGCGGCGGCCGGCAGGGGCAGGGGCGCGGGCGGGGGCGGGGGCGGCGGCGGGCGGGGCTTGCAGGCAGGGGGCCGGGCTAACCATGGCGGAGGGCGGGAAGGAGGAGGAGTTCTGCCTCACGGCGCTCTACATAAGCGGCCAGTGGAAGCGGCTGCGCGCTGCTTCTGACCTTCAGGGTGTCTGCTCCAGCGACATGGCGCCCTCCAGGAAGTTCTTCGTCGGGGGGAACTGGAAGATGAACGGGCGGAAGAAGAACCTGGGGGAGCTCATCACCACTCTGAACGCGGCCAAGGTGCCGGCCGACACCGGTAAGCCCTGGCCGGGCGGAGGCCGCGGCCGGGGCCGGGGTGGGGGGAGGTCGGGCGTGGCAGCTCCCTCTCCGGAGCCGGCTTAGCCGCGTGGACCTGGATGCAGGGCTGGGCGCGAGTGCTGGTGGGGGTCGGGACTTTGACCCCGCAGCCGCAATACCGGGGGCGTGTCGAGGGGGAAGGGCGGGCCCTCCGACCGTGGGGCGGGAGAGGATTTCTGGGATCACCGTGGGCGAACTTGGGCAGCACCCGACGGGAGCCGGGGATAGGAGCGGAGCCCTTGCAGACGATCGCGGGAGGCTGGCGACAGCCCCGGCCGGCATGTGGGGGAGGAGGCTGAGCCTGCGTGCGGGGATCCAGCTACCTGCCCCCTCGGCCTTCTGTTCCGTGCGCCGCCGCACGTAGCCCGCGACTCCTCCCCGCGCCTAGCTGGGCGGGCCGAGTCCCCCCACCCCCGGGCGGCGGTGGCCTCCTGAGCTAGCTACCCGCTCTATCCTTCACCGGCCCGGATGCTGCCTGCCTTATGAAGAAGGGTCTGAGCAGGTTCCAAACAAGATGGGCTATTGGGGAATGAGCGATCCTACAGCCTTCTGCAGGCTGGAAACGGAAAACGCAAGGCCTCTATGAGCTAGTCACCCCCCTGCCACCCACGGGCAAAGAGTGCTGTCCTCGGTCCTTACCTTCCCACTCACCTCAATCACAGAAACACCGGCCTGATCAAAAGAGGCCCTGGTTTATTCCCCCAAAGACCCCAATACAAACCCCCGGAGTTGGCCGCTTTTGCTTTTGCTAAAAATCCTTGCCTGAGGGTGGTAGGGATGGGCTATTTTAGAAGGGAAGCGTATTTGGCTCCAAGAGAATGCTGAGTCTAGGAGGTGCCCAGGCCCAGAATAGCCTGGGGAAATCAGAACCACAGCTGTTAAAGAGCAGAGGGCAGGGCGAGGGCCATGGCCTCCCAGGGACACCTGGAAGGCTCAAGGAGTTGGGTACAGGCCCAGTCGTGGCTGGGAAGTGGACAAAGATGATCTTGCTGGAGTGCAAAGGGGTGGCAGGCAGAACTGAGAAATCAGGTGAAAAAGAGGGGCCTCCATAACACGGGATGGAGTCTGGAGAGTGGCTTCCTTGTGACCTCATTCTCTTGTGCCATCATCGCTCCTCTCCAGAGGTAGTTTGTGCTCCCCCCACCGCCTACATCGACTTTGCCCGGCAGAAGCTGGACGCCAAGATTGCTGTGGCAGCACAGAACTGCTACAAAGTGACAAACGGGGCCTTCACTGGGGAGATCAGGTGAGATGCAGGCAGGAGGGGGCGTATGGGGACCCTCCCCTCGCTTCCCTCATTGAGGGGAAAGCCACAGGTGGGCTCTGAAGCTTGGCTTTCTCTCTTCCTTTAGCCCTGGCATGATCAAAGACTGTGGAGCCACGTGGGTAGTCCTGGGGCACTCGGAAAGAAGGCACGTCTTTGGGGAGTCAGATGAGGTTAGTAACCAGGAGGGGAGGTAAGACGTGCCTTATTCCAGGAGGGGTGTGTCACCAAATCTGTTCCTCAACAGCTGATTGGACAGAAAGTGGCCCATGCCCTGGCAGAGGGACTTGGAGTAATTGCCTGCATTGGGGAGAAGCTAGATGAGAGGGAAGCTGGCATCACTGAGAAGGTTGTTTTTGAGCAAACCAAGGTCATTGCAGGTAACTCTGGAAAAGGACCTTTGAGCTTGACCCGGGCTACTGAAGCACAGAGGGGGATCAGATGCCCTGCAGCCTGACTTGATCCCCATCCCTTGCTGATACAGGAAGGGAAAGGGGGGGGAAGGGGGAGAACCCTTGCATCCTCCATTATCACTTCTGTTCCTGCCTGGATCTTAGAGACGCCACCTGGAGTTCCTCCAACAGCCACCAGGGGGCACTAGGCCACCACTGTTCGTCATTCCCTGGGCCGGGGGCTGGCTAGCTCCTTCCTGTTCACCCTTCCATTTGTGATCTCTGCCCCACAGATAACGTGAAGGACTGGAGCAAGGTTGTCCTGGCCTATGAGCCTGTATGGGCCATTGGCACTGGCAAGACTGCGACACCCCAACAGGTAGCCGAGCCCCGGGAGCTCTGCCCCTCCCCTACCTGCCTGCGCAAGACTGGACTGCAACAGAGATCATATGAGCCAACCCCTAATTTTAAAGACAGTAGTCCCCAGGGTGCCTGCCTGGCTCAGTAGGTGGAGGGTGTGACCCTTGATCTTGGGGTCTGGAGTCTGAGCGCCATGCTGGGTGTAGAGATTACTTTAAAATAAAATACCTAAAAATAATAGTAAAGATAGGAACCCCCAAATCCAGAGAAGGAGAGTGTCTTGTCCAAGGGTAGCCATTCCAGGGTCTGGGTGGGACTGGGGCTGTGGCATTCCGACTCAGATCTCAGGGTTCTTGCCCCAAAACCTCACTGCCTCTCTTTACTGGGGCCCAGGGTCTTTTAGCCTTTGAGTGAAAGGCAGGAAAAGGCTTGCTTCATCTGGCTGCTTATTCTAGGCCCAGGAAGTACACGAAAAGCTCCGGGGATGGCTTAAGTCCAACGTCTCTGACGCCGTGGCTCAGAGCACCCGTATCATTTATGGAGGTAAGTGGGTTTGGCTCCCGCCGGAGACCGGGGCGAACCTGGCCCTCCTAGCCCATCCCTGACTGTCCCCTCTCTCTCCTCCCTTCCCAGGGTCTGTGACTGGAGCAACCTGCAAGGAGCTGGCCAGCCAGCCTGACGTGGATGGCTTCCTCGTGGGCGGGGCCTCCCTCAAGCCCGAGTTTGTGGATATCATCAATGCCAAACAGTAACCGCTGCACCTGGCCTGTTCTTCCTGCCAAGCCAGGGACTAGGTAGCTCAGAAGCTCAGCAGCTGTGCCCCTCCACCCCCCACCCGCACATGCTTCTGATGGTGTCACCCGCCCCCTTTGTGGCTAAAGGATACCTCTTCCTTACCGTTTACACCTTCCCCTGTAATGGCTGGGTCCACGTAACTGAAATGGCGGGAACGAAACACGTCAGCAAGGTGGCTTCTCCTCGGCTGAGAGGCGGAAGGGGTGGAGTCTGTGGGGCCCCTCAGGCCCCAGTGAGGGCAGGAGAGAGAAGCCGCCATCTCCTCCTCTCCCATCTCGCTCCCTGAGGCCAGGGGCTGAGAGAACGCCCTGTCCTCCCCTCGGAGGCCAGAGGGGCTGCTCTCTCCCATGGTGCCAACGCCTGTGTGTCGTGTATGTGAGCAATCCCACACGTGGGGGGCAATAAACGCCTGGCACTGAGCCTTGTGGCGTGTCCTTCTTCTCTGTACTTGCCCGTATCATCTCTCTCCTTTCTGGGGCGACCCCAGGACACTTGTACAGAAAAATACCACAAACAGGTTTCTACAATAGCACATCTCTTACTGTTTTTACTTGAAAAAAAGAGTCTTGCGTACCAGACAGCCATAGCTTCAAATAATGGCTCCCTCCCATCCACCGTTGTGGGCAGCTCTGGGGCTGTGGGATCCCCAGAGCTTGGGTTGAGGTAGGGGCCCAGCCCCACCTCCCCCCAGCTTCACTGGCTTGAATCAGCTGGTCTAGGCCAGCAGCACCGCCTCCCCACCCCCCAGGGGAGGGGTGGCCTTGAGGCCCCAGCACCATCTGTGGTGTCCCAGGAGTCACTGGTAGAGCAGGTAGCGCTTCATGGCAGGGGGCAAGGGGAGAGCAGATACCTGGCCAAGCCGG
The DNA here is from genome assembly GCA_028533885.1 of Nasua narica. Classification (NCBI taxonomy): domain Eukaryota; kingdom Metazoa; phylum Chordata; class Mammalia; order Carnivora; family Procyonidae; genus Nasua; species Nasua narica. The sequence continues at coordinate 35,203,339 of CM052807.1, forward strand.
GTATCCCCCAGGGCGTGGCGCACACACAGGCGGCTCAGGTGCAGAAGGGAGTGTGGCTCCGCTGGGAGAGAGAAGGAGGGGAAGGTAAGTTGGGGTGCAGCCACCACCCAGACCTCCTCAAACTACAGCGTCCTGCCCAAGTTCCCTTCTGCTTTCCTGCTCGGAGTCTTGGTTGAGAGGGCGATCTAAGGCACCCCGAAGTTCTGCACCTGCTCTTGTGGGAGGCATCACTGATCTCACGCATCCCCAGTCCACTGAGGGTGAAGCTCTAGCTAAGCCCCTCACCGCCCCCCAAGCAAGAGACCAAGGCAGCTTGGGCCATAGTGGAGCTGGTCCAGGCTTGGATTCCATAGAGCCCCGGAACCAGGGCTGGTGAGGTGAAAGGAAGGATGGCGCTCCCCCTCTCGAGAATAGCTCACCACGGAGGAGGAGAGGTACCCCACCCTGTGCCGAAGACCGTAACTGCAGAGCGCAGTGAAGTCCGTGAAGTTCCATCAGCACTGAGCCCGGGCCCCATCCTTTTTAGAGGAGGTCCCACCCCAAGGCCCTGTCTCCTTCCCTGCTCTCCCTCCAGGTGCCCAGGGCCTCAAAGGCCCCTTACTGGGGTCGGAGGAAGGAAGTAGCGCAGACAGGTCAGAGCCCAGGGGATCTGGGCCACACCCTGGGTGCCTGGCACTGCCTGTCCTCTTCCTACACCCAGCCCAGCACCCACTTAACTCCGCCTCTTGCTCCAGGAGCTGTTATCTGCTGGAAAGCCCTAATCCCTGAGTGCCTCCCTCTGTTCTGAAGGCTCACCACTAAGTAGCAAATGGCTTTGCCGAGCCTCACTTTGATCATCTACTGCGGCTGGGATGATAAAGTAACAGCTGCGAAGCCCTTTCATCATTCCCCACACTGAACAGAAGTAGGAGGCAGGTCGGGTGAAGATCCATTCCCTCTGCTCTTAAAAGGTGTGGAGCGAGCTGCCATCCCATACCACAGCCACCAGTAACGGAACAGTCTCCCCACACCTGCCCCAGGGCTCACCTCTCCTTCCGCCCAGGTAGCTGATGCGGACCTGGCACTGGCCCCAGACAGCGCTCACTGCAGGATACAGGGTCCTGCCCTTCAGTCCGCGGAAGGCTGGCCCCAGGTAGGTGCCCCCAATAGCGTAGCCCAGAGTTCCCTCTTCCATGTCCAGCACCACCAGCAGCCTCTCCGGCACCTCCAACTGCTCACCGTGAGGTCTGACTGGATACTGGGGAGCCCCGGGCCCCTTGCTCTGATGATACAGCTTCCCCCGCCCGATGTCCCAGCCCCACGACTCGCTGTTGCTGCCCAGCAGCGCCGCATAGTGGTCCGCCTGCAGCGGGGCGAGGGCCGTAGCCACGCCCACCACGGCGTGGGTACCCCTCTGTTCCCGGGGCCAGCTGATCTCCCAGGCGTGCAGGCCCCGCGAGTAGCCTTTCTTACCCCGGGCCCCATCAGTGCTCTGGGCCACAGGTCGTCGCTCAAAGCATAACCCCCCTTCCTTGACCTCGATGTTCTCTGAGCAGTCCTTGGGGTTCCAGCCGTGGCGCTGTTGGGCTCCCAGATCAGGACGGGGAGCAGACAGCAGCTCCTCCAAGCCCTCGGGACAAGAGAGGTGAGGATACAGGCTCTGTGGGGTGGGGGTGCTGCTGCTGCCCCCTGCCAGGGCCGTCTGGCCCATGAAGGTGAGGAGCTGAAGGAATCCCCGAGTCTTCCTGGGGCGCCTCTCTTCTGAAAGTTGAGCTCCCGTACCGGATTGACCTAGAGAGGAGTTGGGAGAAATGAGGATCATGTCAAGTGCGTGATCCTGGCGGGGGCTCCTCGCCCATGCTCCCCATCCTTTCACGCACGTTTGCCCACCACTTCTCCCCTCCCCTCCCTCTTGGCTCCCCCAAAGCTCTCAGGCCCATCACCTTGCCCTCGCCCATCTGTCCAGGTCTCCCCAGACTCTCGCGAGTTCGCCCCCTTTGGACCTCCCCAGGGCCGTCCCCTTTCCCCATCCCGTGCCCCGTCACCGCCCCCGAACCTCGCTTGGCTTCCCAGGCCCGGAGGTCACCAGCCCTCAGAAGGAACTCAGCCGAAGGTGGCCGAGACGCGCTGGGCTCAGATTGCCGGCAGCTTCCGCCTCCAGCACCTCCCCGGGTCTCGCCCCGCCCCCAGGTCCCGCCCCCGCGGGGGGCCCACCCGAGCGGTTAACCCTCTCGTCGCCGCCCCAGGCCGCGCCCCGCCCCGCGGCCACGCCCCCACGAGAGGTTCTCGCGGCCAGTTAATACCCTAGTCCCATCGCAGTGGAGGGCACGCCCCTCCCCGAGGACCCGCCCCCTAGAGCCTATTCCGGGACGGTTAACCTGTGGTCCGCGCCCCGAGGTCCCACCCCCGCGCGGAGGCCCTCCCCGCTGGTTAACCCTTCTCCGCTGTCGGAGTCTGCACCAGGCTGTTGAGGCTCACAATGAACTCTTTGATAGTGTTACCGCTTTGGGATCCCAGGAAGTGTGTTGTCCATCGTCAAGACCTTTGAGCCGCTTGGGCAACCGACTCCTGAGCTCCTAGAGACGAAGGGCATGGGGTCAAGGAGGGGTTTTCACTGTGCTGAAATCTGTTTCTGTGTCCCTTTGATTCCGGGTCACTGTTTCTGGACGGGTCTTTTTCTGCCCCACTGTGAGTTGGTCTGTTCTATGCCTGAGGCTCTGAACTCTGTTTTCAGAGGTAGGTGCCCTAGGGCTCCATGCTGGTCTAGTCTTCATCTTGGATGTCCGTCCATTCCTGAACTGTTGGTCTCATATGGTGGAGTAAAGACTTTGGTTGTGAGTGAAGCTTTGTCACTAATTAGCTCTATGACCTTGGGGGAGGTTTTGACAGACTTCTCCTATTCTCTTCTTTAAACCTGTTTTCTCTCTCTCCCTCTCTTTTTAAAGAGTTATTTAGGGGCGCCTGGGTGGCTCAGTGGGTTAAAGCCTCTGCCTTTGGCTCAGGTCATGATCTCAGGGTCCTGGAATCGATCCCCTGCATTGGGCTCTCTGTCAGCAGGGAGCCTGCTTCCCCCCATCTCTCTGCCTACTTGTGATCTCTCTCTCTCTCTGTGTCAAATAAATAAATAAAATCTTTTTTAAAAAAAAGTTATTTATTTATTTTAGAGAGGGGGAGGAAGAGGGGAAGAGGGGGAGGGAAAGAATTTCCAGCAGACTCCCTGCTGAGCACAGACACTGCCCGTTCCCCCCCCCCCCAGGGTCTCCATCCTAGGACCCTGAGATGATGACCTGAACCAAAATCAAGAGTCAGACGCTCAACCCACTGAACCACCCAGGTGCCCCAAACCCGTATTCTCTTATGTAAAATAGAAATATGATGGTACTTACCTCATAGGATTGTTGTGGAGTTGAAATAATCTAAAAGCACTTAGAGGAGTCTGGTATCTATTATACAATCACTAAGCATAACTATTATTGTTAACATTCACTAGGTGTCCACTATAGAAAGGCAATGTAGGGGTGCCTGGGTGGCTCAGTCCTTAAGCATCTGCCTTCGGCTCAGGTCATGATCTCAGGGTCCTGAGATCCAGCCCCACATTGGGCTCCCTGCTTGGTGGGAAGCCTGCTTCTCCCTCTCCCACTCCCCCTGCTTGTGTTCTCTCTCTCACTGTGTCTCTCTCTGTAAAATAAATAAAATCTTAAAAAAAAAAAAAAAGGCAATGTAACATAGTAATGAAGGATGCCAAATGTAGAGCCAAGCTAACTGGGTGTGAACATCAGAAGGCCAGTATGCTTGTGACCCTGAGCAAACTACTTAACTTCCCCAATACCTGTTTCTTCCTCTGTAAAATGGAGATACTGTTGGTATCTACTGCACAGGCTATAGTGAGGATTCAGTGAGGCTATATACATGTGAACTCAGAGCAGTTTCGAGTTCAAATTTAATCATTTGTGCTAAGCATGGAAGATACAACTGTGAATCCCCAAGGAGGTTCACGGGACATTTACAAAACAGTTACAAGGACATTTATAATAGCTTATCATGCAGTAGATGAAGTTATGGAGGGATAAAGAAAGGCTCATGGGAGTTAAAAGGATGGGACTCCTAACCAGGGACCAAGCAGTTAGGCAGGTTTCCTGGAGGAGGTCTAGGCTGAGTCTTAAAGATGACTTGGGAATTGGCCTAGGAGGTAGTTCTGCAGCATGGGGGTTGGGCTAGGGTTGCTACATGAAGAAAACATTCCAGACAGAGGGGTCAGTATGAAAAAAGTCAGAAGCAGGAGATGGGTTTGGGGAAGTTTGAAGACTTCAGGGTTCCTGCAGCTAGAAAGGAACCATGAGAGACAAGGCTAGAGAAGTCAGTGCCAAATGACATTGGCCTTATTGGCCAAGTTAAGGAATGCAAATGTTCTCCTGTAGGACAGCCCAGTAACATATGAAGGAAACAGGAGAGAAACATAGCCAGATACTCATTTTAGAAAAACCACTGTGGGGGGACCCAGCTGGCTCAGTTGGTAGAGCATGTGACACTTGATCTTGGGGCCATGAATTCGTGCTCCATGTTGGGTGTGGAGATTAAATTGTGTGGAGGAAAAAAAAATTTTTTTTTTTTTTTCAAAAAACTACCCTGGCATAGCAACATAAAGGAGGTTTCAAGGGAAATAGGACTAGAAGCAAAGTGACTGGTTACAGCAGCCTGGGTGACAAGTATCAAGAGCCTGAAATAAGGCAGTAGAAATAAGGAAGAAAAGAGTTCAAGAAACACTGATGAAACTGCAAGATATGGCGGCTGGTTAGATGCTGAGGTGAGAGAAGAGGAGGTTTAACCTGGAAGACCGATGGAAGGCGGTACCACTGATGACCATGGAGATGACAGAAAGACTAGCCATTGGAAAGGGGCAAGGGGAGTCGGGGAGGGGTGGTGAGTTCACTTTAGGACAAGTTGTTGAGATGCCTAAGCAACAACCAGATGGAACCATCCAGAACATACATGAAAATTGCAGGGCTGGAAGGGAAGTAAGGGGCCTGAGCTGGAGATATAAATTTGGGAGACGCGACATGCTTTAGTCAGAAGCCAAACTCTGAGAATCAGAGAGGGGCCACAGAGAGAGCATGTAGAGTGAAAAGAGGGCTAAGGAGGACACAGCAGAAAATTCAAGTTTGACCACTTAATGAGATTTTTTTGGTCATTGGCAACTTTGGTGGGAGAGCACGTGTGGGTTGTGGGAGGTGGGCGTCTAGGCTGAAGGGGCCAAACTGGCAGTTTCTGTCCATCACACACTATGCTATGAGCTTCACATTTGCGGAGGATAGAGAGTTGGGAGAGATGAGGTGACGGCCATGTCTCAGCATTATCCTTGAAAATCCCTTACTAACCCTATCAGATACAGCAGATGCTGGTTTTGTGTAAAATACAACATGCAGCAGTATCATACAATGGTGCATGAATAAAATTTCATGATTTTAATTGAAGACAAAGAAGAAAACCTGTCGGAAAGAAAGATGTGACCTTAAAACCTGTCATCCACCCGACCTGGATATTCTTGCTAGTGTGACAACAAAAATGACATCACGACTGTGGATAGTGGCCTATGATGGATATTAGTGCAAGAGCTATATAACCGAGTGGATGAAGGCTTAGGCACAAAAAGCAAGCCTCAGCCATGGCCACTCTCCGTTCAAGGTTGAGAAGTGCCCTTGCTCAGCTGCTGGTTGTTTGAAACATGGTATTCACCAGTTGTTACCACTGAATCTTGTGTCGCTCAAACATTTGTTGATACTCGCTCAAATGTTACATAATGCTACAAGTGGTTTTATCTTACTACTTTGTATTTGAGATGTAGCAACTACAAAATAAATTCATCTTAAGTTGTTCAATGAATTTTTACATATCCTGTGTGATCTTCACCAAAAAGATCCAGGTTTCTAGCATCCCAGAGGCTCCTCCTTGCCCTTTTCCGGACCCTACATTCTTAGAGGGAACTCCATATGACCTCTGTCAGTACAGATTAGCTTTGCTTGTTCAATTTCAAAGGATACCACAGTGCCTATATTCTTTTGTGCCTGACATATTGGTGTTGTTGTTTTTAAAGATTTTATTTATTTACTTGACACAGAGAGAGAGATCACAAGTAGGCAGAGAGGCAGGCAGAGACAGAGGGGGAAGCAGGATCCCCGCTGAGCAGAGGGCCCAATGCTGGGCTCAATCCCAGGACCCTGAGATCATGCCCTGAGCTGAAGGCAGAGGCTTTAACCCACTAAGCCACCCAGGTGCCCCAATTTATTCTATTGTTGACCATTTGAGTTCTTTGTGGTTGTTAGCTGTTACAGGGAAAGCTACTGTGTACACACAGTATTATGCAAGTCTTTTAGTGAACCTAGGCATGCACTTGTATTGGGTGCATACTCATACACAGAATTGCTGAGTTATAAGGCACAGTGTTAACCACGTTTAATTTTCTGGTTTCTCTCCACAGAGAGATTTTAAACAGAAATTAAAGTCACTCACGGGTGCCTTGGGTGGCTCAGTCAGTTAAGCATCCAACTCTTGATTTCAGCTTAGGTCTTGATCTCAGCATTGTGAGTTCAAGCTCCAGCTCCACGTTGGGTGTGGAGTCTACTTAAAAGAAAAAAAAGGAATTAAATCAGGTATTTCAGCATTTTTAAAGAAATTTTAACATATTTAAATTTCGATCTTCCCTTCCTGTTTCTCATATCTTCCCTTCCTGTTTCTCATATCTTTGTCTTCTGGGATGATTTTATCAGTTCCCCATCCCTTTTATTAGTATTTCTCTGTGGTTCTCAGAAGTTCTTCAATTTCTCCCACAAAGCCATCGCGATCCACTTGCTAGGCCCCTTCGACAATGTGTTTCACTTCTTTGTTAACAGAGAACCCTTAAAATCCTAAACAAATTCTTCTCAACATGCATGAAGTATCTCAAGCTTGATTGTTGCCATGACTGTTTACTCTAAGTGATGTAACTGGCAGTACTGAAGACCGTCCAACTCTTTCAACCCATAACCACATTTAGATTAGGGTCAGCACTCATGTCTCTGGGAGTCGGAGAGGAATCCCACTCAACCTCATGTACGCAGCTTTCAAACAGCAAATCCTGCGTAGGTCAGCAAAGTGAAGGACAAGGATGATGTTGGGGAGAGGTAGCCTTTGATGTCTTTTAAGAGCAGGGTTTCTAAAGAGTGATGGCAGGGCAGTCTGTGATCCACACTAAAGCCAAGGCCTTTCTCTGTGAGGTCCTACTTGACTTCTAGAATGTAGAACTGTAAATCCCAATCATGGAAAGTGCTGTAGTCACCTAGCACTTTGTGCTTAATTGCTGCAGTAAAAGCAGATTTTTTGTTTTTGTTTTTTTTTTTAGGTCACTGGCATTGATATCCCCATAGAACATGTTTGGCTTTATTAAATACTGGGCTACACTGCCACCCTGAAAGAGGAAGAGAGAAGTAGTCACAAGGTCATTAATTGTTTTCAATCCAGAGCCTTGTGTTTCTAGTTTTGAAACATAAAAGCAGTTGGGCATGTTCCCCACCAGAAGATACCAGCCTCATCATATTCTAGAAAATAGTCATTTGGCCAGTTATTGTTTTTAGTAGCTCTGAGTGGGTTTTATTCCCTGTTCTCCACAGATACGGCCCCAACAATGGTTTGCACATTTTAAAAGTTGAAGTGCTTTCTAAATGTTATGCCATCCTTGACTGGTTTTGAAATCCTTCCATCTGAAGCCGTCTTCTCTGGCAGGGGACTTGAACTCTGGCTTGAGACCCAAGAATTTTTCTTTTTCCTCCATGTACTGCCACTGTTAGTTAGGCTCACATACCTGGTTCCTCTCTTCCAGGAAGAAGTTTAGTGCTCTTTCAGTCTTCCTGAAAGGCTTATCACATGTATTTTGCTGTCACTATAGCAATTACAGGAGAAACTGATGACCCGGCTTCCCAAGTTGTTTGAATCGTGACTGCATATGTGAATTTCCTGAGGTCCTTTATGTGCCAGTTGGGGGCGGACATACCACCCCTTGGTAAAATGGCTGGATTGCCCCCACACGGGTCGTGTTACAAAAGAGGCATCTGAGAACTCTACAACCTAGTTTTAAAAACACAATACTAGAATCTCGGTCAGCCTCGCAAGATACAGGCACTGAGAGGCCCAGAACTGGAGCCACAGAAAAAGCGATCTCGTCTCCCATCTGTCACTCGCACGGAACGGTGGTTGGCAACCTTCTGCCCTATTTAACCAGTTCACGTTGAGTGCGTCTACGACGAAACTCCCACTGTATCTCATTAAGTCCTCCCGACCGAGATATGCCAATTTTTACAGATTCGTGAGCCGCCGCTCAGGAAGGTTAAACGACCCGCCCAAGACTACAGAGCTGGTAAATGGCAGCAGCATCAGGACTTAGAAAGGAGAAGCCACTCGCCAAACACAAGGGCAGCGACGAAATGGCGACCGCAGGTCTGTCAGTCTGGGCCCCACGCCCCGCCCCACGCCCCACGCCCCGCCCCGTGCCGCCGCCCGGGTTGCTCGTTTCGTAACGGCGGCAGAGCCCACGGCGGGCGGCGGCGGGGACGCGGACTCCGTGCCGAGGCCACGTGGACGGTCACGTGAGCGGGCTCGCGGCGGTGGCGGCGGCTGTGGCGCCGGGCGGCCTGAGCGTGGGCTCGCGCGCCCCCCAGCGGCCGCACCCGTGGCTGGGAGCTGCTTGCGGCGGGTCCCAGCCGCCGGTCACCTCCGAGGCCGGAGCCCTCAAGCTAGGACCCACCCCTGCACTGCTGCTCCCGCCCCCGCCAACCGCCTTCGGGCGCGTCTCGAACATTCTGCGCCGGAACAAAGGCCGCAGGGCGGAAGCGAGGGCCTGAAGCTGAAAGCCCGTGCTTGGCGGCGAGGGCCTCTTAAGCCGGCTGCGGAGGGGCGGTTCCGGTCCGGGGCTCCAGAGGCGGGTGGGAGGGTCGAGTGCTTCTGCCAATTTCCCAACCGAGGCGTACATCCTCACTTTCTTTACATGTAAAAAGGGTCCCCTTTGTCCGTGCCTCAAAACGTTTTCCTTGCTTCCCCATCTGTTCCTGCCGCTATCAGGGAAGAGGTTTAGGGACCCTGTACAGGAGAGAATCTTTTTGTTCACCTTGGACGGGGGAGTCCGGCAGTAGGAGACACCCAGGTTATGTTAGAAACTAGTATAAAGGAGCCCACACACCTATTATGATAACCACACCTCTTTAGCTCTGTCAGCCTCACCTAGATTTGTCATCAGAAGTTTTGCTTGCCAAATCTAATACGCTTTTGTTTATCCTTGCTAATTTTAAAAATATGGACTCAGGGGCGCCTGGGCGGCTCAGTGGGTTAAGGCCTCTGCCTTGGGGGGCGGGGAGGGAGTCATGATCTCAGGGTCCTGGGATGGAGCCCCGCTCTCTGCTCAGCGGGGAGCCTGCTTCCCCCTCTCTGCCTACCTCTCTGCCTGCTTGTGATCTCTCTGTCAAATAAATAAAGAAAATCTTTAAAAAAAAATAGGGACTCCAGTTTTTCCACTTTTTCTGTCCACCTTTATATCCTTCAGGGCCTGTACTCCTAGTGAATCCTAATGACATCTGGAAGGGAGGAAGCCTGAGGATCCACAAATTCTTAAAGACAAACTGTGTTTACTGCTATCACAGAAAGGCAGGGAACTGTTAAGAGGGGATCCTAACCTAGAATCCAGATCAGGAAAGGCCAATCTGAGGAAGTCACATTTAACTGAAGCCAAGATGATGAGCAGGACTTCCACACAGAAGAGTGAGATCCCCTAAAGAAAGAAGGGGCTTCATGGTGGGAAGACTTGAAAAGAAGGCTATCTGGTCCAAGGGTGGCTTGGGCACAACAGTGAAGATCATAGAGGTGTCCTAGGAGATGGAGAGAAGTGGATGGAATCACACTCCTCACTGGGAGGCCAGTGGGGAAAAGAGTCATTAAGAAAAAAAGTAACAAGGATGACGCCAGGGTTTCTGGTTTGAACATCTGAATGGTGATATAGGGAGCACTGAAGAAAAGCAGAGTTAGGGGAAAGCGACAGGACTTGTTTTTGGATCTGTTAAGTTTGAGATGTCTGTGAGTCACATAAATGGAGAAGTAGGAGGTTAGCTATATAAGCCTGGCACTGAGAAAAGAGTTCTTGGTTGAAAATAGAAATGGAATTCAGCAGAATATGCAATGGTATGCTGAAGCCGGGTTGCACAGGCTTGTGAGAGCCGATCATGTTTCATGAATTCTGTAAGCCAGGTGTTAAAGGCAGCCATTATTTTTTTAAAAATCGCATAGACCTAATTTTTTTTTAAGATTTTATTTATTGATTTGACAGAGAGGAGAGAGATCACAAGTAGGCAGAGAGGCAGGCAGAGAGAGAGGGGGAAGCAGGCTCCCTGCTGAGCGGAGAGCCTGATATGGGGCTCGATCCCAGGACCCTGAGATCATGACCTGAGCTGAAGGCAGAGGCTTTAACCCACTGAGCCACCCAAGCGCCCCTCACATAGACCTAATTTAAACAAATTTTATTTTATATTTTAAGATTTTTTTTAAAGCAATCTCCACACCCAACATAGGGCTCGAATTCACAACCCCGAGATCGAGTCACACACATTACCGACTGAGCCAGCCAGGCGCCCCTAAATGAACTATAATTTTTTTAAATAAAAAATACTTACAAGTCATCACTTTCTAATTATTTTTACTATATTTTTATATTAGCTTGCCAAGGACTGCCATAACAAAACACTGGGTATTTTAACAACAGAAATTAATTTGCTCACAGTTTTGAAGGCAAAAAGTCCAAGAGCAAGGTGTCAGTAGGTTTGGTTTCCCTTTTGTGCAGGTGACTGACTGCCTTCTCATTGTTTCCTCACAGTCTTTTTCTCTGTGCACTGCACTCCTGTGTCCAAATTTCCTCTTCTCAACCTGACACCCGTCAGACTGGATTTGGGCCCAGCCTAATGGCCTCATTTTAACTTAATCATCACTTTAAAGGACCTATTTCCAAATACAGGCACATTCTGAGGCACTGGCAGTTGAAGGTTCAAAATATGGATGGGAAAGGGGCAAATTCAGCCCCTAAAAATTTTACTATTATCTATGCTCTTGAAGTTATTTATTTACTTGTTTATAAAGATTTTATTTATTTATTTATTTATTTGACAGAGAGAGGGAACACAAGCAGGGGGAGTGGGAGAGGGAGAAGCAGGCTTCCCACCTGACAAGGGGGCTCAATCCCAGGACCCTGGGATCATGACCTGAGGTGAAGGCAGACACTTAACTGAGCCACCCACGCACCCCTCTTGAAGTTATTTACCTCTTGAAATCAGTCATGGTGGGAGTATTTATACCAGAGAAATCAGGAAATGGTAAAGATGAAGGTTTTTTGTTCTCCCTGGAGTGCCTGTTATTAAACATTTAGTAGCACATCACAACTATAGGGGTTAGGTAGTCTCTAGAGTATAATTTGAATCTGAAAAATGGGAAACATATATATGTATACATACATTTATATACATATATAAATATGGTGAATGGTGTATGATAAACTACATATAGCTCCTATATATATACATGTAATCTCTATTTTCTATTTTAAGAACTTTCCATCTTAAAATTTATTGATTTCCTCCGCTTCTCTTTGTTCAATAGACAGGCTGTCTATTGTATTATTAGAACTAATAAGGTAGTAGGATATGTGACATATAGAGAAAAATTATAGTCATGACAGTGGGGTACTAGAGCTGAAGTAGTGATATATATATATCATATCACATATACATATATATCAATCATTGGAAAATATTTATAGTCTAGAAACTATATTATATAGTCTATATAATGTTTCTAGTCTATAGTCTAGAAACTATAAATATATTTATATATTTATAAATATATAAATATATCTTTATATATATAAATATCTTTATATATAATATATATTATATATTAAAATATATATTTAAATATATATTATATATATAAATATATATATAAAGATAAAATATATCTTTTTTTTTTAAGATTTTTATTTATTTATTTTAACAGAGAGAGAACACAAGCAGAGAGGCAGGCAGAGGCAGAGAGAGGAGCAGGCTCCCTGCCGAGCAAGGAGCCCGATGTGGGACTCGATCCCAGGACACTGGGATCATGACCTGAGCCGAAGGCAGTTGCTTAACCAACTGAGCCACCCAGGTGTCCCAAAATATATCTTTATATATATATAAAATATATCTTTATATATAATATAATATACATATATATTTATATGTATATATAAATATATAAAAATATATTTATATATAAGACATATATATCATTTATAACATAGATATATGATAAAGATGGCTTCATTTCAAATCAGTAGGGAAAGATGAGATTAATCAACAAATGATGCTGAAGAAATTGCTCTTTTGGCAAAATGTTGGATCCCTACCTAACGCTCTGCACACAAATTACTACAGATGAATTAAAGACTTCAAAAAATGGGGTGCCTGGGTGACTCAGTGGGTTAAAGCCTCTGCCTTTGGCTCAGGTCATGATCTCAGGGTCCTGGGATCTCAGGGTCCTGGGATCGAGCCCCGCGTAGGGCTCTCTGCTTGGTGGGGAGCCTGCTTCCCCCTCTCTCTCTTCCTACTTGTGATCTCTCTCTCTGTCAAATAAATAAATAAAATCTTTAAAAAAAAAAAAGACTTCGAAAAATGTAAATATTGCCCTGCATTGGACTCCCTGCTCAGCAGGGAGGGAGCCTGTTTCTCCCTCTCCCCACTCCCTGCTCCTGCGTGCAGGCACTCAATCTCTCTCTCTCACTAGCTCACTCTCTCTCTCAAATAAATAAATAAAAATCTTTAAAAAATGTAAACAACAGAAGAATATGCAAGAGTATCTTTTCATAACCTTGGGGGTGAGAAAGGGTTTTTTAAACCAGATACGCAATTCAGAAGCCTTACTGAAGAGATGGACAGTGAAGAGCACATACAAATATCAAATTTTTGTAAGGCGACACTATAAACCAATTATAAGGACAATTGGGAAAAGATTTTCAGCATGTAAAAAAGACAAAACATTAATGTATCTGGATAAGGTTTTAAAATATGCCCACAAATTCTCTGCTACTTCTCCACTCAAAAGGTGAAAGTTAATTCCCCTCCACTTGAGTGCGGGCTGGATTTAACAACTAGCTCCTAAAGAATAGAATAAAGTGGAAGGGGCACGTGACTTTGGAGACTAAGTCATAAAAGGCACAGTGGCTCCATCTTGGTCTCTTTCTCCCTTGGATCACTTGCTCTGGGGGAAGCCAGCTGCCATAATGTGAAGACATTCAGGTGACCCTATAGAAAAAGCCACATAGGGGCGCCTGAGGGGCTCAGTGGGTTAAAGCCTCTGCCTTTGGCTCAGGTCATGATCTCAGGGTCCTGGGATCCAGCCTTGCATTGGGCTCTCTGCTCAGCAGGGAGCCTGCTTCCCCTTCTCTCTCTTGGTCTGCCTCTCTGACTACTTGTGATCTCTCTCTCTCTGTGTCAAATAAATAAATAAAATCTTAAAAAAAAAAAAGAAAAGAAAAACCCATATGTCAAGAAACTATCTTGCCAGCAGTCATAGCAGTGAGCCTTCTTGGAGGCAAATCTTCCGCCCTTGGTCAAGCCTTCAGATAACTGTAACCCCTTCCATCAGTTGGATGCAACCCAGCTAAGCCACTCTTCGATTCCTGATCCATAGAAACTGAGATAATGAATGTCATTTTAAGCCACTGAGTTTTGAGATAATTGGTTATAATCAGGTAAGAATTGCATCGGGCTACAACATAGATCCCCTAAACCCAGTGGCTTAACCTATTTTCTCTTTTGTAAAATTAAATCTTTTTTTTTAAAGATTTTATTTATTTATTTATTTTATTTGACATTTATTTATTTGAGAGAGAGCTCACAAGCAGGCAGAGAGGCAGGCAGAGAGAAAGGGGGAAGCAGGCTCCCTCCTGAGCAGAGAGCCCGACAACGAAGCTCTAGATGCGGGGTTCCATCCCAGGACCCTGAGATCATGACTCGAGCTGAAGGCAGAGGCTTTAACCCACTGAGCCACCCAGGAGCCCCTGTAAAATTAAATATTGAGAGGCAGTTCAAGGTTGGTATAATAGCTTCACGATGTTTTATGTTTCACAAGCTGCTCTCTACATTTGTTCTAGAATCTTAGCATGTGACTTATATTCTCGGGGTCATCGAATGGTCCCATGTAGTTGCTAGGACGGCAGCCATCAAATTCCTATTTTAGACAGTAAGTAAAAGGAAAGTAGGGAAAAGGGACCTTCTAGAAGTTTCTCCCAATGACTTCACTAATACGTCATTGACCTATCAGCAATGGACGCTGGGAAATTTTTTTAGTTGGGCACAATGCAGTCCCCAGGACTATAATGAGAAGAGTAAAAACCCCAGTTAAAAAATAAACAGTCTGAACAGACAGTTCTCCAAAGAAGATACACAAATGGCCAATAAACACATAAAAAAAAAAATGCTCAACATCTTTAGCCATCAGAGAAATGAAAATCAAAACCACAACAAAATACCACATCGCATCCGCTAGGATGGCTATAATCAAGAACCACAGATAACAACAACTGTTGGCCAGGATGTGGCGAAATTAAAACTCTCAAATACTGCTGGTGGAAATGTTAAATGTTGCAGCCACTTTGAAAAACAGTGTGGCAGTTCCTTAAAAGGTTAAATATAAAGTTACCATGTGATACTGCAATTCCACTCCTTAAAATTTCACTTGTAAGGAAAAATTTGCCAATAAACTAAATTGAAATGTCTGAGATCAGGTTGTGATTATAATAGTTTTTTTCACTTTTTAAAGATTTTTTTTATTTTTAAGTAATCTCTACACCCAATGTGGGGGCTCGAATTCACAACCCCAAGATCAAGAGTCGCATGTTTTACCGACTGAGCCAGCTGGGCGCCCCTGTAATAGATTTTTCAAATGAAAATAGTTTCCTTCTGAGGATTGGCATATAATGTTTTATTAGGCTCTTAGCAAAATGCTTAGTACATAGCAAGTGCTCAATATATATACTCGACTAAATGAATATGTTGATACTGTAAATATTTTAGAATGAAATCTCCATGGGATAAAGGATCATGTCCTCCTCTGGAATCCTTTCTTTATAGCACAGAATTCAATATTTTGATACTAAAAGTATTATTTTTGTATTATTATTAATTGGATATGTAAGCAAGAAAAATGAAAACATACGGCCACACAAAAATTTGTCCATGAATGTTCATTGCAGCATTACTCATAAGAGTCAAAAAATGGAAACAACCCAAATATCCATCAATCAATGAATGAAAAAATAAAATGTGGCATAAACCATACGATGGAACATAGCTCAGCAATCACAAGGGACGAAGTACTGACAGATGCTACAACACGGATGAACCTTGAAGGTATGATGCTAAGGTGAAAGAAGGTAGTCACAAAGGACCACATGTTATATGATTTCATTTATATAAAATGGGCAAAACAGGCAAATCTATAGAGACAGGAAGTAAATTAGTGGTTGCCAGAGGCAGAAGTAAATAAAATCTTGTAGTAAAATGAAATAACACTGTTCAAAAACAGTTCTGTTAGGAATGAAGAAGGGTAGATTGAATATCAGGTAGGGAGCTGGCAGTTTGTGCCACAGTTAATCTCCAAATCATTAAGAGCTCCTAAAAATCAATTAAAAAATTAATGACTTCGCAGGAACATGAAAAACGATTTGAAATGATTTTTTCCAAAGGAAACTCTACACCCAGTGTGGGGCTTGACCTCACAACACCGAGATCAAGAGTCTCATGCTTTACTGACTGAGCCAGCCAGGTGCCCCAGTGTTGACAATTTTTTAAAGTTAATATCCATCAATAGGGAACAGTTAGGGGCGCCTGAGTGGCTCAGTGGGTTAAAGCCTCTGCCTTCGGCTCAGGTCATGATTTCAGGGTCTCGGAATCGAGCCCCGCATGGGGCTCTCGGCTCATCAGGGAGCCTGCTTCCCCCCATCTCTCTGCCTGCCTCTCTGCCTACTTATGATTTCTCTCTGTCAAATAAATAAATAAAATCTTTAAAAAAAATTAAAAAAAAATAGGGAACAGTTAAAAATTAGCCATATAATGGAAGTCTAGACAACTATCAAAAAGAAAGAGGTGGGTCTATGTTGAGTGAAATGAAAGATGTCCAAGACATATTATTAAATGAAAATAATCCAGTTGGTGAATAGTGTGTATGATTGATAGCATTTTTGTTTTTAAAAATCTCTATCTTGGGGCTCCTGGGTGGCTGAGTCGATTAAACTGAGTTTAATTTAATTAAACTGTGTTCCCTCTTTGCCGTGTCTCTGTCGAATAAATAAATAAAATCTTTTTTAAAAATAAAATAGAATTCATTTTATTTTATTTTATTTGACAGGGTAGGGGAGAGAGCACAACCAGGGAGAGTGGGAGAGGGGGAAGCAGGCTCCCCGCTGAGCCAGGAGCTCGAAGCGGGGCTCAATCCCCAGACCCTAAGATCATGACCTGAGCCGAAGGCAGACACTTAATTGACTGAACCACCAGGCGCCCTGAATTATCTATTTTCTTTGCATGGGTACTGATTGGGCTCTCTCTCCTCCAGAACTTACCAAAGGTGCTTCCTCTGTCTGGAATCTCTGCCCTGAATATATATTACCTAGATAAATACTATAAAATTTTCACCTGGCACTCAGTAAAAGTTCTGCAAGTGTCGGGTATCCTTATAACATTTATCTCATTATATTCAATTACTCGTTTACTTAATGCTGTCAGTGGATTGTGAGGCTCCAGATGATAGGAACTGTTTTATTGTCCTTGAGTGCCCAGTACTTATAGCCTGGCACAGAGTAAGTGCTTAAGAAAAGCAGAGCTCAATGATACTTCCCTCAACCTTCTGTCATGTCTTTTCTTCCCACCTAATACGTCTTCTTCTTTCTTCTGGGCCAAGGAAAGTCACAGCCTTTCCCTCTAGCTATGACAGACCACACGGACTTTTCCTTTCCCACTCCAACAATACGTGGGGTTCATTTGCCTCACATTTCTAACCTTTCCGAGTGTTTTCACATTTCCTGTCTTATTATTCCTCACGACAATCCCAGGACTGAAGAAACGGGCAAGAGGTGGGGAGGGCCAGGGAGATCCAGACAGAGGGTCAACTAAGTGCAAGGCAATTTACCCACAGTGTCTCTTTGGACATTTCAAGAAGAGTCCTTATGGAAGTGGACCTCTTGATCCCCATTTCACAAATGTGAAGATTAAACCTCAGTAAAAATTATATAACCTGCTGAGGAACGCGTAGGAATTAAACGGTAGAGTGGTTTTGAACCCGGTGTCTCTGACTCTATAGCCTCTGTTAGTTCCATGACATCAAGTGACCAGGTTTGTCTATTAACTGTATTATCCAAGGTGGACAGGGCAGGAGGTAACAGGTCCTGATTTCCAGCCCACCACATCTTCCATCAGATCACTTTGCATGTCATAGAAAGTCTGTAACACACAATTTAACAATTAATCATGATGTCTTACCTTGTTGCCTAACTGTTTTATTTATATTAGATCCTATAAGACTGGTACTCTCTCTCTTTCTCCCGGCAGGAATTGTGTCATAAATATTAACCACATGATTAACTGAGCCTTAATATTAACTGAGCCTTAGTTTCCTTTTCTTTCAAGTATCTATCTCACATGACTGGTGTAAACATTAAATCACTTGTGAAGGCATCTCACACAATACCTGGCACAAACTCAGGAAATACTTGCTGAACCTTAACTTCTTTTTCATCTCCTTCAACAAGTCACACAGGCCTCAGTGCCTGGGTGTACCTCTATCAGGTCTTGTCTACATAACAACGTTGGATGAGGAGTATTTCAGGGGGCGCTTGTTGGATAGTCTCCCTTACTAGTCCCTAAAAGGTTTGCATCAAACCAGTCCAGGATATGAGGAAAAGTGAAATGATCCGAACGGGGTTTAGCAATCTACAGTGCATTAGCATAGATTACACACACCCCCGTCTGCTGGTGTAGCTAAACCTATTTTACAGACGAGAAAGTAGAGTCTCAGGTAAATTGCTAATAAGCTGCCAGATTTGCCAAGACTCCAACCCAGGTCTTAAGATTGGCCTGGGCTCCTTCCACTCCACCAAGCCACCTTGCAAAGGTCAGCTAAGTGCAAGGCTGGGGTGGGGATAGAAACCAGACCGCATACCTTGGTGTTTCTTGCTCCTCTTCCCCCTTTAGCTTCAGAGCATGCTTCTTCTGAAGTCACAGTATTTGCTTTGAGGATGTGCGGTCCCTTTAACGTCTTGAGTGACTTCCTCGTAGCCCCGCCCATCTCCCCTCCCCACTGCCCCGTTCCAAGCCCCACCCACTGCTTTTTGCCCTGGGCCAATTGACGCACCTACCTAATAGGATTGGGAAATTGGCCTCTTTACGGGGCGACTAGTGGTCAAACTTGATCCGGGCGAATTTTCACGTCAGTTTGTCGCCGACCCCTCGCGGCCCTCTTCCCAGCGCTTGCGCCGCCGATGTAGCCAAGTGTCCCGCCCCCTCGTTGCCATAACAACAGTACACAACGCCTCCTGGCGCCTTTCCCTGTCTTCCGAAACACTTTTTCCCTGTCAGGGCCAAGACCCTCTCCCGAACCTCATTTTTAGTAGGGCAGAACCAGGGTCTGCGCCCCTTCGCGAAGGATTGGGTGGGAGGGTTGGAGAGGGCCCCAGAGGGGACGGAGAAATGGGGCTAGACAGGGTGGGAAAATGAAAAGACATGAGTGGGGCAGAGGTTAGGGATGGCAGGGAGGGGAGGGGTGTGGGAGGTTGGTAGGAGAACCTGGCAGAAGGGGGAGGTGGGAAGACCTGGGGAGAGGGGAGGAAGCAGGGAGGCGGAGCTGCTAGAAGACAGTTGGAGTCCCCGTGAAGGGCAGGAAAGGCCTGGAAAGGCACCCCCAAGGGAGAGAGGTCCTTGGTGGGAAGTCAGAAGTGGAGGCTGGGAGTCAAAATGAGAAGCTCACAGGGATAAGGAGGGAAGCACGGTTGGGAAGAGGTCAGGGGTGATGGGAAGGGCACCCTGTCAATGGAGGCGAGGGGGCTGAGGGTTGGCTAGAGCCGAGGACACATTCTTTCTTCTCAGGAGGCTCACTGAGCTTGATCTCTCACAGAACCTTCAGCAGGGAAGAAAGATGTCAGATGAAGACCTGGAAGACTTCGAGCCAGACCAGGATGATCTGGAAAAGGAAGATGATGAGAAGGAGACAGAGGAGTGGGAGGACTACAGGAAGGAGGGAGAAGAGTTCACAGAGGAAGTGAGATCTGGAAATGGTGGGGTCCTAAAGCTAAGGGAGGGGGTTGGTCTGGAAAGGGATCCCTGACTCCATTTCCTCTTGCAGTGGATGCCCAACCCCCTCACGGAGGACATGATGAAGGAAGGGCTCTCTTTGCTCTGTAAGACGGGCAATGGACTGGCTCACGCTTATGTCAAGCTGGAGGTTAAAGAGAGGTGCGCTTATGGGGGACCAGAAGAGGGCTGAGGTTGTAGGGCTCAATCTTCTCTCTCACCCTCCTGCCTGGCTGTTGCCCCTGGGAGTCTGGATCTGTCTTACCTTGGCCAATGAAAGGGAAGGACAGAATTTACTCTCCAGGAGCCCTGTGAGTCCCTGCTTCAGAGTTGGCCTGGGGAATTGGAGGCTGTGAGGATTTGTTAGGGGGATTCCTACTGGACTTCTCCTCTTGTCCTTCAGAGGGTCTGTTCTGGTGAAGAACCCACCTACCAGGGCGCCTGGGTGGCTCAGTCATTAAACGTCTGCCTTCGGCTCAGCTCATGATCCCAGGATCCTGGGATCGACCCCTGCATCGGGCTCCCTGCTCAGTGGGGAGCCTGCTTCTCCCTCTCCCACTTCCCCTGCTTGTGTTCCTTCTCTTGCTGTGTGTCTCCCTGTCTAAGTAAATGAATGAATGAATGAAATATTAAAAAAAAGGAACCCACCTACCTTCTCTCCCCCTCTCTCACCCCTGCCTCACCCCTCCCATCAGTCACCCATTCTTCCCTCCAGTACAAGCCATCTCCACTTTGCCCTCTGCTGTAGTCTCTGCCAGTCCTTGCTGGGTTCTTAACCCTAACTCTGGCCTCTGCCATCTCCTAGGGACCTGACCGACATCTACATATTGCGGTCCTACATCCATCTGCGCTACGTGGATATTTCCGAGAACCACCTGACAGACTTGTCCCCACTCAATTGCCTGACCCACCTGCTCTGGCTCAAGGCCGATGGCAACAACCTGCGGAGCGCGCACCTGAATGAGCTGCCGTACCTGCAGATCGCCAGCTTTGCCTATAACCAGATCACGGACACTGAGGGCATCTCCCACCCTCGTCTGGGCAGCCTGGATCTCAAAGGTGAGTCCTTCAGTCGGGCTACACAAGAGTCTCTCCTTCCTAGCTTGGGGCCAACAGAAGCAGGCAGCGTGGTCTTGGGCTGTGCCACACAGCAATCTTCATTCATTCATTCAAACAGCCCTTATGATTCATTATGACATTTAAAAAAAAGATTTTATTTATTTATTTGACAGAGAGGAGAGAGATCACAAGTAGGCAGAGAGGCAGGCAGGTGGGGTGGGGGGAAGCAGTCTCCCTGCTGAGCAGAGAGCCCGATGCGGGGCTCGATCTCAGGACCCTGAGATCATGACCTAAGCAGAAGGCAGAGGCTTTAACCCACTAAACCACCCAGGCGCCCCTCATTACGACATTTCTATGTGTTGGAGATGTAGCAGTGAACAAAACAAAATCCTTGGTGTCGTGCAGCTTACATTCTAGTCAGGGGAGACAGATAACTAGCAATGGGCATAATAAATAAGTAAATTTATGTACGATGTGGAGTGGAGAGGAGATAGGTGCTGTGGAAAACAGATTAGGATAAAGGGACTAGGTAGAGGCACAGGTGCTAACTTCAAACAGGCTGGTTAGGACAAGTGTCAGTGAGAAGCTGACATCTGAGCAAACAGTTGAGGGAGGAGAAGGAGTTAAGCATGGGGGAATGCTGAGCGGTCTTCATTCCCTCCTCAAAGGCTTGGATGGACACGTCCATTGGGCCCTTAGACTCCCAGAGCCCCTGCCCCAGGGCCCCAGAGGTACCAAGTCTGGAGCTATCCCTCCTCATGGACACCTCGCATTAAAGGGACAGGATGATACAGAGGCTCCCAACATTGTTTCTACTGCTGAACATTTGGGATGGCTCTTTGAGCTCCTACCACCCTCCTGCTCCTTAGGGAACCGCATCCGCAGGGTGACTGATCTGGACCCCCAAAAGCTGATCAGCCTGCACACACTGGAGCTGCGGGGGAATCAACTGGAGAGCACCCTGGGAATCAACCTTCCTAAGCTGAAGAACCTCTTCCTGGTAGCTCGCTGGGTTAGAGGGTGGTTGGTTCGGGGAAGAGGGCACTGCTCAGGGGCGGGGCGGGGCAGGGGGAGCGTTCCTGGCTTCTAGTAGGCTCAGCTACTAACCTCACCATCATCGTGGGCATTTGGTATCATTTATTGAGCCCTTCCTACCTCATAGGGCTGATAATACATAACATATGGAAATAGATACAATTTGCTTTGATACAGGTAGTAGGGTAATTTACAGATTATCAGGCTAGGGAAGCTACTGCTTCCTTTAGGAAGGATTTAGAAGCATCTCCTCCTAAATCAGAGGGGGCTTTGGTGGGATGAGGAGTGGGGGGGGTGGTTACTGCTGACCTTTCTCTGGACTAGCAGCTTCTCCTAGACTTCTTTGCTGTCTACACCCATCTCTACCCGCCTCCACTCCCTTCACGCACCCCTGCACTGCCACTCTTAACATTCCCTGGATCTTGGACTTCTCTTCCTTGTCCCTGATACCTTCCCCCGATCTCTGTGCTGTATCCTGGGGGCTAGGCCCAGAATATGCTGAAGAAGGTGGAGGGCTTGGAGCATCTAAGCAATCTCACTACCTTGCATCTTCGAGACAACCAGATTGAAACGCTAAGTGGCTTCTCTAAGGAAATGACATCACTTCAGTATCTCAATCTGAGGTATGCACCCCTTCCAGGCTCCGTCTTGTCCGTGCCCTGGACCAAGAGCGGCTTCTGACCACCCCCCCATTCCTCCCTGGCCCCAAACCCCAATCCTAGCCTGCTCCTAGACTCTCCCCTCCTTCCACCACCCTGGTCTTTAGCCCTCCTTTCCTTATTGTATATAGCCTCCGAGCCCAGAATCTTTATTCACTCAATCCACAGTTATTGAGAACGCCCAAGGTACCAGGCTTGGTGCTGTGTTCGGGGAACATCGAAAGGAATCAGAGTTGGTCCCTGTTCTCAAGGGCCTCACAATCTCTTTTTCTCCAATTTCTCCAATTCTCTTTTCTTGGTCCTATTCCATGTAAATTTCCTCTGCCCTTCTCCATCACCTGGACTCCCATTTCCATTCCCATTTCCTGCCTCTCTTCTCCTGAGCCCCACCTGTAAGGGATGGCTTCCTTACTGGTATAAAAACACAAGATGTTCTCATATTTGAGAAGAGAAGAGTACTTGAAAGAAAATCTCTAGATGGAAAGGCACTGGGGATTGATTGCGGTGGGGGGAGGTGTGTATGGATTTTCTTTCAGCAACCCTTGTCCGATGGAGGATTTTATGTGTGTTTCTGTAAGCAAGATGGAAGGTAACTACCTCCTTAGTCAATGTGGCCAAATCCTCAAAGCTGGCAATGGAAAGAGAACCTCTCTTCTCTTTCCATAGTGAGAGCTGGCAATGGAAAGAGAACCTCCATTCTCTTTCCATGGGGAGAGATGGTTGCATCTTGGAGCTCCCAATTCTTGCCATGGCTCCTGGAGACATCTCTTGTTAATTAGTTCTGCCGGGTTGGTCTGGTAGGGTTGGGGCAGGGGGTGCTCTTTGCCTGTTAGTGGTCTAGACAGAGAAAATAGACCCTCCTGAATGGCTACTAAGTGGGGTTGTTTGGACATAAGAGTAGGGGAGAAGTATCTCAATGACTGGGAAATGCCTCTGGGGCCAAAGATGCTAGATCCCTAGCTCCAGGCTCCTTTCTGAGGGGAGCACCAACCTAGCACTCACCTCCATGAGCTCAGATCCCAGTGCCTTCTCCACTGGCCTGGGTCCTCCTTTCTAACCTTTGATTAGGTACGACTGATACACAAGCACTTTGACCCTGCAAGGGAGATCTCCCGCCCTTCTCTCCAACTCAGACGGGGTTGGTGACCCCGCTTTGTTGCTCCAAAAGGAGAACTTCGACCAGCACATTCCAGAACAGATTGTGGTGCTCACAGTGTTTTGGAAGGCCAGAGGCAGCACTAGAGGAGGGCTGGACCGCCCGAGCAGAGCCCGGGCTAGGTTACCCAGCTATGCTGATCAAGCCAATCCACAAAGGCAGTGTTTCTAGGGAAACCGGAACCCAGCGGCAGATTCCCCCCAGGGGCCTTCTTCCTGGCAGTGGGGCCCCCAAAGCCCATATTCCCCCCCGGGGTGAATCCTTCCTAACCACACCCGGCAGGGGCAACATGGTGACCCACCTGGGGGAGCTAGCCAAGCTTCGGGACCTGCCCAAGCTTCGAGCTCTGGTGCTGTTGGACAACCCCTGTACGGATGAGAGCGACTATCGCCAGGAGGCCCTGGTGCAGATAGCCCACCTCGAGCGCCTGGATAAAGATTTCTTCGAGGAGGAGGAGCGGGCCGAAGCTGATGAGATCCGTCAGAGGTTGAAGGAGACCCAGGAGCAGGAGGCTGAGGCTGAGCGCGACTCCGAACAAGAGTTGCCACCTGTCTAGCTCTCCGAGCCTCCGAGGACAGTGAGGAAGCTGACAGGCGGGAAGAGGAGGCCAAGGGTCCTTCAGACAGGGCCAGAGAAGTTGCTGTAGGAGGAGGAGGTGGCTGAGGAAGGGATGTGGTGAGGAGAACCCTTGGAGAGACCAGGCTGAGCAGTCAGGGGGTGTCTCCGGGTGCGGAAAAAGGACCAGAGGGGCCTTGGGGGAGTTGAGAAAAGGCTCAGGAGAATACATTAGGAGAAGAAAGCTAAGGGAGAGAACTGGGGTGGCAGGCAGAGATGCCGATGTGGGGCGACACGCGGGAAGATCAGCTGGAAAGGACAGGTCTGGGGTGGGACTGGAGGGGGGAGGTCGAGGTCGAGGATGGGAGTTGGGCAGAGGAGAGAAGGCCGGGGTGGAAGATCCTGCACTAAAAATCTGAAGCTAAAAATAACAGGAAACAGGAATGAGGGGAAGAAAGGAGGGCAAGATAAGGCAGAAAGAGAGTGAGGTGACCGCCCCAGGCGAGTGTGGCCGCTGGTCACTCCGGTTGGGGACCCAGGGAGCAAAGGAATGCAGAAAGGTCCAGGGGCCTTCCTTCCACCCTCTTCCTCCAGGAGATCAAAGACACTGGCCCCAGACCTGAGAAGACTCTCAGGGCGCCGTGCTGCCAAATTCAGCCCCTCGTCCTGAGACAAAGCATGGCATCTCTTGGCCCAGATCTGGGAATTCATCACAGCCTGCCTCCCAGGCTCTGTAAGGGGCACCTGGGCAGCGACGGGCTGGGCCTGAGCCCTGCCTGGACCCTGGGTGTGTGCGCGCGCGCGTGTGCGTGCGTGCGTGTGTGTGTGTGTGTGTGTGTGTGTGTGGGCAGGGTGGGCTCAGGCAGGTGTAAGGGAACTGGGCGGGACGGGCCCAGGGGAGGCTTGCAGAATTGGCTGCAGAGGAGCTGCGCAGGCGGCCGGGTGTGTGAGGCACAGTTTGGTTTTCAAATAAAGAGACATTTTGATACTCTTGTGTCTGATCGCGGTTGTGAGACACCGAGTCTGTCACGGGCTTCACTGGTGTGAGGCTGTGCCTGTTACTTTCCAGGGGAGCGGGGCGTGGGTGTGAGCGCGCATGGGTGCCGGGCCCCAGGTCCTAGGTCGCCCCCGGCCCCTCCCCCACCGCTCTCCTCCCGGCCTCCCCCCCATTGCCACCCCATCGGCCCCCCACCCGAGCTCCTACGTGCTCCACCGCCGGAGGCTCCTGACTCATCGGGGGCTCCGGGTCACATGCGCCCGCCCGGCCCTATCGGCGCCTCCCCCCGCCCGCCCCCCACCCGCCGCCCGGGAGCCGCAGCCGCCGCCACCACCACTCCCGCTCTCTCTCTCTGCGCCGCCGCCGCCGCCGCCGCCGCCACCGCCACCGCCACCGCCACCGCCACCGCCACAGGCTGAGTGTGCAGCCCCGAGGTGAAGCCCCGGCTGGCCCCTGCGCCCCTCCGGCCCCCTCCCCTAGCCGCCGCGCCCCCCGCCCTCTCCCCGGGCCTGCGCGCATCCCTCGCCCCGCGGCGCTGCGCACCTGCTCAGTCATCCGCACCTCCCCCGGGCATCGTCCCTCCCCGGCCTTCTGGGACCGCTCCTCTCGGTTTCCGGCTGTTGCCCCCTCCTCTTTTGGGCGCCAGGCCTCCCCGCAACTGTTTCTCTCTAACTGCGTCTTTCTCTACCCTTGCCTGACCCTCTCCCCACACCTCTTCGTCTCGGGTTCTGTCCATGTTAAGTTCAGGTTCTCTGCGGGCTGTGCATTTTTATTGTAGCACGTCTCCTGGCTTTGCATCTGGGGAAACGTCTTCTCCCATTCCTCGGCATCCCTAGACTTCTAGACTCCCTTGTTTCCCACTCCTCCCCCACATTGCCTCTCTCCTTTTACATTACCCCTCTCGCTGCTGCACGGGAGGAGGCATGGGAGGAGGGGAGAATTGGTCTAGGAGGGGGGGTGGGGGAGAGGGGTGGGGGTGGGGGAGCGGGTAGGATGGGCCCAGCCTTGCTTCTCCCCCTAGATCTCTTCTCCCTCCCCGCTCAACCCCCAGGGACTGACTTCCAGGACCCTCTCCCCAGACTTCTCTACTGTACATCTCTTGGGAAGAGGAGGGACATATGTTTGAGAGAGGGGCTAGGATCTTGGAGTGGGGGTTGGTGTGTTAAGTTGGCGTGGGATGGGAGCTCTGGAGGAGAGGCCCCAGTTGCCCAGACAGCCCATACTCTTCTTGGCTCCAAGGAGAAATGCAAGCCTGGCAGCCATTACACTTTGAGATCTGGGGGAACCCCACCAGTCGTCTGCTGGAGCTACTGACGGGGGCGAGGGAACCTCTCCCAGGGCCCCTCCCTCCTCACTGCGGTGTCCTCCCTTCTCACCGTTTGGTCCTCCTCCTCCCCCCACTGCAGTGACCTCCCCTTCCTCACTGCATTGACCTTCTCTCCCCATGGGGTGGGGGGATCCCTCCTAAAGCCCGGACTGCAGCCACTCCTCCCCACCCCCCCACCCACTGCAGTAACCTCTTTCCCATCCCTCCCAGTCTCTGGCCCCTCCCACTGATCAGGCTCCACCTCTCCAAACCTCTTATCTTTCTCCTTCCTTTCCTTCCACCGGAGATCTCAGCCATCATGTCGATAGAGAAGATCTGGGCCCGGGAGATCCTGGACTCCCGTGGGAACCCCACGGTGGAGGTGGATCTCCACACTGCCAAAGGTAGTGAGCAGGGCCTGGGGTCTTTGCACAGCCCTCGGGCCGGGTATCCCCTGGCCCCGGAGGGGAACCTGCCTTGATTCCCAGTGGGGATGAGGTGCTGGGCCAGGCTTACAAACCTGGATTATGGGGGTTGCATCCTCTCTGTCCAAGGGGGCCAGGATAGACCAGTCTGTGTGTCCTGTTTCAGTGAATGGTGTATACCGCGCCCCTGCACGTCTGTGCCTGCCCCAGCGTGTGTGTGTGTGTGTGTGTGTGTGTGTGTGTGCATGCATGTGTGTGCTGCCTGCAGGGCTTCTTGTCTATGGGGTCCTCCTTGTGCATGGGGGACCTGAGCTGCGCGGATGAGGAGGCCACTGCCCGTGTGTGTGTGTGTGTGTGTGTGTGTGTGTGTGTGTGTGTGTGTGTTAGAGATCAGTGTGGGGATGGGCCTGGATGTGGCAGGCAGCTTGGAGCGGGAAGGCTCAAGGAATTCCTGGACCCCGGAGTATCCTTCTGTGCCCCTCCTTATTTCATGTTCCTCTCCCAGGTCTCTTCCGGGCCGCGGTGCCCAGTGGAGCCTCCACTGGGATCTATGAGGCCCTGGAGCTGAGGGATGGGGACAAACAGCGTTACTTAGGCAAAGGTGAGGCCCTTTCTCTTTTCCAGGCTCTCCCATCCCTCCCTCGGCTTTATACTCTTAACCTCACACCAGTCCCCAACCCCCTTTTTGTGTGCCCCCCACTTCTGGGCCCTTCCACCCTGACCCAGTCTGGCCTCCCCGCCTCTCCCCAGGTGTCCTGAAGGCAGTGGACCACATCAACACCACCATCGCTCCGGCCCTCATCAGCTCAGTGAGGCCCGCTCTTTGCTGGGGGCCGGGGAAGGGGGGGCGCCCACAAGGGGTGCGGGTGGGCAGGACCGGGGTCCTGGAAGGAATCTTGGATTAGGGAGGAGGGAGCAAAGGGAGAAAGGTCCACCTCTTGGGAATCATGTCACCAAGGGAAGGGTGGGAAGACTCCTTGGCTGCTCCCTGCCCCCATGGGGTTCGGGTCCCCTAATCCAGACAGGCTGCTCTCCCAGGAACTCTGGCCAGAGGGGAACCTGTGTGTGAGTGGGGTAGGGGGTCTCTGCCTGAGGGCCCAGCCTCCATGCTGGCCCGGGGTGATGGCGACTCTGCCCACAGGGCGTCTCGGTGGTAGAGCAGGAGAAGCTGGACAACCTAATGTTGGAGCTGGATGGGACTGAAAACAAATGTAAGCCAGGCCCGGAGAAAGTGGGGAGGCGGGAGGGGGAGGACGTGTGGAGCACATAGTGTGGAGCACTGTGGGGGCTTCCTTAGGACTGTCAGGACTTAGCCCAGCTCCCATTCTCCTCCCAAAGCCGGAATAAGAGTGGATGAATTTAACTGCAGTGGGAGGGAGTGACATTAGACAGAAGGAAGAACTTCTTTGCAGCTCGAAGAGGGCGAGCTGGCAGTAGATAGCCTGTGGTCTCGGGATATTTAGAAATAAGTGGAGCTTTCTGCCCTTTCCCATCATGTCCTCTGTGTGTGTGTGTGTGTGTGTCCCCGCTATTTTCAGGGGAGCACTGATGAGGTCTTGCAGGAGTGGAGAGGGAGGAGGGAGTTTCCTTCACTGGCTCCTTTTGGGGAGTACAGGTGGAGGCTGGGGCTCGAAAAGAGAGGGTCATTTACTCAGTGCCTTCCTCTATACTCTCCCAGCCAAGTTTGGGGCCAACGCCATCCTGGGTGTGTCCCTGGCCGTGTGTAAGGCAGGGGCGGCCGAGCGGGACTTGCCCCTCTATCGCCACATTGCTCAGTTGGCTGGAAACTCGGACCTCATCCTGCCCGTGCCGGTGAGCCGTGCCTGGGCCTCTCCCGGGGGGAGGGGGGGCGTGGGGGGGAGCATGAGACCTTGTGAGGAATGATGGGGGGAGAGTGCACTGAGGCAGCTGAAGAGCAGGAATGGGAGTGGGAGACTTTGAGTCTGGGAAGCGGGGGCACATTGGGGCTCTTGGGTCACCACTCCTGGGGGAGGACGAGGGAAGTGCTCTGTGAGTTTTCTGTCCTGTGACCCCCAGGCCTTCAACGTGATCAATGGTGGCTCTCACGCTGGGAATAAGCTGGCCATGCAGGAATTTATGATCCTCCCAGTGGGCGCTGAGAGCTTTCGGGATGCCATGCGACTCGGGGCGGAGGTCTACCACACGCTCAAGGGCGTCATCAAGGACAAGTATGGCAAGGATGCCACCAATGTGGGAGATGAGGGTGGCTTTGCCCCCAACATCCTGGAGAACAGTGAAGGTGAGGCCAGGAGCCCCACTCCCTGCTTTAAGTCCCACTCCGTCCTGGGATGTCAGGAAGGGCCACACACTTCACCAGGTCCTAAGGATTATGGAGGCCCTTGAGCTAGCTCAAAGAGGTACCAGTACCGGGACTGGGTCCCAGAAGGCCTGCCTCGTTCACATGCAGGCCTAAGAGGACAGTCTTCACCACCCCAGCCAGATCTGTCATATATATATATATATATATATATATATATATATATATATATATCATAT
>CM052807.1:35232505-35278699 GCA_028533885.1 Nasua narica
CTTCTCCCCTCTCTTGCTCTCTCTCTCTCTCAAATAAATAAATAAAATCTTTAAAAAAAACCAAAACTATATATATATAGTTTTATGTAATATACATATATTTTTTAAAGATTTTATTTATTAGACAGAGAGAGAGAGATCACAATAGGCAGAAAGGCAGGCAGAGAGAGAAGGGGAAGCAGGCTCCCCGCTGAGCAGAGAGCCTGATGCGGGGCTCGATCCCAGGACCCCAAGATCATGACTGGAGATGAAGGCAGACGCTTAACTGACTGAGCCACCCAGGCGCCCCTTGTTAGCAACTATAAATTCTTACTGGAGCCCCTGGGAATTCTGGGAGGTAGTCTAGGTGCCTTGTAGGATCCATCCTGGACTTGAACTTCAAAGGACTCTCAGTTTAGGAGATAATATCATATTCTAGGGATTCTATTCTAAGTCTATCCCATTTCCACCCCAACCTGTTAGGCATCTAAGATCCCTAATTTTTCTCTGCCTTGGCAGGAGCTGTCTAGTAAATAAAAACAATAACAGGAAGTGGCTGAGAGTTCAGGTTCTGGGGCCAAATTGCCTCTATTTGAACCTTGACTTGAAGAGTTACTGGCTGGTGATCTTTCTTACTTAACTTCTCTGTGCTTGTCTTTCTTATCTGTAAAATGGGAATAATAACAGTATCTAACTCTTAGCATCATTGCACTTAGGTGACATAGTTAGTCCTCAATAAATGATAGCTATTCACAAACAACCTGTTATGAACAGAATTGCATTCCTCTGCCCTCTTAGAAGATGGCCGGCCCTTCCCAGCCCTGGGGAAAACCCCACCAGCAACTGTAGTCAGGCTTCTCCCCAGCAACAGTCCTCCACCTGGGCTCTGAATTTCTTTCTTACTCTCATTCCTCTTCGCCTACCCTTCCTGCCGGTAATCTCACTGCATTCCACCCCCAGCCTTGGAGCTGGTGAAGGAAGCCATCGACAAGGCTGGCTACACAGAAAAGATTGTCATTGGCATGGATGTCGCTGCCTCGGAGTTTCATCGTGATGGCAAATATGACTTGGACTTCAAGTCTCCTGCTGATCCTTCCCGATACATCACTGGGGACCAGCTGGGAGCCCTCTACCAGGACTTTGTCAGGGACTATCCTGGTGAGAACAAGGGGTGTGGGAGGGAGGGCAGCCTGAGGGTCAAGGGGCAGGCAGGGGCGTGTGGGGCAATTCTGGATCGTGTGGGGCGCTGGTAGGTTCGAGGTAGAGGTCTAAGAAGAGCCTGAGAATCAGGACCGGGTGGGGGGGGGCAGAGCCTCCTGCAGAGACAAGCTTTGTAGGTAGTTTAAATATGCAGGTACCCATAGTGAATCTGTTTTATCTACTTCTGTCCTAATTAAAGTAATGCGTTCCAAAGCTACCTAGATCACGGGGAGCTCTTTGGAAGGAACCCGCGATGGGGAGAGGGTGACGGAGGGCCCAGCAGGGAGCTTGTACATATCCGTGTTTTTGACGGATGAAGTTGTAGATGCTGAGTGGAGCGGCAGGCCCCGTGGCAGTAGAACAGGAAGGCTGAAGAGGAGCTGAATTACCCTCTCCAAGCCTACCAAGGGCGGTAACACCCGCGTGGAGGAAGCTGGTTTCCATTTCCCTGAAACAGAGCAAGAGAAAGTAGACATAAATGCAGAATGAAGGATTTAGGATAGCACTGAGGAAAAGCTTCCCAGTATAGTGAAAGTGGGAAAATGCAAAAGACTGAGTGTTTTGAGAAAGACTGAACCATTGGTTTTTGGAAGGTTTCCTTCCCTTCCCTCTTTCCTCTTCCCTTCCCTTTCCTTTCCAGATTTTATTTATTTGAGAGGGAGAAAACACGGGGGTGGGGGGAGCAGAGGAGGAGGGGGAAAGAATCCTAAGCAGACTCCATGCTAAGTGTGGAGCCCGACACAGGGTTGGACCCCACAACCCTGAGATCATGACCTGGGCTGAAACCAAGAGTCAGACACACAACCGACTGTGCCACCCAGGCGCCTCTGGTAGGTTTTCTGAAAGAATCGTGATAAGAATCGGGGCAGGCTTATCTTGGAGGCCGGGAGGCAAGGATGGGCAGGCTCAGTTAGCCAGGGGATCTGTCCATTTCAGGGAGTCATAGTGGGGAGGTGTTCCTGCCTGATGCAGAGCCCCAGGGAAGGTCAGCAGCCCCTCCTGCTCTCCCTCCAGTGGTCTCCATTGAGGACCCCTTTGACCAGGATGATTGGGCTGCCTGGTCGAAGTTCACGGCCAATGTAGGGATCCAGATTGTGGGTGATGACCTGACAGTGACCAACCCAAAGCGTATCGAGCGGGCGGTGGAGGAAAAGGCCTGCAACTGCCTGCTGCTCAAGGTCAACCAGATCGGTTCGGTCACTGAAGCCATCCAAGCGTGAGTGTCCCCTGGCTCTCCCCGACCCAGCAGCCCGTTGCTATAGGAAACCTCCGGCAAGTGCTCCCAGCCTCGTCCCGGCACAGATGCTGAAGAGAGTGGGGAAGCTTCAGTCATTTTCCCGGCTCTTTTGGTTCCCCCCCCACCCCCCATGCCCTTTGCCCCTCCCAGAGAGCTTCGTGCCGGCTATTTCTCGACATGGACCAATGTTGGGGCTGGGGAGGGAGTGCCCGGCGCGAGGGGCTGGGGGTCAGTGCTGGCGTGTGGCTGCAGGTGCAAGCTGGCCCAGGAGAATGGCTGGGGCGTCATGGTGAGTCACCGCTCGGGAGAGACCGAGGACACGTTCATCGCCGACCTGGTGGTGGGGCTGTGCACAGGCCAGGTGAGTGCAAGGGAGAGCTTTGCGCAGTTGGTGGGTTCCGGGCAGGTGACTGGGTCTCTCTTTCCAGGTGTTTGCGGGTGTCTGGAGAGTGTCAGGGAAGTCTTAAGTTTTCTTGTAGGAGATGGAGGGGCCGCCCCTGAGCTGCTTCTCTTTGGGCACGTTTCAGATCAAGACTGGAGCCCCGTGCCGTTCGGAGCGTCTGGCTAAGTACAACCAGCTCATGAGGTGAGGACACCTGGGGGCTGGGGGCCCAGGACCCAGAGGGTTAAAGGCTCTGTTTGCCCGCTGTCCCATCTCCAATACCCAGGGCCTGGAAAATAGTAGCTATCCCGAAAATACTTATTTTTGAATGACGGCTTTCCCGATGGCCTGATTGACGGCTCCCAAGGTCACGTGGGAAAGCCAGGGGACCCCCACACACACTTGGGCCAGGACATCGAAGCAGCTAGCGTGACGGGCTTGGAGGATGGGGCCTCCCGGAAAGAGAAGCAGGATCCTCCCCACTTCCCTGACTCTTTCCTCTCTGGCTTCTCTCTCTCTCTCTCTCAGAATTGAAGAAGAGCTGGGAGACGAAGCCCGCTTCGCCGGACATAATTTCCGCAATCCCAGCGTGCTGTGATCCCTCTCCTCGCCCGGAGACTTGGAACCCCTCTCCCATCCTCCTGGAACCTCTTTCTTCCCGTCCTGCTCTGTGACATCTCACCCCAGGCCCCCCTGGCTAACCGGCTGCCGTGTTCCTTGGCTTGTCCAGCCCCTGCTGTGTGCCCTCCCCCGCTCCGGGTTCCACACTCTCCACTTCTCTGTCCTCTCTATTCTCTCTCCTCGAAAACTGGCCATGGGATTGAGGGTTATAAGGGAGTCCATGGAATAACAACAGTCAGGGTCTGGGACAGGTGCATCCGGGTTGGTTGGCGAGGCGTGTCGAGAGGGGCCGTGTGTCACTGTGTGTGTCGCTTCTGCCCGTCTTCCCTGTCGTGTGGGAGTCAGGAGGCGCGGCCTGCTGAGGTGGAGGGGTGCGCTGGCTGCGTGATCATGCCTGGCCCGAGCTCTGAGTGGATTATTTATTCATTTATTTATTGTTTATTCCTCTTAATCAATTCATCATTTCTCCCTAACTCCGGAGTTCAAACCTGGCCTGACCGGAAGTGAGTGTGTGTGTGTGACGCGGCCCGAGATTCAGAGATGGCCTAGGGCTGGGAGGTCTTGCGGGAATGGGAAGGGTAATAGAAAAGGGCCTTGCCCGACAGCTCCTCTGTGTCTCCCAGCCCTTACCTGAAGCCGGCTCGGTCCAGACGTGGGGCTGTGGGCCCGGGGGCTCCTCCCCCTAACTCTCTCCTCAGCCCCGGCTTCCCTGTCCCTCCTCCAGCTGCACCGGAGCAATGTCCCACCCCCCTGTGCCACCTTCCACAGTCACCACCACCTCTGTGGCGTGGAAATGAGCACCACCATTAAAGTCTGAATCACAGTGCTTTGTTGTGTCTCAAGAGTCTTACTCTAGTCTGTGCGCGGGGAGAGAAGATGGAGCACCCGGGAGTTGGTGAACCCGGATAGCAGAGCTGGGGAGGACCCAAAAAGAGGAAGAAGCTGAACAAGTATGGCTAAGATGGCGGCACTGCTACCCCTCTCTGGCCAGGTGGGGACCCTGTTGCCCCTGCCTTCTCAGGAGCAAGCCTGGCCCCAGGACCCACGCAAACGAAGGGTTCTCAGTCTGGAGTCTGAGAATTCCGAGAAGTGTCAAAGGTCTTGTGTGCATGTGTTTTTAGGAAGAGGGGTTCGGAGTGTTCTCAGATTCCTGTAGGGCCTTGACCAAAGAGGCGATAAAGCTGTGGACTGCAGCAGCTCCTATCTAGGCCTCTCCCCAACGCCGTCTTGGCCATCCTGAGCTGCAACAGCACCGCGTGGGCATCACCTCCCACAAGATGGGGAACCAGGGAGGGAAGAGTGGAACCAGGGGGCACGGAGGAGGGTCTGAGGAAATGGGAGTCTTCCAGTAAACTGGGGACTCGGAACCACAAGTGCTGGGCTGGACTGCGAGTAGGGCCCCCGTGTGCGGCTGGAGGCCCACAATCACTCTTCAGCTCCGGTGGGGCCCAGCAACCACCCAGGGGGACAAAGCCTCTCTCCTGGGGCTGGGATACTGAACGCAGCCCAGCATGTAGGGGCGACGCATGGGGAGCTGTGGCCACTAGAGGGAGGCAAGGTTCCGCACCACGCCATGCTCCCCCTGAGCTAGGGGTGGGATGGGAGGAATTTCAAGGTTGTCCCTTCTGTGGGCCTCCTAAACTGTTTCTACTCTTGCGTTCTGGTCCTGGGCTCTCTGCCATCCTGCCCAGCTCCAGGACTAGAAGAGGCTCTGTGTCGTGTATGGGCAGGACCCATTTCTCTGCTCTTCCTGTGTCACTGACACCTCAGCCATTTTCAGTTCAAAGAGCTTCTTGCCCCCGCTCCTCTATGCCTCTTAATTTCAGTGTAGGCATTTCATCTTCCCTTCTCTACTGTCTCCTGGTGCCCCTTTCCGTTCCCCTTGGGGCACACCGTACTTTTCTCTGGGCCTCTCGGTTTTCTCTGGGGGTCCACGATAGCCATCTTTCTTCTCCAACTCCTGGACTGACCCAGACTGTTTCTGACCTCTGCCCTTTCTCCCTCCTTGCTCTAGCTGGCCTTCTCTGGCAGCCATGCGCACCCCCTCCCCCAGGTACTGGTTTGGACTGGGTTATAGGTAGCGCTGTCTGGGCCTCCCAGGCCCCTCTCTCCACTTTCCCTTTGTGCCGTTGCCTAGAGACCAGTGGGTTGTGGGGGGCTGGGACCATAAAAGGAGTTGGGGTGTGGGATGGTGGGGTATGTGATGCACCCCAAAGCTGAATGCTGAGCCTGGTCCTCAGGTCAGGGAGGAATTGGAGGGGGTAGGCCCTGGCTTCTCTGACACTCCTTATCTTCGGTTCCTACCTCGGCCTAAATTTTTCTTTTCGGTTCAGGTATGTCACCATCCTAGCCCATCCCTCGGTGATTAAATAACAAGAGAGAGCAGCTCAGCCTAGAAGGAAGCTGGGAAGGGCCTGGGCCCCAGGCCCAGTGGGAGACTGAACTGAGAAGTGCGGAGAAAGAGAGGAAATGTAATGGGGAGTGAGGAGGAGGAGTCTTGGAACAAAGTTGTGGGGGTGGGGAAGAAGGAGCTGGGGCCATTGTAGGGCACTGAGGAAGGGAGGGCAGGGATCACCAGGGAGAGGGAGATAGGGAGCTGGCCTAGTCTCTGGAAGGCCCTGAGGGATTAAAGAAGGTGGGCATGGGGTAGAAAAGTGAGTGGCCAATTCAGAGGCTATGCGGAAGAGTGGTGATTCAGTGCTAGACCACAGAAACCTTCTCGCTCAGGTTCTCCAGCGCTTTAGAATCGGTTAGAGCATTTCGGTAGTCCCAGAATCTGGCTGAGCCTGGCCCCAGGAAATAGGAGGCAAAACCCACCGAGCTGTTACAAATCCAACCTTCTTCCTTCCCAGAAGCCTGGTGGGATCCTGCCATTCCGGGGCCATCCTTGGCCTCTAGCTGGCTTGGCCCCTCACAGGCCCTACTCCCACCCCCAGTCTGGAGAGCTAGTAAGGGCTCCCAATCCAGGCTCCAGCTCCAGCTCTTCCGGTTTCCCAGCCTGCCTCCCTCCCATTCTCTGGCCTTCCCAATCTCTGCTGCCAAAAATCACCCAGCGACTTGGTGTCCTTTGTCCTGGGAGATGTTGCTGCTTGGTATGGGGCCAGGGAGACAGCCCAGAAGAAGACACTGGTGGTGGACTGGTGGGGGTGCTGGCTTCAGGCTGAAGACGGGAAATGGCTGGCTGGCTCACAGTCAGGCTGCCTGGAGAGCGGGGAGGGTTGAAGGAAGAACCTGTGGTCTGGGGGTGGGTGGGGATTGTCTCCATAGTAGAAGGACCGGGATTGGGGAACCAGGGCACCTAGGGATTTGGCTCCACCTTGAGCCTGATCCCCACCGGACCCCTTCCCTGTGGCCCAGAGTACGGTCTGTGATGACTTGGAACAGCTTTGAGAAGGAAAATGGAGCCACCACCAGACAGAAGGGCCTGAAGATGGTGTCCCACTCTTATAATTAATCCCTTCCCTACATGGGGGCTTGCCCTCTCCCACTTCTGTCATTTCCTTCTACTGCTTTCCCTTCCCATCTCCACTCGCTTTCCTGTCTCTGACCTCCCTCCTCCATACTGCCACCAAAGGCCTTGTTTATCTTGCGTTTCCTTCTAATCTTCTTTACCCACGTCCCCCTCTGCCCCCACCCCATTGTATCTACCTTTGTCCTGCCAACCCAAACCCTCCCCAGTTCTCTTGGAAACCCCCCACCTCCAGAATCCAGCCATCCCGGTGTCTCCCCACTCCTTTCCCACCCAGCACCCCAGATCCCCAAGAATATGCCTCTGCCGCCACCTCCTTCATCCCTTCTTAAGGTTCCTCACCTTTCCCCTTCTCTCCATGCTGACATCTCTGGACTCTCTCCAGCTTTCCATCACCACCCCCCCATTCTTATGTTCTCTATTCTTTTCCCAACACCAATCACCTCCAAACTACTCTCATCCAGAAACCCCATCCACATATATGTCTACATCTTTTCAATTTCGTTCCCTCCCCATGACCCCAAGCTTCCATCCCATTCTCCCGCATCATGGCCCCCACCTCTCCCGCTAAGTGTCTGCCACAGGCGCTGTCACCCCAAGCTTTAGTCACCCCTCCTTGTCACATACCTCACTGCCCCCAAAGCCCCCACGTAGCTCCATTTTCTCAGTGTACCCCCAATAGACCAATCTCTGCCACACACCCACCCACAACCTTCCACTTCCTCTCTGCCACAGACCCCCTCGGCCCCCAAACTTCTCCAGTCTCCCCCTTCTCTGCCCTTACAACCGACAGCCCCTCCTACCTAGCCCTCTCGGGTTCCCCCCATTCCGCCTGGGCGAACCCCTCCCCGCGCCCCAGCCCCCTCGGCCGGCCTCGGCCAACTCGCACAGCGCCTCCCCCTCTCCGGATCCCCCTCTCTCCCCCCTCGCAGCTTGCCTCGCGCTCCCTCCCTCGCGTCTCCCTCCTGGCCCCTCTCTCCTCCGTTCCTCCGCGCTCCCTCCTTCTCCCTCTTCCTCCCTTCTCCCATCCCCCTCTCCCAAGCTCCCTCCCTTCGCCGTCCGCTTTCCTGTGCGAGTCGCCGGACGCGCCGCCCAGCCCGCCCGCAGCCCCGCGTCGGGCAGGGGCCTCGGGCCGGGACCCATTTAGGGGGCACCGCTGGCCTCGAAGAGGGGCTAGGAGGGGGGCGAAGGGGGGACGACCGCCCGGGAAGGGGCGGGGGCCGCGGGCGGAGGCCGCCTAGGGGGGCCGGGGATCGCGCGAGTGCGGGCTGCGCCGGGCGGGCGCGGGCGGCAGGCGGGAGGCGGCGGGTCAGAGCCGCGCGGAGGGCCGGCCGGGCCGCGGGGGCGAGCGGCGCGGCGGGGGCGGGCGGCGCGGCCCGGGCATTCCGGGCGGCCGGGGGGAGGTGGCGGGCCTGGGGAGGGGCTGAACGAGAGCGCGGATCGGGATCTGCTCGGGGGGGCAGGCGGGCGATCGGGGCCAGGTGGGGGAAAAGGGGGGGGATGGGGGCCGCCCTCCGGGGGGGTCGGGGCCGCCGCCGCCGCCGTCGCGGCGGCGACTGAAGCCGGGAAGAGGAGAGGGGGGCGGGGGAGCGGCCGCCGCCGCCCCCCGGAGGCGCCGGAGCCCCGAATCCCGCTCGGAGCCAGCCAGCCGTCCCGAGCTACGACCAGGTAAGATCTGCTGCTGCCCGGGCCTCCGGCTCGCCCGGGTTCTGGCCCGCGGCTCCCCACCCCCACCCCTCCCAGTTCCCCCTCCCGCCGCCGCCGGCGCCTCCATTTGTTATTTTCCCGATCCGGTACCCCCACTGCGGGCTCTGCCCGGCCTGGGGCTGGGCGGGGGTGGGGGGGGCTCAGGGGGTGGGGCCGGCCCTGGAGGAGGGATGGGGGCCAGAGCACCCGGAGGATCGGGAAGGTGGAGGGAGGTGGGAGGGTCTCTCAGGAGGAGGGCCGATGGGGCGAGAGGGTAGCCAGGACCCCGGGACCAAAAGAGGAGCACGGAGGTGGAGGGTTGGCAGAGGAAAAAGGGGGGATGCCCGCGAGGGGGCTTCGGGCGAAGGCAAAAAGGGAATGGAGATACACGGCAGCGAGGTGGGGCATTAGGGCTCCAGGAAAAGGCCCAGAGCCCGGGTTTCAGAACTCGGGGTTGGGGGTGCGAGGTAGAGAAGGGAAGTGAGAAATGGGGAAGGGGTGTGGTAGGTGGAAAGAGAGGGATTGTAGCTGATGAGCGAGAATGGAACCTGGGGAAAGGGACGCACTGAAAGGGCCGAGGAGAGGTCCACCTTCGAGAAGCAGCAGCAGAGGTGTTAGGGGGTGGAAGTGGATGCCTTTGTGACTCGATTTTCTTTCTCCCACTTCAGGCCACCTCAGATGATTTCTGAGGTCCCTCTGACGACCTTGTTTTTCCAATCCCAGCCATAGTTACTTCTTGGAGAGGAGCACACTAGGGCCGGGTAGTGGGGTGGCCCTGGACCTAATGAGGAGGAAGATGGGACCATTGAAGGGAGAGTTAGGGAGAAAGGGTTTCTGGGAGGGTGGAAGAGGAGGAGAGAATTGGACAATCTTATAGGCACTCCAGGCAAGTTGTGACCTCCTCCCTCAAATCCCTAGAGCAGCGGCTGCCCCTCTAGCTGTGGTTTCTGTGGAAGGGGGTTCTATCTGCATTTCTGTTTGGAGCTCAGAGATCGCCCTTTGTGCATGGGCTTAGTTCTACGGGGGTAGGCACTCTCCAGTTCCCTTCCCTGAGGGTGCCATAGGAGGGCAGGAGTTGCTTTGGCAACTGGAGGGGGAGTGGCTGGCAGATGGACTCCTGGGAGAGACTCTTGAGGGGCAGGTTCTACCATTTTGTTGCCATAGCAATGATCCAGTGGGATGTCCTATAGGTGGGGGTTCAGAATCTTGATTGGACCTCAGCCTTTGGCTATGTCCTTGGGACTCTTGGCTGGTTCTGAAAGGTGTGTCTGGTGCTGCTGGTGGATAGGAGGTTCTCCATGGGGTCCGCCCACCCTCCATCCAGCA
This sequence comes from Nasua narica, assembly GCA_028533885.1. Taxonomy (NCBI): domain Eukaryota; kingdom Metazoa; phylum Chordata; class Mammalia; order Carnivora; family Procyonidae; genus Nasua; species Nasua narica. The sequence goes on from CM052807.1 coordinate 35,242,406, forward strand.
ATCTGTTGGAACAGGTAGACATGTTATTTGCAGGTCATAGGTGCTGCTCCGGGTTCCTCCCCCCAGGCATGGGAAGAGCACGGGAATGCTCCTGTTCAAGTTACACCATCTTTTGGTAGTTCTTTCTGGCCTCTGCCTCCCTTATTATTAGGAACTTTTTGTATACGGTAGTCCTTTTGCTTCTTTGCACTGATATTCTTCTGTTTTCTTACGCTTGAGTCTCCCTTCCTGAGTCTCCCTTTGCTTTTTTCCCCCGGGCTATCACGACAGTGACCCCTTCCCTCTGCTTATCTTTGATCTTCTATTTCCCTGACCTTGTGGGAGGGGCTGGGCTCTCCAACAAGCCCATGCCTTGTGAGGGTGGCCCAGGAGAGAGGGCGGTGGAAATACTCTGGAACAGGAGCCAGGGTACCTGGGTCGAGTCCTGGCTGTACCTCTGTGGCCTTGGGCCAGTCACTTCTCTTTGAGTCTCGGCTTCGTTGTTAAGATGAAGGGGTTATAGATGAGATGATTTCTGAGGTCCCTCTGACAACCCGGGATTCTAAGAAGGCTTAGATTGGTGCATTGTTATCTAGGAGTCACTTTGGACTGGTTTGTTAGTCTGGCAGATCTGGAATGACGTTGGGGGCTGGGCCAGCGATCCTGAAATTCACCCTGCTAGCCTTTCCCGGAAAGCCTTGTGCCCGATTGTGTATTCCCTCTGACGTCCTTCTCGTATTTCTCCCTTCTTTTCCCGTTCTTAGACACTCTTTCCCTCTTTCTCGCTTTTGCATCTCCCCAGTCTGCTCTTTGTCATTTTTCTTTTGCAGTAAGGCTGTGAAGCGGACTGTGCGTAGTGTGTTGCCAGATACACAGTAGTTTAGAAGTGTTAGTTCCAGTGACGGGGCTACTAGGGCAAGATGGAGTCTAGCTCACCTTGATGCTAAAGCATGCTCCGAGTTCAGAAGTGTAATGTACAGCCCAACCCTAACTCCTCTCCCCTTGCCACTCCTTCCCCCCGGGATTACCTATGCTTTCATGACTGCTTTTCTCCTTCAAAGCTACTCACTGATAATTTTATCAGATTTCAGCTGTTAAAATAGTTGCAGTAGGGGGAGGGGCATACTGATTGCTGGGTTTTTCAGTTCCATTCATGCATTTCTCTGACCTTTTGGATCTCCTCGCTCTAACTGACTTGGTGAACAGATTCTGAGATTGGGGTGCGACATGGGCATTGTCCTCTAGAGGGGCTGGCAAAGACACACCAGTCACAAATAGTCATCTTTGCTGTGCTTTCATTGAGATTGTTTTCCCCTTCTCTTATACTGGGTTTTGTTCTTTGGATTTTGGTCGGGGGGGGGGGGTTGACAATGTCTTAAAACCCATCTACACAACAATTCCGAAATGTGGTAATAGTTGTAGTTGAAGAAACATGGCCAGTTTGCTGAGCAGAGCATCGCTTCTAAGTTCAGAAGAGCTGGGGCTGTGTCTCAGCTCTTTGTGACTCTAATTATTATTTAAGTTTTACTGGAAAGGTCAGGTTCACCCCTCACCGCCTGTCTCAGTAGGGTTCAGCGGAGACGAGTGAGAAATAATTACTCTGTATTCCTGGGGAAAAACGTGCTATCGACTGTGAAAATGCCATTTACCTACCTGGGCCTCCCACCTCAGAATAGGTGGCCAAGTTTACCCTGTTCCCACCAAAGCCAGCAGCATTTCCAGCTGAAGTGAGCGGGCCTTCAGGTCAATGGCAAGGACAGAGCAGAGCACACATATATATGTGACATCAGTGTGAGATACAGAAAGGACGAAAACAGTGGGAAGATAACGTTTTTGCTCTCAAAAGACCTCATGGTCAGTAAAATGGAGAGACGTGACACTTGGTAAGAAAAACAAACACTTGCGAATGAAAATAGCTGACTATAGATATAGGTACAGATAGAGACGGGCGGTGAGGTGTGTGTCCCTGTCTAAGCCAAGTGGGGGTACAGACACAGAAATAGGTAACTTTGTATTATGTGCTCACTGATCCTCACTGCTTGGGTTGGTAAAGTGAAAGTCCTGACCTTCTAGCCTCAGGGAACCCAAGCACTAGACAGGGGGCCTTTGTGGGGGGGGGCTCTCAAAAATGAAGTTCTGTGCTTTGGGGATACCCAGCTTTGGGCTTGGGATTGGTAGGACCGTGTGCATTTGTGTTATAGAACGGGACATTCTTCTCCCACCTACTCTGATGTGAAAAGATTCTTTTCATATCTCTGGGACGGATCTGAGTCTTCTGAGAATTCTCCCCACCAGCTTCTGACGAGACTATAGCAAAGTCTAGAAGAAACAGCATGGGCTTTGAAGTCAGGGAGACGTGGGTTTGATTCTGGGGCTGTCACCGGCTTCCGTGCATTTGTCACACAAAGTTGGGCAAGTCGCAGTCTCAATCTTTGAGCCTCAGTTTCTCCACCTATATAATGGAAATAAGAATACTGGAGGGTTGGTTGTAAGTAGTCAATGAAATTGTATGTAAGGGCTTGACATAAGACAGCACTCAGTAAATTACTTAATACCTCAGCTACATTTCTTTTTTTTTTTAAAGATTTCATTTATTTGACAGAGAGAGCACAAGCAGGGGGAGTGGCAGGCAGAGGGAGAAGGAGAAGCAGGCTCCCTGCAGTAGGGGGAGCCCGATGTGGGACCTGATCCTAGGACCCTGGGATCATGACCTGAGCCAAAGGGAGTCACTTAACCAACTGAGCCACCCAGGCGCCCTCAGCTACATTTTTTTATGCTCCCTGGTAAGGCTCTGTGGATCTCATGGACACACAGGCATTTCCTAGGTATCGTGAAGGCTAAATAATGTGAGCTCATAGGTCCATTGGAATTTTCTGCTCTCTCCAGAGATGAAAGAGATGATGTTGCAAGCAGAGTCTGCTTCACTTGTAGATAGCCGGGGTAGCCCGTGGGGCAAGCCGGCAGTGTCTTACGGAGCTTGTGCCTCCTGGCCCAAAGGCCCAGGGCTGGGCCGCTTACTCAGCCCCGGGATAAGCCCAGTGATATCCCCTTCAGACACTATTCCCCAGTCTTTTCTAACAGGCTTCACTGAAAACAGATCCTGCAAGTTCCAGGTGCCTGCGCTGGAAACTTGGAGATCCTGCTGCCTGCTTCCCAGACCACAGCTGTGGGGAACTTAAGGGGGGAAGCAGAGAAGTTTCTGTATTCAGCTGCCCAGGCAGAGGAGAATGGGGTCTCCACAGCCTGAAGAATGAAGACACGACAGAATAAAGACTCAGTGAGTAATAGCGGAAATGAGGGACATGAAAGATGAGAGGCAGAGGAACTAGGGGTGAGGGCCTGGAGAGGAAGAACAGAAATAAGGCACACCATGAAGTGAGGTGCTTCCTTCCTTCTCCCTCAGATGTCAATGAGGAGTGGACGGAAGAAAGAAGCCCCTGGGCCCCGGGAAGAACTGAGATCGAGGGGCCGGGCCTCCCCTGGAGGGGTCAGCACGTCCAGCAGTGATGGCAAAGCCGAGAAGTCTAGGCAGACAGCCAAGGTATTCTGTCCTCAGGTCCTTCCCACAGGATGCCCAGGCACTGGGGCTGAGGGGGTGTGTGTGTGTGTGTGTGTGTGTGTGTGTGTGTGTGTGTGTGTGTGTTGTGGGGAACTTCCTGTCTGGCGGAGGGTGACGGTGGAGGCCTGGGAGGTAGAAGACAGGGATTTTCTCTTTTCTCTCTAACAGAAGGCCCGCGTCGAGGAAGCCTCCACCCCAAAGGTCAGCAAGCAGGGCCGGAGTGAGGAGATCTCAGAGAGTGAAAGTGAGGAGACCAATGCACCAAAAAAGACCAAAACTGAGGTGGGAGACCCTAGCAGCCGTCCTGAGCCATTTTCTGATCACTGTTACCTGAAAACTTCCTTTCACTCACCATTCCTACTTTGATCTCGCCTGGGATATGAGAGAAAAGTCATGTCCTGGTGCTTATTAAAGGAGTCCTGTCTCTAATATGTCAGACAGATCTTTAGGGCTGTAGCCAGACCACTAGATGACCGGGCAGGGCTTGAGGGGACTGAAAGTGTGGGGGATTCTAGCCTCTCTTTTTTCCAGGTCCTGGTTTTCATGAAGGGGCTGGGGAGGAGGTTAAAGGTGAGAGGTCTCATAAGGAAAATGTAGGAGTGGTCTTTTTAAGAGCCAAGGGTTTCTGGCATGTGTAGTTAATGGGGTAGGTAAAGGAAGATTAGAAGGTGGTTATGAGCTGGTGGAAGACAGGGACTTGGGATCAGCTGTGGATGGGGAGAAGGTGCTTGAGATGGACACTTGAGGAATGAGGTTTACCAGGGAGGGAAACAAGACTGGCTCTAGGGAGCCGATGACAATGTGGGGGGAGGAGGGGACGCCCACATGGCTTGACCAAGAGTGTTCATCACATGGTACAGTAGTAGTGTGCTGGGAGGGGGAAATGATTTTGTGCAAGGGAGGCCCCAAATGTAGGGGAGGCAAGGAAAAAGAAAAAAAAAAAATGGTCCTCCTTCTTCTGCAGCAGGAGCTCCCTCGGCCACAGTCTCCCTCCGATCTGGATAGTTTAGATGGGCGGAGCCTCAATGATGACGGCAGCAGTGACCCTAGGGATATTGACCAGGATAACCGAAGCACGTCTCCCAGCATCTACAGCCCTGGAAGTGTGGAAAATGACTCCGACTCATCTTCCGGCCTGTCCCAGGGGCCAGCCCGCCCCTACCACCCACCTCCACTCTTTCCTCCCTCCCCTCCACCTCCAGACAGTACCCCCCGACAGCCAGAGCCTGGCTTTGAGCCCCATCCTTCCGTGACACCCACTGGATATCATGCTCCCATGGAGCCCCCCCCATCTCGCATGTTCCAGGCTCCTCCTGGGGCCCCTCCCCCTCATCCACAGCTCTACCCTGGGGGCACTGGTGGTGGAGTTTTGTCTGGACCCCCAATGGGTCCCAAGGGGGGAGGGTCTGCCTCTTCAGTGGGGGCCCCTACTGGGGGCAAACAGCACCCCCCACCCACCACCCCCATTTCAATATCAAGCTCTGGGGCTGGTGGTGCTCCCCCAGCAAAGCCACCTAACACTCCAGTGGCTGGTGGAAACCTACCCTCTGCTCCACCACCGGCCACCTTTCCCCATGTGACACCAAACCTGCCTCCCCCACCTGCTCTGAGACCCCTTAACAATGCCTCAGCCTCTCCTCCTGGCCTGGGGGCCCAGCCACTACCTGGGCATCTGCCGTCTCCCCATGCCATGGGGCAGGGTATGGGTGGACTTCCTCCTGGCCCAGAGAAGGGCCCCGCTCTCGCTCCCTCACCCCATCCTCTGCCACCTGCTTCCTCCTCTTCTGCCCCAGCCCCCCCAATGAGGTATCCATATTCGTCCTCTGGCAGTAGCTCAGCAGCAGCCTCCTCTTCCAGCTCTGCGTCCTCTTCCTCTGCCTCCCAGTACCCAGCTTCCCAGGCACTGCCCAGTTATCCCCACTCCTTCCCTCCCCCGACAAGCCTGTCTGTCTCCAATCAGCCACCCAAGTATACTCAGCCTTCCCTCCCATCCCAGGCGGTGTGGAGCCAGGGTCCCCCCCCACCTCCTCCCTATGGCCGTCTCTTAGCCAACAGCAATGCCCACCCAGGCCCCTTCCCTCCTTCGACTGGAGGCCAATCCACAGGCCACCCACCAGCCCCAACACATCACCATCATCACCAGCAGCAGCAGCAGCAGCAGCAGCAGCAGCAGCAGCAACAGCATCACGGGAGCTCTGGGCCCCCTCCACCCGGAGCATATCCCCACCCCCTGGAGAACAGTAGTTCCCACCATGCCCACCCTTACACCATGTCTCCGTCCCTGGGCTCTCTGAGGCCTTACCCACCAGGGCCAGCACACCTGCCCCCACCTCACAGCCAGGTGTCCTACAGCCAGGCAGGCCCCAATGGCCCCCCCGCCTCTTCCTCCTCTTCCAACTCCTCCTCCTCCTCCTCCTCTCAAGGATCCTACCCGTGTTCACACCCCTCCCCTTCCCAGGGTCCCCAAGGAACGCCCTACCCCTTCCCACCCGTGCCTCCGGTCACCACTTCCTCGGCTACGCTTTCCACGGTCATTGCCACAGTGGCTTCCTCGCCAGCAGGCTACAAAACAGCTTCCCCGCCTGGGCCCCCGCCCTATGGAAAGAGAGCCCCGTCCCCAGGGGCCTACAAGACGGCCACCCCACCGGGATACAAGCCGGGGTCACCTCCCTCCTTCCGAACAGGGACCCCACCCGGCTACCGAGGTGCCTCGCCGCCCGCGGGCCCAGGGACCTTCAAGCCAGGCTCGCCCACTGTGGGGCCAGGGCCCCTGCCACCTGCAGGGCCTTCAGGCCTGTCATCCCTGCCACCACCGCCTGCAGCCCCCGCCTCCGGGCCACCCCTGAACGCCACGCAGATCAAGCAAGAGCCCGCCGAAGAGTATGAGACCCCGGAGAGCCCGGTGCCCCCGGCCCGTAGCCCCTCGCCCCCTCCCAAGGTGGTAGACGTGCCCAGCCATGCCAGCCAGTCAGCCAGGTGAGCCGCCGGGGCGGGGTGCGGTTGGGCCTGGAATGGGGGACGACGGAGGGGGGCAACGGAGAGCGGTGCAGGCGCAAGGGGGAACCCCGCGCGCTCTCGTGGTGCTTTCTGAACTACTCCAGAACTTGGCCTCGCCCTCCAGGTCCGCGCAGGCGAGCTTGGGGGCAGGGTCACCGCGGGGCCGAGCCGGCAGCTCGCAGGGGCTAAGCGCGCGCCGCCCTCGCGCCCGGCAGGTTCAACAAACACCTGGACCGCGGCTTTAACTCGTGCGCGCGCAGCGACCTGTACTTCGTGCCGCTGGAGGGCTCCAAGCTGGCCAAGAAGCGCGCCGACCTGGTGGAGAAGGTGCGGCGCGAGGCCGAGCAGCGCGCGCGCGAAGAGAAGGAGCGCGAGCGCGAGCGGGAACGCGAGAAGGAGCGGGAACGCGAGAAGGAGCGCGAGCTGGAACGCAGCGTGGTGAGTGCGTCACCACGTGCGCCGCCTGCCTTTCTGGCCCTCTGCGCCGCGCAGGGAAGGTCGGGAGGGGTGTCACTGCGCTCCCTGTCGGAGAGGAGGAAGCACGGCAGCCCGGGAAATCGAGACGGAAGGATTCCAGCGGGAGGCATCCTTGCATTCCTGGGGCAGGGAGGGCAAATTCAGATCGGAGCACCTGTGGGTGGTAGGAAGGGCCAAAATCCAGGAGAGAGGGCTAGGGAGATTCCCGCTGGGCTGAGTTCCAGTAAAGTGAGGCGTTTTGGCTTTCAACTGGCGAGACAAATGAGCAGCTCGGGACCAGCCGCCTTTTTCCAGACCTGCCCTTTTGACTCTGTTTTTCCCCTGTATCCCACAGAAGTTGGCTCAGGAGGGCCGGGCGCCGGTGGAGTGCCCATCTCTTGGCCCGGTGCCCCATCGCCCTCCGTTTGAGCCGGGCAGTGCTGTAGCTACAGTGCCCCCCTACCTGGGTCCTGACACTCCGGCTCTGCGCACGCTCAGTGAATATGCCCGGCCCCACGTCATGTCTCCTGGCAATCGCAACCATCCGTTCTACGTGCCCCTGGGGGCAGTGGACCCGGGGCTCCTGGGTTACAATGTCCCGGCCTTGTACAGCAGTGATCCAGCAGCCCGGGAGAGGGAGCGGGAAGCCCGTGAACGAGACCTCCGTGACCGCCTCAAGCCTGGCTTTGAGGTGAAGCCCAGTGAGCTGGAACCCCTACATGGGGTCCCAGGGCCGGGCCTGGATCCCTTCCCGCGACATGGGGGCCTGGCTCTGCAGCCTGGACCACCCGGCCTGCACCCTTTCCCCTTTCATCCGAGTCTGGGGCCCCTGGAGAGAGAACGTCTAGCGCTGGCAGCTGGGCCAGCCCTGCGGCCTGACATGTCCTATGCGGAGCGCCTGGCAGCTGAGAGGCAGCATGCAGAAAGGGTGGCAGCCCTGGGCAATGACCCGCTGGCCCGGCTGCAGATGCTCAATGTGACCCCCCATCACCACCAGCACTCCCACATCCACTCCCACCTGCACCTCCACCAGCAGGATGCCATCCATGCAGGTGAGACTCCTACTTCTTTCTCTTGGTCCCTGGGGGCCACCTTGGCCCCTGGCAAGTGATTGGGCTCTTCTGTTCCTCAGGCCAAGCCTTCCCTCCTCTAGTCTGGCATGAGCCTCTCTCCCGGCATTGCTCCCCTGATCTTTGCCTCCTTGTCATCCCCCATCTCCTCATGCCCCAGCCTTGCCATAGGGACTGTAATAACCCATGCCCCACACCTCTTCAGAGTCTAGCATTCCACCTGTGGTTAGAGGAAACCTTGGAGGGAATGCTACCTTTCTGCCCTCGGACCACGCCCCCAACCCCCTTTCACATACCTGTTTCCTTGCTTCTTTGGATTAAACTCTTATCATTTCTTGCCATCTTCTCTCCTTCCAAGTGGAGGTGTTTCATGTTCTTCCCCATCTCTAGATCTGCGGCCTTCCTGAAGGAGCCCTTACAGTTTTGGCTGGGGGTATCTTAGGTGCTCATGAGCTTTATTTCTATCTTTTTGCCATCTTATTGTCCAGAACATTGCCTGATTTAGCCTTACAGTCATGGTCTTTCCAGGCTCCCTTGTGCTTTCTTTCTCTTAACCTCCTCTCTCTCTTCCTGTCTTACTTCCTAAACTTTCTAGCCCCCTCTGTCTCCTTTAAGCAGTCCATGTCTCTCTTTCCTTTTCCTCAGACCCCTCTGACAAACTGTAATCTCCTGTTCTTTGCCATCCATGTGTCCCTACTCCAGGAAGGTCTTGTCCTGGCCAACCACCAGGCCCCTAGTTCTTCCTTTGCACCTCCTTGGTCCTCATTGGGTCTCCCTGTGTTTGACTGTCCATCTCTTCCCAGGCTCGGATCCCTTCACCCAAATGCGTAGTTTTTTTCCAAACCTGCCTTTTGGTGACACCTTCCTCTTTACCCTCTAGCCTCTGCCTCGGTGCACCCTCTCATTGACCCCCTGGCCTCAGGGTCTCATCTTACCCGGATCCCCTACCCAGCTGGGACCCTCCCCAACCCCCTTCTTCCTCATCCTCTGCACGAGAACGAAGTTCTTCGTCACCAGCTCTTTGGTAAGGATGGAGGTGGGGGTGGGGAGAGTCTGATGAGAGAAGGGCAGGAAGGAGGCGTTTGGGTGGTGGGATGGGCCTCTTTGGGCTTGGGGAGGGGATGCAGAGGTACCCAGAGGAGGTGGAATGGGAGAACGAGGGCTGAGGCCCTGCCCAAAAGAGAGGCTCAGGATTTAGTGCCAGGTGGAGGTTTGAATCCTCTCCATGGCCGGCAACTTGCAGGACTGGCTTTTCCCTGGAAGTGGTTTAGTCTCCGTCGCCTGTATGTAAGGCGGCTAGCTATTTCCTGGCCCAGAGTAAGCGCTCAGCAGTCCCATCAGTCCTGTGCCCCCCGCCCTTCCTGCCCGCAGCTGCTCCTTACCGGGACCTGCCAGCCTCCCTCTCCGCCCCGATGTCCGCAGCTCACCAGCTGCAGGCCATGCACGCGCAGTCGGCCGAGCTGCAGCGCCTGGCGCTGGAGCAGCAGCAGTGGCTGCACGCCCACCACCCACTGCACAGTGTGCCGCTGCCTGCCCAGGAGGACTACTACAGGTACGGCCAGACTCCCTGCGGGACTGGGCCGGGCGGACCGGGCGTTGGGCTCCTGGTGGGGAGACGGGGGCCCCTGCTCCCCATCCAACTCTGATAGGGGCCAGGGCAGGGTTGACCTCAGTCTCACGGCTCTGCTCTGCATCCCCTCTCCACCAGTCACCTGAAGAAGGAAAGCGACAAGCCACTGTAGGACCTGCCATCAAGAGAGCACCTGCGGCCCCTGCATCTGGACCTCCTCAGAGGCCTCCCTCCCAGCCCGCCGCCCAGAGCTGAGGAGGGAGGGGTGCTGCTCCTCTGCAGGGTTTCAGCAGCTGGGCAGAGGGAGGGAGGAAGGGACAGACGGAAGGCCCAGGCTCCTGTGGTATGCAGAGGTGGGGAGGTGGCGGTGGGGTGGGGGCAGAAAGCGCACAGTATCTTGGACCAGGTCCCTTTTTCCTGTCCCCCTGCTTTCTTCCTCCCCCATGCCCAACCCCCCGGTGGCCACCGCCCCTCCCCCACCCCGTTGGTGTGATTATTTCATCTGTTAGATGTGGCTGTTTTGCGTAGCATCGTGTGCCGCCCCCGCCCCACCCCAGTCCCTGTGCGCGCGCCCCTTCTGCGATGTATGCCCCTTGCCCCTCCCCCACATTAATAATTTATATATATAAATATCTATATGACGCTCTTTAAAAAACATCCCAACCAAAACCAAACAAAAACATCCTCACGACTCCCCAGGAAGACGGCTGTGACTGGTTCTTTGCGGGCTCTGGGGGCGGAGCGGGGTGGTGAGGATGGGGGTGAGCGGTGCCTGGAGAGAAAGCTGTGGGACAGGACACAAGTGGGTGTAGGGACGTGGAGAGTCTCAGAGGAGCTCTCTGCAGGGCCCAAGGGCTCCGCCGGAGGGGTACTACGGAGCTCGTCCCTCCCTGCCTTGCAGACTCTGGAAGCCAGCGTGGGTGGGGTGTGGGAAAACAGGCGCACCTCTGACAGGGTCAGGTCTAGGAAGTCGCTCAGACTTGGGAGGCCTTTTTGCCACTGGCCCCACTGCTAGGAGCCACCGGCGTCCAGAATCCTTTCTGTCCAATAGATTGAGAAAGGGTTATGAAGCGCAGGTGCAGGGCTTAGTTTCATTGGGTTAAAGCGATTAGAACTGTGGAGCCATAAGTACCCATGGTTTGAGGAGGGAGTGGCCGACCATTTCAAAAGTCTAGAAGAGAAATTGGAAGCCGTCACGCTGGCGCGCACACCCGGCACTGGGCCATTTTAGGAGAGCCCGAGAGCCGCCTTAGCTCGTAGCATTTATTGCTGCGAATCACTTCGTTCCCCCCTAAAACCGAAAGGGGTGTGACCAGCCGTCCCAGCCAATCAGCTTCGAGTTCATTTGCATAGGCTCGAATCGAATGTTCACAAACCCTAGAAATGGATGATATAAATAAGTTTCTTCCCCTCCTGTTTTTCCTTCTGACAGTTGTAACGTTCCCCGTTGCCTGTATATCAATAGGAATGAGAAAAGGCCACTCTGAGCTCACCCTCACCAATAGCGGCGTTCCTGGATACCCCATGTTCTCTCCAGGCCACTTCCTGTAGTGTTACAGCTCTTTTAGAATTTGTCTAGCAGGTTTTCCGGTCCTTACCGGAAGACCCCCCCACACGGTCCGTTTGCAACAAAAGAGGTGTCTCGCTCCTAAAATCGGTTTTTAACTGCGCGGTATTCTCCAATATCAGGCTCTCCGTTTGGGTGGTCTTTTTCTCTTGAAGCATTTTGGGACTTGTTCCGCGTTACGCTACGCCGCCAGGCTTTCTCGGCTTCCGGCTACGGCTGATGCTGCTTCCCTTCCACCCCCATCAGTTTTGAGAGCCACTCTCGAGGGCAGCTCGTTTCTCCTGAGCATTTCGTTGGCTTCGCTGCACGTGCAGCTTTTGTTACCCTATGGCGTCCGCCTCGGCCACACCCGCGGCCCTGAGCGCCGAACAAGCCAAGGGTGAGAAGCATATTCTGGCCACCGGGTGGGCTTCCTGCTGGAGAAGGGCGCGGGCGGAGGGGACAGAGCGAGGGGTGTGGTTGCACGGCCGGGAAATGGGGGCACAGGGTGCCATCCTTCTCTCTCCACAGGAGGGGGTCCTTGCCTCCTAGAGCGAGGGAACCTGGGTCGAGTTTATTGGGTTGCTCTGACTTGAGTCCACTAATTTCCTGCCCTCTTCCCTGCGTTCTTGGCTGGGCCCATCGGCCGTGCTCGGACGCCTACCCGGGGATGCGCCGGCCGCGCAGTGGTCCTGGCCGAGGTAATCCAGGCGTTCTCGGCCCCGGAGAACGCCGTGCGCATGGACGAGGCTCGAGACAACGCGTGCAACGACATGGGCAAAATGCTGCAATTCGTGCTGCCCGTGGCCACGCAGATTCAGCAGGAGGTTATCAAGGCCTATGGCTTCAGCTGCGACGGGGAAGGTGGGTCGGACGGGGGTCGGGGGTGGCGTGGGTCCGGGAGAGGGCGCTGGATCCCACTAGGTCCCTGAGCCGCCCTGCCTTGTCTCGCCACACGGAGGCAGCCACAATCTGAGGAACAGTACTGGCAGCCGGAGCCGGGAGTCTGTTGGGACCTTGTGCCAGGTGGAGTCCTGAGTGCTTTTTGAAGTTAGCAGTAATTATACTGTTATCCCACTTTAAGATGAGGAAGCAGACTCTAGTAGTAAACTAAGTGCCCGAGGTCACAGCAGAACTGGAGTGGCACCCTCTTCTGATGGCTTCTAGTTGGGTGTCTGCTTGGCAGTATGCTTCTGCAGCCCCTCCTAGGTGTTTTAGCTCGTCCCTGTTGGAGGACTGGCCGGTCCCTTTCCTTGATGAGATCACGGCTGCTCCCCAGGGGTGCTTACTGTTTGGGCCCAGCTGACCCATGGCCCTCCTGTGTTCAGGTTATAGACTTGGGACCTTGTGCAGGTTCATAGCTTGGGTTCTCGTGAATAAATCGCCGGAGCGGTTCACCTGATCACGAGAGGCACACTGGGGCATTTCGTTCAGGGCATCCCATGCAAGTTGTGCCTGGCCTAGACCAGGAAATGGTGGATCCAGACCACCCAGGGCAGAGGCCTGCTTGTGCCTTGTTTTGTAGACAGCTACCTGACCAGAGGGGGAACGGCTGGTGACTCACGCTCAAGCTGCCCCCTCTCCCGCTGTCTGGGGCACACCTGTCGCCTGAGGGTGTGGCTTGATGCTCCACTTCCCCTTGCAGGTGTCCTTAAGTTTGCCCGCTTGGTCAAGTCTTATGAAGCCCAGGATCCCGAGATTGCCAGCTTGTCGGGCAAGCTGAAGGCGCTGTTCCTGCCCCCCATGACATTGCCTCCCCATGGGCCTGCTTCTGGTGGCAGTGTGGCTGCCTCCTGAGGGTCGGCCCTCCCGTGCGGCACTGCCCAGGAAGGGAAGACCTTAAAGTTCCGGAGGATAATAAACGTGCCTGTGACTTAGCCTCAGCGTCAGTCTTTTGTGACCCTGACAACCCCCGCCTCCTGGCCCCGGGTTCCCTCCGCCATTCCAGGCTGCTTGGGCTCCAGGTCCAGATCCTTCCTAGGCTCCTGCTGGGAACGACCCTGCCCGGGGACAGGGTGGGAGGACGGGCTTGCCCCTCGATACCCTCGGGGCAGGGGGCGTGGCGCGCCTGCAGGGGTGGAACCTCCTCTGAGGAGTGGGGGCTCCTGGGCTGTTTCAGAGGCCCCTTAGCTTCTGGGAGCTGGGAGGCTCCCCTGTTGGTGGAGGCTCCCCCATTGGTCGGTGCTCCCTTGGCCGGGGTTACTTCCTGGTCTTTGCCCCCACGCCCCCTCCCTCCAGCCGCTCTGTCAGCGTGAGCTCCAGGTGGAGCTCCAGGTGGCTCCTCCCCTCCCAAGGGAAGGAGGCGAGGACAGGCGGGCCCTGGGTGACCCAGTGGGGCTGGAGGGAGAGGCCGGCCGCTTCGGGCAGTCTGAGGCCAGCCCCTCCCACCTGTCCCTTCTCCAGGGATCATTAGACCAGGGGCTCGCCGCTCTGGTGCCATCGGCCTGGCCTGGCGGGCTGCATTGGGGAGGAAGTCGCTGAGCTCCCAGTGTTCCTCCTCACCTGTTTGGGCTGCTGTGCACAGCTGCGCCCTGACTCGGCCCCACCCCTTGTGGCCCTCTGCCTGTGACTCCCCCGTCCCTCTGGGGAGATGCTGTCCCGTGGGTAAGTCCCCGGCTCCACCCGGGTGCCACAGTCTCCTGTTTGGGAGAGAGGGGCAGGGCGTCTGCTCCCCGCCGGCAGGTGTGGGACCATGAGCGCGACCTGCTGCCAGCCCCCTGGCCTGGGTGTGCTTCCTGCCCCTGCCTCAAACCCTGAGGAGCTCTGGTCTCACTTATACCCCTCTGCCCCCTCCTCCTCTTCTCTAGCACTTTCCCCCGTGACAGACACGTCTTTCTTGTCATCGCTTGTCTTCCTTCACTCTCCGGTCCCCCGCTTCTGCTGTCTGCTTACCCCAGCCCCCGGGTAGCCCACATCACCTGAAACGTGTCTGAAAGGCAAACCCGAGAAAGCTCCCCGCCTCCCACGGAGCTTCCCAACATCCGGTGTTCGTTCTACTTTCTTTCAGGGTCTCTTCCCCCTCCCAGGCTTCATTCATGCGGCAGACGCATGTCTGTTGAGCATTCCCTGTGGGCCGGGTACTTAGTAAGGTGCTGACAATAATGTAGCGAAGAAGACAGACCCAGTCCTTGCCTTCAGGGAGCCTTATTCCATTAGGAGGCAACTGACGACACAGAGAACCCAATAAATGGGATCAATTTTAAATTCTCAGAAGTGTCACTCCGAAGATGAGACAGCTTCAGGTGCTGACAAGCCACTGGGAGTGCCAGTGGCATCACTAACTGGGGGGATCCGGGAGGGCTTTCTGGGGGAGGGAACAGGGATGCTGAGAGCTGGATGAGGGGGCAGAGGCCCCGCTGCAGGTGCACGGGGACCAGGACAGGCTGCGCAGGGTAAAGCGGGGGACAGGGGGGCAAGGACCTGCAATGTCCTGTGTGGGCAGGATGGTGTGGCCACGTATGGATGTCTGCACTGGGCCAGGGACACTTGTAGTTGGATGTGGATGGTGAGGTGTGTGTAGTGGGTCCTCGTGTGCACGTCCATGTGTGCTCATCTGCATATGGCAAACAGGGTGTGTGTGCGCGCACGACCGGAAGCTGATCACGCCTGGGCACGGCTGTCAATGAGCCTGTTTATTGGGCATGTACTCTGCGTGAGGCGGTGTGTTAGCCTTGAACTCCCGTGGGGGGCACACGGGCTGTGGAGCCCCCCGGGGGGCGGGGAGCCCGCTCTGCAGCTCCTTTTTCTCTCCCTACAGCCCTGGGAGGGAATTTGTGGTCTTTCGGCAGGGTTCAAAGTCCAAGAGCAAAAGGGTAGTCAGCGCTGGGTCGTGCAATAAACAGACCAAGCTTCCCAGGTACCAGAGGGAAGGGGGAGGGGGAGAGCCTATTTTCTGAGGGGGATAGAATTGATGTTTGATATTTGAAAAAGTGATAAAATAGTCATCGTAGGAAACAGATTTTATAACACTGAGTTATTATTTTGCCTTTTCTTTTAAAAGATTTTATTTATTTATTTAGTTGACAGAGTTGACAAGTAGGCAGAGAGGCAGGCAGAGAGAGAGGGGGAAGCAGGCTCCCCACTGAGCAGAGAGTCCAGATGTGGGGCTCGATCCCACGACCCTGAGATCATGACCTGAGCCGAAGGCAGAGGCTTTAACCTACTGAGACACCCAGGCGCCCCTATTTTGCCTTATTTTTTTATTGAGGTAATAGCATACATGACGTGCATGAATGCTTCCTGTGAGTGCTTAACCTGAATCTTAAACGTACGACCTGATGAACATCACGTTACAAACACCTGTGTATACACCACCCGGATCGGGATGTAGAGCATTCCCAGCACCCCCGCTGTTTCCTACAAATTGCCATCTCCCAGGCAATTTCTTTATTTTCATAAAGGTAATAATACCCATGTGATCACATTCAAAAAGGGACGTAGGGGAAGGAAGACATCCACATGGCCAACAGACGTGGCTGCTCAGCACCGAGCATCCTCAGGGAAACGCAAATCAGACCCACACTGAGATACCACCTCCCATTTGTCAGGATGGTTAGAATCAGAAAGACAAGAAATAATAAGTGTTGGGCGAGGATGTGAAGAAAGGTGCTGGTGGGAATATCAGCTGGCCCAGCCACTGTGGAAACCAGTATGGAGCTTCCTCAGAGCATTAAAAGGAATTAAAAGTAGAAATACCATGTGATCCAGTAATTCCGCTACTGAGTATTTACCCAAAGAAAATGAGAACAGTAACTCGAAAAGATAGAGGCACCCCTATGTTCATCGCAGCATTATTTACAGTAGCCAAGATAAGGAAGCAGCCTGTGTCCATCGACAGATGAATGGATAAGGCAGATGTGGGGTGTATATACAATGGGATATTACTCAGCCATAAAAAGAACAAGATCTTGCCATTTGTGACTACAGGGATGGATCGAGAGGGTATTATGTTAAGTGAAATAGTCAAGAGAAAGACGGAACATATGATTTCACTTATAGGTGGAATCCAAAACGCAGAACAAAGGAACGAACAAAAAAGCAGAAACCGATCCATACACACAGAGAATAAACTGACGGTTTGCCAGAGGGGAGGCGGGTGGGGCAAAATGGGTGAAGGGGAGTGGGAGGTACAGGCTGCCAGCTATGGAGTGAATGAACCATGGAGATGAAAAGCACTGCAAGGAAAGATAGTTTGGTATTTTCAAAAATTTTTAGAAATGATTGCTTATTTATTTATTGGAGAGAGACAGCGAGTGAGAGCATGAGCAGGGGGAAGGGGCAGAGGGAGAGGGAGAAGCAGGTGCCCTGCTGAACGGGGAGTCCACCTCGGGACTCGATCTCAGGACCCTGGGATGGTGACCTGAGCTGAAGGCAGTCGCTTAACCAACGGAGCCACCCAGGCGCCCCTTGCTGTTGGCGATGTAATGATGTTGATGGTGACAGGTCCTAGTTGTGCCGGGTGGGCGGTGTCATATACCGCATAGACGTGTTGAATCACTATGTTGGACACTTGAAACTGATGTCACGTTGGGTGTGAACTCTACTTCAATTAAAATAAAACAGATATAGGGATGCCTGGGTGGCTCGGTCAATTAGGCGTCTGCCTTCGGCTCAGGTCATGATCCCAGCGTCTTGGGACCAAGTCCTGCCTTGGGCTCCTTACTCAGCAGAGAGCCTGCTTCTCCCTCTCCTTCCGCCACTCTGCCAGCCCGTGCTCTCTCTCTCTCTTTCTCTGACAAATAAATAAATAAAACCTTAAAACAAAAAACAGGTATAAAGGAGAAGTAAATATCCCTCCCAGCCCTGTGCCCCAGCCACCTAGTCTCTGTCCCCGGACAGGGGGAAGCCACCGATTCGAGCTTTCTGTGTATCCTTGGTCGGATTGCTTTCCTCTTGTTTTGGTTCGATAGTGTTTGTGTTTGTACGTGGAATTACACACGGGGAGCATCACAGGCTTCTGGTGGGAGGGCCTCTCAAGGTCAACCGGGCCTGAGAATATGAGCCGTGGCAGGGACCTCATCCCTAACCCCCAGGGGACAGGCCCCTGGTCAGGGTCCTGAGCTCTGGCTGATTCAGAGCAGACCCCTGGACAAGAACCTACGGCTCAGGAACCGGGTGGAGCGTCCCGAGGGGGCTGGCGGCTCTCCCCTTGCCTGCTTCCCTAGATCTGCGTCCCCTTGCGTTCTGTTCCTTGGCTCCGCTGCCTGGTTAGGGCACAGTGGGACAAAGACTTAGTATAAGAGGTAGAAAAGGTGTGAGTCTGACAGCTGTGTGGGGGCCATTTTGTCCGTCCCTCTGTCCCAACGGCTTCTCTTCAGATGTGTGTGTCGGGGGAGGCGAGAGCACCTTTCCCTTTGTAAAGAACCTGCTTGGCGTTGGCTGTTAGAAAGTCTCCCCTTCCCTAAACCCCCAGCAGACCGGAGGTCCCAGCCCCTGTCCTTGGAAGCCCTCAGGGCTAGCAGCAGCCAAAGTCCCCCGCTTTGGAACCAGCGTGTGGGTGACATCCCAGCACCGCCACTTACCGACTGGCCCTGCGGCTGGTTCCCTCCATTCTCTGAGCCTCAGGCTCCCTGTCCATAGAAGGGGGAGAGAGAGGCCCCTGCTCCAAAGAGCTCTTGTGAGGAATAAATCTGCTAAGGCACGTCAGTGACGTCATAGCACAGTGCCTGGCATGGAGGGAGACTGCATGAAATGAGACTTGTCACTGTCTCTGTCATCATGAGCGCGGACCAGGGCGGGGGAAGAAAACATGGCGTGGGACCGTGTGGGTTCACATTTATGAAGCACGGCCTTCGCTGGGAGGGCGCAAGGCACATTTGTGTCCTTACTCCATGTGTCGTCACGCTTGCGGAGTGCCTCGCTCCCGAAGCCTTTGATGGCAGACGTGTGGGAAGTGGGCCCCATCCCCACCCCCCACTGCCACCCTGCTTTGCCGTCTCTCTGCTCTGCTCTAAAACGAGAAGTACAGTGAGTTCCCCCAAGGGGTCGGCCGCGCCCCTTCCTGTCCCCGCCCTGCCGGCTGCCCCCGGGGCCAGTGGAGTGGCAGCCCCAGCACCCGGTTGGGACGCCAGGGCTGGGAGGCGGCCTGGGCGCTCAGAGTCAAGCCGCGCTGAGCCTTTAGCCCCAGAGTTGTCGGCCTGCCCGGACTGCCCCGCACACCTCGTTCCCTGCACCCCCTAACTCTCGGGGAGCCCCCAGGATGGTGAGGTAAGGTCCTGGGACCCACGGGACGCAGGAGGCAGGGGCGCGCTGTGGCCTGCCGGCCCTCTCCTCACTGCTCCCTGGGGGGCCTGCAGGTGGTTTCACCGAGACCTCAGCGGGCTGGACGCCGAGACCCTTCTCAAGGGCCGCGGCGTCCATGGGAGCTTCTTGGCCCGGCCCAGTCGCAAGAACCAGGGTGACTTCTCCCTCTCCGTCAGGTAGGTGGCCCTGCACGCCAGCCAGGGCGAGTGTTTCGGCACCTCGTTCCTGGTTCCCTCGTGGCAGTGCCCGCTCCCCTGGCCCCCCAGCCCCGCTGTGTCCCCCCAACTGCCATCCTTGTCCGCGCCCACCCCATCCCTGTGTGTGTGCGTGTGTGTGTGTGTGCGCGCGCGTGCCCCAGCCCATCCCCCCTGTGTCCCCACCTCTCCTCTTGCACCCACTGGCCTCACCACTGGGTGCCCCGCAGGGTGGGGGATCAGGTGACCCATATTCGGATCCAGAACTCGGGCGATTTCTACGACCTGTACGGAGGGGAGAAGTTTGCAACGCTGACGGAGCTGGTGGAGTATTACACCCAGCAGCAGGGCATCCTGCAGGACCGAGACGGCACCATCATCCACCTCAAGTACCCGCTGAACTGCTCCGACCCCACCAGCGAGAGGTGAGGGGCTTCCTGACCCTCCTCCCCATTCCCCACTGCCAGAGCCGCCTCCTGCCTTCCCAGCGCTCCGCGGGCCCTTTCTTCCATGTGATCCCGGGCCTGTGTCTCAGGGCACAGACCTCCCACCCCTTTCCCTCCACCCCACTCCCCCAGAAAGCGGGGGGCCTGGCCTTGCCCTTCTCCAGGGCCCGTGTCAGCGGGTGTCCCAGGCCCTCCCAGGGATGGGGAGGCCCAGTGGCCGCGTTTGGTAGTAGGCCAGCTCTGTTGCTAGAAAGCTCTTCTTCCTTCTATGGAGCTACATCTGCCTGAGCCGTAACTGGTCTCCCACAGAGAGGCTGGTGTTGAGGGGGGAACCTAGGGACTTCTGTATGAGGACATTTAATGTCTTATCTGAGCAATGCAGTGACGATGGGTCTGCTTGTGGGGGCTCCGTGGACCTTGACCAGTCCCTCGACCAGAACACGGATCAGTGGAAAACTGTGCGATAGGGTCTCGTGCGCCTGGGGCCTAGTACCCGGGCACCGGGTAATACTCGAGGCATTGCCCTCCTCCCTCCTCCCCTTTGGCTCCAAGGACGGGGTCCCCAAGACTGAGCGGGCCACCCCGCATGTGGTCTCCCTACAGCATGGGTGGGGGTGGGGGGCCCGGACCTGCAGCTCACAGGGCGGCTTCTTTTCATGGCCATGTGCCAATGACGGCTCCATCAAGGTGAAGGGCAGCCGAACAACTCCAGGGCCATTTTTAAAATTTTTTTTGCCTTCCTGGGGCCAAGGCAACTTGCCCTTGTCCTGTGTTTGTGTGTTGATTGTTGGCATGACGGTGAACCTGGGTTCTCCCAGTTTTCGGTCTTTCTGAGAAGCATGTCGCTCAACTCACGTCTTTGTTCGAGGCACTGGTTAAAAGTTGCAACTGGGTGAGGCTGAGGCAAGGGCCCCGTGGCCCGCAGCTGGACGCCGCTCTCCGGCCAACGTGAAGCCACTGGTCCATTCCCTCTGAAGCCACCTCTTCGAGGAGCGAGGCCCAGGCATGGATGACTTTGCTCATGGTGGCCCTTCTTGGTCCTCGCTTGGATTGTGCTGCCTCTTGCCCTTTTCCTCTGCCCGGCCTGCCATATTCATGGGGGTTTGCCACCCAGGCCCTCTTGAGCTCTTCGTGTCCTCTCCTCCTCTTTGCCCTAAGTCAGCATCTGCCCTGCTACAGGGTGGGTTCATGGAGGCCCTGGAGGAGGAGCAGGAATGGATGGAGCTAGAAGAGGGAAGGAGCAGCTGGGCAGACCCCTTGAGGGGGAGCCTGAGGCCTGAAGAAGCAGGAGAAGGACGGAGCTGGCGGCTGGGGGAGAGGGAAGGCCAGAGGGAGCCAAGGCCAGGGAAGCTGACTCTAAGAGGCCCTTTTGGTTCCCCAGGCCTGGACGGGACACCGGTTCACCTCTGACCCTGGGATTTTGTGTGGGAGGCTCTTTCTCCATACCTCCCTTTGTGTTCCTAGCCTTGGTCGCTGCCCCTCCTCCTCTGAGGGAATTTGCATTTGTCCCGCCAATGGCTAGCTCTCTGCTTGTGGTCAGCCTGATATTTGCATGGAAACTTCCTCATCCTGGGCCAGGGAGCCGAGGGTCAGCCCCCTCCCCATTGCGGGGTGGGGGGAGGGGGCCCTCTGGTCTCTCCCTGAGTGGTGGGATGGGGTGACCCCCCCCAGGCGCTGCTTCTGGACAGGGCAAGAGTGAGCTGGGGCAGGACAGACCGGCCCCTCCCTCCTCCCCCCTATCCCTGCGGTTGGAAAATGCCCCCTCCCCTGGTCCCTGGGCTGAGGAAACCTCACACCCTCACTTCTCACTCTCTCCCCAGAAGGAGTTTTGTGTTTTTTCCATCACGTGGTTTCCTGTGGGGCTGGGCATTGTGGGGCTACAGTTTCCTCCTGGGAAGGGGGTGTGCTTTGGGGAAAGGTCCTAGTTCTGCTTTCTGCCCTTTTGAGCCCCTCAGAGCCCCAGCCTCATCTCCAGTGATGTCATCCTGGGCCACCCCAGAGCCCCCCAGACCACTGTGTCCCCCGCAGGGCTGTCTGTCTTCCCTGGTCCCCAGGGGGAGTTGTCCCCATCATGACTCCCTTGTGACTCCCATCTCCATTGCTCTCTGTGGTCTGGTCTCGGTGTCTCCTGGTCTCCCTCCTCTTTCCCTGGTGCAGTCCTGGCTTTCCTGAGACCCCCTCCTCGGTTTCTCCCCTCCAGCTTTTCTGGATATAGCCTGCCTTTCTGCCTCTGTCTCACACTCTCCGAGGCAGGCCTGGTTAGAACTCCCAAGGCTTTCCTATGGGCGCAAGGCCTCGGGCCAGTGCGCGGTGGCTAAGCTCGAGGTTCCTCATGTATACAATGGGGACCTACCTCTCAGCATTTTCATGACAGCAATGAACCTAGAAACATGGCGGTGGGTCTGAGGGGTGCCTGGCCGGCTCAGCTGGAGGAGCGAGCCACTCTTGATCTCAGGGTTGTAGGGCTGAGCCCTGCAGTGGGTGCAGAGATGACTTCAAAACAAATGTTTTTAAAAATACGGTAGGAGGATTTGAAAGCGTCTAGCACAGTGGCTGGCACATCGCAGTTACCCGAGTGGCCTGCCCCTCTCTGCGGACGTCTGTGCTCTGCGCCTGCCCCTTGGCTGAGGTGTCCCTTCCCCGATGTTGCCTTCTCTAGGTGGTACCATGGTCACATGTCTGGGGGGCAGGCGGAGACACTGCTGCAGGCCAAGGGTGAGCCGTGGACCTTCCTCGTGCGTGAGAGTCTCAGCCAGCCTGGAGATTTTGTGCTGTCCGTGCTCAGCGACCAGCCCAAGGCGGGCCCAGGCTCCCCGCTCAGGGTCACTCATATCAAGGTCATGTGTGAGGTAAGGCAGCCGAGCACTTGGGAGGGCCCCCTGCCGGGGCTCCCATCTATGCCCAGCGCAGGGGCGGTGGGATGGGTCAGCCCGGGCTTCGGTCCAAGGCTGGGGGGTCCTGGGAGGGAGACTCCGGTCGTGCGGAATGGCCCGACTTGGCATCCCTCAGGGTGGACGCTACACTGTGGGGGGTTCAGAGACCTTCGACAGCCTCACAGACCTGGTGGAGCATTTCAAGAAGACAGGGATCGAGGAGGCCTCGGGGAACTTCGTCTACCTGCGGCAGGTGAGAGGGGTGGGCCTAGCTGCTTCCTGCCTCTTCCTGAGCGATCCCGCAGACTCGGGGGCTTCTGGGATCTCGAGTCGCTGACTTCTTGCCTGTCCCTGCCCAGCCATACTATGCCACTCGGGTGAACGCCGCAGACATTGAGAATCGGGTCTTGGAACTCAACAAGAAGCAGGAGTCGGAGGACACAGCCAAAGCTGGCTTCTGGGAGGAGTTTGAGGTGCATGGCGGGGCCCATCGGGGTGACTGGCGTGGGGCCCATCCTCCGTCCCCTCTCTCCCCACCCTTACACTGGTCTCTCCCGGCACGGATGCCCCTCCAGGGGCCGGCACTCTACTTCCCCCTCTCGCCCCTCAGAGTCTGCAGAAGCAGGAGGTAAAGAACTTGCACCAGCGGCTGGAAGGGCAGCGGCCAGAGAACAAGAGCAAGAACCGTTACAAGAACATTCTCCCGTGTGAGCACCCTACCCCCGGGCAGCCTCCATCCCTCCCCCATCCCATGCAGGGTCACCCAGGAGACTCCCCTTCCCCAAGCCCACCTCCCCCCATCTCATAAAGTCCCTCCCCCCAGCTTGAGGAGGGTCCTCGCCCAGAACGGAGCCTCCCCTCCTCCAGAAAGCCTCTGCCCCTGTCTGGGGAGCCTCCCCACACCCCATGTCCTCCATCCCCCTTCCTCTGAAACCTTCACGCCCCCTCCCCACGCAGATCCTCCACCCCCACCAGCCCACAGTGCTCCGAGAGCCCCTGGCTTCGGACACAAGGATGGCCTGTGAGCTTAGGGTCTGCCCCGGGCTGACCCAGGCCCATCTCCTTTCCCCCCCGCCCACCCCCAGTCGACCACACCCGAGTGATCCTGCAGGGACGTGACAGTAACATCCCTGGGTCCGACTACATCAACGCCAACTACGTCAAGGTTGGTGGCACCTGCTCATCAAGGGAGGAGAGCCTGGGCTCTGGGGATCCCCCATCTCACGGGGACACTGGACCCAGAGCTGCGTAGGCACAGCCGACGGGTTAGGTGGTGAGGGCGGTGGGGGTGCGGGGCTCACAGGCCTGGGGTACAGCTGTCTACACTTGCTTCCAGAACCAGCTGCTAGGCCCCGATGAGAACACTAAGACCTACATCGCCAGCCAGGGCTGCCTGGAGGCCACAGTCAACGACTTCTGGCAGATGGCATGGCAGGAGAACACCCGCGTCATCGTCATGACCACCCGAGAGGTGGAGAAGGGCCGGGTAAGGCGAGTCCCAGGCTGCCCTTGACCCCCACAGCCCTCCTCCCCAGGGCTTGCCACCCACCACCACAAAACCGAAGAGACTCCAGATGCCAGGGCAGAAAGGAACCTCAGGGGGCAAGGTCCAACCCTTGTTGGGAAACTGAGGCACAGAGACTGTGTTGGGTACACACTGTCTCCCAGATCCCTGCTCCCAACTGGGGCTCTCCTGACCACCAGACCTAGTTTTATTTTTTTTTATTTCTTTTTAAAAAATATTTTATTTAGGGGCACCTGGGTAGCTCAGTTGGTTAAGCATCTACCTTTGGCTTAGGTCATGATCCTGGGATCCTGGGATCAGCCCTGCATCTAGCTCACTGCTCAGGGGTGAGCCTGTTTCTCTCTCTCCCCCTGCTCTTCCCCCCCACTCTCATACTCATGCTCGTGATCTCTCTCTCTCTCTCTCAAATAAATAAATAAAATCTTTAAAAAAGTTTTTTAGAGATTTTATTTATTTGACAGAGAGAGAAAGCATGTGAGTGGGGGTTGGGGGAGGGGCAGAGGGATGAGCAGACTCCCTGCTCAGCGAGGAGCCTGATGCAATGCGGGGGTTGGATCCCAGGATCCTGAGATCATGACCTGAGCCAAAGTCAAATGCTCAACAGGCTGAGCCACCCAGGTGCCCCGAAACCCAGGTTTTTTTTTTTTTTTAAGATTTTATTTATTTATTTGACAGAGAGAAAGAGATCACAAGTAGGCAGAGAAGCAGGCAGAGGGAGAAGGGGGAAGCAGGCTCCCTGCTGAGCAGAGAGCCTGACGCCATGTGGGGCTTGGGGCTCAATCCCAGGACTCTGAGATCATAACCTGAGCTGAAGGCAGAGGCTTAACCCACTGAGCCACCCAGGTGCCCCAGGGTTTTTTTTTTTAAGATTTTTTTTATTTATTTGACACAGAGATCACAAGTAGGTAGGGGGTGGGGGGCACAGGCTCCCTGCTGAGCAGAGAGCCTGATGTGGGGCTCGATCCCAGGATCCTGAGATCATGACCTGAGCTGAAGGCAGAGGCTTTAACCCACTGAGCGACCCAGGTGCCCGAGACCCAGGTTTTTTTTTTTTTTTTTTTAAAGATTTTTACTTATTTATTTGACAGAGAGAGAGAGATCACAAGTAGGCAGAGAGGCAGGCAGAGAGAGAGGGGGAAGCAGGCTCCCTGCCGAGCAGAGAGCCCGATGTGGGGCTCGATCTCAGGACCCTGAGATCACGACCTGAGCTGAAGGCAGAGGCTTTAACCCACTGAGCCACCCTGGCGCCCCAAAACCCAGGTTTTAAGTGGGCTTTCTTCCTTAAAGTGTATTGAAGCAACTTGCCCCTCCCCCACCAGTCCCCATCCTAGCAAGAGCCTTCCTGTCCTCTCTGCCTCCTAAGTCTCTCTGGAGTCTGCCCCTCACCCTCACCCCCGCTGCCCGGCTGGTCTTCTTCCCTATAGGCTGCCCCCATCTATAGCACATCTCCCCTGGAGTCAGAGGGGTCCCGCTCAGAGCACACACACTGTATCAGGTTGCTCCCTCTCTGAGAATCTTTCCATGGCTCCTGGTGGTCTTCAGGATCAAGTCGCACTCTACGAGCTGGCCCTCAAGGCCCGGTGGCTTCCCTGCAAGGCTGCCTGCCTCAGGTTCCCACGTCTTTGCACGAGTGCACTTTCGGCTGGGAAAGGACTTCCTCTCTCTGCACTATCTCTGCCTGACAGACTCCTTGTTTTTGAAGTCCTGGCTCAAATGCTTCCTCCTCCGTGAAGCCACCTCTGATTTCCTCCATAATCTAGAGGGAGGATCAGTTTCTCCCTCTCTGCCGTGCTCCCGGGCAGCTCTGTTTCCGCGGCTTGCCTGTCTGTGGACTGTGGGGGCCCAGGGGCAGAGGCTGCATCTCCGTTGTGTCTGTGACTCCAGCCGGGGCTGCGCGAACGAGGTGGTTCAGGTACAGCGTGTGCACCAGCCACGTGTTTACTGAGTGAACTGTGAGGTCGAGCGGCTTGTCAGGTCTCACCACCTGTGGGTGGCCTCTGAGTCTTGGCCAGTTCATCCTTTCATCCAGTAAATGTCGACTGGGCCAGCACCTGGGACGCGGGACCTCGAAAAGGGCCTGGAATAGGCCCCCGCGCGCCCTCACCTCCACCCTCCCTTTGCAGAACAAATGTGTCCCGTACTGGCCGGAGGTGGGCACACAGCGCGTCTACGGACCCTATGTGGTCACCAACTGCAGAGAACACGACACAGCGGAGTACAAGCTCCGGACCTTACAGGTCTCCCCGCTGGAGAATGTGAGTGTCGTCCAGCCCCGCTGCGCTCCTGGGACCCCTCCTTGGGATCTGTTCTCTGGCGCCACCCGCTGGGGTGGGGGATGGGGCCATGTGTGGGAACAGAGGGCACTGGCCCTATGCACTCTGCCCAGGGGGAGCTGGTTCGAGAGATCTGGCACTACCAGTACCTGAGCTGGCCTGACCATGGGGTCCCCAGTGAGCCTGGGGGTGTCCTCAGCTTCCTGGACCAGATCAACCAGCGGCAGGAAAGTCTGCCTCACGCGGGACCCATCATTGTGCACTGCAGGTAAGCGTAATAATGATGTTAGCAGTAGTAATCAAAGTAGTCGCTGTCTGGTAAATAGTGCGGACTGAGTGCCATGGGCTCTTGTAAACGATCATTTATGTGTCAAGGCATTCAGTGCTCCCCCTGATCGCAGGAGCCACGGGGCTCCTGGGTGGCTTAGCTTGTAGCAACCCTGCTGATTGAGCCCCTGCCTGGGGTGGGGGCGTGGCTTCCGTGGAAACTTCCCCGGATGGACCACCTCCCCCAACCCTTCCAAATACAGATGAGCAGACAGGCCCCCGACTTGCCAGCCCGCCGGTGGGAGAGTCTACCTGGGTGTTCACAACAGACCGAGATCCTGGTCGCTCCTGCTTCTCGCACGGGCTTTACTCAGCCTGTATTTGTTCTTGGGCCTTGGCACCTTCCATCTGGGGTCGGTGTGGCTCCGCATGTTTTCTTTCTCCAAATCTGTAGCCCTGGGGGTGCTTAGCCTTCTTCTCTCTCTCCCCCGTCCCAGCTAGTGAGCCCAGCTTGGCCGCCAGGGTGGTGCAGGGATGGGTGATGTCTTGGGGGGGAGGGGGGCTCACGCATCACCAGCTCCAGCAAGTTCATGATCAGGAGCCCCTGTCCCTGCTACTGCTAGGTGGCGGTGGGGGTGGGCAGCAAGGAGGAGCGAGGGGTCCCCTCAGAGTCCTGGCCCGGCCTGGGTCGATGCGACACAGTGGGTACAGGCTCCTGGACAGAGAGCAGTAGGTTTAAACTCCAGCTCTTCTGCTCACTGGCTGTGTGATCGCGGATGAATTACTTCACTTCGGTGACCTTCAGATTCCTCATCTGTAAATTCAGGACCTCCTATGCTTGCTGTGAGGATTCACTGAGACCCTGTCCCTGTGTCGGGAATGCAGCAATCCCTCAAGAAACGGGAGTTGTTGATGGTTTCATAACACTTCAGGCAGGGAAGGGGGAAACGCGAGCCCGCTCCCTCCACTTCCCTTCCCACTCCCTCCAGTGACCCCAGGATGAGGGCCTCACACGCCTTCCTTCTTCCCCCCAGCGACTTTAGTCCAGGGGGCGGGCTGGGTGGGCTGAATCCGAGGGCGCCCCCCGCCTGTCATCTAAGGGACTCTGTTCTGCCTGCAGGGGTAGGCCCATCGCTAAGAGGGACCCTCCTGCTACTCCCCTTTCTTCTACTTCTTGAAATCCCCATGGCCTTTATTTAGATGTTACAGGAAGGAAGTGGGTAAGGGGGGGTTATTTTTGACAATCTGGGTTTGAAATTAGACAGTGCGACTCAGGCCACGAGCCTGGTGGCTCCGCCGAGAGGCACGACTGAGGTCTCTGAGGGATCCTGAGGTTCCCAGGATCTGTGTGCCCCAGGGTGGTGGTAGAGGGTGAGGAAAGAAGGGAGACCTCATGCCTCACCGTGCCTTCACACCTCCCCGTCTCCTCACCCCAGCCCTCTTTGTGCCCTGCTGCCTCAAAGGTCGCCCTTTCCCTGTCCTCGGGATCTGAAGAAAATGGGAAACAAAGCCCTCTAGAAAGCTCTAAATAAAACTTTCCGAATGGCTGCACAGTTGGGGGTGGAGAGCGGAGAGGGGGTTGGCAGGGAAGCCTCCATTCAGGCCAAGGTGTGGTAGAGAGAGGGGGACTGGGGGGGGGGGGAGGCCCAGAGTGCCTGGGGGGCAGGCAGGACACTGGCGGGACTGGGGAGTCCTAGATCTTCCAGAGTAGGGAGAGCCCCCAGGCAGCAATGAGGAGGTGAAGCAGGAAGTGGAGGAGTGAGGCGCTGGGAAGAAGGAAAGGGGGGTGTGGGAGCGAGCTTGGGGGGCACTGGAGAGCCAGGCCTGCCCACAGATCCCTGGGCTGAAGCGCTGAGCGCAGGTGCGCAAGCCGGCCAGCTTCTGCCTCTGGCTGGCCGGCCTGGTGACCCTGGACTTGTCACCTCCTCTCGCTGGAGCCTCGGTTTCTTCCTGCCACCATGAGCTGGGGCTCCCCTTTCCCGGAGAGGTGTGGCCAGGGCCTCTGATGGAGCCCCTTTCCTCCCCAGCGCAGGCATCGGCCGCACTGGCACCATCATCGTCATCGACATGCTCATGGAGAGCATCTCCACCAAGGGTGAGGGGGACTTTTGGGGGACGCAGGTTGGGGAGGGGGCTGGGCGAGCGGCCCCTCGGTGTCCACCTCTGCCCGGGCTGGGGGTCCGACTGCCATGCCTGCCCAGGGTTGGACTGTGACATCGACATCCAGAAGACGATCCAGATGGTGCGGGCGCAGCGCTCGGGGATGGTGCAGACGGAGGCGCAGTATAAGTTTATCTACATGGCCATCGCCCAGTTCATTGAAACCACCAAGAAGAAGCTAGAGGTCATGCAGGTGTGTGCAGAGCAGGGCCTGGGAGAGCGGTGGGGGACTGTGGGTCTTGCGGGGTCCGGCTGGGACCACTGCCCTCCCCCCCCACCTCTGCCCACAGTCCCAGAAGGGCCGGGAGTCAGAGTACGGGAACATCACCTACCCCCCAGCCATGAAGAACGCCCATGCCAAGGCCTCCCGCACCTCCTCCAAGTGAGTGACCCGGCACTGCCCGTCCCTTGTCCCTGGCCAGCCCTCCCTTTCCAGAGACCACAGGGGCTGCGGTCAGGGAGGCCTGGGTTCAAGTTACAGCTCGGCTCTTTCTACCTGTGTTCCCAAGTATTTCCCAAGCGCCCTCTCTGTGGGGCCCGCGCTGGGCACGCCTGGTGTTACTAATGTCAGAGATGGAGCCGCTGCCCGCAGGGAGCTTCTGGTCTGGTGAAAGGACAGTGACCCGCTCTCCTCTCTCCTGGCCTCAGTTTGTCCACCTGTGAAATGGGAGGGGGCAGAGGGGGTGCTGGTGCTGGGACACCCGGCCCTGTCTCCTGACCCGTCCAATGGCCCCCACACACTTGCCCACCCCACCTGCAGACACAAGGAAGATGTGTATGAGAACTTGCACAGTAAGAACAAGAAGGAGGAGAAGGTGAAGAAGCAGCGGTCGGCGGACAAGGAGAAGAGCAAGGGTTCCCTTAAGAGGAAGTGAGCCAGGGTACGCTCCCCTCCCCCCGCCCCCAACCTTCGGGCTCCTCCGTGCCCTGGCCCCAGTGTTCCCTGGATCCAGTGCTTTCCCCCGGCTGGATGGGGTGGCAACGCCTCCCCGTGCCCTTCCCAGCCTTTCCAGACCCTTCTTGTAGCGCTTCCCGGTTCCAGGCGTCCTCTTACTCCCTTACTCCCTTCTCTCTGCAGCCTCAGGCCTGATCCCTGCCGAGGCCTCCGGTGGACCAACCCACAGCCGGAACCTAGGAGCCCGCCCCCACTCTATTGTAATTTAAATGGCCGCGTCCCTACTTCCCTCTTCCTGACCCTGTATATAGCCCAGAAAGGCCCCGGCGCTGCTGGGGCCCTTTACTCTTTGTAAATAAAGCCCTTAGGATCACTGTGTGTGGGGGTCTCTAATTCTGAATGCTTGGGGGGGAGGGGCTCAGAAGGAGACGGAGGGGGAGGTGAGCAGGGAGCCCTGTGTGTGTGTGTGTGTTTTCACACGCGTGTGCATAAAAGCTCGGCTTTCACAGTCAGAAAGACCCTGTTCTGGACTCTGCTTAACATACTGGGAGTGTGGCCAAGGGCCAGGTTCCTCAGTCTCTCATTTAAAGTGGAGAATGAATGATCAAAGGTACAGGGCAGGGAGTATAGTCAATAGTGTCCTAAGAGTTGTGCGGTGACAGGTGGTGGCTGCACCTGTGGGAGCGTAGCCTGCTGTCCAGACTTGTGGGGTCACCGTTGTACACCTGAAACTAATGTAACATTGTGGGTCAACTGTACTTCAATTAAAAAAATATATATATATATATATATATATATATATATATATAATAAAATGGAGGATGATGCTCCCTCCCGACAGGGCGGTCCTGAAGATCTTGAGGTAAGGGACGAAGACTGCAACTGGCAACGATAACTCATTGCACACTTGTCACGGGTCGGGCACTGTTTCAAAGACTACACATTCAATCTAGGTGCCTGTGTGATTTCCGTTGCACCGCGGGGGAAACTGAGGCACAGGTTGACACCCCCCCCACCGCCATGACTTGCTCACAGGCACAGAACCGTTGAGCGCTAAGGCCGTCTGGCTCCAGAGCACACACTCCTGTGGCTACAGCTGGGGTCCCCCTGAGGGGGCGCACTGCGCCCCTCCGCCCCGACTTCTAGCCCCCGGCGCTGCCGCCCCCCCCCTCCCTCCCCTGGCTCCCAGAGGCTCCCAGTAGAGCGGCTCCTCCCTTCTCCGGGCCGCCGCCTCCGCCCTGGAGCTCCTGGCGGTTTTATTTTTGTCCCCTGCTCCTTGCCCTGTATCCAGGGTGAACCGCCACAGGTTCCTTCCTGGGGCTGAGGTCTTGATTGGAAAGGCCCGTCTTCCCACGCCTGAAGCCTGTGAGGGTCCCCGCTGCAGGGGAGGCCGAGGGGCGGGCCGACCCTCACTGTCCACTGTGTCACCGGCCCTGGAGCAGTGCTGGGGGCACGGTGTGGGCACGACAGGTCCCGTCCTTGCGGAGCTAGGAGACAGACCCCGAAGCGGGCCAAGGGCAGCAGATACCTACCGACAGGTGTTGAGCAGGACGCAAACAAAGGAGAGCGAGAGAGGGAGGAGAGCTTGGATCGGGCCACACAATGGGCCCTGGAGCCATCGCCCTCCTGGGGTGGGGGGTGGGGCATCACCTGTGGGCCTCAGGGCGCCTCTCCCAGCAACGGCTAGAGCTGCACAAAAGGAAGGCGGGGCCCACCCCTCTCACCACCCCAGGGCTAACTGCCTGTGGGCTGGGACTTGGACCCAGGGCATTGAGGTGGGTCCAGGAGCGGCTCTGCCCTGCGGGAGCACGGCTCCCCCCTCCCGCCCCCACTCCCCACGACCGCCATACCCCGCCCCCCAGAGCAGTTTGGCCGTTTCTCCCCACCAGATGACTGTGAGGGCTCAGCACTATAATGGGTAGGGTCCGGGCTGGTGCTCCTGGCCAGCTCTGGCCTCCCGGCGGGGTGGGCTCCCCAACACTAGGGCTGAGGACAGAGGACGCCCCGCTGGGCCCTGCCTGCCCTTCAACAGGCAGGGATGCCCAGCACAGGCTGGGGGCACAACCCAATTCCCGCCAAGCGGAGCCCTCGTTGACCTCAGGGCTCTCTGGCCATGGGCGGGGTGGGAGGCCTCAGAGGAAGGGGCCAGCCAGGGGAGGAGGCCAAAGGAGCCCGAAGAGAGCCCCTCTCTTTTCCCATTGGAGACTGGGCTCCCAGTGTAGGCCCAGGGGGCAAAGGAGGCAGGTAGGAGAGAAGGGCAAGGGTGGGCGGCCTAGCCAGGTGGCCAGGCCTCAGAGGAGGCGCCTAGGGCTGGCCCCGGGAGGGAAGGGGTTAAGGCCGTGGGGGGGCAGCCTATGGCAGGAGGACACACCTGTGCGCAGGGGCGGCGGGCGGGGCCCAGGTGAGGAGTCTGCGCTGCCAGGCGGGCGGAGAAGGAAGGAGGAAGAGTGGAGGCCGGGGCTGGCGGGCTCTGGGCCTTTGAATGCTGGGCCTTGACGCCCCTTCCTCTCCTCGCACTCACTCTGTGGGGGGCAGGCAGCCCCGTGACAGGTAAAGGCCACTGGGAGAGGGCTTCTGGGGCCGAGCCAGGGACCACAGAGCGGGCCGAGGGCGGATGAATTGGTGTGTGTGATGGGGGGGGGCAGGACAGGCGGTGAGGGCGGCAGGGGAAGGGGCTCCGAGGCGGAGAACAGGTGAGCAGGGGGCTGCGGAAGAATTGCCTGGGTCTCCGTGGCTCCGAAGCTTGGGGTGGGGCTGGTGGCGGGCTACAGGGCTCACCCGGAAGTGTCCCCAGGGACTCGGGTGGTGGGGGGATGGGAGCCAGGGTTCTGCAGCCTCTCCACAGGGAGCCTGGGCGGAGGACTGCCTGACCCGGAGGTGGGCAGGCTGGGTGGGGGCCCCCGTCTTACCCAGCAGTGTTTGGGTGCTGGTTGGGAGTCTCTAATACTGCCGGGTAATGATGGAGGCCCCTGTCCCCATGTCAGCGACATCGATGGCCTCAGGCCCTCCGGCCCCCTTCCTGCTGGCTGCGATCCCCTCTCCCGAACCTCCCCGCACACCGTGGAAGCCCCTTCATCTTGAGCGAAAGGTGCCGCAGAAGAGGTGGCTCTCGGTTGGCTGGCTGCCCACCGAAGGGACACAATGGCCCCGGGCCCCTCCCCCACGCCAGTGGGATTTGTCATCTGGGGATCCAGAACCTACAGCTAACCTTGGGCTTGGCTCACCTACTCCCAAGAGACCTCACCTGGCCTGCGGCCAGGGTCCCTGTAACAACGGGTCAGCTCTGGCCTGGAGCTGCGTGTCCGCCGCCTCTGGGTCCATCTTCCAGCACAGTGTTGGATGGTCTAATAGTGAAGCTCCTAACACTGTCTGGTAAAGATGGCCCCCGGGCCGGTTCCCTCGGCAGTGACTTCAGGGAGCCCTGAAGACCATGGAGGCCTCCTGATGCACCACCTCTGACCTTTACTCCTCTGGGTGGGGGGTATAGATCACTAGAAAGGGGGAACAATAGGGAGGAGACAAAATGGCTGCCCCTGGAGCCACAGCAGGATTTGGAAACATACTCGTTCGCCGGGTACCTCCATTCTCTTCCCGCCTTGGGAAGGGGAAAGAAATAAAGTGTGCACAGGAACTCGTGGCGGACTGATTCAGGTCACTTGACCTGTCTTTTGTCTGATTGTCGATTTCTTCTCAGGCTCCCAGCTCCTGAGGAGTGGGAAGCCGTCCTTGCTTCATCTCCCTGTCCCTTTAGGACACTTACCCACAGAGCAGGGGAACATTGGGTAATCTACTTTTCTTCGACGATCCGAGCAAGAAGCTGAAGACGAACCTAGTCCCTAACCCTGTAAAACTCATCTCCCCTACCATGTACTCCGTAATTCCTGTACATATTTTTGGCCCAGTGCTAATGGTTCCCAATGTTCCCTGTCTCCCCATAAAGACAAGGGATGGGAAGCCCTGGCTTCATTTCTCTGGTGCTTGAGTTGCTGAGGACCGTTTTGGGACAGATATGAGGCAGCTGTGTAGGGACAGAAAAGGGGCACCTGCTCTGCTGGGGGCCCAGGGCTGCTGGCAAGAAGAGCCTAACTCCGCAGGTAAAACCCTGTTCCACAAACGGCTCCTACATCTGGCGACTGAGAAATCGGGTGTGGGTGGTCCCCAGCGAGGAACATGATCTGCTGGGCTTCTGAACACAAAGTCCCTCGACAGGCGCAAATGGCTTCCCCCACAGCTACACGGAACCTTGTTACCAAGGAAGCAGCTCGTGTTGGGGTCATCAAGATTTTTTTGGTCTAGCTCAGCAAAGCCACAGCTGCTCCAGCCTTGAAAAAGGAAATGTTGGTGAATAAACGTTGGTGATGTGGTAGAAGTGGAGGGTGGAGTGAAAAGGGCAGCTGGGCTGCGGGATCCGAGGACCTGTTGCTACCAGACTGGGTCCTGTTTTGGATTTGACTCAGCTGGGCTCAGAGGGTGAGCAGCAGGGCCCGGGCCCTTAACTCCTCCTTAACTGCCCTGGTTGGAACCTGTGCGCCCCCTGCTGGCAGATACAAAGAAAGACCCAGGAGCGCGTGATCTGAACCCGCGCATGCGTGCCTCGCCTCACCCAGCTCAGACACAGGACGCAAAGACTTCAGTCTAAGTAATAAAAATTTATTGAGAATTCCTGGGATGGTGGTTATCGCCTCCCGACCTGGAGGGCGGAACCAACACTGTAGGCAATCACCGCAAAATCACACTGTCCCAACACCTCGGGCCAACACAGGGAGCAGCAGGATCATTTCTCCAAAAACTGGTCAGGCTTTGTTCATCCAAGGGTTGGGAGGACAGATGCAGGAGGGACCATCACGTGATGCTGGGGGGCGGGGGCTGTGCTGGACCCCAAGCTGGCTCCTCGAAAACCAGGGGAGGGACAGATCCACCGCTTCTCTGGGAGTGGAGTTCCCGGTCTCCAGGCTCATTTCTTACCCTTGATCAGGCTGTCACTGTGGAAAAGGGACAGATGGACGACACTATTAGAGAACATAAACGTGAGAGGCAGAGCACTTCCGGCCACTCCCTCCTCCCCGAGGGGCGTGTGTGATGAGGCCGTGGGGAAACGAGGCAGGTACTGGGAGAGGAGCTGCAAGACCCCAGAGAACAAGGCGGCATCAACACCTTACCTGCCCCTGTGGATACGACGTCACCAGGCGAGCGGGAAACACAGAAAGAGAAGAGAAATGCCCAGGTGATTTGACAGTTTCAGGCCCCACCTGCTCCAAACCCTCCTTCGCTCCCAAGAGAAAAAGCTAAATGGTTGGAAGCCGGGAATCTCACTCCGAGAAGAGGCTGGTTCCCGTGGCCACGGCCACTTCCTGCCTCTCCTTTCTGGCATCCTTCCACCCCCTCGAGCAGCAATTTTAGGGCTTCCGAATAAGAGTACAGGGTATCATCTTTCAGTACTTCTCAAGACCAAACGCCATAGCTCGAATGCCTTCTACATGAATAATCTTATTTGATTCTATAAAACCCAATCTTAGGAGAATCACGTTAGGGACTGTCAGCCACCCACTTTTCTAACTTTGGTTCAAAGCAACCAGACTCACGTCCCATGGTCTCTGCGACACCCCACTGTGTCGGTCGCGTGTCTTACCGGGTGAAACTTTCATCCTGTAGGTTCAGGACAAGGTTGTCCGCAGTGAGATAGATACGGTTCTGTGATGTGGCAATCTGTAGGGCCAGAAATGGAAAAAAAAAAAAAAACAAGAAAACCAGATGCTAGTATTCACACTTGGAGCCTGACCTGGCAGTTCAAGAGCCACTGATGGAATGCGGGTGGTTAGGACCAGGGCTACGGCGAGCGACGGCACGGTTTCTGCACTCAAAGACCCACAGCAGTGAGTAACTGGGATGTATTGGCACCGAAAGAGAGGCAGAAAAAGGTCAGGGAGCCCTCAGGAATCATGTCTGATGGAGGAAGCATGTTGGAGAAGCCAGTTTGAGTAGAAACCCCAACAAGCAAGATTCTAATCCCCTCACGTCAACGTGTTTTCACTTAAAACGATTCCAGACTCACAGCTGCCTTGCGGGGAATGCGGGGCTCCCAGACTCACCGTCTTGGAGATGTTCTGGGCGGCCCGGATCTTGCGCAGTTTGATATAGCCAGGGTTCTTGCTCAGGGCTTCTCCGAGGTGAGCAGGTTGGGGTTAAGGGTTCACACAGTCCGGTTGCAGCCCCTGGGCCCCAGTCTTACTACTGCAGCCCGTCTCCGGGCTGTCAGATCCAAGGTTGCGCTCAGATAGCTCGTGCCTGGTCCCACCCTGGTCCCCAACTGTGGGCCCCCCTGCAGGCAGCTGCCAGAACTGGAGGCAGCAGTAGAAACGGAGGGAAGGCCAGCGGTGCTATGGATCTGCCTTACAGTGAGGAGCCAGGCCTCGGGCACCCCACTAAGATTTCAGATCCCATTCAAAAGCTCCACCCCCAGGGAGCCAAGGACCAGAGAGCACGGAGTCGCATTCGCCTTAGTGTCATCAGCCGGCCCGGGAGGGAGAAGGGGGAAGCAAAGCGCTCCAGGGACTGGGCAGAGACCTCTCTCAGCAGAAGGATATCATTCTGGCGGCCTCGGCCTCA
Source organism: Nasua narica (assembly GCA_028533885.1). Lineage (NCBI taxonomy): Eukaryota > Metazoa > Chordata > Mammalia > Carnivora > Procyonidae > Nasua > Nasua narica. The sequence continues at coordinate 35,278,064 of CM052807.1, forward strand.
CCCTCTGCCTGCACAATCTTCTGCCGCTGCTCCTGCTTTGCTTTTTCCACCAAAAACTGGGCTCGCTGGGCCTCCTGCTGAGCTGTGGTGGGAGAGAGTCGGGGGGGGGGGGTGTCACCGATGTGAGGTGTCAGGGGCCCCGTTCCGCGTCCTGCAGCCGCAGAAACCCTGGCCCGAGGCCTCCCGTAACTCACCCACTTGTTTGGCTTCCACGGCAGCCGTGTACTCTCGGCTGAAGCTCAGCTCTGTGATGGCCACGTCATCCAGGATGAGGCTGAAGTCCTTGGCCCTCTCTGTCAGCTCCCGCCGGATCAACAAGGATACCTGGGGGTGAAGGAGGGGTGGGATGGAGGGACTGGAGAACTGCAAGGGAGGGCTATTGCTGTCATTGTCTGAATAGCAGATCTCCAGAAAATGGCAGAAAACAACCCTTTCTTGGTTCTGCAACTAGACACCTGAGTTGGACCAATCTTTCCATCAAGTCACAGTGACTCCTCATCTCCTGCTCTCCACAGAATATGTACCGCTAGCATTTGCTAGTGTTTTCTCCCATGCTTCCTAATGCTGAGAGCTCTTGAGCACCCGTCTTGACTCTCCGTGTTTCCCACAGCGGCCATCAGAGCAGCTTTTTTTTTT
>CM052807.1:35279199-35331275 GCA_028533885.1 Nasua narica
TTTATTTATTTATTTATTTATTAGGAAAGAGAGAGAGTGAGAGAGAGCATGAGAAGGGAGAAGGTCAGAGTGAGAAGCGGACTCCCCATGGAGCTGGGAGCCCGATGTGGGACTCGATCCCGGAACTCCGGGATCATGACCTGAGCCGAAGGCAGTCGCCCAACCAACTGCGCCACCCAGGGGCCCCATCAGAGCAGCTTTGAGGTCAAAAGGGATCTAGGGTCATAAGCCTTTTCTAACAAGCTGCTCTTCCTAGTACTCACTGCTCCGGACCTAGGAGGGAGGGTGGGAAGCCACGCAGATGGTGACAGGTCAGACCTGGGCCCGCTGGGTGATCAGCTGTGAGGCATTGAACTTGGCCACCACGCTCTTCAGCACCTCGTTGACGATGGACGGCAGCACTCGCTCCTCGTAGTCTAGCCCCAGGCGCTGATACATGCTGGGAAGCTCCATCGCATTGGGTCGAGACAGCACTCGCAGGGAGATGTTCACCATCTGCAGGTCTGAGAGTGAGGTCAGCAGCGGCTGGTCAAGGCCCTGGGGTCCTCATGTGGCCTTTTAGCCAAGCACCCTTCCCCAAGCATTTTCTCCTCCACATGCCGCTCTTTACACCTGGTGCAACACCGTGCAAAGTGACAGGCCAAATCTAGCCTCTGCCCCCTGGAAAGTCCTTTCGACCTGCCAGCTCTCCGACCAGTACAGCTGACCTTCCCTTTTGCTTCTGTCCTGTGTGCAACCTCTATTGTACGCTCTCTCACGCTGCATCATAATCACCTGCCTTCTTTACTAGACTGTACGGACTTGAAGACAAGGATTGTGTTTTGTGCATCTTTTATTCCCAGGATTCAGGGAATGTTAAGCCATCTGGACTAAAAACAGTATAAGACAGTACATTACAGGTGGGCTACTTGAATTACTGTGTACATGCCAGTGTGTGTCTGAGAAAGGAGTCTCGGGAATCTCAAAGGCATAGTTTCTATGTATGGTCTAGAAGGGAATAGGTGCTCCAGTGAAAAGTGGGGCCAAGTCTGCCCAGGACAGGGGACACTAGTGGACAGAATTAATCAAGCAGTTAAAGAAAACGAGGCTTTACAATATGGCTTTGAAAGAGCCGGTGAATAAGACAAAGGACAAATAATGCTGTCACTGAATTTACATTAATTAGTGGGGAGGTTGATAGATATGGGTAAACACATAGTATGTCAAGAACGCACTGCTTTAACCTCAGAGGCAGATACGTTTGTTACAGTTCTTTCTTTGCAGATTTGCAAACCCAGGCCCAAGAGATGTGACCACTATCCTCTTCCCCCCTGCATTTCCTGCAAGACTCCCTTGCTTACTGTATGAAGCCAACTGCCGGGGACTACCAAGTGCCCAGACCTACCTTTGGAGCCCGTAGGGGAGGAAATTTTTCGGGGTCTGGCCCGAATGTCATAGATGATGGGGTACTGGAACCAGGGGATCCTGCAGGGAAGGGAACAGGAACAGGTATTAGGAGCCTTCACTAAAACTTTCACTAGTTTTGCCTCCTTTTCCCTCCCCACGTGTTTCTTGGCCTGTTCCACCTCTTAATGACCATGAACATAGTTAAATTCTCTGCTCCCTCTGGAGAACAGGAGTTTGGGGCAGCACCCAATGTCCAGGAGAAATAAGGGGCAGCGCTGAGTCATTTGAAGTCCTATTGCAGGCACTGGTGGTTTGGCTTTCAAGGGTGAAGGGTCAGGGTCAGTCCGCCTGGCCCGCCATTACCTGAAGTGAAGGCCCTCGGCCAGTATGGTGTCCTGCTGCACGCCACCGATCCGATTAAAGAAAATGGCTCTGTGGCCGCCTTCCACTGTGGGGAGAGGGATTGGAATCAGGCTAAAACTCTGCAGCCAGTATGTAGTAGCCTCTGGCGGGGCGGGGAGCGGGGTGGGTGTGCGCGGGGCCCCGGCGGGACCGGACAGGGGACCTGGGGGGGATGGGAGGAGTCCGGAGAGCTGGCAGAGGTTGCTCACCGGTGAACACGGATTCGCGGACGCCGTAGGCCACAGCGCCGGCCCCCAGTAGCAGCTTCAGCGCCGTGCCCATGCCCCGAGGCCCGGAGGGCAGCCGTCCCGCTAAGTCCTTCAAGTTCTGGGCCATGTCCGATCCTGAGGCCGGCGGCACCAGAGGTCAGAAGCGGGTGCCAGCCTACCTCGACCCCACTCCTGTTCAGAGATCGCACCTTTCCCACGAGGGTCCGGGGCCCGCGTTGCTCGCGGGAGAAAGGGCAGCGGAAGTGCGCTCCCTTCTAAACCCTCCCCAGCGCTCACAGCGGACCCGAACTTCGCGCACAGGAATTACGCATTCGGAAGTTCCCGCCCCCTTCTGGAACCCTGCCCTTCCAGAGGAGCTTCAGTAGCGCGGGACTGCTCGCTGTTACCATTTCCAAGTGCCCACTTTCAAAATGGCAGCCGGAAGGAAGCTTGAGATTAGAGTTAGCGCGGGGTTTAATTTAAGGGCCTTAGAGCAATTTCCGGTCCGGCGGCAAGATGGCTGCGCCCAGTGATGGATTCCAACCTCGTGAAAGGCGCGGTGGGGACCAGGAAGAGGGCTGGGATGCTGTGGCTCCCAAGCGGCCCCGACTCGGGGCGGGAAACAAGATCGGAGGACGAAGGCTCATTGTGGTGCTGGAAGGGGCCAGTCTGGAGACAGTCAAGGTAGTTTGGGACGAGGAAGTGGAGAAATAGATCGATAGGATGGAACCCCCGAGGCATGAGGATGAGAGGCTCAAAGTGGATGGGGAGGCAGAGAGAAGTGAAACATCGTTTTGGAGGAAGAGTGGCTTAGTTGTCTGTCTTTTGGTTTAACTTCCTGGCTTGGCATCACTCGTTTTCTTCTGTGATTCTTGAATCCCATTGCAGCTGTCCCATTCTGGCTGCCAAATGATTTACTAGAATTCTGTAATAAAGTGATCTAAGAGGAGGGGAAGGGTGGGGAGATTTGTCCATTGGGTCATCCCATATCTTAGGGCAAGTTCTTGAACAAAGGAGAAAAGTAGTTACTGCAGCTCAGTTTGCCTAACCCTTTTGTTTGTCAGGACTTTGTGTTTTATCCTTCCTTTAGATTACTACCCACTGCGAAACACTGGATCAGATTATCTTTTAAACCTTTTTTTAAAGCATTTTTTTTTTTTTAAGATTTTATTTATTTGACAGAGAGATCACAAGTAGGCAGAGAGGCAGGCAGAGAGAGAGGGGGAAGCCGGCTCCCCACCAAGCAGAGAGCCCGATGCGGGGCTCGATCCCAGGACCCTGAGATCATGACCTGGGCTGAAGGCAGAGGCTTTAACCCACTGAGCCACCCAGGCACCCCATTAAATCTTTTTTTTTTTTTTTTTTTTTATCGTCATTCGTCTGTTTTCCTGAATAAATCCAGTAATTCTCTATCTTAAAACTGCAGTGTTCTCATTCTCTTTCTTATTTCTCTTACCCTTTAGATCTAAACTTGTCCAATGAGTAAGCCTAGAAGAAATAGCCCTGGTTTATAAGTTATACTTGGGTTTTAATCTTGGTTTTTATACTTAAGTGTGTGGTCTTGATTGGGAAAACAAGTTTGTCCTCCGTTTGTAAAGTGGGGGGTTAATACTTTGAAAGCGCTTTGAAAATATTATTTCGATAGTAATGTATGCTGTGATTCTTTTCCATCTTTACTTCCTCAACCATTGTTACTATACCAAGCTTGCAGTCTAGAAAGCCTGCCCTTTTTTTTTTCATTTTTCTTAGGTAATGATATTTCTGACTTAATTATAGGATCTGATATTCATCCCTCACTTAATTGCTTGCTGTATTTCCAGCCTATTAATTCTGAATGTTATGTAACCACAAGGGGCTCTTGTTTCTTCATATGTTCCATGGGGATGATAGTACCTACCTTACTGGGTTATAAAGGGGATGAAAGGAGGTAGTATCAGTAAAGAGTTTAGAATAATGTCACTTGGAATTATTACTATTATTATTGATTCTAGGTTCTTTATCAAGAACTTGAAAAGAAGGCATCTAGGTGCCTCAGTCGGTTAAACATCTGACTCTTTGATTTTGGCTTAGGTCATGATCTCAGGGTCGTAAAACTGAGCCCCGCGTCTCGCTCCACACTGAGCATGGAGCCTGCTTAAGATTCTCTCTTTCCCTGTCCCAACCCCTCCCATCCCTCACTCATACAGTCTATAAAAAAAAAAAAAGTTGAAAAGGTCATGGACAAATTAAAATTCTTAGAGCATGCTGGAAGAATTTGGTCAAATTGTCATTAATAGTACTTCAGGGGTGACTGAATTCATAGCTAGCTGAAATCTGTACGGTTCTCTTTTCCCTGCCCTGTGCTGCTACCTCTTCTGCTAGCCTCACTGAGCCTGCTCACTCCCATTTATTCCTTATACTCCAGACGCACTGGCCTTTGTTAAGCTCTGTGGAAGCACTAAGTTCTCTGATATCTTAAGGCCATTACACATAATGTTGTCTTAACGGAAGCTCCCTTTACTCAGTTCTTTGCTTCATTAATTCCTACTTAATGTTCATTCATTTAACAATTATTGAGTCTATTATGGCTGTTCATTCTTCAGTTATTAGTTTCAATATTCTTTCCTCATAGAAGTGACTCCCTTCCTGGTATAAATCAGGCCTGAGGCCTGTTTTAATCCTTTAATGAACCAGATGGTTCACTTTTCTTTCATAATGTTCATCAAAATTTGGTTGTGGTCTCATGTAGTTGTTTACTGTTTGTGTCTTCTACTAGAAGGCTCCACGAGGGCAGGGAATAAGGTTTTAAAAATTCTTATATCTCTAGTACCTGTTACAGAAAATGAATACATATAGGTTCATTCTCGGATTATTCTAGTTAGTGGTTTTCAAGCTTATTAACCACGAACCATAATTTTAAAAATTACATCGTGAGCAGGTACACACAGGCAACTCTGAGATGCCAGAAGTTTCATAAATCATTGCCTACCATTACTACATGTACTCTGTTTTCATCTCTATTTTTTTAGAGAAAAAAACAGAGATCACAAATAGGCAGAGAGGCAGGCAGAGAGAGAGGGGGGAGGCAGGCTCTCTGCTGAGCAGAGACCCCGATGTGGGGCTCGATCCCAGGACCCCGAGATCATGACCTGAGCCGAAGGCAGAGGCTTTAACCCACGGAGCCACCCAGGCGCCCCTTCATCTCTATTTCATTAAAAGAACAAGACCCCTAGTTATAACTAGTGGGTAGAAATTGGATTGTTCTATTCAAGAGGTTCTTTTTCTTTGATAACTAAGAGTGTCCCACAGAGGTGGTTCTTGGTCCTTTGTTCTTTTCCTGTGCTTACTCTGACATTTTTGTCATTTCAGTTAGTCAGTTACATATCTCAAGTTGTTGCCAGACATATACCAGTGTTCTCTGATGCATAGAAATACTGCCTTTCAAACCTGGTATTTATATTTAATGGTATGTTTTAAAGACTTTTTACTGACCATTTTAATGCTCCTTACAACTCCAAATTGCAATTATTTCTCTTAGCTGCTGTAGATCAGATCAGGTCTTTAGTATCTGCACTCCTAGCTGGTGACTTTTCTAGTATACAGAGTCGCCAGGATAATATCCCTCACTCACCCCCGTTATTCCAGGATTATTTCTGGCTTTGTGCTTGATACTTGAGGAACCTGCAGTTTACAAAGCAGTTTCATATACAACCACTGTTCTTTTTTTTTTAGATTTTATTTATCTATTTATTTGAGAGAGAGAATGAGAGAGAGGAAGAGGTCAGACGGAGAAGCAGACTCCCTGCTGAGGAGGGAACCTGATGCGGGACTCGATTCAGGACTCCAGGATCATGACCTGAGCCGAAGGCAGCCGCCCAACAACTGAGCCAGCCAGGCACCCCTACAACCACTGTTCTTATATATATACACACATATATATGCATGTATGTTATATATACGATATATATTAATATTTAATATATTGATTAGTATATTAATATATATAATTAATATATTTTATATATAATATATTATATATCATATACACGCATATATATAAAATATTATATAATAATATATATAAATAAAAAAAAATTTTTGAAAGAGTATGCAGGCACCTGGTGAGGGGGGAGGGGCAGAGGAAGAGGGAATCATGACCTGAGCCAAAATGAAGAGTCGGACGCTTGACTGAGCCACCCAGGTGCCCCTCAATATACATCTTTAGCCATTCATCTATCAAGGGACACTAGGGTTGCTTCTAAATCTTGGCTATTGTAAATATAACACTGTAATAAACATATAGGGCTGCATAGATCTTTTCAAATTAGGATTTTTCACTTTCTTTGGGTAACTACCGGTAGTGGAACTACTAGATTGTATGATACTTGTATTTTTAGTTTTTTGAGGAATTCCCACGCTTTTTTCCACAGTGGCTGCACCAGTTTACATTCCCACCACCAGTGCACCAGGGTTCCCTTTTCTCCACATCCTCACCAGCACTGAGTTCTTGTCTTTGATACTAGCCATTCCGGCTGGTGAGGTGTCTCACTGTAGTTTTGATTTGCCTTTCCCTGATGAGGGATGTTGAGCATCTTTTCATGTCTGTTGGCCATCTATAGGTCTCTCTTGGAAAAATGCCTGTTTACGTCCTCTGCTTATTTTTTAATCAGATTGTTTGGCTTTTTGGTGCTGAGTTAGGCAAGCTCTTTATATATTTTTGATATTAACCCCTTATCAGATATGTCATTTGCAAATACCTCCTCTCCCCTTCACCAAGTTGCCTTTTTGTTTTGTTGATTTCCTTTGTTGTACAGAAGTTTAGAGCATTTCAAATCACAGGCTGTGTCCTCCTTCCTTTTCCCTCTAAGAACAGTTATGGTGGGAGGGGAGAAAGGGTCAGTGGCCGCACAGTAACCCCCTGCAGGGCTTGATGGGTCCCCCCTCCAGAGTTTCTGATTCAGAATATTGGGAGCAGACCTGAGAATTTGACTGTCTAACAAGTTCCCAGATGGTAATTATGAGGATGCTGATTTGGGGACCGCACTTTGAGAACCACTAATCTAGGTAAAAGAAGGTTATGTTCCTCTCTGTCATGGCCCCTGTTCTTCAGGTAGGGAAGACATACGAGCTACTCAACTGCGACAAGCACAAGTCTGTGTTGTTGAAGAACGGACGGGACCCCGGGGAAGTGAGACCAGACATAGCTCACCAGGTAACTCCAGGGACAGAGTTTGCAACACTCCCAGCCTTTGGGCAGATCAGGCAGCTGCTGTTCCTCTTCAGTCTCAACTGAGCCTCGGTTTCTGCCTCCCTCAGAGTTTACTGATGCTGATGGACAGTCCCCTGAACCGAGCTGGCTTGCTGCAGGTTTACATCCACACACAGAAGAATGTGCTGATTGAAGTGAACCCCCAGACTCGAATTCCCAGAACCTTTGACCGCTTTTGTGGCCTCATGGGTGAGAGCTGTAGGACTTAAAAGTTCAGAGTGAACTCAGCAGTAGTGAAGAAGGGAGGAAAGAGACATGGGATAAATGAAGTGAGAACTTTTTAAGGTGGGGGGGGGGTTAGGGAATATGTCGGATACCAGAACATGGCGGGGTGGCGGCGGGCAGAGGGCAAGGGGGGGGGGGGCTCTTCATTACCTTCCCGGGCGTGTGGGTAGAACCTGCATGGGTTCCTGGCTGAGTGAAGAAGGGAGAAGGAACTCACTGTCTTCCAGCTAGTCCTCTGCTCGCTCAAAACATTTTAGGACCGTGGTGTGGATGTAAAGGACACAGAGAGCCCACCTTAACTATGGGTTTTTCTGGTTAGATTTCTGGGCAGGAGAAATGGGGGTTACCACTTAGCCTTGAACTCTCTTCTCTCCCCTCCCCCAGTTCAGCTTTTACACAAACTCAGTGTTCGAGCAGCTGATGGGCCGCAGAAGCTCCTGAAGGTGAGGTACTGGCCCCCACTGGTTGGAGGTGGGGTTCTGAGTGTTTCTGGGGCTGATTCCCGCCCCCCCTTCTTTCTTTAGGTAATTAAGAATCCAGTGTCAGATCACTTCCCGGTTGGATGCATGAAGATTGGCACATCTTTTTCCATCCCGGTCGTCAGTGATGTACGAGAGTTGGTGCCCAACAGTGACCCTATTGTTTTTGTGGTGGGGGCCTTTGCCCATGGCCAGGTAAGGTCTGGGCTCAACTCCTGGGTTCTTCATAGAGCTGAGGCTTCGGACACAATTCTAAGAACAGCTGGCATTTTTTGATGACCTTGGGAAATGCAGGGTGAGAACAAAGCTGGGAGACTAGTACGGCCTCCACGTCCTGCCCCAGGCTGTTATCTTTTGAGGGCCGCTGGCATATCTGTGACACCCGCAAGTTACCTTCTTCATCCTTTGTACAAATTCGGTATGAAATAGCTCTGCGAAATACTAGCTCAGCCGTGTCTTTCCTGTCCCAGGGAAGGGCTTCTGTTAAGAGTGACAGCCAACACACAAAGTCTCTCTCTCTCTCTCTCTTTTAGGTCAGTGTGGAGTACACAGAGAAGATGGTGTCCATCAGCAACTACCCCCTTTCTGCAGCCCTCACCTGTGCAAAACTCACCACAGCCTTTGAAGAAGTCTGGGGGGTCATCTGACAGTAGCACCTTGTTCTGGGACAGAGACTGTGGCCATCCCTTGGACCCTGCTTTCAGCCCACTGCTGAGAGGGGACCTTGCACCAAGACCGGGGGGATTTGGGGAAGCGAGGCTGTATGTTTGCTATTTGTTTATCCTATAAATACTGTTCTTGTAGACCTGACTGTTCTGAGGGTTTCTAAAATGAGCAGTAGCTAATGGTGTAAACTGGTAGCTCTCCCCAGACTTCAGGAAAAGAGGTGAGGTTATAGTGTTTGCGGTCGCGTTCGGGCTTTGCAGGGAGGCTTTGACTCCAAGCTTCCGGGCGGGGCAAGGAGCGAACCCTGCTTACTTCGGCTACGGCGGGCACGGAGAACCAGAACCGTCTGTAAGAAAGCAGCCGGCAGGGCTCGCAGTGAAAAACTGAACAAAGAGAAGTGATTTTATCTGGTACAGTTCCAAGGTAGAAAAAGTGGAGCAGGTGGGGCCTGGTACCCTCCCCTCCCCCCCATGGGGGGGGTGGTGGTAGCGACACATATACAATCATAGTAAATTGGCAGAAGAAAAACGCAACAGATTCCTGGCTAGAGGGGGAGAGATAAGGCAACGTGCATGGGGGAGCCCAGAGGGGAGACATGAGCCCTCTACTCCTCCCACGAGAGCTTCCCCTTTGGCCCCAGGTGAAGACGGCTGGCGGCAGAGGCTTGGCTGGGAGTACCGTGTCTTCCCGCTCCCTGGCTCCTCCGTTCTCTGTGCTCTGAGGCGCGGGAGTGCTGTGGAAAGGGAGACAAGCCGTCTCTGCACCAGCCCTGCTCTAGGCCACCTGCAAGAGAAGAGGCTAGATGGACGGGCTGGTCAGAGGCCCTCCTTCTAGTGCCTGGTCTCTAGCCCTTCCAGCTTCTTCCTGGCAAGCCCAAGTTCGAGGAGTCTGTGCCCCATGCTGGGTTTCCTAGAAGCCAGGCGACCTTGGGATTCACTCCAGATGTCCCATACTCCCCACCTCTCAGCCCCAGTCTAGCGCCCTGTTCAGTCACTTGGTAGTTTAGCTTAGCTACAGCCGTATTTACTTACCGGGGAAAGAGATTATCCTATTTTCTTTAACTTTTCTTTCCTTGGCACCATTGCTTTGTGAACATAAGGCAATATGAAGAGTAGGCTCAAGAAGAAGACGTGGCCGAGAAAATAGACGGATTTGTACACCTGTGGGGAGATAAAGGCCACTGAGGTAGACCAAGGGCAGGGACTGTCCCTTACTGCCTGAGCTCCCGGGGACACCCCCCCATCCGTGCCCTCACTTACCTTCAACCATTTGTCCCATGTGAAGAGACAGAAGGCAGACATTGAGTAACCCATGAAGAGCCAGTGGATGGTCTGCTGCACCAAATAATAGAAGGGCTGGAGGACAGTAATGGAAGCCAGGTTGCTCAGGGCTGGGCTCTCCTCAATGAGGCTAGCAGCCTGGGGAGCGAGGGGAGAGGTCATCAGTGTCCGGCTCCTTCTCACAGTCCCCGTTCGCCCACCACCCTTCAGGCCTACCTGTCTCTCCACAATAACAATGAGGAATTCCATCTGGAAGCAGATCAGGTATCCTGAGTGTAGTCCGTGCCAGAGGGCCAAGAAGAGCAACGAGAGTCCCTGGGATAGCTCTTTATTTCCAAGGAACTTGAGTCGTTTGAAGAAGTAACTAGACAAAAGGGTGGGTGGGGAAGAGCCTCAGACCAGACTATGCACCGCCGCCATCTTGCCTCTGGCTTCCCAGGGCCCTGAGGTGTGCGGTGGTGGTGGTGGTGGTGGCTGCCTCCTGCTCAGGGCCACCTGGGGTAAGGGAGGCAGCGCCATCGGATTCGCTTTAGAGATGGCAGGAGGTGTTCAAGTTCCACTCAGTTCGGTGACAGAAAACAGGCCTCAAGCTTAGTCGGGTGAGCCGGGGCAAGCCACTCTGTCAACGGCTGCCCGAGTGCTTGCTGCCAACATGCCTCGGGCGCAGGGGTGCGCAGGGCAGACCAGCTCTGGGGCGGCTCTCACTGGTGCGCTGGGGACGAGGGGACGACGGGGAACATAAAACCAGTGGGTGGCAGAAGTGGGAGTAAACTCGAGGCACTTGAGGCCCCTGGGCGGCTCAGGCATTAAGCATCTGACTCCTGATTTCAGCTCAGGTCATGATCTGAGGCCATGAGATCGAGCCCGGTGTCGGGCTCTGCGCTGGGCATGGAGCCTGTGTAAGATTCTCTCTCCTTCTCCCTCTGTCCCACCACCCCACCCTCTCTCCCCCTCTCTCAAAAACAAACAGAAACCTCAAGGCATGTCTGGGTCTTGCTTGTGTCTTACACATATGACAGGAATGGGCTCTGGGGGGATGGGAGTAGGGATAAAACCATGTATGTGTGTGGGAGTGAGGATGACTGGAGGTTCTACCCAGAGTGGGCAAAGACGGATAGTACATCGCGCCCTCCAATCTGGGAAACAGGCAGAAGGAAGGAGCTAGGGCCCAGACCTCCCCGCCAGCTGCTTACCGGGACACCCAGGCATTGGTGTTGATGTTGAACGAGGCGATGGTGCCAGTGAAGCGGGGGGTTGTTTCAAAGAGCCACACCTTCATGTTGGCACAGGCGTCCCATTGTGCCTTCCCATGTTCATCAAAGCCATTGAAGCCCAGCCCCGTCAGAATGCACACTCCTTCCTGAGGGAAGGAGCGACTCCATGAATCTTCCCGCGACGCTCCTCGCCCCCCCACCCCCGCTTGTTGAATGAGGACCTGCTTTCATCTTTTCGACTTACCGTGACCAGCCAACAGGTGACGTATTTGTATAGCACGAACTTGCCCCAGAGCAGCATGTACATGCAGCGGAACCAGAAAGGGTGGTTCTTGAGAGAAGAAAGAATGGCCGTGCGTTAGGGATGCTCCCCAGGCAAGGCAAACTTCCCTCAATGTTCCTCCTCTCCGCACGCGTGGCTGACCGCCGCGCATCCACCTTGTGGTCTGCTGGGTGGCCCTTTGCACAGGCTAAGTAAGAGGAAGACGCAGGGAACCCAGCGGACATCCATTTGCCTTTCTCTTTGGAGAGTCCCAGAAACAGCCTCGTCCCTAACTCCTCTAAAGCACCGAGCATTCGGGACACCAAGTACTGAGGGACTTTTTAGATATCCACGGTCAATGTTAATTTAAGAGACAAACCTACCCAGAGTGCGTAGGGAGCTGCTGCAAGCCTTTCAGCTGGGCAGGAGCAAAAGCCAGCACTTCCCCCTCCCTCGGTTTTTGAACTCCCTAGAAGCCCCCAATCTATCAAGAGAAGAAAACAGGCTGGAGAGGACCGGAAGCTACTAGGCTCCAAGGAGTCCCTGGCTGCGATACGTCAAGCTACGAGCTGCTCCCGAGGGAGGGGAGGGGCCGCTCAACGTGCACCTGGCACAGCCCTGTGCCCGCGAAGGTCGTTCAGTGCTGGCTGATGAACATGTCCCGGCCCGGCTGGCATGGACACACCAACTCTCCCAGATCTAAGAGCAAAACCAACATGCATTTGTCGATGGTGTTACCCACTTCTCGCCTAGCTACAGGGATCCTTGCCTGTCCATTTCTAACTCGGACACGGCCATGCGGCTGCTGCACCAGTCACCACTCACTTCATAGTCTTCAGTGAGGAGATAGTCTTCTGTGATGTGGGGGCTAAGCAGAGTGTAGCCCACCAGGTAGACAAGGCCCAGACTCAGGCGCCTGAGAGCAGGTATGGTGCTGGAAAGGAACAAGCAGGGTCACAACGGGCAGAGCCTCATCCCTTCACCCTCTGACCTTAAGTTACGCAGAGGAGCGTTTCAGAGCGTGTGGGACGAGGCGCTCTCGGTACCAAGCCGACAGTCAGTGTCAGGGAGACAGCGGTCAGCGCAGGAGCCCGCGAGTCCCGGGGAAGGGCAGGGCGACAAGGGAGCAGTGTGTGTGGGCCTGCGGGACCGCACGGCCTCGCCGGCCTTCTCCGTCCACACTGGGCCTGAAGGGCCAAGGCGGAGGCGAGGAGGATGCCCGATTCTCAATCTGCTCCTTTCTACCCTGGCCCGATCGAGGCTCAGCCACGGGCCAAGCCATTTCTCGGGAAAAGGATTTTTCTGGTAACTTCAATTTTCTACTGTGATATGTATATATATATTTTCATATATTTAACATTTATCCCCCCAAACGGAGAAAATGGGTTTTAAAGACAGGGACGTGGCTGCTCAGGCAAAATCCTGTGGCATAAAAGTGAATCTTTCTGCTTGTACTAGAGCGTCAGAACGGACAGCTGGAAGCGGCCCACTGGCCGCGGTGAGCAGGGGCGGGGGAGCCCGCGACTGACAGTCCCGCACCTGCCGTGGTCCCGGCCTGTGAGGCAGGGCCACGCTGGAGAACGCGGCCGGGGCTGGCCTTCCGCAAGGCCTAGAAGTGGCTTTGTACAGGGTGAGACACCTCCAAAGAGGTCTGGACCAAGAGGGGCGTTTACCTGTTCGGTATCTTCCCTGGTACGTCAGTCAGCTGTCCCTGCACCAGCCTCATGTAGTGGTTCATCGAGAACTGCGGCCCTACCAAGAAGGCCCCATAGAAGTAGGAGAAACCGGCAACTTCCAGCAGGGATGGGACACCCCGGATGGCATATTTCTGTTGCTCAGAGGACAAGGAATTCTACGCCAAGAAGAGAATGAATGGTACACGATAGCCTTGCACCTTCCCCCCCAAGAGCCAGTCGGCGTGTGCCCCACCCGTGCCCCACGGAACGGGCTTCTAGAGATAGCCGTCTTTTTGAGGGCACGCTATGGAGACGAGGAGCTGCTCCACATGGAAATGAGGGGTAACTTAGCAACAGTTGGCTCTGCTTTTCCAAGTGCCAGGCTGGCACTGATCTCTGGACTTCGTGCCCGAGCTAGAGCCGGGGAAATTAGATTTGGTGATCCTTGCTCAGTCCTCTCCGAGACAGAGCTCACACAGGCTGGGCAGGGGCGAGAGGCTCTGGGCCTGGCATCTGGGTGCATTCTTTCGGTAGCAACAGCCTCTCTCCTTCCCTCCGGTTACCTTCCTTAACCTCTCTGCAGAGGGACAGGTACTTACCTGATCCTTCCCTCCGTCAAAGTAGTCAATGGCCAAACCTGAGCAGAGAGAGAAGGCGTGGGTAGAGCAGAGGGAGGGCACTGAGCCTGTGGCCTGAGTGTAGCCAGCAGTAGACCAGGGGGCGCCCAGAGTAAGTTTACGGTTGGACAGGGGAGGAGCCTAGGTGCGGGCGGGGGAGGAGCCTAGGTGCAGACAGGGAAGGCAGTGAGCCAGCACTCACCAATCAGCTTCAAGGTCAGGACACAATGTGGCATTGTCCACTTGATATCATAGTTGCCCGTGGCTGTGTAATAATATCCGGCAAGAAGGTAGGCCTGGTGGAGGGCGGGGAGGGAAGAATTCATTCTACCACCTGCTCCTGCTAGGGTTTCTTTATTTTCTCCCTGTTCTGAAATCCACTGTGTTCTTTCATTTTTCCTTTCTCCTGGTCTCCTCCTTCAAGGCTTATTTAAGTTCCTATAAATGAAAGAAATTGAACCCACAGAGGGGAAGGGACTTGCTCAAGGCTCCTCGGCAAAATGAGGGCCGAACGGAGAATTCAGAGCTTAGAGTCTGTAGTTCATTCCAAGCTGATTTCCTGTCTGGCCTTTAAGCAACACCCCTGGGCTTAGCCTGGCCAGCACCAAAGAACCCGAGTGGCCCAGTCCTGTGCAAAGGGGGTTAGCTGGCGCCCCCTCCCTGGAGGCAGGTAACATCTCACCACTGCCTGTGCAGAAGGGACACCTGGCGCCGGTGAAAAGTGACCTCCCCGAAGTGGGGCTGCTAAAGTGATGCTGGGAGAAAGGACTAGAAACTGGATCTCCTACTTCACTTCTGCTGCACCGCAGTCCCTGACCTCCCCCCTCCCCTGACTGCGATCAGCCCACCATCACAGCCTGCCCAAGGGGCGGTGGTGGTGCCTTTACCATCTGGAAGCAGTAGGTAGTGAGGACGGCAGTGACCGTGCGGCCCATTAGTCGAAGGATGAGGAACTGAAGCACAATGCAGAGCAGGGAGTGGTAGAGCTGATTTCCTGCAGGCAGAGGGGAGAGCAGTTTAGGCTGGGGTTGGTGGGTTTTTTTGTTTTGTTTTTTGCATTCCCACCCTTCCTGAAACTTCTAAACACAAGGAGAATTTAAAGAAGAAACTTGGGTGTGAGGATTTTTTTCTTTGAAAAGAGACTCATGTTTTGGAGGGAGGGAAGGAAATGAATGGTATAAATAGAAGGGACTGGCGGGGAGTTACTGAATTTCGGAATGTCTGAGCTAAAGGGGTGCTCCTGATGAAGGCTCCTCGCGGCCGTCATCCGCTGACAGCCCCGCAGAGAAAATGATGGGGTCTGGCCAAGGTAGCTGCTTGCAAAATATTATCTGCGAGAGGAATGGCCGTTAAGAGGCAAATTAAACTCGGTTCCTGTGCACATGAACCCTCTTTTTGCAAGCACGGCATTGCAACTTCCCTATCCATCAGATTCTCGGCAGAAATTCTGTTCAATCTGTTCCTTCCCGGGTTCCCGCCAATCGCGATGCCACTGCCGAGGTCACTCACCAAAGTTAAAATAAGCAATTGAGAGGCCTGTAAAGGTGTGGAAGAGATGGATGAGGTAGCTGTCCTTGAAGAAAAGGTAACGCCGAAAAAACACAGCCAGGGGGTAACCTAGAGGGGAGAAATGTCAGTGAGAGGCCGGCCCGTGCCCGCTGCCCTCCTGGTTTTGTCCTGGAAGTCCAGCTAGCATGAAGCGCAGCCCAGAGCGGAAAATCCATACCTTCTGTGGACGTCGGCAGAGAAGGTAACAGCATCCCCAAGAATCAGAAGTCCCTTTGCAAATACAAACTTAAAACTGAAGATAGGAGTTTTATACGGAGTCGGTACAAAACTGGGTCCTCAGACTAGGCGTCCCTGATAGCCTATTAAATATTGCTAGGAATTTTCTCCTGTGTTTTTCTAAATGATGGAAGGAATTAAGAATGCCCAACGATGCCCGGAGACACTATTTTACAACTTTATGATCTGATTTTATCACCTGGTCTGTTAGCAGAGTGAGATCAGCTTAGTAAGAGGACAAACTTAAATTCACGCCGGCTGCAAAGTCGGATTCCTGCCTGCATACACACTTGCGTACTCCTCACCTACTGAGGTCTGGGCATCCACTGTGCGAATATCCTGGAAAAATGTCATCTCCAGCTGTGATTCCCAGCACGGTCCCAGGGCCATGACTGAACTACAAGGGCTATCTCGGGCTGGGCCCTAGGCTGGTGAAAGGCAGCTTGCTGAATTCAAAAGGATCAATAACATTTGGTATTCCTCAATTACAATGGAGCACGTTCCAAGGTTTTGCTACACGTTCACCGTCAGTGTTCTAGCAAGAAGTCCGGCGCCTGTGCTCGGCTAACACCCCTATGGCAGTAGTGTGTGCGTGCAAAGAACTGGAATTCCTGCATCTTTGTGGAATGACACCTCACCTATCCTATCACTGCATAATTAGTGTTCCTGAGTTGCTCATGGTTGCCAGTTGCTGCAATTCTTGCCGTCGAATTATAGACTGCAGTTAGTTTTTCAGGGGCAATATGGTGGGGGAGCTTGGTGACCTCCACAATGCTCAGGAAAGTGTTATACACAAAGAAAATGCTCAATTATTTATCAAGTGAATAAGAAGATGGATAATCGTGCCATATATTGGCCTATGTCCGTGTAGTCCATTTTCCCATACTTTTTTTCTTTTAACTTACCAACACAGCCTGCGTGCTTATGTATCCTGGTTTTTTTCACATTAACAGTGTGTCAACTATTTGATCTCCTTGGTGCCAGGATCTGCTGATGTTCTTAGATCGCTGTTCTCAGTGTGGGCTAGGCTCTTGATGAAATTTACAGCTTTGCGCAAGTATGAAATTTACATCTTTGCGCATGTAGTTAATTTTACAGATATCCTGTGCATCACCGGCTCATTCATTCGACACACGTTTGTTAAATGCCTACTGTATGCCAGGTATTCTGTTTACAGAGCATTTGATGAGGAAGGAGGTGGCACATAACAGTTGATTTTCTCGCTAGTAGCCGAGATGAAGTGATATAGGGTTACTAGCTCAAGGGAGAGGGAGACATCTATGACCCTTTCACAGTCAGATGAATGAGCAAAGAAATAGGATTGAGTCTCATTACATATCACATGGCAGAAATTTGGCAGGGATAGGGTGCTGGGTTAGCAGCCGGTTTTGCTAAGAACCAGAGCAAGGTACTAGAAAGTATATAGAATAGGGTCTGATTGCCTGAAATCTTTTGCTTTTTATTTTATTTTAAAGATTTTATTTGAGAGAGAGAGAAAGCATGCACACAAGGGAGTAGGGGTAGAGGGAGAAGCAAATTCCTTGCTGATCAGGGAGCCTGGTGACACTGGCCTCCATCTCAGGACCCTAGGATCATGACCCGAGCCGAAAACAGACGCTTAACCCACTGAGCCACCCAGGGGCCCTGCTTTTTAATGTTTTAGGAACAAGGGTATAAATGAATAGAAGCAATAAACAGGGTAGATCTCAGGATGCCTGGGTGGCTCAGCTGGTTAAGTGGCTGCCTTCGGCTCAGGTCACGATGTTAGGGTCCTGGGATCGAGCCCCACATCGGGCTCCTTGCTCAGCAGGGAGCCTGCTTCCCCCCTCTGCTTGCTGTTCCCCCTGCTTGTGTTTTCTCTCTCTCTTTGACGAATAAAATCTTAAAAAAAAATAGGGTAACTTGGGGCACCTGGGTGGTTCAGTGGGTTAACACCTCTGCCTTCGGCTCAGGTCATGATGTCAGGGTCCTGGGATCGAGCCCCACATCAGGCTCTCTACTCAGTGAGGAGCCTGCTTCCTCATCTCTCTCTGCCTGCCTCTGCCTACTTGTAATCTCTCTATCAAATAAGTCAATAAAATCTATTAAAAAAAATAGGGTAACTCTTAAATATCTAGAGTACTGGTAAGTTCTACACAGCCAAGAGTTTACCATTAGGCATAAGGACCTTTAACCAATGGGAAGCCCTAAAACCTTTTCAAATGTTTAAAATTAAAAAACAAAACAAACAAAAAAATAAAAAACATAGCACACATCACTCCGCTTTCTGAAGTTGACTGTAAATTAGTATTTGCTTGGTGAGCTGGGCCATAATTGCTCGAGAGTACCATCATGACCTACCTAGGTGTGTAAAACTGTCTGCTCTCGCCCTCGTGGGCACCCCACTGTCCTGTATTCTGAGTTCTTGTATGCATTTCTTAGCGCTTTTATGCCCCTTTCCTCGCTATTCAGGAATCAGGAGTCCCTTCCTGAGCTTTTTCTGTGTGTCTGCCGAGGTCGGTTCCTTTCCCTATGTCTCATTTACCGCAGCAGGCCTTAGAAACCATAACTAGGTTTTAAAGGTGTAAAAAAAAGATTTAGGAGCAAGATTGGGTGCTCTCCTTACACACGCAGAGCACAGGCCTGGTGACATCTGTCCCGGCCCCCCGAGGCCCTTTTCTCCTGTTCTCAGCTCTATGTGGGGGGTGCGGCGGGGCCGTTCAGTTGCACACAGGTAAGTGAAGGATTAGTGCACGCTAGTAAACACAGAAGACGAGCAGCTGGCAGCGATGTAAGAACGTGGCAGGCCAGGTTACCAAACACTGAGATCATCACAGACAACAGCAAAGCCCGGGGTGAAGCCGCAGAGAGGAAGGAGGAACTGTGCAGGGCGAGTGGCTGGGACAACCCAGACCTGATTTTGAGCATGTAAACACCAAACCTTGTTCTTGGCTGCCGCTCAGCTCAGCGGGCTTCGGGGCCTGCCTGCCAGGCAGGGATGTGGTGTTTTGGGGAGGGTGTTGCCCTACAAGCTGTTTCTGAGTCTTGCGGCTTTTTCGTGGGAGCCCATGCTTAATAGAAGGGCTGTAGTCACCTGAAGAATCTTTAAAAGCCAAAGAAAGGGCACCTGGGTGGCTCAGTCGTTAAGCGTCTGCCTTCCGCTCAGGTCATTTTCCCGGGGTCCTGGGATCAACCCCCACATCGGGCTCCCCGCTCAGCAGGAAGCCTGCTTCTCCCTCTCCCACTCCCCCTGCTTGTGTTCCCTCTCTCACTGTCTCTTTGTCAAATAAATAAATAAAATCTTAAAAAAATATATATATAAAAGCTAGTGAAAGCACCTTTTCCCTCACTCACCTGTCCTTGAGTCTGATTCGGTAGATCTGAGGGACGGTGATGTGCAGCCAGGATTAAGAAACAATGCTTTACTAAAAATCCTAAAGCAGGGCAGCAGTCCCCACTAGGTTCCGAGAATAAAATTCTGAGCGTGTTAACTGGGGGTTATGGTCTTCCTTTAATAGCACCAAACAAGCAGAGGTTTGTTTTAGAAACATTTTTTTTTTAAGATTTTATTTATTTGTCAGAGAGAGAGAGTAAGAGAGAGCACAAGCAGGGGGAGCAGCAGGCAGAGGGAGACCTTATGTTGAGCAGGAAGCCTGATGCGGGGCTTGATTCCAGGACCCTGAGATCATGATGTGAGCTGAAGGCAGAGCCTTAACCGACTGAGCCACCCAGGCATTCTGCTTTATAAACAAATTTATAGCTTCATGCAACTAGTTAATTTTCTTTTTTTTTTTTTAAAGATTTTATTTATTTATTTTAACAGAGAGAGAACACAAGCAGGCAGAGGCAGAGAGAGGAGCAGGCTCCCTGCTGAGCAAGGAGCCCGATGCGGGACTCGATCCCAGGACGCTGGGATCATGACCTGAGCCGAAGGCAGCTGCTTAACCAACTGAGCCACCCAGGCGTCCCACAACTAGTTAATTTTCTAAATATCCTGTGGATCACTGGCTCATGCATTCCTTTGAGAAATGTTTATTCAACGCCCACTAATACCAGGTGCCCTGTTTATGAAACATACAAGAACTTGCTTGGCTATACTGTAATCTTTTCTTCTTTTTGATTATTTTTGTAAAAGGGGGAGCTTCAGAAACTTATTAGAAGATGCAGAATGACGATCTAACAAACATGCTAAACCTGAGGATCCCCTACTGGAATGGGAACATTCCAACAGCAAAAACTAGGGCATTCGAAATACCGTGAACCTCGAAGCGCACTGAACTGGGTCCTCTTCAGAGACTCAGGGAGTCACCGAGTATCCTAGTTGCATTCTCCAGTCAGTCACTGGATGCTTACTGGGGTCCAAGTGCCAGCTGTGTCAGAAACTAGGATCTGTCACAACCTAGATTGCTCATGGAACTCCTGACTCTCTGTATACTAGTTGTGAAATGACTCATGAATCCTACAGGTTCCAAAGTTTCAGCTGAAGAAAGAGAAGTGAGCTGTTTACATTCCAGTCTGATACATTTCTTTGACCTTTGCACCTGTATAGCTATTTCTGGACTCTGGAGGAATAGGATATGACGCCGTTTGATTGGTCAGTGGTTCCTATGACCCCGGTGAAAAGAAAATAGAGCATTTTTGGCAAGTGTGTGGGAGAAGATGGGATTAGACAGAACTGCTGTGTGTTGGCTTAGCCCGATGCTAACATCAGTTCTGTCATAAGAGAAAAGCGCCTCAAACGGCACGCGCCGGGCGGACGTGACGTCCACGGCACACCATGGGGGTGTGCAGACATTTTGGTCTCGGGACCACTTTAGGCTCTCAAAATGAACTGAGGACCTCATAATGTCATTTTTCAGTGTGGATGCTATCTATCAATATCTCCTGTGTTAGAAAACGAAAAATGTATTTAATTACAAACTCATTCAAAAACAGTAATCCGAAGACATTATAAATAACATACTTCTAATGAAAACAACTCTATTTTCCAAAACAAACCAATAAAGCCATTTAATGAGAAGAATGGCACTGTTTTACATTTTTACAAATTTCTGGCCTTTGTGTGGCTCAAGGAAAGATAGCTGTGTTCTCAAATCTGCTTCTGCATTTAGTCTGTTAATATGCTGTTTTGGTTAAAACATATGAAGAAAATCTGGCTTCACACAGATAGACAGTTGGAAAGAGAATCTTAATAGCCTTTTCACATTGTTTTGAATATGATTCTTTGATACTATACCGCAACTGGACAAGTAAGTAGTTTCGTCAAGGTTAACCTGCAACCATGTTTGCAGGTTAACTTTCCATGTAACTTTCCATGTAAGTTCATGCAAGTTCATGTAACAGCATGGACTTCCCATGCTGTTACAGTAAAATCCACTGGCCTCTCATGGGCTTTGAATGAATCTTTTACCCAGGTGTGATTCTTTTAACACCATGCACTGGTCATCTGGAAAATACTGGTTCATTGAGTTAGGCAGATCTCCCAAATATTGACCTCTATCATTAGAATACGATACCAAAAAATCCTATTTCTCAACATCACCACCGATTTCCAGCAGCCAAGGCTTTATATATTGGGAAGTTGTCAAGATCCTGGTGATGGATACAACTTTTCCTGCTCCTGTCCCCAGACCCTGGGAGCCACTGGGGTTACCTTCTGTCTATATGGACTGTCTACTCTGGGGATTGCATATAAACGGAGTCCTTTAATACACGGGCTTTTATGTCTGGTCTTTTTCACTTAGCATAATGTTTTCACGGTTCATTTATATTGTAGCACATATCAATACTTCATTAAAAATTTTGGGGCGCCTGGGTGGCTCAGTTGGTTGAGCGGCTGCCTTCGGCTCAGGTCATGATCCTTGAGTTCCGGGATCGGGTCCCACATCGGGCTCCCAGCTCCATGGGGAGCCTGCTTCTTCCTCTGACCCTCTCTCCTCTCATGTTCTCTCTCACTTTCTCTGTCTCTCAAATAAATAAATAAAATCTTTAAAAAAAATACTTCATTAAAAAATTTTTTTGAGTACAGCCGACACACAATGTTTCAGGTATGTGACATAGTGATCCAGCTCCTCTCTATGTTAAGCAATGCTCTCAAGGCATTACTCTTTCTTTATGGCTGAATAATATCCCTTCGTAAGGCTATACCATATTTGATTTACCCTTTTAATAGCTGATGGACATCTGGGTTGTTTCCACTTCTTGGGTATTACTAAATAATGCCCCTATGGAACATTCATGTCCAAGTTTACATGTGAACGTGTATTTTCTGTTCTCTCAGGTACAGACCTAAGAGTGGGTCTCTTAGTCCTCTTACCCTCTAACCCTGTAGCTCGGTTGGTAATGTAGACCAGTTTTTTTGAATTTCCCATTTTTTAAAAAAAGATTTTATTTTTCAATCTTTAAAGATTTAAAGAGAGAGAGAGAGATCACAAGTAGGCAGAGAGGCAGGCAGAGAGAGAGGGCGAAGCCGACTCCCCGCTGAGCAGAGAGCCCCATGCGGGGCTCGATCCCAGGACCCTGAGATCATGACCTGAGCCGAAGGCAGAGGCTTTAACCCACTGAGCCACCCGGGCGCCCCTCATTTCCCATTTGTTGTGGACCAATATGTTCGTAAAATACAAAGTCACAGGCTACAAAAGTTCCTGAACGTTTGCTCTCACTTTCTCACCTTGCTTTGAATGGCAAGGGGTGGCTGGCTGTGATCCGAATAGATGGCATCGACGACCTATCTTTCTTTTCCCATCTCACTGAGGGCTTTCCTCTGGCTCCTAACTCTGGTTGATCTCCAGGATTCGGTGCTGACCCTCCACCTTGCTGGTGACACCTTGCCTCTCTGGAAACCGCATCGCCTCTCCTGGGCCTTTAACAGGATCTTCAGGCCAAAAACAAACACATCTTCAGCTTTAATCCTAACTTCTCAAGTTTCAGTTCCACTCTTCCGACTTCCTGGTGGGGCATTCTTAGTTTGGTATCTCGAACCATCTCAAACTCTGTCTTTAGGAAGACATGACTTTCCCCCTACTCAGCCTTCTCCTGGCTTCTTTTTTTAATTTATGGGGCTACCATTCTCCAGGTCACACAACCACATTGAAAAGCCTGAAGGTGTCTTTGCCTCCTCCCTGTCCTTGGTTCCCTGGACGTCCCTCCTTTCCAGCGGGTCTCGCTGCTGTCCACCCCTCCTTTGCTTTCACAGCGAAGGCCTTCAAGCACTTGCCCTTGAACTCCTGCCACACTTGAACTCCAGCTGTGACCTCCCACCTGATCTCTCCTGCCGCCTCAGGCTGCCCGCCACCGTCCACCAGAGTGCTCTACCTTCAACTCCTGCTCAGAAAACAGTGACCCCCTAGCTGCCTACTCACCCGAGGACCAGTCCCTAAGCCCGAGACTCAAGGTCTGTCTTCTAAACTACATTTCTAGTTAAAGCTTCCATTTCTCTGCTGCAGCTAAAACCGATCTGCTAGTTTTTGCCCTAACATGTCTCTGGACCTTAGGTCATGCCGATCCCTTTGCGTGGAACACCTTCTCCAACCACTCCTCTACCAAGTATACTCCTCCCCCTTCTCGGAAACCCAGCTCAAGTGCCTCCTTCTGCAAGGCTACCCTCCCACCACAATGAACCCACAGCCCCCTCTTATGGATTCTTGCTTTATATACATGGCACTCAGTAGGACTAAGATTCATTTGGTAAATCATTATATACTAGAATATGCCACTCCTTACATTTGTTTTTTTTTTTTTAAAGATTTATTTATTTATTTATTAGAGACTGAGAATGAGAGGGGAGAAGGTCAGAGGGAGAAGCAGACTTCCCGCAGAGCCGGGAGTCCGATATGGGACTCGATCCCGGGACTCCAGGATCATGACCTGAGCCGAAGGCAGTCGCCCAACCAACTGAGCCACCCAGGCGCCCACATTTCTGTTTTATATTACACTTTTTACATGTTCAATCTTGTTTCCTCAAGGCCTCCTACGTCTTTTTATCTCCCATAGCACACTATCCCATATACTTGATTTTTTGTTTGATTGATCGACAGTAACGGGCACCTAATAGCTGTTTGACCTCGAGCATCAGTTTCCTCATCTGTATAACGGGGGACGGCACCTGCCTCGATGCGTTGTTCTAAGAACTAAAGACGACGCATAAAGTAATTAGCACAGTGCTAACTAACTGTTGTAAGTGGTCACAGACTTATACTAAGACACATTCACATGGAGTGAGAAGGAGGTAAATGGGGCAACCTTTGTTTTCCAAACACCTGCTTTCACCTTCCCGCTAATGGCCTTTCCCCGCCTTGTATCCTCAGACCCCTACCACTCTCCTTAGCTCATGTTTCTTGTCTTAAAAAAAAAAAAAAAAAAGGTTAGCGGGAAGAAAAGCAGGCCTTTTCTGAGAAATTCTGGGGCAAATGGTTATCAGAGCTTCTGAATCTAATCTTCATTCCATGTGACAACCAAATGACTAAGGGGTTTCCTTTCCATCTGCATTTCAAAAGAAGATTCATAGCATATTTATTTTATAAGGATACTGACTTTGGCTTGCCAAAGAGCACTTTTTCCAAAATGCAACGTTGAAGAAAGGCGCTGGATGGCTGGAAGAACGCGATGTTGGGAGTTAAGACAGATCTCTGAACGCCCATTCTGCTACTTACTAGCTGTCACCCCAGGCTGGTTGATCGTTAACCGTTAACCTCGTAGTCCTCCGTTTCTGTTAACCTTTTCGTTCCTCAGTAAAACGAGTATCTAGCTTAGGGCTTGTCTATTAGATGCTCGGTATACCGCGAGGAAGCCCCACGCCTGCTTCTGCGCCGAAGGGCCTGGCGATCTCGTCCAGTGGCGCTCCTGCCAACGCCATCCGTTTGCTGACGTCTCCCAAATTTTCATCTTCAGCCCAGACCTCTCCCCGGGACCCCACGCTGGTATGGACTACTCAACATTCTGAGAAGGCGCATGCCTAGACAGATACCTCAAATCCAACAGGCACCGCTGCCGTACCTTCCTCACCGAAGCCGCTCTACCCCTGCCTGTCCCATTTCAGCCAACGGCAACTTAGCCTTTGTTCCCTCAGGACTGAAACCCTGCAACCTTACCTCCGTTCTCGACCTGCCCCCACTTCTGGCCTCAACCCAGTCAGTGCTCAAATCCTGTCTGTCCTACCTTGAGAGTAAACCTCGCATGTGGCCGCCTAGTCCCCTGGTCCAAGCGTTACAGTTCGCTGCCTGACTCGCCTCTCCCCTCTACTGTAACACATCACATGGCCGGCTTCCATTCTAAAAGATCAGCTCATTCCTCTGTTCGAAACCCTCGGAGGGCCTCCAATCTCACTGAGCAAAAGCCAAAATCCAACCAGAACCTACAGGATCTGCTTGTCCTTCCCAGCCTGCTGGGAGCTTTCTCTGACCCCTCTTCCCAACCCTGCCCCAGCCAAAGCTCTCGCTGCTGGGCAGCCGGGCAGGCCCCAGAGCCGCCACGCCATGTTAGCAGGTTCCTCGCCTGAAATGTCCTTTGCACAGATAAGCTCAAGTCGCTCAGGTCTTTACTAAAATGTCACCTTATCAGGGAGGCCTTCCCTGACTATCTAAAACTGCACGTGCTTCCCCCACCCCCAACTCTCACCCGCCCCCAACACATACTTCCCGTTCTCAGCTTTACTTTTCCTTTTTCCCCTCAGCACTTATTAATTGCTCTTTTACACACTGTGCGTTTTATTTAGTTACCAGCCTTTGGAAGTAGGGGTTTTTGTCTGTTTTTTCCCCTGCTGTACCCCGGGGCCTAGCACAAATCCTGGTACAAAAAAGGTCTCAAAAATATTTGTTGAACGGGTGAGAGAATGAAAGAATGAATGAGAGAGTACTCTATTCTCTAGGCGGTCAATAAAATATTTGTTAAGCGGCCATTATGTGGTCAGCACTGCATTAGGCCAAAAGGGGGCTGTGGCAGAATTGGAAGATGTTTTTTAATGTTTTTTTTTTAAAGATTTCATTTGTTGGGACGCCTGGGTGGCTCAGTGGGTTAAGCAGCTGCCTTTGGCTCAGGTCGTGATCCCGGCGTCCTGGGATCGAGTCCCGCATGGGGCTCCTTGCTCTGCGGGAAGCCTGCTCCTCTCTCTGCCTCTGCCTGCTTGTGTTCTCTCTCTGTTAAATGAATAAATAAAATCTTTAAAAAAAAAAAAAGATTTTATTTGTTTATTTGACAGAGAGAGAGAGAGAGAGAGAGATGACAAATAGGCAGAGGCAGGCAGAGAGAGAGGGGGAAGCAGGCTCGAGCCCAGGACGCTGAGATCATGACCTGAGGGGAAGGCAGAGGCTTTAACCCACTGAGCCACCCAGGCGCCCCTGTTTTTTAACTCCTAAGGAGCTTTTTAGAGAGAGAAAAGAGGTACCAAACACCGATGTTCTGTAAGTGCTACATGGAACAGCCAATGCTGTACAAGTTAGAAAGGAGACAGAGCAATAAGGACCAGAGCAGTGAGGACGGATAAAGTTGAGGAAGAGAGTAATGTAAAGACACAGAGGTAGGAAAGAGCCTGGAGAAGTCACTTCAAGAGCGGCCAGCTATCAGAGGGGTAATATAGTGTAACAGAATGGACAGGAAGGTTTGGAAAACTGGGCAGAGTCTGAAACTGACACAATAGGATTGACTGGATGTGGGGGACGATGGAAAAGGACAAATTGAAGATGAGTGAGTTCCCATGATGGTCTTCCGGATTTTTGCTGGAACAGCCCCTAAAATATGAACAACTCTCTATCCCCTGTCATATTTTTAAGTCGCCATCTGTCATTTGTAAGCTTAAACAAGAGCAAATGATGTATTTTCTTCCTAAGTCCTTTGAGGCTGTGCTGTACGTACACACGGAAAATGTCTAGCCAATGGCGGGCTAATCGGCTCGATCAGACTTCCTGTCAAAGAGGCCTGAGTTCATTTCTAAGTTCCAGTGAACATGTTCATATGTCCCCCTCAGGATGACCATCTTATTTCTGAATTCTAGTTTTAAGATGGATAGATACAGTTGCCGCGAATTTGTTGCCTAGACAAAACAGGGCTGCTCATGCTGTATGCTAATTTTACTTCAAAAAAATAACTAAGGGGCATCTGGGCAGCTCAGTCGGTTAAGTGTCTGCCTTTGGCTCAGGTCATGATCTCAGGGTCCTGGGATCGAGCCCCGTTTCCAGGCTCCCTGCTCAGCGGGGAACCTGCTTCTCCGCCCCCTACTTACTTGTGATCTCTCTCTGTCAAATAAATAAATAAAATCTTAAAAAAAATAATTAAATGCCTTTTCCCCCTTCTCTAAGGGTTAAAGGGTGACTTTAAGGGAGTTGGGAAAGGAGAGCCTCTGGGCACATCTGTTTTAGACAAGAGTACATATGGAAGCCGCAAATCTGGTAACTGATTCCTTATCCATGCCCACGTACCCCCTGGAAAGTTTCTGTGTACCCCTAGAGTACACATACCCCAACATGAAGACCCCTGACCTTGACATTTCCCTTCTCCGATGTTAAAAAGAAGGCAGTACCACTGAGAGAGACACGAAGGCTGCAGGGGAGGCTGGCTCTGGCGTTGCTGCTGCCGGTGAGAGCCGGAGCCCAGGGAAAAGATAAGCTGTCCCGGGGAGAGAGGCCAGGAAAGACCAGCGGGCCCAGGGCTGAGTCTTGGAAAATGCCTGTAATTCACGGCAGTGGAAGCAAAAGAAATGGAGATAAAACCGGAAAATAAGGAGGTAAATCAGGATAGTGGACAAGTGAGAGAGGCAGGACAGGAATTTAATCACATCAGACCTTCCAGAGCCCAGGGAGGGCGAGGAAGAGGACAAGGTCACTGAAGTCACGGTGATGTCATTAGGAACTCGGCAATGGCAGCAGCTCGACGGATGTGGAGACCAGGAGAAGGTGGCCAGTTAAAAAGGCAGTGAGTGGATGAAGAGGAAGTGCAGGCTGGATATGAAGACTACCCATATGAGAAGTTTGGCAACAGACGACGACTGGCCAGAGAGCATGGCCGCTGAGTGAAGGGAACCATTCGTCCAACAGAGACATTCCGTCCACATGTGTTTTCTGGAAGAAAGCAGTGGAGTGGAAAGGAGACTGTGTATGCCACAGGAGGAAGGACTGACCTCAGAAAGCAGGAAAGAACCCTGGCTCTTTCCCTGAGGCTGCAGGGCCAGGCGAGGAGGCTGGCAAAGAAACATGGAAGGCAGAGGCCAAAGTTCAGGAAAAGAACTTTAATCTCCTCAGTGAAAGAGGTGATGGGGGCCATTCTTGGGAAGAACAGTGTGACCGGGCGTGGGTGGGTGGGTGGAGGGGAAACACGGCCTATGCCAGGGGCATCGATCGCCCAGAGGCGAGCCTCTCTCTTTGGGAAGGTTACTGAAAACAGCAGCGGACCCGTCCCCGGCTGTGAAACATTTCTCTTTCTCCAGAAGTTGGCGATTCTATAGGCACACGCCAGAGAGCTCGGACTTCTGACTGAAAACATCGCTGCCAGTTCATGCCTATCCTTGTCTGAATGCGAGCTGCTGCAGCTGGGGCGCTGGTGGATGGCACATCCGCTCTACGAGAAGTTTCGCAGAAACGATTCCAAGCAATTTAACTGGTACATAACTCCCTTATATGAAAACAAATAAATCATAAACAGAACGCGCCGTTGCCCTGTATCTTAAACACATAAACGCGACTTCAATGGCGTTTCTCCGTGAACAGCTGCTATTTGCTACGGACCTCTGAGCCCGAGGGTACACATTTACTGTGTTTTCCACCATGGTCTGCAGGGAACTGTCCGTGAGAAAACTTAAGAAGCTCCACTTGAGATCTATGCTTTTAGGGCGCCTGGGTGGCTCAGTTGGTTGGGAGGCTGCCTTCAGCTCAGGTCATGATCCTGGAGTCCCTGGATCGAGTCCCGCATCGGGCTCCCTGCTCAGGGGGGGTCTGCTTCTCCCTCTGATATCTTCCCCCTCTCATGTTCTCTCTCTCTCTCTCAAATAAATAAAATCTTAAAAAAAAAAAATCTATGTTTTTATACTCTTTTCTCCAGATTCAGAGGAAGATGTTCCTCTATCCTCTGTAAAGATCTCCTCCTCTCCTTGGGTCCCGTCTCGGAATTCTACCCATCCCAGTCTTTCCAGGGGAACTTCCCTTCCGGTCTTTCTTGCTGGCTTTCTTATTCTTTCCTTCTTCCTTTATTATTGTCACTGACACCAGTTAATACTGAAGAAACTTTGCTGAATTTTTACTACGCTTAATGCACTGAGTTAAGCACTTTACACACATTATCCCCCTTAATCCTCAGAACTCTTTGAAGTAAGAAGTAATATTATTGTCTTCAGTGTCTAAATGAGCAAAAACACATCCAAGCGGCTAGCTAACCGGTCTGTGCTGACCAGCGAGTAATTGACGCAGCTGGATGCTAACCTCTGGTTTTGCCTCTAGGTCCAGGACTTACGTAAGGCCCCAGCACAAGATCACCCCTATCTCCAAACAGCACAGGCTCTTGGTTTTCCCCTTCTAGCCCCCACCCCCAACCCTGCCTCTGTCACTTTGCTGCTGCTTCTGACTACAGTTTAATTCCACCACGCCCTTTTGTCGATCTCCTACAATCATGGTTTAACTCATTGTCTCTATTTCTTGTCTACTCCTTTCTTTCTCAGCCTTTAGCACTGCTTTTAGAGACTGTTTACTGACAAGATTATGGCAACTCTTTGGAATTTCTACTTAGAGAAGGCTGAAAAAAACCTCAGATTCATCCTTATCTTACCCGGATGTTATTTTTCTAGACTATGGAAGGTTACCATACATAATGGGTATTTTGCTTTGGGCAATACTAAAAGACCCTATTGGAAGGAGCTATCAAATCTCAGTTAAATTTTCCCAAGAATCCCTGACCAGAATATAAAACAGGACTGCTTTTGAACTCGGCTTATTTGTAGTGTATTTTTAATTTTTGTTTGTAGTTAATTTTTACCAAATATCGTCACATGAAAATTTTATCATAATTACTTCTACTTTGAAGATCTGCCACTCAATTTCCACCCAAGTGGAAATTCCTTGTGCTAAACAACTATGCAGAGAAAAGAAAGACAGGGAAATAGGAAGGACATTGCTTGACACTGTCTCTTCCAGCGAGTAACTGATGCGGCACTTACGCTGAGTTACTGATCACTCTGGAAGAGTGCTTGTAGATTACAGGCATTTAGGTGAGAGTGCAGCTCTCACCTTTGGAATTTCTTCAGAACTGGTCTTTTGTTTCTCTTCACCAGATTAAGCGTATTGACAGTAAGAGCAAGGTGCCAAGACACCTTCCACCCTCTGACCATCTTGTATAGCTCAGGCTGAGTCATATGCTGAATGGTTATTCACGGGATATACGGATTCTTAGAATCTGAAGAAATCTTAGAAATCACTGACTCTAAAACCTTCATTAGATAAGACACAGAGGCCCAGAGGGGATAACTGGCACGCTCAAGATTAAGAGAGAACAGCTCAAGTTAGAATCCACATCACCTGATTTCCATTCTGATATTCTTGCCACATGCCTTGGCACTGGGCAGTGACCTCCAAGTGAATCACTAATAACTAGCGGTGTGCTTTTAAAGCTACAATCTATACTCAAGCATCTGTTTGCAGACACAGGCACACTCATGTTTATGCTTGCTTATCTTCCTACTAAGAACAACTAAAAACTATATTTTCTTCCCAATGATTTATTTATTTGAGAGAGACAGACAGAGAGCGAGCAGGGGGAGGGGCAGAGGGAGAAGACGACAAATAAATTCTCCACTGAGCAGGGAGCCCAATGTGGGGCTCGATCCCAGGATCCTGAAACCATGATTTCTGGCGGAAATCAAGAGCTGGACGCTCAACTGGCTGAGCCACCCAACTGGCTGAGCCAGCTGCCCCCAAAACTACCTTTTAATGTTAAATCTAGGTGCTCTCCTGAACTCGCTCTGTTCATCTAATTCTTGGGGACTCCCCATCCCTATCCTCAGATGCTACAGTAAGAACACAACAGCTCCTTTCTGAAAGTCTCCTCCTGCTGAGTATCTCAAATTTTGACAACTCTGACACAGGATTCACGAAAACCGGGTAATCAAAAAGTGATCAAAATGTCCTGGGGAGAAAAGAATAGAGGGGACATTTCAAAGGTAAATGAGTGGATGGCTGTTACTTGTGAGAAAGAACGAAAGAGGGTTTGCTATGAAGGCTAAGAAATAGTAGTTCTTTAGTCACTTGACCCAACCAAACCACCTGAACCCGAGCTGCCCCAAAGTCTCACCAAAAGTAATTCAGTTGCTCCATTTAAGCCAAGTGCTTTTAGGAAGAAGCAAGGCCACCTTAAGCTTAGTGCTACTGGCTCACACACACGTTGGCTAACTGTTAAAACGGGCTACAGAAGCTGCAAAGTTATGATATGATGCAAGACTGACTGATGTTACCAGTGCCGTTTGGTGTCACGGCGCAGGAGTGAGACACGCAGACTCATTTATTTACGTCAAATAAATAAATAAAATCTTAAAAAAAAAAAAAAAAAGAAGAAGAAGACTGACTCTGAGGGGCTTTAAGATATCAAAGTGCCTTAACGAGCAAGGATAAAATGATACCCCCATCGCCTGTATTCAGTACACTTTTTTCTGAAGTTTTTTAAACTTTTTTTTTAAGATTTTATTTATTTGTCAGTGAGCAGGAGAAAGAGATCACAAGCAGGCAGAGAGGCAGGCAGAGAGAGGGGGAAGCAGGCTTCCCGCTGAGCAGAGAGCCTGATGCGGGGCTCGATCCCAGAACCCTGGGATCATGGACTGAGCTGAAGGCAGACGGCTAACCCACTGAGCCACCCAGGTGTCCCATCAGTCCACTTTTTATCACATTTTAATTCTTTGCAAATTAATAAACCAGACGGTGGCAACTTCTAGCCAGATTATCTGATCAACTAGAATATTCCTGGGCCCAGGAATCAGGAGTCATCTAGTTCAGAAATGCAACTCTGCAGCTGGGGCGCACAGATCCTTGGGATCTCAATGTGTTCATCTGTGAAACAGGGAAAGTGCCAGCCATATCTGCAGGCTGTGGTACAGATTAAAAGAGAAAATATTTGTAACGGTGTCACACATGGACGTCCTTGAGGCCACTTTAAAACTATTTACGGGGCGCCGGGGTGGCTCAGTTGGTTGAGCGGCTGCCTTAGGCTCAGGTCATGATCCCGGAGTCCCGAGATCGAGTCCCACATCGGGCTCCCAGCTCCATGGGGAGTCCGCTTCTCACTCTGACCTTCTCCCTTCTCATGCTCTCTCTCACTCTCTCTTTCCTGATAAATAAATAAATAAAATCTTTAAAAAAAATAAAACTATTTACATTTGAGCAAATATTTTATGTAAACCTGTCTACACCTAACTCAAACTTCGAGTCTTCTTTTAACTGGTTTGGCCACTGCCCACCTCATTATGGTTAAAATAAATTAAACCTATAGCAAGTTTCAAAAATAAAGGCCTGTGAATTGCACCTCAATCTCCCAGGAAGAAGCCCATTGGCCACGAAGCTAATAAAGCTTCCGCTTCAAGGCCCTTCCTTTGTAGAGGCCCCTTTTAAGGCCCTGGGGGCGGGGGAGGGTGGAGGTGGGAGCTACCAACCTGTTCCCAGGGTCATATGTATCCGTGAAACTATTATAAGCTATTTTTGTATCCTTTTTCTTAAAAAAGGTCCCCAAGATTATATAAGCTTCAGGTCCCAAATCCAAGATTTGGATCTGGGATTTGAAAAAGAAAAAAAACAGCAACCACCATCACAAAGCTAGGCATAGGTCAGAAAATTCTTCTACTCCCAGGATCCCGGGGGTGCAGGGCTGCATCGGACTTCCAAATGACAGACACACTCCCCAGCCAAGTTCCAGCGGGGGCTCGGGGTGGGGGTGGGGCATCTGGCAGCAGTGGGGTCCCGGCTGTCGGTGGCTGCGCAGGTCTGAGGAGGGGTGAGGCCGAGAAGGCTCTGGCAGGATTGTGACTGGGAGGCAGGGAGAGCCAGCTGGGGCGTGGGACGCAGGGGTGGTATGTGGGAAGCCAATGTTGAAGAGGAGAAGGGGCACGAAGACTGCCAAGTGTGGATTTTGAGATGCGCTGTCAGCCCCAGGTGAGCGTGTGGGATAAGGGAGTGCCGACAACCCTCTTCCTAGCTCATTAGCGGTCTGCCCTACGGAGGCTAAAATGCAGTGTAGACTACAGGAGGCAAGAGAATGCGGCCAGAGTTAGGGCAGGGAGGGAAGAGGGGGGACCCTGGGGTGGGCTGAGGTGCCCAGTATTTCATATGCTAAAGCAGTGTGTTTCGGACAGCAGGGGAGAGGATAGGATTGTAGAAATCCTGCAGCAGAGATGTTTATCACCTGGGAAAACAGGCCCTTTAAGGGCACAGCGAGCAGCAGCGGGCTGGCTGGGCTCCCACAGCGCACCTCCCTCCCCTCCTCTCTGATGGGTCTGCCCTTCCTCTTGCCTCTTCTTTTCCTTTCCAGCCCTTTCCGTTCCTGTTTTCTCCTCTTCCTTCCCTTGTACAGGCCTGAAGTATCTTAACCCCCATTAAAAGTTTTTATTTATTTATTTGAGACAGAGATAGTGAGGGAGCGAGCGAGCGAGAGAGAGAGAGAGAGAGAGAGAGAGAGAAAGAGAGCACGAGCAGGGAGGAGGGGCAGATGGAGAGGGAGAGGGAGAAGCAGACTCCCTGCTGAGCAGGTCCAATCCCAGGACCCCGAGATCATGACCTGAGCCGAAGGCAGACGCTTAACTGACTGAGCCACCCAGGCGCCCCTTATCCCCCATTTTTAATGCTTTCTGGATTTTACACGTTATGGGTTCTCTCTCCATAATGTCTAGCTAGTATGCAGTAACCTGGGTTCTTCCCCCCTTTTAATTCACGGCACTGGTCTTCAGTGGAGAAATGGCCCTTTGATCTGGCCGAGGGCTGCCCAAGGGTTGCCGCGTCCCACTGCCAAGAGGCTAACTGCCTGCTCGTTCTTTCGCTTGTTCTCCAACCCTCCCAAAAACTTGTCATGAGAATTTCTCTCTTGTGTTTACAGTTGCCAAATCTAATCTTTGTAAATACAAACAAGGTAGGTGAGACTTTTTCCTCAGCAGACATTTCGGCAAATGAAACAATAAATGCTTTCTTCCAGCCAAGATTCTAACAGGAGGAAAGATAACAGCATTACACCCTGTAATTGTCCTCATGAATCCGAATAGGTGTAATTGCCGGGTTCTCTCGCTACCTGAGATCATACAGGGTCCCTCCTTAGTCTTTTTTTAAGTGTAGAATTCAGTGAATTTCAGTCTATTCACAATGTTGTGCAAGCATCCCCATTGTCTAATGCCAGAACATTCGCATTCCCCAGACAAGAAACCACACCCCTCCTGGTAGCCACTCCCACTTCAACCCGCCTCTCAGCCCCCGGCAACCACCAATCCACTTTCTGTCTTTAAGAATCCGCTTATTCCGGGGACGCCTGAGTGGCTCAGTCAGTGGCTGCTTTCAGGTCAGGGCTCGGGTCATGATCCCCGGGATCCTGGGATCGAGTCCCGAATCCGGCTCCTTGCTCAGCAGGGTGCCTGCCGCTCCCCCTGCTTGTGCGCTCTCAACCTCTCTGACAAATAAATACAATCTTTTTTAAAAAAAGGAACGTGCTTCTTCTAGGCATTCCATATAAATGGAATTATACCAGATGTGCCCATTTCCTAGCCTGATATTGACATCACAAAAACATCAGGGTAACAGTTTCCAGGTTCGTCCATGCCATAGCAAGTGGCGGCGCTTCATCCCTTTGCCACAGCTTACGCCACTGTACGAATGTAACATTTTGCTTATTCATTCATCCATTGTAGGACAAATAGTTGTTTCCACTTTGGGGCCTTTATAACGATGCCATCAACATTTGTGCACGAGTTTTTGTGTGAACATACGCCTTCAATTCTCTTGAGTATAGAACGAGGGGTGGCAGGGCTAGGTCACGCTGTAACTGTTTAACTTTGAGACAGTGCTCAACTGCTTTCCACGGCGGCTGCGGTTTTCCAGTCCCATCAGCGATGCGCGAGGGTTCCAAGTTCTCCACTGCCTCCCCAACACTTGCTGATTCCACTTTTTTTATTGTAGCCATAGCAGTGGGTGTGAAGTGGTATGTCACTGTGATTTTAATTTGCATTCTTTAATGACTAATGAGTGGAGCATTTTTCTACGTGCTTATTGGCCATTTGTATGTTTTGCTTAGACAACCATCTATTCATATCCTTTGCCCATTTTTTAAAATTATGTTATTTGACTTTTTATTATTGAGTTATAAGAGTTCTTGATAGATTCTGGATACTAAAGCCTTATCAGATATAGGGTTTACAATTTTTTTTTTTTTTAATTTGGCGGGTTATCTTTTCATTTTCTTGATGGTAGCCTCTGATGTACAAAAGTTGGAAATGATTTCCTTCTTTCTATATTGAGCATTTCAATATTACTTGAAGATTTGGGGAGAATTTATTTATTTATTTATTTATTTGGGGGGAAGAATTTAAAAAACATTTTAAAATTGTGTATTTTGTTTATTTATTTTTACAAACTTTTATTTGTTTATTTGAGAAAGAGAGAGAGTGAGAGGGGAGAGGTCAGAGGGAGAAGCAGACTCCCTGCTGAACAGGGAGCCGGATGCAGGACTCGATCCTGGGACTCTAGGCTCATGACTGGAGCCAAAGGCAGATGATTAACCAACTCAGCCACCCAGGTGCCTTACTTTTTATTTTTTTTTTATGTAGGCTCCACACCAGCATGGGGCCCAACACAGGTCTTAAACTTATAACCCTGAGATCAAGAGTCGGACACTCAATGCACTAAGCCACCCAGGCGCCCCTAAAAATTATACATTTTAGAATAAAAAAAGATTCTATAAAACAAGAGGGTAAGACTTGAAAAAACTGCGAGCTTTTGGTGATATGATGACCTAGGTCCCCATAATTATGTCAGGTTCTTAGTATAAATAATAGAAATGCATGCATGCCATCTAGTTCCTAGTTTTGCTTTTGTTTACTACTCTTTCATTAAAAAATTATTTAAAAATAATCTCTAGGGGCTCCTGGGTGGCTCAGGGGGTTAAAGCTTCTGCCTTCGGCTCAGGTCATGATCTCAGGGTCCCAGGATGGAGCCCCCGCATCGGGCTCTCTGCTCAGCAGGGAGCCTGCTTCCTCCTCTCCCTCTGCCTGCCTCTCTGCCTGTTTCTGATCTTTCTCTGTCCGTCAAATAAATAAATAAATAAAATCTTTAAAAAATAATAAAATAATCTCTACACCCAACACGGGGCTTGACCTCACAACCCTGAGAGCAAGAATTGGATATTTTGACACTGAGCCAGCTGGGTGCCCTTGTTTACTACTCCTTCAGAGAGTGCAGAATTAAAAAATGGAGTCAGATTATCCTTTGGCTAGAGAATGAGGATTTCTAGAAGCACTTACAGTTCAACATTTTTTTGTCAGGGCCCCAGTATATTGGTACTCGAACTATAATCAATCCTTCCCCCTTTTGTCAGAGGTAGACGCCATAGGAGACTTACGGGGCACAACTCCAGCTGGCCTGCTTGTTGGCTTATAAACAGAAGTTCTGTATTTACGGACAGTGATCCAGGGCGGTGTCCAAGTCCATCTGAGTTTAGAGTTGCTATCACAGCAGAAATTGGAAACTTCAGGAGCTAGATGGCATTTACCGTGTCTTCGTGGATGCCACTTCTCATTACAGCAGACACAAATACACAGTGATCAGAACTTTAACCTCCTGGGATCTCACATCCTCCTCAGATCTGCACACGACATGTGTGCAGGAATCCTTTATTTTTCTTTTACAGTGAACTGCCTGCAAAATTACTATCTCACCATTTATAACTTTATGTAGCAGAATGACCACGTAGGCTTTTCTTATGAAAATGCCATAGCAACATGAATGCCTGGTGCTTAAAAGCATCTTTAATGGACAAAAGCTTTTGATTTTGGATTTAAACTTAGCCTGTGCTTAGAATGGGGGCATTGATTGATTGATTGACTGATTGTTGTTAAGATTTTATTTATTTATTGACAGAAAGAGAGCACAAGCAGAGGGAGCAGGAGAGGGAGAAGGAGACTCCCCACTGATCAGGGAGCCTGATGTGGGACTCGATCCCGGGACCCCGACTCAAGTTGAAGGCAGACGCTTGACCAACTGAGCCACCCAGGCGCCCCAGGGTGGGGCATTTATTTACATAGTCAACTTGATGACTTCGTGTGAGCCAAGAACAAAATCTGAGTCTGATCATGTTTTTAGCCTGATCTTCCACCTCCTTTCTAACCAATGTCCTTACAGCTAGAGAGCAGTAACATTTCTACCAGAAGCCTCTATTACTAACAACTTTGGTATATATGGTGCTTAGATAGAATACTTCATTCAAGGTGTCCGGAATTTAATGAATCTTGCTTTATTGTCAAAGCCAGTGCCTGAATAGAGAAGAATTTGGACTTAAAAACCAGTCCATTTTAAGCCCAGAGGCAATTCTTATCCAGAAATTACTTATCCTTATTTTTAGTGTCTTACTCGCTACCTCCCCTTCTCATTTTGAAAACAGGGAGAAATAAAGACACATGCAACATCTTTTGGGCTGCATGAATCATGGACAGGCTTTGAAGG
Organism: Nasua narica; assembly: GCA_028533885.1. NCBI lineage: Eukaryota > Metazoa > Chordata > Mammalia > Carnivora > Procyonidae > Nasua > Nasua narica. Next base: position 35,316,278 of record CM052807.1, read on the forward strand.
TCTCCAGGGAACTGGAGTGCTGAGTGCTGCTTCACCACAGGCACTCCAGGGGTGGGGGGTTCCTAAATCTCCTGGCCCCGGACTTTAGCAGTTGCTGAAAAAATGTCCACACACACACACACACACACACACACACACACACACACACACAGACACACAGATACACAGATACACCCCTACCTTAAACACTCTATGCTCGAGAAGGGCAGTTTGCCTAGAATAGCTTTTCCTGGCAGTTGCAACTAGGCCACTCATTTTTGTTAAAGCTACAAGTCACAGTTTATTAACTGGATTCAGAAATGTGAGTCAATCGATGAAGAGGAGGCTGGAGCGCTTGAGGTGGCTGACGCAAGCCAGAAAGGGAAAGACGGAACTAGGAGTCTAACCCTCTTATAGAAAAAAATTCCTCCATATTTAACCTTCTCATCAAAAGTGTGAAACAGATGGTGGAGGGAAGGATGTGGGTTAGACGGTAGAGATGACAATGATATCATTGACATGATAATATCAACAGTAAGATTCAGTAAGAAGAATGATATTTGAAGGACAACAAGTGATTTTAGTAGATGGCATTTCTAACCAGTTCCTAGGACGCAAGCCAGGAGATGCTAGGAGGTGCCCATGCTGCTGGTCCTAAGACCACACTTAGAAAGGAAGGAGATAAGTATTTATTAAGGGAAGGAAGGGAACCATTATTTAAAACTACTTTGGGGGGGGCGCCTGGGTGGCTCAGTTGGCTAAACATCTGCCTTTGGCTCAGGTAATGATCCTGGGGTCCTGGGATGGAGCCCCACGTCGGGAGCCTGCTTCTCCTTCTCTCTCTGCCTGCCACTCCCCCTGCTTGTGCTCTCTCTCTCTATCAAATAAATAAACAAAAATCTTAAAAAAAAAAAAATAAAAGTACTTTGGGTCAGGCCTGCCCAAAGGTTTACATGTTTTACCTCATTCAGTCCTCACAGGCTCCCACGGAGCTTCCAGTTTGCTCTCCCGACTTTTCCAGAGCAGAGAACCGACACATCTGCACCACGGATATGCCTGAGTGAGTCTCGAGAAGTCAGGCATTTCTTCCACGACTACACTATTTTTCAAAATTCACGTACATTTCGCACTCTTTCCAAATACTGCTGCTTGTTATGAGTTAAATCCAATTTAAATAACTATTAGATGAACTGCTTAATGCTTAACCTCAATCCTTTAGTAAAACTGCCCTTCAGGAACATGAGGAAATGGATGGCCGAAATTTACTAATTAGTCGATGGTGATGCAATTATGTCGTGCAATTCCAACACACCTTGTACCTGGGCCAGCAGGTGTCTGAAGACAATGCACATCCCACTATTCTACTCTGCTATTTTACCCCCACATACCTGAAAGGTCTGTCGGGTTTTTCTCTACTACTCCTTGATGGGTCCTGCATTGTTCTAATCAAACTGGACCATTTGCTGTTCCTCAGATTCTTCTCACGTTTCCTCATCTCCACGTGTATGTTCATTATTCTTTGTAGCTGGAAAGAATCCTCTCTCATCTCTGCTTTACTAGAATCTTCTATAACTTTTAAAGTCCAACAGAAATACCATTTCCTTTTTGAAGACCAATCCCATTTTTGAAAGGCTGCTGCACTGAACACCTCCAGTGAGTTCTGGTGGCTGCCCAGACAGATTTAATGTCAGTGGGTATATGATTAATTTTGTTGAATTAGCTTGTGCATATAATCTCATGGGCCCGAATTTCCATATGCCTCTGTAAATGATTCTATTTGACATTAAAGTTATACTGGCATTCAAAACATGAAGTTTTGGGGTGCCTGGGTGGCTCAGTCGGTTAAGAGTCCGGCTCCTGATTTCAGCACAGGTCTTGATCTCAGGATTGTGAGATGGAGCCCCGCATCAGACTCGGCACTGAGCGTGGAGCCTGCTCAGGATTCTCTCTCTCCCTCTGCCCCACTCGCCTCTCTCTTAAAAAAAAAAAAAATCTTCAAAGAGAAAGATTTAGATTATGATAAAATCTGTGGTTATGAATTAAAATAAAGTCTCAAGATATAGACTCTACCTAGACTTCCAGAATTGAAAGAAGGCTTAAAAGTCATCTAAGACAACCCCCTTATTTTCTAGTAGTGGAATTTCTGGACCCTGTTTTGTATTATGGTCAGAAGTCGCATTTGTTTAGTTAATGCTCTTTAATTTCCATCTAGCTTGGTTATGGTCTCTTTATATCGTAAGTTCAGCGCTACCTGAAGAAAGCTTTTTGCACTGAATGACAGATTTAGTTCGGAAGGGCTAGACCTGACTTTGGTCCATAGGGAACTGAATCGCAGGACCTACTTTGATTTTAAAGTTTATTAACCTTAGTCATGCTAACCTGAACCTCTGAGGAATGAATCCTTACCCGCCAAGTGCAATTTCGTCCTTCCTTCCTTTTTTTTTTTTTTAAACATTCATTTATTTATTTGAGGGCGAGAGAGAGGAGGGGCAGAAGGAAAGCGAGAGAATCCCGAAGCAGACTCCCTGGTGAACAGCGAGCCCAACGGGCCCAACATGGGGCTCAATCTCATGACCCTGACACCATGACCTGAGATGAAATCAAGAATCAGCCCCTTAACCTAGATGGGGCCACCCAGACACCGCCCAGGTACAATTTCTGATCAGTCTAGCAGCCAAGCCACAGTCATGGCCAACGCTAGAGAAGAACACTCAGACTAGGCAGGTGGCCATCTAAGTCCATTTGGCCAGCTCCAGCGCTGGCCGCTGAGAGGTATTTCATGTGCTAATTCTATACTGGTTTATCCACATAAGTGAAGAGAAGAGGACACCAAGGGCATTTATCTTTTCCACCCCCACACTCTCTTCGCAATCCCCATGTGATAATGCAGGGACTTTAGAGCTGGGTAAAAACAGGTTTGACCTTAGACAAGTCACTTAACCTCTGGAGGCCCCCGTTTCCTATCTGCACAAGGGTGAGGATGACAGGACTTTGATTATCTCACGGGTAACTTGGCAGGCGTTGGTGGCGTATTGTTGAGCACTTCGGACAATGTCGTAGGCCTACCAAGTCTTTCCTGAATGTCAGCAATTGTTACTATCGGCCAGGTGTGGCAAATATTAACATACTCTGTCAACAAGAACTGCGTTCTCTGCTCTCTGTATAAGCCCTTCCATGGCATTTCATGCCCTCCCTGATTCCATTATGATATCAACACTGACTCCTAAAACCCTATCTGTAGTCCAACTTCTCTCCTGAGCTCAAGTTTGGGTTTCCTAAAAAAATTTTTTAAAAGATTATTTATTTGACAGAGAGAGAGAGAGATCACAAGTAGGCAGAGAGAGGCAGGCAGAGAGAGAAGGGGATGCAGGCTCCCCGATGAGCAGAGAGCCCGATGCGGGGCTCGATCCCAGGACCCTGAGATCATGGCCTGAGCCGAAGGCAGAGGCTTTAACCCACTCAGCCACCCAGGCGTCCCAGTGGGTTTTGTAACTCTTAAGACACCTGGAGGTGCCCTGGGAACCTAGAGCAAATCCAAAACAAGACCATTGCCTAACAGGGCACAGTATTTGCCGCTCCTCTTGACCTCTCTGCACTTGTGAGTTATCACTATCTTTCCAGCTACCCAGGCAGAGGGACTGGGTTGGTTTATTTTATTTTTTTTAAACTGCTTCTTTATCCTCCATTTAATTAGTTGCCAAGTCATTCATTCACATGTTCACTTAGTCAACAAATACTTCTTGCCTTTTTCAGAAGCCAGGTATGGCGTTCAACTCTGGGAACCACCGTGGTGGACGAAACAGACATGGTTTCTGCTCTCATCCACAAGTACAGAATCACCAAATGGGAATATACACGAGGAAGGAAATTTCAGTCGGTATGAGAAAGTGCAACAGGGGACATCATATAAAATGAGAGTCAGGGGCACCTGGGCGGCTCAGACGGTTATGCGTCTGCCTTCGGCTTGGGTGGTGATGCCGGGGTCCTGGGATCGAGCCCTGCATGTGGCTCCCTGCTTTGTGGAGAGCCTGCCGCTCCCTCTCCCTCTGCCTGCCGCTCCCCCTGCTTGTGCTTTCTCTCTCTCTTTGTCAAATAAATAAATAAGACCTTAAAAAAATTAAATAGAATAAAGTAAGAGCCAGGAAAGAACTCTTGGATCAGAGGAAGTGACAATCTGAACTGAGACCCCAAAGATGAAAGGAGTCTGTCGGGTGAATAATGAATGAAGAACATTCTAGGCAGCTGCATTAGCAGGTACAAAGGCTCCGAGGTAGGAAAGCACTTAATGCCTTTCTCTGAGGAACTGAAAAGAAGGCAGTGTGGCTAAAAAGTTGTGAGCTTCTTGAGATGACGCTGGTAAAACAGGCAGGGGCTTCCTAACTGTGTATAGAAGCCTCTGAAGGGTTCTGAGCGGGAAAGGCACCGGGTCCGACCACTTCGCTTGGGGGGAGGGGGTAAGAACAGAATTAGAGACCAGTTGGGAGGCTACTCATGGGCTTCTGGTGACAGATGTCCAGCGGCTGTGGTGATGGAGTGAAGGGGATGGAGTGAAGGAGACACAGTTTGGAAGTGGTATCGATAGGACTTAGGGACTGGGCTGTGGGGAGAGGCTGAAAGGGAGGTGGCAAGGCGGATTCTTAGATTTCTGGCATGAGCAGCTGTGTAGATGCAAGCGTATGCAGAAGCTACCTTTTTCATAAGATTCTGTGTTCCTAAAATACCTCCCGCGAGATCCCTATTTTCCCCTCTTGGTGCAAACCACCTTGCCTCCAAGTCAATATAACCATCTGGATCATTGTTCTTTCTCACTGGGCTCCCTACATCCTGTCTGTGTCTACTTCAAATCACCCCAAGCTGATAATCGCCCCATTATTTCCCTAATACAGCTCTGGTCATATTATTTCCCTTTCAAATACCTCCCATGGTTCCCTATCACTGACTTAATTAAGCAGGAACCTCTTGCTTTGGCTCTCCAGGCTCTATGATCTACCTTTCCAGTCTTCTTTCTTTCTTTAAGGGGGGTAGGGGCTGAGGGAGAGGGAGGGAGAATCCCAAGCAGTCTCCATGACCAGCACAGAGTCCGACGCGGGCCTCCCTCCCAGGACCCCGAGATCATGACCCGAGCTGACATCAACAGTCGGATCCTCGGGGTGCCTGGGTGGCTCAGTGGGTTAAAGCCTCTGCTTCGGCTCAGGTCATGATCCTGGGGTCCTGGGATCGAGCCCCGAGCAGAGAGTCCGTTTCCCCCGCTCTCTCTGCCTGCCTCTCTGCCTACTTGTGATCTCTCTCTCTCTGTCAAATAAATAAAATCTTTAAAAAAAAAAAAAAAAGAGTCGGACCCTCAACTGACTAGGCCACCCAGGTGCCCCTCTGGTCTGATTTCCACCACTTCTCTATTTAAGTCCTGCTTTAGTACCAGGGGTCTACTTCCTGTTCCACCAAGTCACCATATATTCTTACCCCAATGCCTTTCCTTTCCGTCTTACCATCTCAGTCAGCTGGAAACTTATTCAGCTTTCAAAGTTCACTAAAGGTCCGATCTTTCAATCTCATACCGCTTTGTAATTCTCTTATGGCACTTAGATTTCTGTCTTTTATTGCGGCTATTAGAATACTTATCTCCGGCCCATCCCCTACCCCCTAACTGCAGGCAATACTTTGGAGTGCCTGGCTCTCTCGGATTACTCATCCGGCAGGGTCCATTTTAGGGTTTAACTCACAGTAGGTACATTTGCTTGCATTTACTTAGAACATTTGCTTGCATTTACCTAGAAGGACTGGTGTTATTGAAGGCTAGCTGAGGACGAAGCACAAGCTGACACCCCTCATGTTCTCCCCCGCCCCCCCACTCCTGGGTGGGATGTGTGTGACACTCCTTCAGGAAACTTCCAGCTATCTTACCATGTTAATACTTTGCAATACTTTGCTAGAGGGAAAAACAGCCTCAGCTTGGTAAAAGCCCCCAGTATCCAGAAGATCTTCTTTAGCATACCAAAGGCCTTTTGGACCCTTCCCATTTTCCCTATTTCCCCCAACTCCCAAGTATATCAATGGCCACTCTTCACAACCTGGGTGCGCAGCTTTTTCGCCCACGGGTCCTGTCCTCCTGCTTTCATAAAATCGCCGTTCTGCACAAAGATGTCTCAAGAATTCCAGAGCTACATCATTAAGCATCCTAAGGAGTAATAAGACCCCAGGTGTTGCAGGGGAGGTTATTTTCCAGTAGTATTTGACGACACTACAGCAAAATTCACCTTCCACCAAATTCCTTGTGATCTTACAAGAGACAAACATACACGCACCCCTTTAACGGAGTTTTCTGGCTGTTCAAAATAATTCAAGGCAGCAGTACTCAGAAGCTTATCCTTTCCTTGAAGTACTGAATATTAAAATTATAGCCTCTAACTCAGGATTTTTCAAACTACTTGTAACCCTCCTACTACTTGTAACCCGAACTACTTGTAACTTGTAACAGGTTATGAAGCTAAGTTAGTGGGACATAAGCAGTACTGAAAAACAAAACAGAAACTAGCTACACACACAGCTTATATACGGATAAGTAATGTTCCCTGAAATTTTTGTTCCAAATACATATATACATGTATATGTGTACTGGATCATGATTAAATATTTCTCACCATGGGTCCCAGTCACAAAGGTTTGAAAGCTACTGCATTAATGATTTACTGCCTACCCCAAGATCGGTACACAGAACTTGAGCAGGAAAAATAAGATGTTAAGATAGCAATGAGACTATTGAATTAAGTTATTCACACTTTAGGGGTGCCTGGGTGGCTCAGTCTGTTCAGCATCAAGCATCTGACTCTTGATTTTTAGCTCAGATCAGGATCCCAGAGTTGTGAGATCAAGCCCCTCTCTATGCGGAGCACGGAGCCTGCTTAAGATTCTCTCTCCCTCTGTCCCTTTCCCCCCTCCCCAATCACTCTCTCTGTAAAAAACAAAAACTCTTAAAAAAAAAAAAAAGATATTCACACTTTAAAATGTGAATATCTGATATACCTAACTCTTCCCCCGGGGTGTCTGCATTAAAGTGCCTTTAACCCAGATAAATCGTGAATTGGTAGAAAGTGGGTCAGAATCATTTTGGACTACAGGCCTCCTTGGTACGTCTGACAAGGATTTCCTCCAGTATCCCAATTCCCCAAGATAGCAGGGGTTCTGGAACAAGGAACTCTACTGCTGAGAGGCTACGGGTCTCTAGGTTACAATACACAGAAATGGTAATACCTTTGTAAGGAAAACATTTACAACCAGAGTGCACCCTTTCTTCCCCGCACGTCTCAAGCCTATCGGTTTATGTTTGCATGTATATGGTTAGACCATACCTAGAAAACACAATCCTATATATCCATGCAGAAGAGCTATGCCTGATACGAGGCAACGTAAAGCCCCAAGCCCATCTAAACACAAGAAATACTGAGTTATTGAAGGCAACAGCACACGGGAGATAGGAAGGGGGATCTGGGAAATGGTAGAATGGCAAGGAGGTTCAGGAGTGTGGTAGATGTCTCACACCAAGTGTTTATCGCTTGATGACTGATGGAAGGATATGGAGAAAACAATTTCCCAAACAGTTGTATGCCCCTATCATGGGCATACATGTAGCTGTATGGCTACATAGCTGGGCATACATGTAGGGAGAGAAGTAGCTTCCCAGGAGTGCACAGGCAGTATTCAATTATTATTAGTAGTAGTATTATTCCAAGTCCTAATTCCAGCCCTAGCTCCATTCAACAGGTTGCCCGTAATAATCTGTTGCTACTTGTGTTACGTTCTCAATTTACAGTTGAGAAATCAACAGTGAGGTTCCAAATGAATGAATGTAAACACTCTTAATTGCCAATTACAACCCCAACAAATAACTGGGTGAGAAAGAAGGCCCAAGAAGAAGTTCAAAGCTGCCGCGGTGTGAACTCTAGATTGGGGGTTTTGATAAATTTGGGTTAGATCTGAGAGAGACTGAGGTGCCTTTTGCCTCGAAAATTTTACAGTTCTACAAGGGAGGGAAAAAGTGACCTTTAGTTTGAAGAAAGGAAGATCAGCTTGGTTTTATATGCAAAAGGCAAGTAACAATTACATTAGCTGCTAAGGTTATTTAAATATAAATTAATGCCTCTCACGTTATCTAGATGTAGTTAACACCCTTCAGTGATATTATATGTCAACGTCTCTACTGACTACTGGATACATTCCAAACTTCTTTCTGGCATGTAAGGCTTTCCACATCTGCCTAATTTTTATCCCAAACTTCTTATGACTCTGATCTCTAATCTGCTCTTGTCCCAGTCCTGTTTGCTTAATTCTTCCCCATGCCTACTCTCCTAGCTAAAGTCCCACAACCTTCATAAAACCTTCCAACTACTCAAATATTTATGCGTCAGATCTTGACCTTTGAATTCCTACAGGACTTTACAAGCTGTCCTTTTAGGTAGGCATTACCATCCTCATTTCCTAGATAAGCAAATTGAGTGACTTGCCCAGGGTCCCACAGTCTGCAAGCAGCAGCAGCAGCAGCACTGGGTCTGACTTGCTTGCCTTCCAAGTCCACACTTTTTTTCCTCATTGTGCCATGCTGCTTCCTTGTATTAAAAAACCATGGAGGAAGGATGCAGCAAAAAAGCCTATAAAGCAGTTATAATACAGCTTGTTGTGACATAAAGTCAAACACATCACATCCTTTGAACCATATGGGTAATAAATGCTTGGAGTAGCATAGTTTTTAAAGGGGGTTGTCAGTCCTGTTTCCCAAGCCCAGTATTAAATGATATTCCAATGTAAATGACAGGTGAGTAAGGTTAAGAGGGGGGAAAAAGCAATAAGTTGTAAGAAGAAAATATCAGCAACAAGACAGAGAAGATAAGAAAGTGTAATTTAAGCTGGCAATATAAAGACTCCGAATATGCAAGTATAGAGTACGGGGCTTAGGGGCCCACAAAGCTAATACTTAAGTTAGGGGGTCTATGCCTACCGACAAGAAGCGCGCATGTGTGAGTTGATATTAATAACAGACAGCAGTACACATGGACAGAGAGTAGAACTCAAGAGAGACAAATAAGGATAGGTCGTGGGGACACAGGGTAGCTCATGGCATGATGACACGGTGGCGGCGCCAAATGAGTGGCCAGAGGGTACAGCAGGGGTCACAGAGAAAGGTAAAGGGGTTCAGAGGGCACGGCGCCCCCAGACTCGAGGAAAGACTTGTCTTCCTCTCGATAGCTGGTTGGCGTGATTTAAGATTCACATCGCACCCCACAAAGCCTTACTGGGTGGCTCTGGAAAGTGAGGGGGGGGGTCACGTCCCATTCCCCGGGGACTCCGCGAGGGGGCGGAGCGAGGCAGGAGGGTCCTTACCCATAAAGATGGAGATGATGAGCCGCAGCGCCTGTTCCGACGCGCCCAGGGACGTCGCCAACTTGTTAAGGCTCAGCTCCTCGAAACCCCACCGCAGCACCTTCACCAGCTCCGCCACCGTTCCCACGTCCTCCTCTGCTGCGGACGCCATCTTTGCTCCGGGCGTCCCCCAGGGACCCCCCAGCTCCGCGCGCCCCGAATGTGGGCACAAGGCTGTAGCTTCACCCCCAATTCCGGCCCGGAGCCCGCCCACGGCGTGCGCATTGGCTGCGGGCCCGCCCAGTGGCTCCAGGCTCCCCCGGCTATTGGTGGGCCCGAGAAAGGGGCGGGGCCTAGTGCAGCAAGGTAGGCAGAGGGCGGGTCTGAACGTTTGTAAAGCAAAGGTGACTCCCGCCGAGAATGAACGCGGGGCGGGCCGGGGGCGGGGCTTGGAACCGGGAACTGGAGTTGCGATTGGAAAAGTCTAAAGCCGGCGGCGAGGTGATTGTACAACTCGGTTCTAACTGCTTGGGGGAGGAGTCGGTGAGAGCGAGTGTCCGGCCGGCTCGTGCGCTGCCTTCCCATTGGCTGAGGCGGGAGCAGGCGAGAGTCGGGGCGGGGGGGGGGCGTCACCCGACCGCGAGGTTACTCTCGGTCGCCGGCGCGCCGGGGTTACTGGGGCATGTAACGGAGAGGGCGGGAATTCCTGGAGCAGCCTCGCGAGCGCCTCCTAACGGCACCTCCGGGCCGTTCTCAAACCGTTAGCACGCCGCCTTCACTCCGCAAGGGTCTCGGGAGAGCATCCCTTTTCACGTAATTTCCTATATTGAACCCTCACCTCCCCCGAGAGGCGAGGAAACCAAGATATGCCAATTTAGTCCTTATTGGTTTCATTTACAACAAACGAGTTTGTTACTATTTAAGTAATACAGGTTTATGGTAAAGGTTCAAACAGTTTAGATAAAATAAGAGTTCTTTCCTCCCACCTTGCTTCCCATTCTTACTTCCTACAGGTAACCACTGTTCGGATTGCACTAACAAAAATGTGTTGAGCGCTTAGCATGTGCCTGGGACCGTGCTGGGCTCTAGGAAATACAGCGATGAGCTCAAAGCTATGGAGTGGGGATGGTGCACAGTCATAGTGTTAATGCATGTGTAATTGAAAGCAAAAGTAAGTGCTCTGAAAGAAGGGAGCAAGGTTCTATAAGAGTATGTAACAAAAGAAAACTAGGGACGCCTGGGTGGCTCAGTGGGTTAAAGCCTCGGCTTTTAGCTCAGGTCATGATTTCAGGGTTTTGGGATCGAGCCCCGCATCGGGCTCTCTGCTCAGCAGGGAGCCTGCTTCCCCCAGCCTCTCTGCCTCCTTGTGATCTCTCTGTCAAATAAGTAAATAAAATCTTAAAAAAAAACCCCTAAGTTTCTTGTAATAACTGGAACTTGTAGAACATTCTTGTACAGTTTGGCTTATACTTCTGTAGCACTTTGCTCTTCACAAAGCATTTATATCCATATTATTTCACTTAATTTGGCTATGAAACAGGTTGTTAATTATTATGATGTCCTCTCATAGGCAGAAGCTTGGAGAAATTAAGGAACTTGCTAAGTTCCTTTTCCAGTGAGTGTCAGAGACAGAATTTAAACTTAAATCTGTTAAATTTCACCTCCCTCTCCCCCTTTTTTCAGGAAGAAAATTAAAAATATGAAATATCCAGAACAGTTGAGAATAAAATACCCCCCTCCAGCTTAGGAAACAAACATCTCATATACAATTGAAGAACCTATCCCTACTCTGTGGCATTTCCCTCCTTCCCTTCTCAGAGGTCAAAACTTTATTGACTTTGGTATTTATCAGTCTCATGCCTATTTTTATACTTTACATAATGTGTATATCTAGAGAGAATGTACAGTAAGTTTGCATGCTTTTAAATGGTATTACAGTGAATGCATCATTTTGCAGGTTGTTTTTATGGTTAATATCTTTATTGAGATATATTCATGTTTTCACATGTAGCTTGAATCCATTCATTTACAGTAATGTAATATCCCATTGTATGATCATACTACATTTAGTTTTTCATGGTCATGTTAAGGAATAGGATCATTTCCTATTAATTTGTGTATTGTTTTATGACAAACATTGCTGCAGTGAGCATTCTTTAAGCAAGAGTGTGAGTTTCTCTAGGACTGTGACTCCAAACCTTTTTTTTTTAATTAACTGAAATGTCCTGTAAGAAACACACTGCTATTCAGTAGACACACATATTCATAAACTAGACAACAAATACATATAATACTCACACAGACATACCCACAATACACGCTGCCATATTGATATTTTCTACTCTCTTTTAATTCATTAAAAAATTGCTGATCAGGGGCCGCCTCGGTGGCTCAGTGGGTTAAAGCCTCTGCCTTTGGCTCGGGTCATGGTCTCAGGGTCCTGGGATCCAGCCCCGCATCGGGCTCTCTGCTCGGCAGGAAGCCTGCTTCCCCCTCTCTCTCTGCCTGCCTCACTGCCTACTGTGATCTCTCTCTGTCAAATAAATAAATAAATAAATAAAATCTTTAAAAAAAAATTGCTGATCAGGATCCACTAACTTGTTATCGATACCTACTGGTAGTTTGTGATCCTCACTGAGAAAAGACTTCTCTAGTGTTTGTAATCAGGAAGGGAATTGTAGGTTATGTACACTTTTAACTTTATTAGATTTTGCTGAATTGAAGTGTTTGGCTAGATGTTATTTAAGATCCTTAAAATATCTGATTTGCTGAATAAGTAAAGTACATTTGTTAAAGCATCTAGCCAATTAGTCCTTATTTAAAAATGTAGAAAGTTGTGGGATGCCCGGGTGGCTCAGTAGATTGGGTGACCCACTCTTTTTTTTTTTTTTTTAAAGATTTTATTTATTCATTTAACAGAGAGAGAACACAAGCAGGCAGAGAGGCAGGCAGAGGCAGAGAGAGGAGCAGGCTCCCTGCAGAGCAAGGAGCCCGGTGTGGGACTTGATCCCAAGACGCCGGGATCACGACCTGAGCCAAAGGCAGCCGCCCAACCAACCGAGCCACCCAGGCATCCCGGGGTGACCCACTCTTAATTTCAGCTCAAGTCATGATCTCAGGGTCCCGAGATTGAGCCACACCCACACAACTGCCCATAGGGCTCCGAAGGGGTGTGTGCTTCAGATTCTCTCTCCCTCTCCTTCTGCCCTCCCCTCCTCACTACTTGCACGCACATGCACACATTTCCTCTCTCAAATAAGCAAACAAATCTTTAAAAAAAGATGTAGAAAGTTGTTTTTTGTTTGTGTTATACAACTGGATAACATGTCTACCCCTTCTTGGGCTTCCGGTGCTCCAAGAGAAGGGTGGGCACTGGACAGAGGCTGTGTCTATGTTGACACAGCAGGTGCCTCTTTTCCTTTCTCCTCAAGTGTTTGGTCAGCCGCATTCTCTTCATTCCTTCCCTTCCCTCTACTGCAATCTCAGTATGTCTTTCTGTTTCTCCTTCCCTCCTTCCCTTCCTTCTTTCTTTCCTTCCCATTGGCTCCTTGATCTCTGTATGATCATCGGTAGGGTTTCTCATCTTAGAACACCTTGGTTTTCTTTCTCTGAAGTTACTGGCCTCTTTTTCTTTTTCCTCCCTACCATAATTTTGTGAAAACAATATCTCATTCTCATCATGGCAGAGATGGTTGGTATTTACTCAACATCTGTGCGTGTGCCTTTGACTTCTTGACTCCCTTGCAGGCAACTTGGGACCATGTGACTAGTTATGGTAGATGGACTGTAAAGAGAAACAAAGTGTCATTTCCTGGCCAAGGTAGTAAAGAGCTAGAATGACTCCCAAATGTCTCTCTTCCCTTGCTATAGTAACCTTGCAGAAGCCATATGTTCTGTATGGCATTGTTACAAGGTAGAAGAAGGAGCTCTAGACTTGGCTTGAGTAAGAAATAACCTTTGTGGTGTTAAACCCCAAGATTTAAAGTTACTGCTTCAACTTACCCCAACTAACACATTAACCCACCAGTCTTTATCCCCATTAAAATTTGGTATTCATTTTCACCATTTATAAAACTAACCACCCAAAGAGCACCGACTACTTAATAGTTATGACTATTTTCTCTTCTCAATCTCAGATTTTTAATTTTCAAGAGCTCTTTTTTTTTTAATGCTAGAATAAGTTTTTTTTTTCTTTTTTAAAGATTTTATTTTTGGGGAGCCTAGGTGGCTCAGTGGGTTAAAGCCTCTGCCTTTGGCTCGGGTTGTGATTTTGGGGTCCTGGGATCGAGCCCCACGTCGGGCTCTCTGCTCAGCGGGGAGCCTGCTTCCCCCCTCTCTCTCTGCCTGCCTCTCTGCCTACTTGTGATCTCTTTCTCTCTGTCAAATAAATAATAAAATGAAATCTTAAAAAAAAGATTTTATTTTTAAGTAATCTCTACACCCAACGTGGGGCTTGTACTTAGAACCCCAAGATCAAGAGTCGCACACTCCACTGACCGAACCAGCCAGGTCCCAGCATTCTTGTTTTATGTACACAGTGTGCTATCTTAGCCTCCTCAGAACATAATTAGGGATTTTGGAGGAAGGTTTCTTTCTTTCTTTCTTTTCTTCCTTCCTTCCTTTCCTTCCTTTCTTCCTCCCTCTCTCCCTCCCTCCCTTCCTTCCTCCTTTTCTTTCTTTCTTCTTTCTTTCTTTCTTTCTTTCTTTCTTTCTTTCTTTCTTCTATTTGTCATTATCCTTTTATTCCTTGCATTTTTCCTTTTTCCTCTGGATTTTTGTTTTCTTTTTGTTTCTTTTATATCTTTTATGACGGTGACTGCCCTTTCATATACAAGCAAGGAATCACCAAGTTGATTGCATATAGGGATGATTGGATATGCATGTGGATTGTATATATGTGATTGGACTGGGAGCCCTCCTTTCGGTTGAGAAACTCCCAAATGTCAGTATGTGGAGGGTTTATTCTTTAGGGTTCTACAGTTTCTTCAGAGGAATCTGCCAGTCTTCTGCTAGGAAGGCATGTACTTATTTTTAGCTCCATATCTCTCCCTTGTTCTTCGCAATGCCTCCTAGTCCAGAGTCCAGAGTTTCTCATATCCATTTTCTCAGATGATAGCATCAATTGCCTGCCTGCAGCTGGTGGGGTTGGGTATTTACCTAGCCATGATTGGTGGGGGAGGGGGCTTGAGTCTAGGCTCCTGGTCAACTACTGCCCTCTGCTGTATCATCAAGCTCCCCTCGCCCACCATCTTTCCACTGTCCAAAAATGTATTTAAATGATTCATCTGAAACTGGGGGGCAGGGGTGCAAGAGCACCCGGTTCTGGGGGTCCCAAACAGACCAGGTTGAGCCACCTGCAGCTGACAAAATCCAAACGCAGAGAGATGAGTGGTAATGAAACCAGAAAGGAATTTATTTCAGTGAGGCCAACACTAGTCAGACATAGGCTAATGTCTCCACGACGGTCTCCCAAGTGCTGAAACTACTTCTAAGCTTATAAAAGGCAAATATGGGACAAGGGTTGGTGGGTACAAGCAGGTGAGCAGTAAAGGCCAGGTCGATCATATGGTGGGGGTGTTCCGGGCTCACGGGGTTTTGCTTGAGGGGATACTTTTGGTTCCCATCACAGGATGTATTGTTCACAGGGTCTTTTGTCTGAGTTAAGAGA
>CM052807.1:35331775-35351924 GCA_028533885.1 Nasua narica
GGCAATCTGCTTTACTTAGTCTACATATTCAATTGTTAATCTCATCCAGAAACACCTTTATGGACCCAGAATAATGTCTAACCAAATATCTGGGTCCCTCTAGGCCCAGTGAAGTTGACATATAAAATTAACCACCAAATGTCTGTCTCTTGTCAACCCGGCATCCATATGCATCTCCTTAAGCCAGACTTATTCTCCAAATAAAGACAACGGCAAGGTCATATTTCCCCCAACACAATACAGCAATCCTGGGTACAACTGAAAACACGCCGACCGACCTCTTCACCAGAAGAGGAAGTAATTTATTGAGTAATGTTTACTCTTTTCCTTGATATCTCATAACTTAGATACTATGATATAAAATTAAAAATACTTAAAAACCATGATATAAGAGAGGGAAGAAATCAAAGATACTTGATGTGTATGTCTTTATAACAACATAAGGAGGAATATTCATGACTATTACAGTCTTCATTTCTGTAACTGGTCACATGGTGATAGCTATTATTTGTAAATACCTTCTTCTGTTATCTATTCTGTATTCTCTTTGTCTTCAGCAAGCACCTTAGTTGGTAGTCGTTCTTTATCTGGTGGAGTTGATGTAGGAAAGACGATAGGGTTCAAAGCTGACGGCCAAGAAAGAATTCTTGAAACGTCTTTGGTGCAAAAAGGTGGGTTTATTAAAGCACGAGTTTTGTTAAAGGCAAACCCCGGAGTACAGTGGCCTATCCAGCCTGGGGGAAGTCGTGGACACAAGTTAGAGCCACATAGTCATTGGGTCCTGTTAGGAGACAGTCAGCCAATTCTGGGCCTCCTTTAACTGCAGTCAAGATATCAAGGGCTAGGGGCGCCTGGGTGGCTCAGTGGGTTAAGCCTCTGCCTTCAGCTCAGGTCATGATCTCCTCTGCCTTCGGCTCAGGTCATGATCTCAGGGTCCTGGGAGCCTGCTTCCCCCTTTCTTTCTCTGCCTGGCTCTCTGCCTACTTGTGATCTCTCTCTCTGTCAAATAAACAAAATCTTAAAAAAAAAAAAAGACATCAAAGACTATTCAGTTTTGGAGGCCCATCTTTTGAATTTGTATAATAAAAGACAGACAGTCCATAGTCACTTTGTAGGGACCAAGGGAATCCGAGTCTAGGGACAATTTCTATTAGCAAAGTTTTTGTCACCTCTGTGGCCTTTTTACCCAAATAAGTAGCCTGGTGTAAACCCTGTATTACCTTCCATTGCTTATTTTTAAGTGTAAAGATTGTTCCCTTGTTATTATTAATAAGTCACTGCTGTGCATTTTTTAATATCCTCATTCCTGGGCTATGTGGATTTCTTGGCCTGAATAGACGGGACTTACGGACTTCACTGGAATTAAGACTGGGGAAAGACTTACTATTGGTTTATTTTGTGCTGCCTTCTTGGCTGCACGGTCTACTGAATTGTTTCCTTTAGATCTAAGGTCATATCCTTTGGATGTCCTTTGAGGTGAATTATAGTTACCTCCTTAGGTAGGAGTAGAGCTTCAAGAAGAGTCATAATTTCAGGCCCCTATTTGATTGGGGAGTAATGGCTTGATAATAATCCCCTTTTCTTCCATATTGCTCCATGGGCATGTAGGACCAGGAAGCCATATTTGGAGTCGGTATAAATATTAATTTTAAATTAATATTTAATTTTGGCAGTTGCAAAGCATGAGTGAGCGCTATAGCATACCGAGTATTTCTTATTCCTTTTTCCGTGAAACTATTGCCATCAGTAAACCAACTGCATTTTCAATGAGGGTATCTTTTTTTTTTTTAATTTTATTTATTTATTCGACAGAGAGAGAGATCACAAGCAGGCAGAGAGGCAGGCAGACAGAGAGGGGGGGAAGGAGGCTCCCTACTTAGCAGAGAGCCCGATGCAGGGCTCGATCCCAGGACCCCAAGATCATGACCTGAGCTGAAGGCAGAGGCTTTAACCCACTGAACCACCCAGGCACCCCTCAATGGGGGTATCTTTTAAAGCTGGTTGAGTAGACTAAACAAGATCAATAACCTCTGAATAGTTATGCTCTATGGAGGTATAGTAGTCAGGTCCAGGCATAAGGGTAGCAGGTTTAAAATTTGACAGGTTTTAAGTATTATTTCATGCATATCTATAAGCATAGTCTGGTATTTAATAAGTCAGCCTCCCATCATCCATTGGTAGCCTTTGCTCTCTAAGGCACTCTGGACCTGATGTGAAGTCATTACAGTCAGGGACTGTCCCATAGTGAACTTTGAGGCTCTTTCTACTAGGAGTGCTCTTTTATGCTTGGCTAAAGCCTTTACTCGCAATTTTATATCAACAGAGGTAGTTTTCAGGGTAAACATGACTTGGGATAAAACCAGCAGGAACACTCTTTGTTTGAGGCCCAGCTGTAACAATGCCCTAATTGCGAGGAATCACCGCAAGTGGGAGAAGAATTGTCTCAAGAGATAAGGGCATCCTCAAGGGCATCATCCAATCCAATTATAAAGAAAGTGGGGTCATCCATCATCTCCACAAGTCCATAGTTAGTCCCATAGCGGGGGCATTCTCTGGCTTTTTTTTTTTTTTAATTTATTTATTAGAGAGAGACTGAGAATGAGAGGGGAGAAGGTCAGAGGGAGAAGCAGACTTCCCGCAGCGCCGGGAGTCCGATATGGGACTCGATCCTGGGACTCCGGGATCATGACCTGAGCCGAAGGCAGTCGCTTAACCAACTGAGCCACCCAGGTGCCCCCATTCTCTGGCTTTTAAGGAGGAATTTTGTCATCCCAGCCACACAGAATTGGCCAAGGTGATTGCTAAGTTTTACAATGATAATGTTGGGAAGGTGTATAGAACACTTCTGTAGTAGCCTTTGATTTATTTTGTAACAAGAGTACTTTTCATCATAACACTACTGCTTATACGGTGTAATACTGGCTTTGCAACTCAAATCGAATTGCCTGATGCTAACAAAAATTAAACTGATATGATATTGATGACCAAATGTTTTGGGAGAGAGAATTACAACCACCAGAAGATGTAGTATCTATGGAAATTAACTGCCCAGAGAAATCATTACAGACAACAGAAAATTAAATTACCGTTTTAAGCCAATCAGCTCAAACATAGCACGCAGCATGAATAACCATAGATAAAGAAGATACTCAAATTAATTCAAGATTATCAAAATACCTGTAGTGGATATTTTTGATCCATCTTTCGTCTTTCTAATCCTGTACCTGTTCCCCATTGATTGCTTCAAATATTATTCATTGGATTTTTATTACTATTTCTAGATCTATGTTATGAATGTTACAAAAAGGCAAAGGGGAAAAAACTCACCACAAAGCACATGTATGATGTTTGCTTGACAGTTTGATCTCATTAAAAAAAATCAACTGTAATAATTCCTATTAAAAGCCATACTGTTGACCCCATCCCTACCGCAATATAGACTCCTAGGCCATCCGAATCAGGCCTAGCATCAAGGGACATGATGGACCCATGGCAGATAAGGAATCTCCCTGACTTCAAGGGACAAAATAATGATCATCAATACTTTCTGCCAGAAGATTATTGATCAAATGGGGTGAGGGTGGGACGCTACAGGGAAACAGTGATAAAAAACCTCTCTAAAGGCCCCGACATAAGGGAGGCCATCTTAGATTTCTTTCTAGGTCAACATGATTACATAAACTTTGTTTAAACCAAAAGCCTGATTTAAGGCCTGCCAACGTCTGCTTTACAATTGCTTGAAGGAAAGCCTCCTGTCCTTACAATGTCGAATCGGTGCTCCTACTCCCTATATTCTATGACGCTAAAACTTGTGATTCCTGCCTACTTAGTAATCTATAACTTTTTTGAGAGACGGTACCTCTGACATATTGATTTATGGCTCTTTATGTAAAAAAGTATATAACCCTGTAAAAAAACATTTCATTCCCTGGAGCACTTTCTTCCCTGTAAAGACTGTTTTCCGGGCAGCAGTCCTAATTTGGGCTCCAGTAAAACTCTCTACTTTCTTCTCATATTAGAGTTCTTTCTGATCAATTTATGTTGATAGAACGAATATAGCACTTTGTGCTCTATAAGCCGTAAGTACATGTACCTTTAATGTTGTAGTTTAGGTGGGAATAGAGGAGCCCCCCCCCCGCCCCGCCCCGGTTGGCTTTACTTTGTTTCTGTCTTCGTCTATTGGGACTGCTATACCAAAATACCACAGACTGGGTGGCTTACAAACAACAGAAATTTACTTCTCACAGCTCTGGATGCTGAAAGTACAAGATCAGGGTGCCAGCATGGTTGGGTGGGGACCCTCTTTGGAGTCACAGAATTTTCGTTGTTCTCACATAGGGCTAAGGAGCCATCTGGGGTCTCTCCCCCTGCCCCCTACCTGGGTCTCTTTTAAAAAAGCACTAAGCCCATTCTTTTTTTTTTTTTTTTAAGATTTTATTTATTTGTCGGAGACAGAGAAAGAGAGAGAGAGAGAGAGCACAAGTAGGGGGAGCAGTAGAGCAGTAGAAGCAGAGAGAGAAGCAGGTTCTTTGCTGAGCAAGGAGACTGATACGGGACTCAATTCCAGGACTCTGGGATCATGACCTGAGCCGAAGGCAGACTCCTAACCGACTGAGCCACCCAGGCACCCTGGATTTTTCTTTTTTTTGAAAAAAGTTTTATTTGAGAGAGAGAGAGAGAGAGAGAGAGCGAGCCCGAGCAGGGAGGAGGGGCAGAGGGAGAGGGAGAAGCAGATTCCACGCTGAGCTGGTATCCTGATATAGGGCTGGATCTCAGGACCCTGGGATCACAATCTGAGCCAAAGGCAGACACTTAACTGACTGGGCCACCCAGGCGCCCCTTCTTAGGATTTTTCTATATCGGGATTTTTCAGTATTTGGTTTTACTGAACAATAAGTGAATTGGTATTTTGGCAAGCATTGTTCATGTTAGAGTTGTTTTTTTTTTTTTTAAATATTTTATTTATTTATTTTACAGAGAAAACACAAGTAGGCAGAGAGGCAGGCAGAGAGAGAGGAGGAAGCAGGCTCCCCACCAAGCAGAGAGCCTGATGCGGGGCTTGATCCCAGAACCCTGAGATCATGACCTGAGCCGAAGGCAGAGGCTTTAACCCACTGAGCCACCCAGGTGCCCCCATGTTAGAGTGTTTGACAATAACGCTGATACCCTGTATGTTGTAGTGGTGGAATTCTCTTCCTGACTCCTGATGTTTCTTTGTAGGAATCCTCCTCTAAGGAAGCAGGGGCTACATGTGCCACAGAGCCCTGGGGAGATTGTAGCTTTCATATTTGAGTGCGTGGCTAAGGGAGGCAGTGCTAATTTGGCCAATGCCATTCTACATTCAGGGCCAAGGAGGAAATTGTTAAGACTGATCTGGAATTCACGTGGCTTGTTCACAGGCTGGAAAGCTGCAAAGTCTCAAAAAATGGCTGGGTGGGTTTCAAGGTCACATACACATTGCAGGTCGGCTTGCTGGTGTTGCCTGTGCCCTAATTTGTGAAGTCACTGTAATCTGTTAGTGAAATTAAAAAAAGGAAAGAAAAATTGGCAACAGGGTGTCTGGCAGAGGTACTGGTCCTTAAGCTAAGCGCACAGGCTTCTGAACCTTCAGTAGGAACTGCAGTTTCAAGAATCTACTGAGGGTCCTTTCTCCAGCTGAAACAAACATGGGACCAGGTCTTTAGAGATTCCATAAAAGCGGCAAAAGCCACCGAATGGAAACCATCTGATCTCTACATTGTGGAGTCCGGATTGTAGGCAGAGCTCACCTAACGATGCAACACTGGGCACCAGAAGCTTGGAACCAAGGGGGGAACTGGAAGTGATATGTTCCATTCAGGAAGACCATCATATGGTAAGTACAGAATGCCCAAATTAACCTTTTTCTAAATGATTTCTTTCCCTTGTGTCTAAGTTCACAGGCCGTGGATTCTGAACGGTTGGCATAAACCTAAGGGCATTAAGCTGAGGTCAAAAACGTAGATTTTTCTCCTTTCCTCAGATACTACTGAATTTCTTCTTCGGTCTTTGGCAACATTAAGTACCGGGTTTTGGAAATATAACTGTAATTTTTCCTGGAATGTTTGCTTGGGGGCCTGGGGTTGGCTGTTTTTAGACATTTTGTGGTTGTGGGGCTGGTGGTGTGATATTCTTGCCTCTTGTGAACTCTTCGGACTTTTCAAAACTGGACTCGGGAAAGGTTGGCCTGGGAGCTAGCACAGTCTCCAAAATCTCAAAATCTAGGGGGACCTAACTCACTACCCAGATTTCACTCGGGCATAGTTGAAATCCCCAGAGGGCAACTCTGTGACCGGCAAGCCGCGGGGATAGGAAGGGCGCCCAAGGCACAGCAGGGCCTCAATGTCAGGCTCACTGTCCTTGGTCAGAAAGCGGGCACACCCTCTGGGCCCACCAGGAACTTCTCCAAGTTCCTGGCGACGTCGTTGGCGGCACATGGGAGGGAGATCAGGTGGTGAACCTGGGGTCTGTCCTGAGCTCAGTGGCGTGGTCACTGGGGGCAGTCAGTCCCTGCATGAAGGCGAACAGGAGGGGAGCCTGGGCGCCATTCCCCTCGAACGGCTCAAAAAACCTCAGGATGGGCTCGAACCCGCCTCCTGGTAGGAGGTACTGGAGGGGATTCAGGATCTCTTCGTTCCTGGAGTTCTCCTGATGCATGAACTGGTTGCATGGGAAGCCGGGAAGCCGGGAAGCCGGGAAGCCGAGAAGCCGAGAAGCCGAGCACAGCCAGTCCCCGGAGCCCGAGGCCCCGCTGCAGCTCGTTCATCTGGGCGGAGTCCCGGATTGTTGTGCCTCAGAGCGAGGCCCCATTCTGCGTGACAGCATCTTGTCCCGCAGGGACGCCAGGCTCCCTGGGGGCTCCCCGCCCGGGCAGCAGGCGCGCAAAGAAAGCTTGCACCCAGCAAGGGGCCACCGCCCAGAGCTGAGCGGCGTGTGGGGCGGGCTGTAGGACCGGTCGGAGTGCCTATTGTTGGTGTTTCTTAATACCATCATTTAATCTCGTTGCTGAGCTCTGAGAGGTATCTTGGTTAACAAGGCTGAATGTAATCTGGATGGGAATGGAAGAGGTGAATTTCCGATTTGGGGTGCAGAATGTGTTTAATGTTCATGTACTGCTCAGAATCATTTTGGGGGCCTCTGGGGCCTGTGGTGCTGGAGGGCGCCAAGGAGGAGCAGTGGTTGGCCTTGGGTGGATGGAGCCCTAATTAGATTCCTGCTCTTTTCTCCGGGGCAGACTGCCACATCCTTAGTTGATGATATGCTTAATTGGCAAATCTAACAGGTTAAAAAGGAAAAGCCAGGAAATGTTTGTACCACCTCTGAGAGCTCTTTGCTGATGGAGAGAGCTCCATGATAGGGCTCTTCTTCTTCTTCTTCTTTTTTTTTAAGATTCTATCTATCTATCTATGTATCTATCTATCTAGATATCTATTTATGAGACAGAGAACGTGAGAGAGAGCATGAGAGGAAAGAAGGTCAGAGGAAGAAGCAGACTCCCCGCAGAGCCGGGAGCCCGATGTGGGACTCGATCCCAGAACTCAAGGACCATGACCTGAGCCGAAGGCAGTTGCTCAACCAACTGAGCCACGCAGGCGCCCAAGGGCTCTTCTAGCCACTCCATTTCATCTCTTACCTGGTGCCTGGGAGGAAGAGTGACTTATTTATCTGATAAAGATAGGAAGAATAAACGGGCGGGCAGGCATGCTGCCGTTACCTTGGCCCTTGTTCCTCTTGGGAGTGAGCTGCCCACAGGGCATGTATAATTCTCTGCTTGAGAAAGCCTTCCCGGACCTAGTACTGCCTGTGTCTGCAAGGGTAATTCTAATTGTGCGCTTTAATTAGCCATCATTTGGCTTTTACACTAGGCTACTTAACTCTCTCGTGACTTTTATTGCTATTTTTTTAAAAAGATTTTATTTATTTATTTGACAGAGAGAGAGATCACAAGTAGACAAAGAGGCAGACAGAGAGAGAGAGGGGGAAGCAGGCTCCCTGACGAGCAGAGAGCCCGATGTGGGGCTCGATCCCAGGACCCCGAGATCATGACCTGACCTGACGTGAAGGCAGAGGCTTTAACTCACTGAGCCACCCATGTGCCCCGACTTTTATTGCTATTAAAGGTAATATTTGGAGCTCCATTTCCTGCTTTTGTTTGATTTCTCAATTTCCCGAAAACTTGGAACAGAAAGAGAGATGGTAACTGACATTGTGAATATGATATTTATGATTCTGAGTAACACTAGTGATTATTTTCTAAAATGTCCTTAGACTGGGTATTAATTGTAAACAATGAATCATGGAACACTACATCAAAAACTAATGATATAAAAAAAAAAACTAATGATATACTGTATGGTGACTAACATAACATAATAAAAATATTAATAAAAAAATAAAATGTCCTTAGGGCACCTGGGTGGCTCGGTTGGTTAAGCGTTCTACTGTTGATCCCAGCTCAGGTCTTGATACCAGGGTTGTGAGTTCAAGCCCCGCATTGGGCTCCACGCTGGGCGTGGAGCCTATTTAACCAAAAAAAAAAAAAAAAAAAAAGAAGGAAAGAAAAGAAAATCTCGGGTGGATGGGTGATTCAGTGGGTTAAGCGTCCAACTCTTGATTTTGGCTCAGGTCATCATCTCAGAGTTGTGGGATCGAGCCCCTGCCTTGGGGTCTGTGATCAGTGCTGAGTCTGCATTTCCCTCTTGATCTGCTCCTTCCCCTGCTTTCTCTCTTTCTCTAAAATAAATAAATAAATAAAATCTAAAAAAAAATGTCATTTTTGGGGTGTCTGGGTGGCTCAGTGGGTTAAAGCCTCTGCCTTCGGTGCAGGTCGTGATCTCAGGGTCCTGGGATCGAGCCCCGCATCGGGCTCTCTGCTCGTCAGGGATCCTGCTTCCCCCTTTCTCTCTGCCTGCCTCTCTGCCTACTTGTGATCTCTCTCTCTCTTTCTGTCAAATAAATAAATAAAATCTTTAAAAAATAAAAAGGAGCACAAGTAGGGGAAGCAGCAGGGCAGAGAGGAATTTGTTAAAGGGATCCTGGATTGATTGCTCACAGAAATGCCGGGAGCACTGGAGCACCAAGTGTGGAAGCTTCACAGCAGAACAATGGTCAGAATATGGCTGCCTTGGGGCGCCTGGTTCCTCAGTCAGTTAAACATCCACCTTCGGCTCAGGTCACCATCCCAGGGTCCTGGGACATGGTGGAGAAGACAGAGATGAATGAGGCCCTGAACCTGACTTCAGACCTTACAGACTCATAATTCTCTTCTAATGTGCACATTTATTTGGCACCATAGTTTGCAAAGCTCTTTCACTCTCGTTATTTCCCTGACAGCCATGTAAGGCCGGCAGAACTGATGTTATCTCTATTTTATACTTGAAGAAGCTAAAACGTTAGGTAAGGAGCCAGTCCTCCAATTCCAGGCCAAGTGCTGAGTGAGTTAACCAGCAAATAATTCCAAGGCATGTGGTCTCCCCATTTTTTTTTAAAGATTCTATTTATTTATTTGAGAGAGAGAGAGGGAGATATATATATCAGGGGGAGGATCAGAGGGAGAGGGAGAAGCAGGTTCCCCACTGAGCAGGGAGCCCAACTCAGCGGCTGGATCCAGGACCCCAAGATCATGACCTGAGCAGAAGGCTGACCCCTAACCCATTGAGCCACCCAGGCACCCTTCCCCCCCCCCCCCACATTTTAATGCTCTTGAAATCAGGAGACATCTTATAATCAATGGTATATCATAGTTTAATCGGCAGCCCTTTATTCCTAGTGGTATGTAAACCAAGGGGGCCTCTTCCATTGATAAGGTGTAGAGTCATTGGAATGCGGTCACTAGACAGGAGTAGGAAGTAAAGTAATAAGGGACCTAACGGTGATCCAAGAGATCAGGGAAGACTTTGTGGGGGAATTGTACAGCCCCCCCATCCCTTGGTGTCCCCTCTATGAGTCTGAATTCCAAAAGGGTTTTTTTTTTTTTTTCCAAATTTGGCACTAAAACTCATTTGTCAAGCAAAACCTGACCTGAACTGACGTGAGGTAATTTATAAGTGATACACAAATATAATATATAATTATAACCAAATTATAATTTTAATTATTCTACTTACCATGAAGATCAATATGTGTAGCTGCAGAAATATTTTTAATTTTAATTTTATTTATTTATTTGACAGATGGCGAGAGAGGGAACACAAACAGGGCGAGTGGGAGAGGGAGATACGGGCTTCCCGCTGAGCAGGGAGCTGGGTGTGGGGCTCGATCCCAGGATCCCAGGACCATGACCTGAGCCAAAGGCAGACACTTAACGACTGAGGCGCCCTCGCTGCAGAAATATAAATGTTTGATAATGGAGCATTATTCCAGCCCTTTGAGGGGAGGGAGAGGAGGTGTTACCTAATATTGGGCCCATGTACTGTACTATCTTTTTAAAATCTGTAAAATTCTGCATTTTGAAACTCATTTAGACCCAAGGCTTATAGGTAAGGGACTCTGGATTGTATCTGAGCCGGGACTTGATTGGTGGATAGAATTCAGATGTTTGGAGATGTGGGTCTAGGTCTAAGTCATTATCCAACCATTAAATATGCTTTAGGAGCAGAGATGACCCGCATTTTTGATAAGTACTCTCCCTTAAGTCATGATTCATACACAGTTGGAGGGTTGGACTTTCTGGGTTTGGCTCCCCCCGGCCCCCCCAGTACTAATCCCCTCCTTTTCCCACAAATCACCTGACTTCCCTGAAAACTCTAACACACCCTTTGGCTGGAAAAGAACATTAGGCAATCGGTGGAATTCCCCAGTCCTTCTTTCTCTCCGTTGGAGCCCTGGATGGAGAGACCTCGGGTATGACAGAAGTATGCAGTTCTTGTTTCAAAAGCAGAGGGAGCTCCAAGATCAAGGCTGAGTTACTCTTTCCCTCGTCGTGGTCTCCCAGCCCCCTCTTTGTTTAGATCAGGGAATTTCAGACATGCACACTGCGATAGAGAATCATAGGGACAGAAGCAGGGCAGGGAGGCCAGCAGCGGTTCCTGCAGAGGGAGCGTCCAGGCGTCCAGGCCCGGTACTGCTCTCCCTGGGAGCCGGCAGGATTGCCCAGCATGCCCACTGGCACGAGAGAAGGGACTCACCCACTTGTTCCCGCCCGCTTCTGAAGGTAAAAACCTTAAAACTTGAAGAGCAGAGCTTTGATGGAAGAAAAAAAGAAAGGCAGAGAACTTCACATGGAAAGGTTTTGGGCAAAGACGGAGGGCTGGAAGGAACAAAATAAAAGAAGGCAGAATATAGGCAACCTCGTTCTCTTAGGTTGCCCCTCCTTCCCTCACCGTTACCCCACTACTTATCATCGTTTTCAGGGTTAGAAACATTCTTGGCAAGACTCTTTGAGGAACTGTGGAAAGCTATCTCATCTTTTTTTAGTAAAGGAAAAAACCCTAAAGCCTGGAAAATTAATGTAGGAAATTGAGGGGGTACCTTTCCTTTCCTTTTGTGTTTCTTGTGATTCAGCTGCCCTTTGTCTCCTTCCCCACCCAACCCTGTCTCAGACACTTCTCCCAAGGTCACTGCCTTCCCCTGGGGAGAGCAGCTCATCCCTCCATCGGTGGTCATTGGGAGCGCCAACGGAAATACGCACGATAATAAACGTAGTAAAGAGAGCTGGTGTGAAGTGATAAAGGAAATCTTTGCCAACAGAGGAGGGAGAAATGTCCTAGATGGATAGTCGCGACAGGGAAAGACTCCTGAAAACCTGAGTGGAGATGGCGATATTGTTTTGCGAGGGCAGGAGAGAGATTGGTAGAGAGGGGGCAGGGGTCACTGGTGGGGGTGAGGGAGGACGAGGAAGAAAATTGGGAGACAGCACTCATTTTTTTTTTTTTGGAGAAAAACTGGGAGAAGATCCAGAGAAGCAATGGGAGAAGGATAAGATTGAGTTTTAGCCTAGAAGATGAATTGAGCTAGAACCAGGGAGGGCGCGAGAGGACAGGCAGCACGCAGTGATCCGTGTACGGCTTTGTTTAACTTGTGTGTTACTGTTATGAAGGTGACCCTGAGCCCCAGGTGACCCCTACCACCAAAGCAGGTGCCTGTGTTTATTTGACAAATACAGCTAGCCCTACCACCCCTGTGCTCCAAAGTCCATTGGCGCAGAGAGCCAGCACCTAGAGGCGTGCTGTTCACCAGGGATGAACAAATTTCCAGAGATGTGGTAAGTGATCACGAGTCTCTAGAGTTGTCCATGGTCGCTACTCCCTTTATCTTCTCAAGAAAACAGCTCAGATCTGAAGCCCAGGTTTTGGTTTGACCTAGGCCTTTTTCCAGCCTAAGATTCTCCTCCATGTGCTGTTGCCCTCCTCCCTTCTACCTATTTCCCTCCCATTCCCCTCCCTTCTACCCAAGACGAATGCTAGGGCACCGCACTAGTCTGCCTGTACCTGGGTCACCCCCTCTCTCCACATGTGTGTTGTTGTTGTTGTTGTTGTTGTTGTTTTCCAGGTGCTTTGTCCTAGTTTCCCTTTTGGCATCAGTTTATGCTGAGCCTACTTTGTATGGGGAGATCCTGTCCCCTAACTATCCTCAGGCGTATCCCAATGACATAGAGAAATCTTGGGATATACAAGTTCCCGAAGGGTATGGAATTCATCTCTACTTCACCCATCTGGACATAGAGCTATCAGAGAACTGCGCGTATGACTCAGTGCAGGTATATTATGATAAGCACATAACGGACAGGGCTGGGGTAGCGGCGGTAGAAAGTTCTGTCCTCTCTGTCCCCTTCTCTGGCCTCCATGCCAAAATATTACCCTTTCTTAGCTTCCTTTTGTCTCTTCTCTTAGATAATGTCAGGAAACTTTGAAGAAGGGAAACTCTGTGGGCAGCGGACCAGCAAGAATCCCAACTCCCCAATTGTGGAAGAGTTCCAAGTCCCCTACAATAAACTCCAGGTGGTTTTTAGGTCAGACTTCTCCAATGAGGAGCGTTTCACTGGGTTTGCTGCATACTATGTTGCCGTAGGTAAGGCTCACCCTTCCCTATGTGCCTTAGTGATCCAGCTGAAAGATCAGAAGCAGAACAAACACTGAGTGATTCCGTGAATAAGGATTCTGTTCCTAACTGTCACCCTTATGAAGTGTTGACTGGACTTGGGTCTATGAATTGCCTTTCTGAAATCCCAACACAAGATTATATCTCAGTGGTGATGACGATGATGGTAAAAAATTGGTAATAAATAGGAATTTATGGAGAACCACTGCACGCTGGGCACTGTGTTAGGAATTTTACCCATGTTAGCAGAGTAAGTGCAATGAGCTCCACTTAAAGATGTGGAAAGTGAGGACCAGGGAAGTAAAGTAACTTGCCAAGAATCACACGGGGAATGCACGATATCCAAACCCATCCAGTGGCAAAAAAGTCTTCAAACTCTGTGTGCTTCTACACCTAACTCCGGGTTAAAGTGAAGTTAGATCATCGCGTAAAGCCAAACTATTGTTTAGATTTGACAGAAATGCCCAAATCCTCTGAAGTGGTGAGTGTACTAATAGTTCTTCCCTTCAGAAGGCATTCCATCACGTTTAACCTATAGAGTGTCGTCTCTGGAGTGGAAATCCTCTATCTGCGAGAAAGGCCAAGGGCTTCTGCCATTGAGAGCTCCCTTATAGCCATGCAATGGCAGGGCACAACTCTACAATGGTATTTCAGGAGAGCAATGTAGAATAATACCATCCTGAAATGTGATTCATTCATTCACGTCAGCAAAAGGCCTTTCCTGCTTTTTCTTTTTCTTTTTTTTTTTTTAAAGATTTTATTTATTCATTTAACAGAGAGAGAACACAAGCAGGCAGAGAGGCAGGCAGAGGCAGAGAGAGGAGCAGGCTCCCCGCAGAGCAAGGAGCCCGATGCGGGACTCGATCCCAAGACGCTGGGATCATGACCTGAGCCAAAGGCAGCTGCTCAACCACCTGAGCCACCCAGGCGTCCCTTTCCTGCTTTTTCTTACCCTTACCCGTAGTTTTGGGTTGAAGCTCATTCTTCCTTCTAGGTCTTTGTTCTTGACCTCAATCTTTCTCTACTTTTTCTAGATGTAAATGAGTGCACAGACTTCGCAGATGCCCCTTGTAGCCACTTCTGCAACAACTTCATTGGTGGTTACTTCTGCTCCTGCCCCCCAGAATACTTCCTCCATGATGATATGAAGAATTGCGGAGGTGAGCGTGGCATTGAGGGGCGTGCGTGTCCCTGGGATTTGGAATGGCTTGAGGCTTCATCTCCAGCTTTGTTGACCTTTCCAATTTTGACTAGCCTCAGGCTTGCTTTGGCACCTATCTTTAGTTACCCATAAGCTGTGGAGGAGCCACAAGAATGAAGGAAGATGAGCCTACAGGGTCAAGTTAAATAATTGGAGAGGAGAGACAGATGCCTGTGAAGAGTCTACCTGGGACTGTTCATAAGCATGAGGGGCTCTATCATGAGCAATGTGATGGAAGTCCCATAGGCATTGGGTATCTCTATTGATCCGTATTGGGTGTGCAATTATGGCATGTGGGCTCCAGTTAGGGATGGTCAGTTCACAAGAAGGGTCACAGAATGGGGCAGGATCTCCTTTGCTTGACCCTGTATTTGATTCCTCTTTTTTCCTTGTTCTCTCTTAGTCAATTGCAGTGGGGATGTATTCACTACCCTGATTGGGGAGATTGCCAGTCCCAATTATCCCAATCCATACCCAGAGAACTCAAGGTGTGAATATCAGATCCAGTTGGAGGAGGGATACCAAGTGGTGGTGACTATGCGGAGAGAAGATTTTGATGTGGAACCGGCTGATTCGAAGGGCCACTGCGCTGACAGTTTACTTGTGGGTGATGAGCGATTAGTTTTCCTCCCAACTCACGCAGAGAGATTTCTCCTCAAAGACAAATTCTCTTTCTTTCTATCCCCTCTTTGCTTACCCGCCTTCTTCCTTGATGTTTCTTTTATTACCTCCTTTACTTTTATCCCCTCTGTTGCACCTCTTTCTTTTAGTCCTTTCTCTCTTCTGGTTTCATCATTTTCGTTTCTTTTCAGTTTGTTGCAAGAGACAAGCACTTCGGTCCCTACTGTGGTAATGGACTCCCTGAGCCCCTAAATATTGAAACCAAGAGTAACACTCTTAACGTCATCTTCCAAACTGACCAAACAGGGCAAAAAAAGGGCTGGAAACTTCGTTACCGTGGAGATCGTGAGTAACCTCGAAGTTGCTCTTTGGTGCTATCGAAGTCCTGGGATGATGTAAAATCCAAACAAGTAGATTGTTACGTGGCTAGGTATCCTGAGAGACTTCACTTCTTCAGCAAGATCTAAACTTGTCAGTGGTTGTAAAAATGACTGAACCTCTAGGAATCCTTCAACTGGTCTTGTGGGCGCAGACACCTTGGCATGGTTAGTTAGAGTGTGCCAACACGGCCGGGAGGATGGAACAGGTTCAGGGACTCTTCCTGGAGGATATCATGCCGTATTATTTTAGACATCTCCTTTGGAATGTGAGGCATCAGGATTAAGGACTACTGAGTGATTTCAGAAAGTATGAGGATGATATAAATAGAGATTCGCCAACTCTTTGGTAATTTTTTTTTCCTCCTGTCCTTTCCAAGCAATCCCTTGTCCCAAAAAAGTCACTGCCAATTCTGTCTGGGAGCCCGAGAAAGCCAAGTATGTGTTCAAAGATGTGGTAAAGATCACCTGTGTGGATGGGTTTGAAGTTGTACAGGTAAAGCACCATTAGGGTCTGCTCCCTAATCCCTACATCAGGCTGAGCGTACGGGGATTGCCTAATGGTTTACTGTATGTCCCTGTCTGAGCAGGGTTTAACACCTTTTCTGCAAACAGAACCCCTCAGGATCTTTTGTCCTTCCTTGGGAGTCATGGCCAACTTGACCCCCTCCTCCTGCCTTTAGTCTTCCTAGGGAGGGGGCTCTGATAGGTGGGGCAGAGTTGTCTTTTTGCCTCAACTCCTGGGTGCGCTGGGTCATTCTGCTGAGATGTCCCCGAGCTTCCTGTGGTCCGGACTCCTCATTGATCCAAGGCCAGAGATCAATTCCATGTTTGATTTTGATTTCCCGTATCTCTCCTTATAAATTAATGGTGATGTGTATTATTCTGCAGGGACGTGTTGGCTCGACATCTTTCTATTCTACTTGTCAAAGTGACGGAAAGTGGACTAATTCCAAACTGAAATGTCAACGTATGTATTTTTTTTTTTAATGGGACTCTTTTTTTTCCACCCCCTTTGGTGGGAATTAAAAGATCAGTTCATTAAGATTCAAACTCATGTTTTCCTCTTAGGCTTGTGAGAGAGTGGGTTGGATTTTTTTTTTTTTTTTTGAGATTTTATTTATTTATTTGACAGAGAAAGAGAGAGAGAGAGATCACAAGCAGGGGAAACAAACAGGGAAACAGAGAAAAAGAGAGGGAAAAGCAGACTCCCCACTGAGCAGGGAGCCTGATGCGGGGCTCAATTCCAGGACCCTGGGATCATAACCTGAGCCGAAGGCAGATGCTTAACTGATTGAACCACCCAGGCGCCCCATGGATTGTTTTTTTTTGAAGGGAAGTCATCCATGAAGGGTCAGCCCTGATCTGGTCCCAGATTGGCCAGACTAGCGGGTTTCTTTCAAAGAAAGAGGCTATGGGGTTGGTAGAGTTAGTAGCACCATAGATGTCCATTCCTGGCTTCTTCAGAGGCCTCCACCAACCACTGAGAAGCAGGTTCCTCCTCGTAGCTTTCAAGGGGCTATCTGGACCGGCAGGACTCGGTGGTCTGGGGGGATTCATCAGGTGGGCTCATGGATGTAGAGTGTGGGAAGGAGTGAGGGACACGGCCGGGGGGATGGAACTGGCTCAGTGACTCTTCTTAGAAGGAAGTGGCTATCCTGACTGTCACTTGCCTGCTTTCTTCTTGTAGCTGTGGACTGTGGCTCCCCTGAACCCATTCAGAATGGTAAAGTTGAAGATCCAGAACATACTTTATTTGGTTCTGTCATTCGTTACACTTGTGAGGAGCCATATTACTACATGGAAGATGAAGAAGGCGGTAGGTTTTTTGATTAGAGAAAAGAGGAGAAAGAAGAAGAGTGCCGGAGAGGGAACAGAACAATCTTTCTGGGTTGGAAGAGAGTGCGGAGAGAAATGAAGGCGATGGGATGGACTTCGTTTATCTTCTTGGTTTAGTCGAAAGATACAGTTTTCCTATGGGGATGGATATAGGATCATTCATAGGGCATCACAGAGGTCACTGAGCTCAGTTTCACAACTATGGCAGGAATTCCCCCTGCAGTAGCCACTTTCACATGGTTACCCAGCTTTTGACCGATTATTTAATGTAGAACCTACAGGAACAATGCGCCCAGTGTTAAGTTGCCATACTGTATGACTGGCTTTCTCGAGGGAGAGGCCTTCGTAGGACTAGATGACGGACTGGATAAGGCACAATATGTACCACTCCACTGCTTTTCATTTATTATTATTTTTTAAAGATTTACTTATTTATTTTAGAGAGAAAGAGCACGAGTGGAAGGGGCAGAGGGAGAGGGAGGAGAGAGAATGTCAAGCTGAGCACAGAGCCTGTCGTGGGGCTTGATCTCACGACCCTGAGATCATGACCTGAGCCGAAAACCAGACGCCTAACCAATTGCACCACCTAGGTGCCCCACTTTTAATTTATTTTCCCATTTGAAGCATTTTTCTAATTTTTCCCGTAACCCTCTTCCGATTTGGAGACTGTTCCTTCCCCTCTCTCGGCAGATGGAGACTAGAGGGATGGGCTAGAGGGTGTTCTCAAGATTCTCCTTTAGTTGATTTGGTTGGATCCCCTCCCCCAATCCCAGAGGAGCTGAGGCTCTGCATGAAAGGGGGATGCGGTGGTGAGCATGTCCTGTGTCTCTTGTATTTTTCCAGGGGAGTATCAGTGCGCCGGCAATGGGAGCTGGGTGAACAAATTGCTGGGCACAGAGCTGCCGAAATGTGTTCCAGGTAATCAGGGCTCAGTGTCAGGGAGAGACCGCAGACGCAGGGGCCGGCGTGTGGGGCCACTCTCCGAAAGTGGCTGCAGTCTTCTTGGGAAAGGACTTAACAATCTGGACCCAGCAGGGTCTAGCTCGGTGAGGCGGAGACAGCACTGGGTGGTGGGTCTGCCGGGACTTGGGGAATTCCTCCATCGCACTGAGTCAGGCCAACTGACGGGAAATAGAAAGTCAGCCAGCGACAGCCGCGATCAGATTCGGCGCCGGTTGGATTTGGCGAATGTAGCTGAAGGGGATGCAGAATCACTAAGAATGGGACCTGAAAATTGAGAGCGAGGAATCCGCACACAGAAACAAGACGCCTTGACTAGACGGTTATTATGTAACCGTCTATCTGGCAACCAACCAGATATAGAGCGACGAAAGAAACGAGGAGTTGCAGACAGATCAGAATTGGATAAAAGGCTTCCAGGCAGAGCCGGAATAATAATGATGATCCCGGTGGTAACGACAGTGTTCTTCAGAGCCAGGGGCTGAGCTAGTCAGTTGCGTTTATTATCTCATTCCAGTCCTTGCAACAACCCTTTGAGAAATGAGTCGTCCCATTTCACAGAGGAGTGAACTGAATATAAGGTCACGGGGTGAGTAGGAGGCAGGGGTAGACTTTGAACCGAGGTCTGTCTGCGTCCCAAGCCTTTTATGCTTACCTCAGAGTCTATTCAGGCTGACTTACTGAAAGACTTAGGTAAGCTGACTTCCTCTGGAATAAAATTCAATTTTAGTGGTATCTGGTAAAGGCAAAGTGATCAAACCTGGAATCAGTGGGGCATGAGATGAAAGAGGAGAGAAGAGGAGCCTCTCTTGGTCCCCCTTCCTCTGGATTGCGGGGAGGGACTCAGCTGCAATGAGGACTTCGGTAAAGAAGGTGACTGAACACTCCATCTGGGCACCAGAAGAAGGTGGAACGCTTGCCTCCTCCACCATCTGCATAAGGGAAGAGTTTCCTAGCACTGTTTCCAGCTGGGCCCCTGTCGCCACGGGCCAAAGCTGGGATGAAATGTGTCTCTCGAGGGGCCGTCCACAGCGGGAGGCACTAGCCGGCTTGTGGACTCAGGAAGTCACGCGCTGCTTCGGTGAAACCAGTCTCTTCCACGGGCCTGCCGGTGGCTTTGGGAAAGCGAGTTGTTTGGTGATTACATTCAGGATGAGTCCGGTCCTGAGGGGGCTGACCAAATCCAAGGTTAGCTGTACCGTGCTAGAGAATTCGGAAGCCTGGCAGGTTTCTGAGTGGTCGGAGGATTTGCAGGAGGCCAGCAATTTATTTCTTGCTCTCTCTCTCTCTGCCTTGTATCTCGTTCTTTCCTAGTGTGTGGTGTTCCCAGTAAGCCCTTTAAAGGAACGCAGAGGATATTTGGAGGAATCATTGCAGAGATTCAAAACTTCCCCTGGCAAGTCTTCTTTTCGAACCCGTGGGCTGGCGGGGTTCTCATCGACGAGTACTGGGTGCTGACAGCTGCTCACGTCGTGGAGGGAAACCGTGACCCAGTCATGTACGTTGGGTCCACCTCAGTGGTCACCTCAGAACTGGCCAAAGCCCAGATGCTCACTGCGGAGCGTGTGATCATTCATCCGGGTTGGGAATTCCTGGATGCCCCAGAAACGCGGAAGAACTTCAACAATGACATTGCACTTGTGCAGCTTCGAGAGCCAGTGAAAATGGGACCCACCGTCTCCCCCATCTGCCTGCCAGGCACGTCCTCAGAGTACAACCCTTCAGTGGGGGACCTGGGACTGATCTCAGGCTGGGGCCGGACAAAGGTAAGAGATCACGTGATCATGCTCCGAGGGGCAATGCTGCCCGTCGCTCCCTTAGAAAAGTGCCGGGAGGTGAAAGGTAAAAATGTCAAAGTGGATATAAATTCCTACGTGTTCACGAATAACATGATCTGCGCCGGAGGAGAGAAGGGCGTTGATAGCTGTGAGGGGGACAGTGGCGGA
The DNA here is from genome assembly GCA_028533885.1 of Nasua narica. NCBI lineage: Eukaryota > Metazoa > Chordata > Mammalia > Carnivora > Procyonidae > Nasua > Nasua narica. The sequence continues at coordinate 35,351,776 of CM052807.1, forward strand.
GCCTTTGCTGTACGGGTTCCCAATGAAGAGAGCCTCAAATTCTACGTAGCTGGTCTGGTGTCCTGGGGCCCCCAGTGTGGAACGTATGGAATCTACACCCGAGTGCAGAACTACATGGACTGGATAAGGAAGACAATACAGGAAAACAG
>CM052807.1:35352424-35389188 GCA_028533885.1 Nasua narica
GTAGTATGCTAAGTGAAATAAGTCAATCAGAGAAAGACACTTATATGATCTCACTGATATGAGGAATTTGAGAAACAAGATCATAGGGGAAGAGAGGGAAAAATGAAACAAGATGAAACCAGAGGGGAAGACAGACCATAAGAGACTCTTAATCTCAGGAAACAAACTGAGGGTTGCTGGAGCGGAAGGGGGTGGGAGGGAGAGGTGGCCGGGTGATGGACACTGGAGAGGGTATGTGCTATGGTGAGGGCTGTGAATGGTGTAAGACCGATGAATCACAGACCTATACCCCTGAAACCAATAATACATCCTATGTTAATAAAAAAGTACATAAAAGATCTTTAAGTGTAAAAGTTTGACACTTTTAGGATGTCTCCTAAAAATTAATTTTCTTTTAATACATTTGTATAATACAATATTTTTTTGTATAACACAGTATTACAACTTAGTAAAAAAAAAAAAGAAAGAAATTGAACATGCTCTCATCTGCTTTCCTCATGGTTTTTTTGGGATCAATTTGGCAGTCAGGCAACAATGTCTTCTTTGGGTTAAACTCTGGGCCAAGATGTTATAGCTGAAAATTCTGGTGACAATGAACCCAAAGGTTCTCCCTTCTATTTTTTTTTCAAGGGAATGGAAATTTAAAAAACCTTCTTCCTCACCAAAAATGGATTAGTAATGAAAAATGACGACACAACTGGGACTAATTAGTTCTTTTTAAAAAAAGATTTTATTTATTTATTTGACAGAGAGAGAGTGAGATCACAAGTAGGCAGAGAGGCAGGCAGAGAGAGGGGGAAGCAGACTCCCTGCTGAGCAGAGAGCCCAATGTGGGGCTTGATCCCAGGACACCGAGACCACGACCCGAGCCGAAGGCAGAGGCTTTAACCCACTGAAGCCACCCAGGTGCCCCAAGACTTGGAAAAATATTAAGAAACTTCCTCATGATGTAGAAACATTTTTAAATAATTGAGATAATAGGAAATATGAGATAATTGAGATAATAGGAAAAAATAACCTGGAATCAGACGAGTAACAGATAAAGGAAATCCATCAATGCCAGGATCTTTAGTCTATTTGGGTTATTCCTTTGCAGATGACTTGGGGTATTAGTGATGGAATCTCCTCATTGTTACTGCCTTATGCAGTAGGATAGTTACAGTTAACTTTACTACAGGATCATTTCCCTGAGTGAATGGCAGAGAGGGGTTCTAAATGAATCATCATCAGAAACTTCAGAGCTGGGTAGGACTCATCACCAAGGCCTAGAAGGGCTAGAGAAGCATTCATTGTGACTTGGAGGGTATCAATCATATTGCCTCACGCCTCACTTGGGAACAATGTGTGTCTGCTTCACCTAAAACTCAGGAAAAGACAACTTTTAAAAGCAGGTGAACTGTCACCTCTCTTTGGTCAGAAGAAAATTGACTGGTGGATCAGTTTCTCATGCCAGGGAGAAAAGATGGTACCCAGGGGCCAAAGGACTTAATGGAAGGAATTGAATGGACTAGCACAGAAGGTGCTGGCAGGATTTCAGGACCCTCTAAAGTTGCTTTTAGTATGACAACATACTCTGTAGCAATGGGACATTACACTCTCCGCATACCTGTTTTTTTTAAACTAAAAATATGAGAAAACTGTTTTTTTTTCAGCTTTATTGAGTATAATTGACAAAATTGTAAATATTGAAAGTATGCAATGTGATGATTTCCTATACATACATATCATGAAAGGATCCCCCATCACATTAATGAATTCATCACTTCACATATTTACCCTTAAAAATATTTTTTGGGGGTGAGAACACTTTAAGTTCTATTCTCTCAGCAAATTTCAATTATACAATAAAGTGTTATCAACTGTAGTCACCATATTGTGCATGAGATCCTCAGACTTTATTCACCTTATACCTGAAAGCTTTTACCTTTTTACTGACCTCTCCCTATTTCCCCTACACCTCACTTCCTGGCAACCACTTTTCTACTCTCTGTTTCTATGAGTTTGACTTCTTTTTTTTTTTTAAATGCCACATATCAACAATACCATGCAGTATTTGCCTTTCTCTGTCTGGCTTATTTCATTTAGCATAATGTGCTCCAGAACTTTCCATGTTGTCACAAATGACAGGATTTCTTTCTTTTTTTTTTTTTTTTTAAGATTTTTTAAATTTATTTATTAGAGATAGAGAGACTGAGAATGAGAGGGGAGAAGGTCAGAGGGAGAAGCAGACTTCCCGCAGAGCCAGGAGTCCGATATGGGACCCGATCCCGGGACTCCAGGATCATGACCTGAGCCGAAGGCAGTCGCCCAACCAACTGAGCCACCCAGGCTCCCAGGATTTCTTTTTTTTAAAAAGCCCAATAGGGGCACCTGGGTGGCTCAGTCGGTTAAGCATTTGCCTTCAGCTCAGGTCATGGTCTCAGGGTCTTGGGATCGAGCCCCACATTGGACTCTCCTTTCAGCGGCAAGTCTGCTTCTCCCTCTCCCTCTGTGCTCTCTCTGGTTTTCACTCTCTCTTAAATAAATAAATACTATCTTTTTTAAAAAATGAAAAGCCAAATAATATTCCATGGCATGTAATATACACCACATTTTCTAAATCCATTCACCTCTTTTTTTTTTTTTAAGATTTTATTTATTTATTTGACAGAGAGAGAGATCACAAGTAGGCAGAGAGACAGGCAGAGAGAGAGGGGAAAGCAGGCTCCTTGCTAAGCAGAGAGCCTGATGTGGGGCTTGATTCCAGGACCCTGAAATCATGACCTGAGCCAAAGGCAGGGGCTTTAACCTGCTGAGCCACCTAGGTGCCCCTGTATTTCTTTTTCTTGCCTAATTGCTCTGTCTAGGACTTCTAGTACTAGGTTGAATAAAAGTGATGAAAGTGGGCATCTTTTCTTGTTCCTGATTTTAGAGGAAAAGCATTCAAATTTTCACTGTTTAGTATGCTGTTAGCAGTGGACTTGTCTTATATGCCCTTTGTTATTTTGAGGTACATTCCCTCTATACCCAGTTTGAGAGGTTTTATCAAGAAATGATGTTGAATTTTGTCAATGCTTTTTCTGCATCTATTGAGATGATGATATGATCTTTATCCTTCATTTTGTTAATGTGGTGTATTCCACTGATTTGTGGATGTTGAGCTATCCTTGCATCCCTGGAATAAATCTCACTTGATCGTGGTGTATAATCTTTTTAACGTACTGCTGAATTTGGTTGGTTGATATTTTGTTGAAGATTTTTGCATCTCTCTTCATCAGGGATGTTGGTCTGAACTTTTCTTGTACTGTCTTGTCTGGCTTTGGTACCAGGTTAAAGCTCACTTCATAAAATGAATTTGGAACTGTTCCGTCTTCTATTTTTGGAAGAGTTTGAGAAAGATTGGTGTTAATTTTCTTTAAATATTTGGTGGAATTCATCAGCGAAGATTTCTGGTCCTGGGGCTTTTTTTGTTGGAAGGTTTTTTTTATTATCAGTTCAATCTCTTTATTAGTAATTGGTATATTCATATTTTCTGTTTCTTCATGAATCAGCCTTGGTAGATTGTATGTTTTTAGGAATGTATCCATTTCTTCTTAGGTTGTCCAACTTGTTGCCACATATTGTTTACAGTAGTCTGTTAAAATCTTTTGTATTTGTTATCATCTGTAATGTCTCCTCTTTCATTTATAATTTTATTTATTTGAGTCCTCTCTCTTTTTTTCTTGGTAAATCTAGCTGAAGTTTAGTCTGTTTTGCTTCTTTTCAAAAAACCAGCTCTTAGTTTCTTGGAAAAGCTAACTAAAGGCTTGTCTATTTTGTTTATCTTTTCAAAAAAACCACCTCCTAGTTTCATTTTCTTTTGCCTTTTTAGTCTCCATTTTATTTATTTCTGCTCTGATCTTTGTTATTTTCTCCCTTCAGCTAACTTCAGGCTTAGTTTACTCTTCTTTTTCTAGTTCCTTGAGGTATACAGTTAGGTTGTTTATTTAAGCCCTTTCTTGTTTCTTAATGTAGGCATTCATTGCTATGAACTTCCCTCTTAGAAGTGCTTTTATTGCATCCCATAAGTTTTGCCATGGCGTAATTCCATTTTCATTTGTCTCAGGGTATTTTTTGATTTCTCTTTTGATTTATTCTTTGACCCATCGGTTATTCAGAAGCATGTTGTTTAATCTCCACATATTTGTGAATTTTCCAGTTCTCTTCTTATCATTGATTTGTAGTTTCATACCATTGTGGTCAGGAAAGATGCTTGATGCGATTTAAAACTTCTTAAATTTATTAAGACTTCTTTTGTGACTTAACATGTGATCAGTGCCAGAGAATGTTCCATGTGTGCTTGTGAAGTGTGTGTATCTTCTTGTTGCTGTTGTGTGGATTGTTCTATCCACGTCTTTTGGACCCATTTGAGCTAATGTTTCTTATTGATTTTCTGTAGGGATGATCTGTTGTTGAAAATGGGTAGAGAAACTTTTTTTTATCTTGGTCAAATTCATGAACTCTGCTATTATATTTTAATGATGGTTTAAAAAAAATCATTTTCTTTTGAAATATGGATTGATACGAAGTTGCAAAGGTAACACACCAAGAGGTCCTGTGTAACCTCCATCAGTTTCGTCTAATGGCTACATTCTATTTAACTACAGCACAATATCAAAACTGGGAAACTTACATTGGCACAAAGTGTGTGTATAGTCTTGTGTGAGATTGTAAAATTATAAAATTATCACTTGCGGAGATTCATAATCACCACTGCAATCATCATACAGAAAGAACTGTTTTATCGCCACAAAGAATTCCTTTAGGCTGTCCCTTTATTGTCGTATTCTTTTCTTTTTAATTTAATTTAGTTTTTTTTAAGATTTTATTTATTTGACAGAGAGAGATCACAAGTAGGCAGAGAGGCAGGCAGAGAGATAGGGGGAAGTAGGCTCTGTGCTGAGCAGAGAGCCCGATGCGGGGCTGGATCCCAGGACCCTGAGATCATGACCTGAGCCGAAGGCAGAGGCTTTAACCCACTGAGCCACCCAGGCGCCCCTAATTTTCTTTTTCAATTAAAAAAAAAAAAGAAAGACAATTTTGAAAGATCTGGCGTTTCTCAGTTGTGCTAAGGAGCCAAGGGAATAGGATATCAGGTGTGCCCACCCTTCAACCAGAGAAAGAGGGCAATGAGATAAATGATGGAGGACAATGAAATTTTGGCAACAGGAATCCCAGTGGGGGAATTCCAAAGGGGAGAGCATAAACTTAAAGTGAGAATCCCCTAATGGGACTTGTTTCCTGGAGTGCAGGGTCTGTTTTTAAAATCTCTTGTTTTACTACAAGGGAATATAAAGGACATAGGGTACCAACAATGCCAGTAAGGCAGTAGTTCTAATTTTAGGCCCTTTATTCTGTCTGACCTCTAAATAGGCTCTTTGCAATCTCTGCCTGCCTTTATGTTTAGCTCCCTTTATGTTTAGCTTTATGATAACTACCATACCCTCTAGCAGTTTAGCGCGGAAGCAAATTATTTTTTTTTGTCCTCACTGCTTGGGACTGACTGCGAAATATTTTTGGCATAATATGTGGGTAAAATAAAAATGCCTCTTGATCTCTTTTAGATAAAAAACAAGAAGAATCTAAGCTTTCCAACAGGAAGAGAGAGAAAGAGAGAATGTTTTGAATAAAAATTTATAGAAGCCATGAAAAAAAAAGCAAATAGGCCTTGAGTACATGGTTGAAAAACCCAGGACAAAAGAAGCAAAAAATCCTGCGATCACTAGAGGCCAATGTCCCAAAGGAGAGACTCCAATCTTCTCATGGAACCAAGCACAGGTGATGAGTGTGGGGAAAAGCTGAACCTTACAGGCTGGCCAGAGAAACTCAGAGATTTCAGAAAACAATAATCATGTCGGTTGGGCCTAGGTACACTCTACTTCCGCTTTGGGAGTGTGTGATTGGGGGTCTCTGCTTGTGAATGAAAAACATTCCCCCCTCCGCCAGCAATCTATGAAGTTGTCTTAGTTTGTCTTAGGTGGCCCTGAACTCCTTTCCTGGTCCTCGGCGGCTGGATCCCCTTTGGGCATCTTGTACTCACTACCATCTTTTCTGGTGTTTGACAGAGAGACACGGCGAGAGAGGGAACACAAGCAGGAGGATGGGAGAGAGAGAAGCAGACTTCCCGCCGAGCAGGGAGCCCGATGCGGGGCTCGATCCCACGGCCCCGAGATCATGACCTGAGCCGAAGGCAGAGGCTTTAACCCATGGAGCCACCCAGGCGCCCCCAATGATAATAGTAATTTTTATTGCATTACATCACATCGAGTGAAAGGTGTGTTGAGAAAGGGTAAAGGGGTAAAAAGTGTGATTCTAAGATCACAGTCACAGAGAAAGACTTCGCCCTCTGGTTATGGAAGTTAAGGCTGTTAAGTTAAGGTACCAGGAGGACATCCTCCCAGTAGGGCTTACAATAATGCCTGGCACTGCGTGAAGTCGGTTTCATGTATTTGCTCATTTAACTCTTCAATATTTGTATGAGATACTACAGGATGAAATGGGCGCGAGATACTATTATGGACAAACTGAGGCTCAGAGAGGTTAAGCAGCTTGCTAAGTTACCACGAGGCCCCTTGACACGAGAGTAAATGCCCTGAACTAACACCCTCTGGCAGCTTATGTGACTGTCTTTCCCCCTTCCAGCTTCCTTTCTATAGGGCCTCACAGTGTATGGCCCCTTCAGCCTCATTACCGTGTACAGACCATTCTCTTCTTTTCCCGGCCTCTTAGGGTTGAAGCTCATGGCATCAGATCGTATCATCTATATTGACTCATGGCTGAAGTCCTCTCCTGGAACCTCGCTCATTCCCCTCATTTCTCAATGATCTTGGTTCCCGATTCACTATCTTTCTATGGCTTCAATATATTCGCTCGGCGAAATGAAACCTGCATCCTCTATGGCATTATCGGTGCAGCTGATAGCGGCTGGAGGAACCGTACAGCCTAACTCACACACCTGTCTCACGAAGGTTCATGACCATGAATCTCAAGTGGATCCTTAATGCTCCCTGGAACCAAAATTCCCTAATCCGTTCTCTCTCCCACTCTCCTTGATGATTACTTCATTCCTTCTTCTCTCTCCTCAAACCCCCAAATCCTTCATGCACACTCTCAGTTGATAACCTTATTTTCTACTTCGCCAAGACAGATGAAGAATTAGAGAGGAACCTCTGCTGAAATACCAGCATGATAGACCCTGCTTGCCTGTCTGTTGCCATAAATAATCCACCCATCTTTCAACGGGATTCTGTCTCTCCCCCACTTCCGTCGACCATCGGCGGTTTCCCCTATTACGTCATTCCCATCAGCCTATAGACACATTGTTACTTCTCTAATAATAATAATAATAGGGGCGCCTGGGTGGCTCAGTTGGTTGAGCAACTGCCTTCGGCTCAGGTCATGATCCCGGAGTCCCGGGATCGAGTCCCATATCGGACTCCCAGCTCTGCGGGAAGTCTGCTTCTCCCTCTGACCTTCTCCCCTCTCATTCTCAGTCTCTCTCTCTCTAATAAATAAATAAAAATCTTTAAAAAAAAAAATAATAAAAACCCTTCTTTTGACTCCAGCTCTTCCAATAGCTTTCCCTGTTTCTTTGTTCCCTCCTGCAACAAATTCCTTAAAATAATTGATTATACTTTCCGTCTCCAGTTCTTCCACTCTCTTTCCAACACCAGTCTGGCTTTCGCCCCCATCATTCCACCAAACTGTGCTTTTCTAGCTCTCCAGTGACCTTGGCATTGCTCTACCCCAGGATCAATCCTCAGTCTTCATCTTGACCAATCAGTGCCATTTGCTACTCAATTGATCACTCCTTTGCCTTGATGCATTTTATTTTCTTGGGTTCAAAATTCTGAACTCTGCAGGTTTTCCTCCTACTTCAGGGGTCACTGTCTTAGATCAGGCTGTTATGATGAGAGAGTATACCCTGGGTGACAATATCTCACAGTTCTGGGAGCTGGGAGGTCCAAGACGAAGGTGCTGGCAGATTCTGTTTTGGTGAGGTCCCCCCTCCTGGCTTGAAGACAGCGGTCACACTGCACGCTCACATGGCCTTTTCTTGGTGCCCATGTGTGGGGAGAGATCTTCCTTTTCTTATCCCACCCACCCTGGTGACCTCACCTAAACCTAATTACCTCCGAAAGACCCCAACTCTGAATACCCTCATGTTCAGAGTTAGGGCTTCAATGTATGGATTTTGAGATTCACTTTCATTCCGTAACAGTTACAATTTCTGAGCCTCCTTCGGCTGATTTTTCCTGTTTTCTCAGACTTTTGTAATGGTATGCCTCTGGGCATCGGCCTTGGTGCTTTTCCCTTTCCATCTTCACTCCCTTGGTGACTTTATTCAACCCCGTGGCTTTAAACACCCATCTATGTACCTACCAGTGACTCCAATTTCGCAACCAGCTTAGACGTGTCCCCTTAACTCCAAATTTATGCATCAAACAGTGTTTTCAGCATCTCTTTTTGGGTGTCTGATGAACATTTGTTTTCTGAACACCCATGATGAAGTTAGAGAAATTGTTTTATTGTCCAGTCTTAATTCTTACATCTGTCGGTTTTTGCTAGATTTGATGGATTTTTCTTCTCCTTAGGGATCATATTTTCCTGCTTCTTTGTATCCCTCCTATTCTTTGATTGGTTGCCAGACTTTGTGAATTCTATCTTGTTGGGTGCTGGATATTTTTGTGATTCTATAAATATTCTGGAGCGTTGTTCTGGGACTCGGTTAAGTTACTTGGAAACAGTTTGATCCTTTTGGGTCTTGCTTTTAACATTTGTTAGATAGGACCAGAGCAGCATTTAATCGGGGGCTAATTGTCCCCTACCCCTGAGGCAGTACCCTTCTGCATCCCCTGCCTCATGCCCCATGAATTCAGTCTGGCTGGAAGGATTAGGCACTTGCCACCCCCCCTCCGCCTTGCTGATTGCCCTTCCATATAATCGTGTCATACAGCTTTTTTTCTCTCTCTTTGAATAATTTTCTCAAATACGGGTGAGAAAATTGTAGGGCTCTCCTGCAGATCTCTGGAGTTCTGTCTTGGCGGCTTTCTTCTCTCTGATCCTCAGTTCTGTGAACTTCAATAGCCTTGGTCTCCCTGCACTTTTGGCTCAATTCAGGGAGTCAGCTAAGTGCTCCCTGGGTTTCTCCTTCCAGTCCAACGGCTTGGAAACTCTCCCAAGGCAGTAACCTGGGGCAATCATAGGGCAATCATTGTCCTTTGTTACTTGAAATTTAACATCTCGAGAACTGTTGTTTCGTATATTTGATGTTTTTGTTGTTGTTGCTGTTGATTGTTTGTTTCAGGAGGGGGGGGTAAATCTAATCCCTGTTACTCCATCTTGGCCCTAATTGAATAGGCATCTGAAATTCAACATATGCAAAAGGGACCTCCTTATGTTTTTCATCAGACCTGCTCCTCTTGTAATCTTCTGCATCTAGCTGACTTCTCTCTTTTCCTCATTTAGCTATCTCCAATATTTATTCCATCAGGAAGCCTACTGGTTCCTCCTGCAAATTTTATCTGTAATATGACTACTTTACATCACTTCCATTGCTACCACTTGGTTTGAACTACCATCACTTCTTGCCTGCATTACCATAATTGCTTCCGAACTGGTCCTCTTTCTGCCCTCTCCCACCTGCAGTCTGACCCCAATTCAGCAGCCAGAGTGAGCTTTTGAAAATGGAAGTTCACATTATTCTGCGTTGGCTGCCTCTGCAATTTTCTAATGGATCAAGCATATTCTTGCCTCAGGACCTTTGCACTGGCTGTTTCCTCTTCCAGGAAGGCCTTTTCCTAGATCTCTGAATATCTAGCTTCCTTCAGTCTTTGCCAAATGTCCACCTTCTCAATGAAGCTATCCCTTTGAAAATTTTTTAAAATTAAAGAATATTTTAATAGGGACGCCTGGGTGGCTCAGTTGGTTGAGCAGCTGCCTTCGGCTTGGGTCATGATCCCAGTATCCTGGGATCGAGTCCCGCATCGGGCTCCTTGCTCGGCAGGGAGCCTGCTCCTCTCTCTGCCTCTGCCTGCCTCTCTGCCTGCTTGTGTTCTCTCTCCGTTAAATAAATAAATAAAATCTTTAAAAAAAAAGAATATTTTAATAGAGCTTCATCTATTTTTTGACAAGATAAAGCATCTACATGACTCAAAATTTGAAATATCAAGAGTATAGAGTGATAACTTTTCTTCTTACTCCTGCCCTCCCCTAGAAACTGTCGTTTCTTGCCTATCTTTTCAGCAATATTTTATGCCTATAAAAGCAATGAATACCCACTCTTCTTTTTTTATACAAATAGTAGTATTTTATACACATGTATAAAATACTTTGCTTTTTACGTTTTTCAGTTAGAGATTGAATGGCTATGTTGTATTTCATTATTTGGATATTCCATAATATACTTGAAACTTTGGCACCAGACCTTTTAGAATTCAGGATTCTAATACTTTGCTATCAAACAATGCTTCGATGACTAACCTTGTACTTACGTCATTTATCTCACAGGTGAGACTGTGATAAAAATGCCTCAAAGTAGAATTACTGGGTCAGAGGCATGGGCATTTGTAGTTTTGATTTGCATGTTGTCTAATTGCTCCTTACAGAGTTTGTACCATTCACAGTCCAACAAAAAAATGCATGACTGACTGTCTTCTCTAGATCTTCATCAACAGAGTATATTGTCATTGCCAACCTTACAGCTAAAAATTAAGTGTCTTAAGTATTTTCTTTTCTATGCGGTTAGTTTAAGCCCCAAAGCTTAACCTTAATTTGTATTTTCTTCTCTGATGTCTATTCATAGGACATTGGTTTCAGCCTGATTGATTGATTGATTGATTGATTTAGGTGCACTTGAAGGATAAGCCCCACAGGACTTTGGAGGATGGGAGCGGAAACCAGAAGGAGCAGATCTTACCCTGACCTTCCCACTTTGCTGACGACCACAAGGACAAAGGACTCAGAAGCTTTGCCAGGAATCTAAGAAAGAGTTCAGTAGTTTCATTTTCGTTTCAGGTTTTGTTCTCACCACTTCCGGTTCCTCTACCCACTCCATTCCCGTCTCCATTGGAATCCCGGTGGGGGGGCTTCCCTTCTGAAAAATACTGAATTCCTGCAATCAGCATGTGCCCCTCAAACACACTGCACACCCACTTGCGGATGCTTTTGTGTAGACCAGACCAGAAAATGTTTTCCCGTCATTTCCGCCACATCCGCAATTCTGAAGTCCGCAATCCTAACATCTAACGTGCTCTTAAAAGCTGAGAGTGTTTTAATAGTTGGGCACCAAAAGTTGCTCCTGGCAAAACCTGACCCGATGGGTAGTTATTTAGTCTTTATCTATCTCATATACTGTGACTATTCAAACGTTTTTGGGAAGAATTATTCCTCTGTTTGGTTGCGTTAGAGGGCTGCCCTAGACCCTGGGGCGGGGGACATTACGTAATAGACAGTATGTTACATTTCGGAAACCTGTAAGATCTTGAGTACTGAAAGGCACTTGGCCCTGAGGGTGTCAGATAAGGGATTGTGGACCTGCATTTGGATTTAAAAATTCTCATTACTTGGGAAGGCTTTAACTCTTGAGATCTTTTGATTTCTAATTTATTTTTATTTTTTTATTATTTAAAAAAGGTTGTGTTTGTTTAGAGAGAGAGCATGAGCAGGGGGAGGGGCAGAAGGAGAGAGAGAATTTCCAGGAGACTCTGTGTTGTGCTAAGTTGAAGCCTGATGTGGGGCTCAATCTCAAGACCCTGAGATCATGACCTGGGCTGAAGGCAGAGGCTTTAACCCACCGAGCCACCCAGGCACCCCTGCACTGGTCTTTTTAAATTCAGGCCTGTGTATGTCAGTTCAGGTGAAGTTGTCCAAACAAGTCTAGAAGAGTCAGTTGTGTGATAACATCATGGTAATATTCTATTATGAATAGTTACAATGCTTATCCCAAGTTTCGGGTCCTTCTCAGACCTTTAAATGTGTCTTAAGTGATACAAGTCATTTGAAAATATTGTTAATCTTTCGACTGAGAAACAAAAGTTTCATACCACTCCTCTCTTATGAAATATTTAGAGGGGCCCCTGAGTGGCCCCGTCTGTGGAGCATGTGACTCTTGATCTCAGGGTTGTGAGTTTGAGCCCCACATTAGGGGGAAGAGATTACTTAAATAAAATCTTTAGAAAAAAGAGAGAACTATTTAGAGATTGGAAAGTGAGTTTTTTTTTAAAAACCTGTTATATTGGGAACTACCTGGACGGGAAAGTCAGGATTTTCTTCATATCGTACAATCAAAACAAAATTAGAACAAATTTTTATTGGGGTGCCTAGGTGGCGCAGTTGGTTGGGCATCTGCCTTCGGCTCAGGTCATGATCCCTCTGTCCCTTACCCTGCTCTCGTGCTCTCTCTCAAATAAATAAATAAAATCTTTTAAAAAAAATCTTTTTTTAAAATTTTTTTTATTTATTTATTTTTAAGATTTTATTTATTTATTTGTCAGAGAGAAAGAGAGAGCACAAGCAGGCAGAGTGGCAGGCAGAGGCAGAGGGAGAAGCAGGCTCCCTGCTGAGCAAGGAGCCCGATGTGGGACTCGATCCCAGGACTCTGGGATCATGACCCGAGCCGAAGGCAGCTGCTTAACCAACTGAGCCACCCAGGCGTCCCTAAAAAAAAATCTTAATTGTAAATACGTGTATAAACTTTTTTGTTCTCATTGCCTTCTTAATTATTTTCTTTTTTTTTTTAAGTAGGCTCCACACCCAACGTGGAGCCCAACACAGTGCTTGAACTCACAACCCTGAGGTTAAGACCTGAGCTGGAAAAAAAAAAAAAAAGACCTGAGCTGAGATCAAAAATCAGATGCTTAACTGAGCCACCCAGGCACCCCTGCCTTCCTAAGTATTTTGAATATGATCTTATTAAATATTTTTTATATTGACTAAATACTACTTTTAACTCATTTTGTACACCGGAATTTCTCATAGAATTTTATTTGGGAAGAGCTTCAATTATCCAATGGTACAAAAATGGAAGAGAACAACGATAAGTAGAGATTGTGGAATATCTCTTCTGTAATCCTTGGAGGAAAGAAAGGTGACTTTTGGGTCGTTTTAGGTGAAGACCAGGGATGGGGTAATAGAAAAGAGCATTTATCTCACACGGTGTCTTTCTGCATCAGTGATTTTAATATGGATTCTTAGTGGTTATCAATAATGGGTCAGATAATTTTTTTTTAATGCACTGCTCTCTGGATTCTGACCCAGTGAATTCTGGGCTCAGCCCTCCCCCTCCATCTCCTTCTTGATCCAGTCCACATAGTTGAGTAATTTGGTGTAGAAGCCATAGCCCCTGGTGCAACCGATGCCCCAGGAGACGATGCCCGTGGCCACCCAGCGGCCACTGTTCTCATCCTTTACTGCGAAGACCCCTCCGCTATCCCCCTGACAGGCATCCTGCTTTAGAGACGGGTCCCCCGCACAGAACATGTTCTGAGAAAACACATCCTTCCTCTTATTTTTCCGGAGCCAGTTCTCACACGCCTCTCGCTTAGCTACGGGCAGACGGATGAACTTGAGGTCATAGGACAGCCTCTCCTCCATTATCCCAAAGCCACTGACGTAGCCCATGAGGCCCCTGTCATAGAAGGTATCGTTGTCAGGGAGGCAGATGGGGAGGAGGTTGGGGCCCAGGGTGACACTATTTTCTAGCTCCAAGAGGGCGATGTCCCCCTCAAAATTGTTGGACTCGTCCTGGCGGTAGTCTGGGTGGATGCTGACCCTGCGGACAGGGTGATTTCCCAGCTTTGTGATCTCTTCCACGTCTACGTGGCCCAGGAACACGTCCACGGTGGCGTTGCCTTCTTTGTCCTGGTCCTTGGGGTAGAGGGTGTGGGCGGCCGTGAGGATCCAGCGGTCGCCCAGCAGGGCTCCACCCCCTCGCCCATAGATGTTGGTGAAGGCCTGCCACGGGAAGTTGCCCAGCTGGGCTTTTTGCCCTCCGATGATGCGCTGCTTGTGTTCCACAGGGTGGACGGGTTTCCCACACACTGGAGAGGAGAGACAGGGAAGGCAAGGATGAGTCAGGCCAGGCCTACCCTCCTCCCTTCTGTGGCCGGTTAGTTCCCCCTCCAGCCCCTCTTTCGGCTCTGGGCTCTTTCCTCTTCCTCCTCCCTTTCCCACAAGTGTATATCTTTGGCCTCTTGTCAGCCCCTTCTCCTTGTTCTTGCCTATTTCTTCCTGGGGGTTTTCTTGTTCTTTTTATTCCCTGACTTCCCATCTGCTCGGTGAAAAAGCAGGAGTGTCAGGATCGAGTCTGATTCTCTGGGTTCCTTTCTCCCTTTCTCCTGGAATATCTCCTTCTCTCTTCCCCTCACTCCTTTTGTCTATTTTTGACCTCAGGCTGGAGTGTCTCTCCAATCACTTTGTCTCCCTTCTCTGTGCGTGCTTTTCCCGAGGCCCTGTAGGGCTGCAAAAGGCGCTGGGGGTGGCCCCAGAAGGCTTCCACTCACCTGGCAAACACCGAGGAATCTTCGATCCTTCCCATTCATTCTTCCAAATGCCCTCGGCGGTGCAGGTATAGGCCCCTGTGGGAAGAGGGGGCCATGATCAGGCTGGGACGTGGTGCACAAGGAAACCAGGTCTCCGAGGCCAAGGAGCACTGAATGAGCAGGATGGGTAGACGGGAGGTGCGGAACCAACACGGACAAGGATCAAAGGGAAAGGTTCAAATACAGATGGATGGAATATCGGAAGTGTGGAGAGGCTCCCTACATATATATATATATACATATATATATATATGTATATATATATATTTTAAAGATTTTATTTATTTATTTGAGAGACAGAGAAAGTGAGAGAGAGCATGAGAGGAGAGAAGGTCAGAGGAAGAAGTGGACTCCCTGTGGAGCTGGGAGCCCGATGCGGGACTCGATCCCAGAACCCAAGGATCATGACCCGAGCCGAAGGCTGTCGCTCAACCAACTGAGCCACCCAGGCGCCCTTCCCTACATATATTTTTGATTTAATGTTCAGTGAAAAATCAGAATCCTTAACTCCATGTTTGAGGTGATCCCTATTTGTGAAAGCAGACATAAAAACTGGAAGACAACGTATGAAAATCTTATCAGTGATTGCATCTTGGTAGTGGGATGGTGGGTGATAAGGTAGTTCCGCGTTCTGATTGCCGACAGCGTGCCACGCTTGTCGCTAAGCCCTTTATCTACATTATCGCAGTGAAGGACTACGGTGACACTTTCAGGGATGCTTTATTATCCTCATTTTTTGGATGAGGAAACTGAGCTTAAATAATTTGCACAGGGTCACGTAACTTCTAAGTTCCAGAACCAAGATGCAAACTGAAGGTGGTCTATCTTCAAAGCCAGGCTCTTAAATAATAACCATATAATCTATATATGAGATGGTTTTTTTCTTTTTTCTTTTGGATATTTCAAACCTACAAAGCATGTGATTTATTTCATTTTAAAGAAAAGTCTGAAGATGAGTTTGAGGCTCATTTAGGAAACCTAAATGCAAAAAAATCACAACAGGGAAGCCTGAGGGGTGTCTGGGATGAGCGTTGGGGGAAGTCCCACTGATAGAGCAGCAGTGTGGCTGGGGTGGTGATGATGGTGATGATGGTGGTGATAGTAGGGGGGGTGGGGGTGGTAGAGGTGGGGGTTGGTCATGAAGGTGGTAATGATGGTGAGGATGGTGGTAATGATGGCGGCGGTGTTGGTGGGGGTGGGGGTGGGGGGCAGTGATGATGGCGGCGGTGTTGGTGGGGGTGTTGGTGGGGGTGGGGGGCAGTGATGATGGCGGCGGTGTTGGTGGGGTTGGGGTTGGGGGTGGGGGTGGGGGTGGGGGTGGGAGTGGGGGGCAGTGATGATGGCGGCAGTGTTGGTGCAGGTGAAGGTGGGGATGATGATGGTGCTTGCCGGGGGGTAAGGGGGGCAGTAGTAATGGCCATGGTGGTGGTGAGGGGGAGCTGACTGTTTGTGAGATTTAAGACTTTCTTTGTATCAGCTCAGGTGCCTCCTTCAACCCAACTAGATGCCTCTTGGCCCGGTACTCATTGTGCTTTAGGCTCCTGAAGCCAGTGTCCTGGGCAGATACCTCAATATACATCCCCTAGGGATTATGTTGGAACCATCCCAGATGTCCTGGGAAGATGGAAGGGAGAAGGCTGCCATTTGCATGGGCCCCTACCTCGCGCGGTCTCGCTGATTCCACCTCTGGTGTGCATCTTGTAATACGGCTCCTGGCAGGTGTACTGGATACGGGCCTGGTAGGTGTTCACCCCCTTTGTGGTGGTGTAACTGAAGGCCCCGTTAGTCAGGCTTTGGGGAGGCCCACAGTCCTTGACTTGGAAAGAACACAGGGCCGTGTGAGAGTTGAGGGTGACGGTACCGGAAGGTCAGTGGCTCGAGTTTTCTGCCCACAGAACAGGCTGAGAACCTTAGGGAAATGTGGTCAGTGGGGTGGGGCGGCGGGACGGCACTTGTGAAGGATTGAAACTAGATGGTGTGAAATTCAGCTATGGGCAGAGCCCGCCAACACTGCTGAGATGAGGGCCGGTGGTTCCTGAGGTGGACGGTAGGCTTCAAGGGACAAGGGAGGGGGAGAGGGTTTGGGGGAGGGTCTCCCTTTCACAGCCTAGGTCTCCGCGGCTGGGGGGCGGGTGGGGGCTCCCCAGGGGCAGATACCTGCTGAGTTGTGACTTACTCTTGCACCTGGGCATGGCACGGTGCCAGGTGCCATCATCCTGACAGACAGCCGTGAAGGAGAGCAGCACTTGGTCTCCCTGTTCGAGAAGAGGTAGCCGGGGGCAGAGGTGCCATTAGCGCAAGGAGGCCCTGCGGGTCCCTTCCTGCCTTTCCCACCCCGAGCAGGAGGAAGAGCAAGGCTATCTCTCAGGCCCTCAGACCTCAGCGTCCCCAGGGATGGGGCTCCTTTGTTCTTCTCAGTTCTTCCACAGTTGCCGGTGGGAGGGAGCATTGAGTCACACGGAGGAAAGTCAGAGCGAGGGCTGACTGTCAGACCTGATCATCGTCTCTCTAGACTCTTGGCTGCTTCCACTACTATTCAGTGGACACCCACAATTTTAGTTTGTTTTACTTTATGTTGCGGAGGCTCCACGCCCAACGTGGGGCTCGAATTCACGACTCCGAGATCTAGAGTCACCGACTCTAAAGATCGAGCCAGTCAGGTGCCCCTGAACCTCACAATTTTAAATTAAAATAAATAACAAGCTTGGTAGCTCCAGGGATCACTGCGATGGTATGTTTTTTTAAAACAGTGTTTTAGTTTACCAGCTTTCGTGAAATTAACCAATGAAACCACAGTGTTTCCTGAGCCTGCAAAGCTGAGGTCAGGGCGGTGGGCCCAAGGTGACAACACCATTGTGCATAAGAAAGCCCTGGGGGCACGAGGTAGGCGATGTGGTTCTAGTCCCTCCTGTACAAAATCGCCGAGCTGTTGAGTGAGTCACTCCTTGCACTCCACCCTGCCTTTCAGTTCCCAAATGCTACCCTTACTAGGCTAGGCCAGCAGTTCGTAAACTTGGCTGCACATCAGAATCACCTAGGAAGCTCTAAGTAACTCTAGCTGCACCCCAGACCAATGGAATCAGTCTCTTGCAGGGGACCCAGACATCAGTGTTTTTAAAATTTGAAGTGTTTTCAACGTGCAGTCAAGTTTGAGAGTAGGTAGACCGGGTGACCGATCCGCCAGCTCAGCCGTGTGAGACTCCAGCTGGGACCGAGTGCCAATCTGATTATGAAGCTCCCACCTGGATTGCTCCTGGAGGGCTGCGCCCGCTCTCCCCCATCAGCCTCGGGCTCTTACCTCCACGAGCTGGTAGCCTTGCTGGCAGGTGGCGATAAAGTAGTCACGGAACTGGTATTGAGGCTGTAGGTCCTGGATGATGGTGAACTCGTCTAGGGTCTGGGGCTGGGGGCACTTGATGACTGTTGGGGAGACCGGAGCACATGTTTATTTCAGAGCCATCGTCCTTCTTTTGACCCTCCTGATTCCGGCCCGAGTCTGGCCCCTGAGAGAGCATCCCCCCCCCCACCCCCGGGCAACCTTACTCTCGGTGGTGTAATGCAGCTTCCAGCCTCGGCTGTCCCCAGACTCATCCGTGAAGAACAGCAGGTCCACGGCGTTGCTGTTGCTGTCAAAGTCAGCGGGTCTTTGCTTCCCACAGAACTCGCCGATGTTCCTCCCGTTGGCATAGATCTGGTGGGGAAGAGGGGTGGGGGGGATGCCATCTCTCCACCGGGATGGTGGTGGTGGGGGGGAACTCTGCTTCGTGTGTCTGCTCTCAGCTGGAGGAGAAGAGGAATCCCCAGGACCCACTTGCCGCGCCCGCCCGTGTGGGAGCTGAGCCGTCGCTGTCCCCGTGTCCCAGGTGGCCCGAGGATGTAGCGGGAAGGGAAGCGGGGACGAGGAGAGGGGAAGGGGGGGCGGGGAGGCTCTCAAGGAGTAGGACGGCTGTACCTGCAGCTGGTCGTAGGGGCAGTGCACTTGCTGGTGGTCATCGATTTCGAAAGGCTCCAGGAACTTGAGGTGGAGGGTGAGGCCGCGCTCCACCCGGATGCTGTAGTTGCAGCGCAGGTCGGGGGGGTAGGGCCGGGGGTACTCCAGGCTGGCCACGTAGCCCGACGGCTCCGTGTACAGCTCCCTGCTGCACTCGGCTGTGAGAGCAGGGCCGGGCCGGGGTCACGGGCCGCGCTCCGGCCGGCCCCGCGCGCCCCTGCTCGGTCCCTGCGTCCCACCCACGGTGCCCCAAGCTCACCCTGGCAGGAGTGCCCGTCCTGCTGAAGCTCGTAGCCGGGGCGGCAGGAGCAGAAGTAGCCACCGACGTAGTTGTGACATAGGTGCTGGCACTGGGACTGGAGAGTCTCTTCAACCGAGTTGCGCTGGGAAGAACACTCGTCGACGTCTGGAAGACATTCCAGAAGGAAGGGCTACATTCCTGCCTGCCGGGGACTTCTGTCATGGCTCTCTCTCAGAGAGGCTGGTCACCAGAGGCCTAAGGACCAGATCATCTCCTGGCCACCTGGAACTCCAGACCTCTCTCTCTCTCTCTTTCTTTTTTTCTTTTTTTGGAGTGAGGGGAGTGGGAAGGGACAGAGGGAGAGGGAGAGAGAGAATCTTAAGCGGGCTCTCTACCCAGTGTAGAGCCTGACACGGGGGTCAGTCTCATGACCCTGAGATCATGACCTGAGGCAAAACCAAGAGTCAGATGTTTAACTGACTGAGCCACGCAGGCGCCCCAATTTCTGGCCACTCTAAGGCTTTCTGGGAACTGCCCCATGGTGACAGAACCCAGGCAGGCAGGCCTCTCCTGGAAAAAGCTCTCTTGAGGGGAAAAATAAGGAAGGACAGGCTTCCTGTTTCAGTGGATTCAAGATTCCCCTTTTCTGGTTCCCACACGATGTACCTAAGACCAGAAACAAAGGCGCCTGGGGGTCGCTCACCCACAGCTTGGTAGTAGGCCAGGAAGCCCTTGTAGAACATAATAGTGCCGTTCTCCTCATTGGAGAAGTCCGTGTGGAAGGTCAGCTGCATCTTGTTCCCTTGAGACATAAATTCCTTTGCTTCTGGGGGGTTGCCCAGTGGAGACCCCAGTTGCCCACAGAACCTCCCCAGCGTTTTCTTGTCAGCAGAGATCTGGTGGAGAAAGGACGGGTGGGGGGCGAGGCGGAAGAGCAATTGAGGAGACACGTCCAGTGTGGAAAGTCAGTGAATCTCCTCCTTTTGTCCCAAAGAGTGAGTAGTTATCCCCCTGCTGGGGACCAGCTGCCATTGGGGCTCTATCCACCCGCTCCCCAGGACTTGCTTTCTTTTTGTTCCCTCAGTGACTTTGGTCTGTTCCTCTGAGTCTTCAGGGGCTAATTCCTGGCCTGTTATCC
Source organism: Nasua narica (assembly GCA_028533885.1). Taxonomy (NCBI): domain Eukaryota; kingdom Metazoa; phylum Chordata; class Mammalia; order Carnivora; family Procyonidae; genus Nasua; species Nasua narica. The sequence continues at coordinate 35,372,353 of CM052807.1, forward strand.
TGTGCCCGGTACATCGCCCCTTCCCTGTTCTCTGTCCCCTGGCACGTTTCAGAACTTTCCTCGTTTCCGCCACCTCCCGGGCTCATCTTCCGCTGGAATCCTGGCTGTCTCCACACAGCCTTTAGCATCCTTTCATTCCTGGAGCCCACAGCGGTCTGCTTTATTTTCTGTCCGGTTATCCCCCCTCACCGTGCCTCCCGATGCACACAGCCGAGTGGGAGCCTCTCCGGCCTCCACACAGGCCAGCATCACTGGCCTTCCCTTATCTCTTTCCTCCCAGGTTCTTTAATGCCTCAGAAGTGGAGGACAACCCGCCCCCACCCCGTCCCTCACCATCCCCGCCACCAGGACCCCTCCCCCACAACCCTGCAAGCATGTCCGGTCCTCTGGGCTAGAAGATGTATCGTTGTCATGTTATTCTCTCGTAACCCCCAGAGGCTCTCCTGGTGACGGTATTTACTGCATGCGTGTGTGGGCGCTCCTTAAATCCCAAATCTCATTTTTATTGATATAGAAAGCTGAGACTGGGAAGGCACACTTGACCATTACAGAGGTGAGGGGACTGAGCCCATGACCTTGCTGAGGTCATGACCTTATGCTTGAGCTACCACCATGCACGGTTCTCTTCCCCATGTCCCTGTTTTGGAAGGCAGCCATGGTGATATTCTATATGGAAACAGGGAAACTGAGGCACAGGAGTTTCCCAAGGACTCCCAGCAAGTCAATCGATGGGGAAGGTTTTTCTGACTCCTGCAAGGACAGTAAATTTCCTGGAAGTGGGGCCCGTGCATTCCCTCCTCTGTGTTTCTCCCTTCAGGGCTCACTGAGGGCCTCTAAATCCAGGGGACGTGCCATCCACAGTGTCACCAGACTCTCCGAACGCCGCTTGGCCATTAGCTCTTGCAGGGCTGGGGCTGTGTTTGTGGGTGGGGAATGCTGTTCGGGGTGATTAGAGCACAAGTCCTCGGTTTCCAGAGACACCAGTTCTCCCTCTGCTCCCCCCCAACCTGATCCCCTACCTTGACATAGTCATACAAACAGCCTTCAGAAGGCTCCAGGTCAAACTGCCAGAAGACGAGCTTCACCCTGAATCCTGTGGGCACCGTGATCACAGTGGTTCTCTCGAAGTTGCTGGGGTAAGGCTTGGGGTACAGAGGAGAAGTCACCTCCCCAAAGAGCTTCTGTGAAATGGGGGTCGAGCCTCCCACGTGGCAGAAAAGGACAAGCCCCAGGAGGTATAAGAGCCACCTGCCGACAAGAAAGTGGGTGTCTAGACCTGCGGGGGTGCGGCACCCCTGCCATTGGGGCAGTGACTGGGGTGGGGGCTGGGATGGTCATACCGCTCGGCATTTCCCTCTCTGGCCATTCCAGGCCTCGTAGCGATGTTCCAGGTGGGGGTGGAGAAGTGGAGAGGCCGTCCCCGCAGCTGCTGCATTGGGTGGTTCCTCCCCCCGGGGCAATGTCCAGTCTAGAGGTCATCATCATCCCTGTACCTCCCTCCCCATCCTCCCCTGCCCTCTCCCCCCACTCCCCTCCCCTTCCCGGAATAGGGCTGGCTTGGGACCAGTTAATGGAGGGTGAGGGTTTCCAGTCATGGCTCTGATGGGGCTCCCAAAGGCCAGCAAAGGCCTCTGGGAGAAACGGCCTATGGAATATGGGGTCATGCACAGAGCACACCCCTCCTGGGCACAGCGGGTCCCTTCGTCTTGCTGCTCCCCTGCGATGAGCTGGGAGGAAGAAGGGAATATGGCCATTGCTCTGTGGGTCTAAGTTCTCCTCCTCAGGAGGAGGGATGGGGGGGTATGTGTTTGCGTGTGCAAGCGTGTATCTGCGGGAATAGGTAAGGTATGTGGGGAGGGAGGGGTGTGCCCGTCTCCCTGAATGAATTAGGGAGCAGAGTTGCCTCCCAAGCCCAGGATTCTCTCCTCTGGCTTCTCCCTCCCTCCCGGGGCCCCATCAGCCTTACTCACATTTCTCAAGGCCTGTTTTTGGATCCTGGACTCTCCTGACGGCGTCTTCATCCACTCTGTGTTGCGGAGAGAGCGCTCATGGATGGGAGACAAGGGGGAGGGAATGACTGTGGAGGGGAAGGAGGGGACCATTCCCGGAGGAATGTTGTAGGCAATGAATTATTTGCATAAACAAAACGGAAAAAAAAAACCACCTCTGTTTCAAAGTTTAATGTAGTTTTGGTTTTGAAATCGCCGGTGGTGGTGCCACCTGCTGGCCGACCTGGGGAAGGGCTAAGGAGATGGCTGGCGTTTTCAGAACGGAGAAAGCCTTTGGTTGGAAGCCCAGACTCACCGGTTTCTAAATCTGATCTGAATTCTCCCTTTCTTCAGGGACTGCTGCTGTGTTGACAAGGTTCAGACGCCAAAAGCAACAGAAATTGCAGTTGGGGGTGGGGGGCTCGCTTTTCTGCAGTGCCCTGTTCCATTCATCTGGTTCTTCCTGCCCTTAGTCACCCAGGAATGGGTTTTAATGTCCAGGATGGTGTGACAGGAACCATGAGGCAGAGAGGCCATGGCAGGAGCCGACAGAAGGGAACGGAGTCTGGTTGCATTGGGGCCCCGGTCTATTTCCCCACGATGACACTTAAACATGGAACCCGAACTCCTACGTCAGGAAGGAATCTAGAGTCTGTTTTAAGACCCTTCGTCAGGAAGGAATGTAGGGTTTGTTTTAAGACCCTTCCTTCTTGCCTGTGTGGCTCCGTGGGTTAAAGCCTCTGCCTTTGGCTCAGGTCATGATCTCGGGGTCCTGGGATCGAGCCCCACATCGGGCTATCTGCTCAGCAGGGAGCCTGCTTCCCCCTCTCTCTCTGTCTGCCTCTGACTACTTGTGATCTCTCTCTCTCTCTGTCAAATAAATAGATGAAATTTTTAAAAAAGACCCTTCCTCCTCACTTCAGTGAACTCGGACCTGCCAGTGAACTTGGGTCTTGGAGAGGCAAGGGAAGCCGAGTGAGGGTAGAGACATCCTCTTCTTCTCAGCGTCTGGTCAAGTGGTTTGAACCCTTGAGAGTCATGGCTGCCCAGGGCTAGGCAGACAGCGTGGCTGTGGGCCAACAGTGACTTGGTCTTTTCTGAGAGAAAGCCAGGCTCTGGGAGGGTGCCTCCCGTGCCCCAGGCCAGAGTCTCCTCATTTAAAACTTTGCTGTCTGTGGACGGCTTTCTTCCTTAATTCCTCAAGGCTCAATTACTCTATGGCGCTGGATTCCAGAGGGAGCCTCAGGCACAGCTGGCCTCTGAGTTGTAGGGCTTGGCAGTGTGTCCTGCTTGTTTCTCCAATTAGATTAATTCCTCCTTCCCTCTATCCACCTGCCCATTCATTCCTCCATGTCTGGCCTACCTAATTAATATGCCAGGCACTTTCCCAGGCAATGGATTATAAGGACTCACAAATGTGGGGCAGTTCACCACGAGGCAGCGGCTGAGTCCACACTGAATGTGGGTGGAGAGCAGGTGCAGGAAGATGTGAAGTCAACCAAGGTGTGGAGGGTTCCTCCAGCAGGCTGTATGTCTGAGCCGAGGAATGAATCTGATGGCAGGGGTGATGCATGGCGTGATCCCTGACATGACCCACGACCTTGTCAGGTCAGAAAAGAAAAAAAGATCTAGGAGAAGGATAAGGACTAGATGAGGAGACAAGAAAGAAGGGACTTTTTTTTTTAAAGATTTTATTTATTTGTCAGAGAGAGAGCTCACAAGCAGGGGGAGCGGCAGGTAGAAGGAGAAGCAGACTCCCCGCTGGGCAAGGAGCCCGATGCGGGACTCGATTTCAGGACCCTGGGGTTATGACCTGAACTGAAGGCAGATACTTAACCACTGAGCCACCCAGGCGTCCCAATAGGGACAATCTTGTCTAGCAAATTGCACATTAGCATTTTGACAGCACTGTGTGTGTGTGTGTGTCTCGTGTTCATAGTGGAAGCAGAATGGTGGAGATTGCAGGTAAGGAGCAGGTGGTCCAACAAGGTAATTCTTAGCTGAAGTTCTCCTACGCATCCCAGGGATTCTGACTTCTGTCCTGATACCATAGGACATGGCTGCAAAATGACAAACCTAGGCTTCATCAGCTCAGTCCCAGCCCCGCCTCCCCTCTGCCTGGCCACTCAAAGGAACCTTTACTTGTATATTTGTTGTATACCCTTGACTTGCACCAAGGACAGAAAGAAGAAGCAGCCATAGGAAGATTACTCCTGCACTGGTTTAAAGACCAGGGTCGAAGACATTGTCTGTCTTACTGTTTAGTCCTCTCAGGTTTCGGTTCTGGGGAAAAAAAGTTTCTCTCTTAAAGTAATGGTAGATAACCTTATGTGGATATATCTAGCCATCTAGATCTATGTAGACCTACATAGGTATATACTTTTTGCCTTGGCAGGGAGAAACACCATTTTTTCAATAATAAAATAAAACAAATACATGCTCATTAAATAAAATTTAGCAAAGTTTAGCAATTACAGAATAGGGGAAAACAAAATGGCCAAAATTATACCACCTAAAACAACTTCTGATCCGTATTTTAAGGTGTTTTAAAAGAAGATTTATTTATTTATTTAAAAGATTTTATTTCTTTATTATTTATTTATTTGACACAGACAGACACAGACAAGCAGGGGGAGCGGCAGGCAGAGGGAGAAGGAGAAGCAGGCTCCCCACTGAGCAGGAAGCCCAACTCAGGGCTGAATCCTAGGACCCGAGGATCATGACCAGAGCTGAAGGCAGACGCTTAACCTACCAAGCCATCCAGGTCCCCCAGGATTTATTTATTTTATTTTAGAGAGAGAGAAAGAGAGAGCAAACACAAGTGGGAGGAGCAGAGGGAGAGTGAACCCCAGGCCGACTCCACACTGATGGCAGAGCCCTGCAGGGGGCTCAATCCCACGTCCCTGAGATCTGAGACAAAAGCACAAGCCAGACGCTTCACTGACTGAGCCACCCAGGCGCCCCTTAGGGTGTTGTTTTTTTTTTTTTTTAAAGATTTTATTTATTTATTTGACAGAGAGAGATCACAAGTAGGCAGAGAGGCAGGCAGAGGGAGAGGGGGAAGCAGGCTCCCTGTTGAGCAGAGAGCCTGATTCGGGACTCGATCCCAGGACCCTGAGATCATGACCTGAGGCAGAGGCTTAAACCACTGAGCCACCCAGGTGCCCCCCTTAGGGTGTTTTTAATAGTCTTTGATACTTAGGTTTAAAAATGGTTTAGAAAAATCGAAAATAACCACATGTATGCACAACTTTGAATCCTGCTGTTTTTCAAAGATCAACTTAACCTTTACCTAGGTAGCCTACTTGTCGTTCAATGCTAGCAAATGTGCTCTCTTCTGTTTTACGGTATTAATTTTCTATTTCCATTTGAACAACCGTATTTGACTTGTGTCTTTCACTGTAACTCACCTCAAGACCTTATTCAAAGGTAAAGGGCTGGTCTTCTCAGGTGGAACCCAGACCCGGGTATCCAGCGGTGCTGGGGGGGGGGAGCCCCATCATCCAGCCCCGTGCTGGGCTCAGACTGGGGTCTGCGGGGGATGAGGCCAGTGGGGAAGTGCGAGCCAAGTGTTGTCATCTTCACCGAAGCAGGAATTCCCAGGGAGGACTTGTGACAATGTGGGCATTGGGAAGGAGAAGCACACAGTAAGGTCTTGAGGACAATCGCGAGGTCCCATAGTGTCCTGGAAAGCACAGCCGTCGGTTTTGGGGCAAGACACTTTATCTCCCTGGGCTTCAGTTTCCTCATTTGTGAAATGTGGGTAATAACACCTCCATGGAAAACTTGCTGTGGGGAGTCAGTGAAATGACCCGGAAGCACGCCTGGTACGAGAACACACGGAAGCCAAAATAGGCTATTTACTAGAATCGCAGCTAGGAGATTCGGTGGTGGTGAAACCAATAGCTTGAAAGTGTGAAGGCCAACTAGAGGGGGTTGGGAATGTCTCAGAAATGAAAGCATTAAAAACACATCCTCATCCCCCATTTGAACTGGGGGATGAGAAGGTGACAGTCTCCCAGGAGAACACAGAAGAAGCCGTGTCAGTAGGAGATGCAGATTAAAGGGAAACTCGTTGAGATGTCCAGTGCTGGGAAGGAGGAGTTCGCTCCCACGGGGGACAGGGCGGCAGTCACTAGGATAGGGATTCCCTGCCCCCATCCCCATCCCTGAGCCGGGTCCTCCCTTCTCAGCCTCTCCTGGGGGACAGGAGCGGTCCCCAGCTGAGTGTCACCACTCAAGCGCCCCCTGGCTCAGTCCTTCCCGTCCATCACCGCCTGGATCCAGTCCAGGTAGTTGAGCACTTTGGTGTAGAAGCCATAGCCCTTGCCGCAGCCCACGCCCCAGGACACGATGCCCGTGGCCACCCAGCGATGGGCACGCTCATCCCACACGACAAAGACGCCCCCGCTGTCCCCCTGGCAGACACTCTGTGGCCTCGTCTCGTCCCCCGCACAGAACATGTTGGCGGAAAACAGCTCGGACCTCCGCTTCTCTCGGAGCCAGGCCCGGCAGGCCGCCCGCGGGGCCACGCGCAGCCTCGAGTATTTCAGCTCAGTGGTTAGCCAGCCCCGGTCCACGCCGAACCCGCTGACGTAGCCCCACACGCCGCTGCGGTAGAGGGCCTGGCGCTCGGGCAGGCACACGGGGAGCAGGCCCGGGCCCAGCCGCACGCTCCGCTGCAGCTCCAGGAGCGCGATGTCGCCGTCGAAGTTGTGGGATTCGCGCGGCCGGTAGTCCGGGTGCACCACCACGCGGCGCACAGGGTGGCTCCCCAGCCGCAGCATCTCGTCTATGCTCGTGTGGCCCAGGAACACGTCCACGCTCCGGTTCCTCCCGACGAAGATGCCGTCCTTGGGATAGATGGTGTGGGCGGCCGTGAGGATCCACCTGTCGCCCAGTAGGGCCCCGCCCCCGCGGCCGTAGATGTTGGTGAAAGCTTGCCAGGGGAAGTTGCCCGGCTTGGCTCTGGAGGAACCCAGGGCCTCCTGGTTCTGGGCGATGGGGGTGACCGGCCGGCCACAGACTGGGAGAGAAGAGAGACGAACAGGTGACTCAGCAGCTGAATCAAGGTGCCTTTGTTATAGACCTGCTTCCCTGAAGCGCTCTCTTCTCCGCCTCCTTGGACATTTTATTTTATTTTATTTTTACAAGAACCTCTTATTTTACCTTAATAATAGGATTAAAAATTCATTCCAGCCTCATTAACACAAAGCTTATGTTAGTTTCAGGTATGCAATACAGTGATCCCTCAGCTCTACATGGTACTCGGGGCTCATCACCGTGAAGTGTGCTCTTGGTCCCCTTCTCCTGTGTCCCCCATCTCACAGACAATTGAAGGCCCCTTCTTTAGACTCTTGGTGGGGCCATCCCGAGCAAAATCATGTAGCAAGCACTTTGTTGGTGCCTGTTACCTCTGTTTTCTGCATCCTTCCTCTATCGTGGACCTCTTCCGCCATCACCTGCTCCCAGCCCACTCCCCGAACACTGCGTGAGCCTGGCCCGAGAGCTTTCGGATGGTCAGGAGCAAGATCGAGAAGTTTATAGAGATCCGGTTAGAAAGGTGATGCTTTGACTCAAAAAAAAAGGGGGGGGGGGGTTTCCGAAACAGTCAAGTTGAATCCTTGGATATTGCTGGCGGGAATGTAAAAGGATGCAGCCCCAGCGAAAAACAGCCTGGCAAGTCCCCAAAGACTTAACCCTGCAGGCGTGAGGTGACCTAGCAATCCCACTGGTAAGGATATGCCCAGGGGAACGGAAAACACATGTTCTCATGGAAACTCGTACACGAATGCTCACAGCGGCCTTATCCCCAAAAGGCAAAAAGTAGAAACAACCCAAAGGTCCTTTCATTGATGAACGGATGAACAAGACGATGGATGAAGGAATGGAAAGGAATGGAATCCTGACATGTGCTACAACACGGATGAACCTTGAAAACAGGCTAAATGAAAGAAGCCAGCTGCAAGAGGCCACATGCTGCCGGATTCCCTTTATAGAAAATGTTCAGAAGAGGCAAATCCGCAGAGACAGAAGTAGGTTAGTGGTTGCCAGGGGGTGGGGGAGGGGAGAGTCGGAGGTGCTGGGCTTCTTTTTGGGGTGATGGGAATGTTCTGGAAGGGTGTAAGGCGGTAAGTCGGCACAACCTTGTGAATAGACTAAAAACCACTGCGTGGTGCACTTTGAAGCGGTTAAGATCGTGAATTTTATGTGACATAAATTTTATCTTAATAAAAAGGCTTAAGAAACTGGCGGATTTCCTGGCACTGTGGCTTGTAGGTAGGGGAGATACTTTGGGGACACAGAGCCTGTCTGTGTATCCTTAAAGCAGGCCATCCCAAGAAAGGGGTTTCTCTTCTTTCTACTCTTCTGACCCTCTTCTCTTTTACTGTCCCCTCTGATGGACTTCCTTGATGCTTTTACTGTCTCAGTTACTTACCTCTTGATCCTGAATAAGGGACAAGAGTCTTGTCTCTCCTCTTCTGAGCCTTCTTGGTTCCCCCCTCCCTCTGCACCTTCTGCCTTCATCTCTCGCTCTCTACCCTGAGGCTCCTTTAACCCTCTGTGTCCCACTGCCTCGGCCGAGGTACAGCTGAGGTTTCTGCAGGAAGGGGCTCAGGGTTGGCGCTGAGGTCACTACTCACCAGGTATGCAGTGAGGAGGCTCCTCTCTATCTTGTGTCTCCTTCCAGGGGCCCTGCAGTGGACAGGTGAGCATCCCTGAGGAGTGAGATGAGGGGAGGCAGAGAAACAGGTTCAGAATTGGGAGGTGGGGGTGCTGGGTGCCGGAGTGCTTCCGGCAACTAGGAGCGGGCTCCCCAAGCAGGCGGGGGCTCACCTGCTGGCACTGCCTGGTAATAGGGCTCCCGGCATTGGTTCTGGATCTGGGAGGGGTTGTCTCCAAGGGCGCCGATGGGCTGAGTGTGGTTCACTCCTGCAGGAAACCAGTCGTCAGGAGGACCCCGAACCGGCAGCCCAGGGACTGATTTTGGCCCCGGGGCCATATTTAGTGTGACTTGCACAGTCTTTCATTTAGAACATTTGAACTGTTTTTTCACTGATCAGATCATCAGTGGTAAAAAATGATAAAAAAAAAAAGGAAAATAACTGTGATAAATAGGGTATGGGGAAACAGGAATTTTCACAATTTTCACACATGGTTAGTCAGTCAGTACCTGTTAGCGACACCTCTTTGGAAGGAAATGTAGCAATGGCAAAACTTAAATTGCAAATGTTTTTTCACCTCACATTTCCATTTCTAAGAATTTACTTTTATTTATTTATCTATCTACCTACCTATCTATCTATTTATTTATTTATAAAAGATTCTTATTTATTCGACAGGGAGAGAGACAGTGAGAGAGGGAACACAAGCAGGGGGAGTGGGAGAGGGAGAAGCAGGCTTCCTGCTGAGAAGGGAGCCCGATGCAGGGCTGGAACCCAGGACCCTGGGATCAAGACAGACGCTTAATGACTGAGCCACCCAGGCACCCCCATTTCTAAGAATTTAGCCTCATACACAGGCTCAAAGATATATATGCAGGGCTATGCACAGCAGGACTGGCTCGTGGCAGCCCAGTATCAACAGAGGACTGCTTAAATACAGTATGTGCGTCAATCAAAGGAATACTATCGGGTCCTTAAAAAGGATTAGGCACTTCTAACCACATGAATATGGGATGATCGTTAAGACATAATAGTGTGGGGCGCCTGGGTGGCTCAGTTGGTTAAGTGTCTGCCTTTGGCTCAGGTCATGATCCCAGGGTCCTGGGATCCAGTCCTGAGTCGGGCTCCCTGCTCAGCCGGGAATTTGCTTCTCTCTCTGCCCCCTCTCCCTGCTCCTGCTCTCTCTCTCTCTTGCTTGCTCTCGCTCTTTCAAATAAATAAATGAAATCTTAAAAAAAAAAGACATTATTGAGTGAAAAATGCTAGATTTAAGACTTTGTGAATATTATGCACACACACCCCCTTCGCCATGCAACAATACGTATATTTGAATGGCATAGAGTGTCTTTGGAAGCGTAGCCAGGAAATGGACAACAGAATTGTTTCCGGACAGGGTAGCCAGGGACCAAGGGCCATAGATGAGAGGAAGACTTACTTCTTACAGTATTACCATATTACATTATATTTTTTATATATCATTATATTGTATGAATATATATATCATACATATAAATCATATATATATATAATATATATTTATATCACGTGCATGCATTATCTTGTAAAAAAAAAAATCTGAGTTCCCATTTGAAAATCCAGAACCTCACTTAAAAATCTGGACTTTTGGCTCCTCTTGAAGGAGGAGATGACCTGTAAGCATTCGGCCTATAAATCCACATGGAAACAACCTTTGGAGCCGAGCCACGATTGCCCCTTTGGTTGGGCTGCTCAGCAGCAGGGGCACAGCTGGGGCGGGGCGGGGCCTCTCAAGCTTCCGCTTGTCCCTCCAGTACCCCAGGGGCCGTGGCCAGGGGCGGAGGCTGCATGCCCAGGAGGGACACTCACCCACGGCTTGGTAGAGGGCCAGGAAGCCCTTGTGGAGGCCAGTGGTTCTGTCCTGAGAGGAGGCGGGGGCCCGGAAAGTCAGCCGCAATCGGTTTCCCGGGGACACAAACTCCCTCTGACCAGGGGGGCTGCCCAGTGGGGTGCCCTGCTGCCCACAGAACCGGCTTGGATCCATCCCGCTGGCTGAGATCTGAAAGGGGAGGGTGGGCAGCCGGGTGTGGGGTAAATGCGCACTACAGGGTCACATCTTCTAGAAGGTCTGCAGGACTCTGGGGCTCAGAAGCTGTTCCTTGGGAGCTTTCCTCAAGTCGCGTCCTGTCCCCTTACGGACCCCCAGGTTTCTTTTACCCATGATCAGAAACCTCGCCTATTTCTTTAGCCTACCGTAAGTACCTCACAAAGCCCACCGCGGTTACCTAGTTTCAAGAAGCTTCTTGGGAACCCCAGGTTTCTCCAAACAGTCTGCTGGTTATAAATTCTAAGAAGGCACGAACCACATCTGTTTTGCTCACCACTGACTCCCTGATGCTCCGAACGGTACGCAGAGCACCACAGCCTTGAATTGACAGATGTGCGGACCTATGTCCTTCCCGTCTCACCTCCTCCACCCCCATCACCTTCCCCTTGTCCGAATAATGTCTGCGGCCAACGTCTGTGAAGCAAGAAGACTCTCCCAAGACTGAGCCCCTTGGGTTCCTAGGCTTTCCTGTTCTCCTTCTTTTGGAATGTTCCTCCTCTTACGCTGTAAGGGAAGCCCCTCCATGAGGTGTGAAATCTACAGACACAAAATGTACATAGTGTCCCCTTGCCCACCCCGTGCATCCGGGCACCCCCCATCCTGCTCGCCCTGGCATAAGACCCAAGCGTGAGCCAGACACATGGGATCAGGGTCCCCCGACACACTTGACAGGGGAGGTGAAGACCAGTGTGGAAAACAGAGGGTTTCGGTAAAAGTCTGCGAATCAAACAGCGAGATTCCCTCCTCTGCTTCTTGACCAGAACGTTGGTCACCCTGAGCGGGAGACCAGAGGATTCTGATGGGAGATCGGCTGTTCCTGAAGAAAATACCTCTGCAAGCTAGTATTTGGGAGGTTCCCCAACAGCACAAACAATAGGTCACCTTGTTGAGAACTCTGTCGTCAAACCTGTCACTTCACAAGCTTTAGATATTCACACACAGCATTCAGGGCCATCTGAGTGTTTCCCTCTTACATATGAACGGACAGCCAAGGATTCGCAGACATCTAGGGAAGTTTCTAGCGTGATAAGCAGAGACCGAAACAAATGAACAATGAAAGGGAATCTGGGTGAAGGAGAGATAATACAAGGAATAGAAGAAACATTTAAAAATAATCCCTGTAGGGGCGCTTGGGTGGTGCAGTGGGTTAAAACCTCTGCCTCCGGCTCAGGTCATGATCCCGGGGTCCTGGGATCGAGCCCCACTTCGGGCTCCCCACTCAGTGGGGAGCCTGCTTCTCCCTCTCCCTCTGCCCCTCCCCCGTTTGTGCTCTCTCTCAAATAAATAAAATCTTAAAAAAAAAGTTGGTATGTAAAATGGGGAAATCTCCCAGAAAGTGGAAGAAAAGAGATGGAAAACAGAACAGAACGGATTGACAAAACTGGAGAATCAGTCCAGAATTTACAACAGCTAAATTTACTTTCTCTTTCTCCAGAAAGAGAAAATAAAGAAAGCAGACATCTGGAACTTATTAAAAAAAAAAAAAAATCTCACAAGAGTGGTGATGGGGGAAAAAAAAAAAAAAGAGTGGTGGTGGGGGCGGGAGATGCGTGAAATAAGGGTTGTACGTATGAATCACTGTATTGCACACCTGAAACTAATATGACACTGTCTGCCCCCTAACTGGAATTGAAATAAAAACTCAAGAAAAGGAATAAGTGAGGAGAAGAAAAGTACAGCATAAGGAATATAATCAATGATATTATAATAACATTGTATGGTGACAGATGGTGACTACACTGATAAGGGTAAGCACTGGGCAATGTACAGACTTGTGTTTTCAATATGTTGCACAATTAAACTAAAATAACATTTTGTCAACTATACTTCAGTAAAATAAAAAAAAAAAAATAAACAAAGGCTCAGAAGCCTAAAAAAGAAAGAAAGAAAGAAAGAAAACCCAAGAGCACTCTCAGAGTTGAGGACTAGACTTAAAAAGTCTCTAGATTGGGGGCGCCTGGGTGGCTCAGTCGGTGAGGCGTCTGCCTTCAGCTCAGGTCATGATCCTGGAGTCCCCAGATCGAGTCCCTCGTGGGGCTCCTTGATCATCAGGGAGTCTGCTTCTCCCTCTGGTCCTCCCCCCTCTCATGCTCTCTCTCTCTCTCAAATAAATAAAATCTTAAAGTCTCTAGATTTAAAAAAACCCCGTACACAATGAGGACAAAAATATTGGCATCAAGGCACATCGGAATGAAAACTTAGAATACTGACAATAAGGAAAACATCCCAAAAGTTCTAAAGAGCAAAAACGAAGGACCAGGAGTCATACTTGTACCGGGCTTAGCAACGCTAGAGTAAGCAGACCGTATCATCAAAATTCTGAGAGAAAATGGCTTGGAACCCAGACTGCATTCCAAATCCACTATCCACCAACTGTGAGGGTCAAACTAAGACATTCAGGGATATGTGACATCCTTTACAATTTATTCCCTCATACTCTTTCTGGAGAGGAATGTATTTCTCCAAAATGAAGGCCTAACCCAGGAAAAAGAATGGTATGGGGTTCAGTTCCAGCATAGGTTGGGTACAGGAAATGCCCAGAAGAAGGCAGAAGGGGACTTCCAGAACACACTGGGCTCTAGAGAGCGAGGAACTCGAGATTGAGGAGATAAATCATCACGAGATCTTCAGGTGGGATGTCACCAATACAAAGCAGGACCAAAAGATTGAGATCTGTGGTTGATTACATCGAGAAGATATTTACTCTCCTGGCTAAGAGTTTGGGGAGCTTAGTTACAGACGGAACTGAGGCAACTAAAAATCAAAACAAAAACAGAAAACCCAAAAACTCCGTGTGATTACTGACTCCCGGGGGGCCCAAAAGCCAGAGAAACGAGGACGTATGATTATTGTACACCATGTGCTCAGAAGGGAATATTTTAAAGTCATGATAATATAAATAACTAAAAATGCTAATGCTAGCTTGGGAGGAGGGGGTGGGGAAGTGCGCTGAAGGTCTAAGAGAGGTAAAGAGAGTCCTCATCTTCTATAGTTGGAAATTAAGTGATCAGATGCAAAAAAGTAACACAATAAGCAGCTATTTATACACATGGGAGCAAATGCCAGATGGAGTAGCTCCATGCTTCGTAGGCGCTGCCGCTGGGAGACGCACCGGGGCTGGGAAGAAGGCTGCAGATTGCTGTTTTCATCATAAGCCTTGTCATGTACTCCTTTTTTCCAAGAACCCTGTGCATGGGTTATTTCGCTACGAAGGAAATTTAGCCTAAAAGATAATGTAAAGTGCTGTTTTTAAAGGGTCCCTATCCTGCAACTTGAACAGTCACCTAAGCTTTTGCTCTTGCTGAGGCTCAGCTTCCTGATCAGACAGAGCCTGCACTCCACAGATACTTGGTGGATCTTTACTGACAGTTGTGTGAGTCCTTTTGACGCCAGGGTTTTGCAGTATGTGTGTGTGTCCCTCCGTACGACTTCCCAAGGCAGAGACTGCCCTGAAGCCCTCTGTCTTGCTCTGTGGAACTCAGATGGTAGCGTGGGCACGGGCAGGGCCGCTGGTGGAATGCAGTGCCCTGGGGCAGACCCCGGCCCCCCAGCTAAGCCGCCTGTGGCCCTGACTTGGGCTCTTTATCCATCCTTTGCCATTCAAGGCACAGCCACGTCCCCCTGCCTCTAGGCTCCAGGCCAGGAGGCTCCCTCCCCAGAGTCCCTTTGGGACCCCCACCGCAGCTCACTGTGACCGAGTCCTGCTCACAGTCCCTGGATGGCTCCAGGTCAAAGTCCTGGAACACAAGCCTCACGGCAAAGCCCTCAGGAGCCTCGATGTCAGTGGAGCTCTCTTGGCCTTTGAGATATGGTTCTGGATACCCGGGTGATGTCAGCGGCTGGGGTAGCTGCTGGGCCAAGAGCACGGAGCTCTGTGTGGGGCAAGCCTGGAGGACTCCCCAGAGGAGTAGCCACCACCTGCGAGGGGTGAGAGCAAGATATCAGCACAAGCATATGGCCTGAGGCTTGTGGAAATATGAGGGGCAGGGGCAGGTGAAGCTGGGAAATAGAGAGGCCCTGCAAAGGCATTTGCAGTTGTGGCCTCTGCCCGTGAGGCCCAGACACCTGCTGGTTCCTCCCTTAGAGTCCCTCCTCACCCCAATTCATGCAGCCTCCCAGCCAGCCGGAGCTTGGACTCTGAGTTTCCCACCATTGCTCATGTCTGTGGACAGTCTCGATCAAAGCAGGGGGCTGCTTTCTGCTTTGGCAAGTCCCAGTTCCACCCTGGGATCTGGGGGAGCCATGGTGGCAGGAGGGAGGGGCATTTAAATATGTTAGTTCTCCTGGGGGGGGAACCTCGGAGCCTGACCAACTCCAGGGAAGGCTGCTAGAGGCTACAGGCAACTTTCCAGTCCCGCCCCCCGGCCCCGGCAGGGACTGGTTCTGTGTGCGTGTGTGTGCACGCGCGTGTGGGTGTGTGTGCACGTCCCCGGGTCCCACCTTCCCCTCTCCCGCCATTGTCCTCTCCTCCAGGCCTTTCCGTGGGCACACTCACATCTTGCCCGGGCAGCTTGTGGAGTGGGGGCTTCACCAGTGGTCATTTCCCCACTCGGAGGCCAGGCATCTGGAACTGGACATCTGGGACCAGCGAGAGGACGTGGCTCACGCCAGGGAACAGGAGGTGGGGCTGGGGAAGGCCCTGCGGGGGAGGAGGGAGAAGTTACGGGAAATGAGTTAAGTAATTGTCCACAGTTCCCTTTTTTCTAATTCTCTGGGTTGAGCGCCACCTGCTGTCTGATTCGGGAATAGTTTGCCCACCACAATGGAGAGGAAAAACTGCCTCCCCAGCCCCATTTGCCCTCAGAAATTATCAGGGGGCCCGGACTCTTGACTGTTTGGTACTGTTTACAAGTGATTTTTTCCTCGTGCAGGTATCACACGGTAGGATGGCTCCTTCTGCCTTAAGGCTGTCACCTTTAATGGGCCATACCTCTCCTTGCCTGGCTTTCCCATTCATTCATGTTAGCAGACCGCCTCCGGTGGAAATTGAAGTTCGTGACCCATGAACTTGAGCTGCTCCTTCGTCCTCTCTCATCAAGCCGGGGTGGGGCACTCGCTTAGGCAGTCTTCTAAATCCTGCCCACAGCCCCTGTCAGGCCCAGACTCAAACTTCTTTAGACAAATACCGGGGGCCGCGGCGGGGAGCAGAGGCCGCCCTCCCTGCACCCCTAGGAGACACGCTCACCCTTGGCTTGCTAAGGGCTGGGAAGCCCTCGCGGAGGCCCGTGGTTCTGTCCTCAAAGGAGGCAGGTATGTGGAAAGTCGACAACAACCTGCTCCCTGAGGACACCCACTCCCTCTGACCCGGGAGGGCGGCCCTGTGGGGACACCAACTCCGAGAAGCCCCCCGGGGCTGTGATCTGAGCAGGGAGGGGATGGGGGGAAGCAGGCAGATGCAGGGCGAATCCGCAGCATCGGTTGGCCCAGGGTCACGTCCTGCCGTGGACTCCAGCCTGTCTGGAAGTTTCGCACACCTCTGGGACTCAGAGTTAGAACACGTGATGTCTTTGTGGAATGGCTCTCTCCCGGTTCTGCTCACCACAAAGGCTACCGTGTGCTGAGAAGGGCTCCTCACCCACTCCAGAGCTCTTGGTCCGCTCTTCGTTCAAGAGGCTCTCCGGAAACCCTTAGGGACACTCCTGGACAGCGCGCTAGGCCGGCTAACAGGCTCCACTAAGGCCGGGACTGTGGCTTCTCGGCTCGCCATCACAGATGGCTAACACGGTGCCCAGCCCATGGACGTGACCGTGAAACACGTGTGGTTCAGTCTTGACCATATGGGTAGAACGTCTTAGTCGGCGTGCCCTCTCCCACTGACCCTCCAACCCCCCCTTCTTCTGGCGCCTCTAGCACTTTGCTAAGTACTCCTCTGCTACCACGCTCTGGGACCTGACTTTTCCCGCTTCCCCTTCTTCGGCAGGATACCTCCTCTACCCACACAGGCAACAAAACACGTAGGCTTGTAGCACAGCCATCTAATAACAGAGTGAGAAAAATCTAAAGATACAAACTGTACTAAAAATGGTATATGTACTCCCGTAATATTGTGTAATCCCGTCATGGCAACATATAGCTCCTTCTGGGCTCTCCCCGGGTCATT
>CM052807.1:35389688-35412885 GCA_028533885.1 Nasua narica
GCAGACACAGGGGCTCTTCAGGGCTGGCACTGCGCGGGACGGTACCCTTGTCCCCATCTGGGAGTGGGGATGTAGGAAGAATGCCAGGAGTTGATGACCCGGGCTCTGGAGCCTTGGGGAGAGGAGCATGTCCGAGGGAGAGCTAGCACTCTTCTCTTAACATTATCATCACGAGACACTTTTGCTTCCCTGGACCTCTCTGGGGGCACAGGTGCTGGGGCTACAGCACCAAGCCTCCGAACCACCTCCACGCACAGCAAATTGTGTGCTGTCTGGCTCCTAAGCAGGTTGTCAGCTATTAGAGCCTCTCAAGGATTTCTGTCCTTGCCCCCCTGAATCATGAATGTATGGGTCAGACTCCAGGAACGTTAGCTAAAACGGAAAGAATTCAACTTAAATTTGAACTATTGGGGCGCGTGGGTGGCTCAGTTGGTTAAGCGTGTGCCTTTGGCTCAGGTTATGATCTCAGGGTCCTGGGATCGAGCCCCACATGGTGGTCTGGGCTCCCTGCTCAGCAGGGGGGTCTGCTTCTCCCTCTCCCTCTGCTCCTCCCCCCGGCTTGTGCACTCTCTCTCTCTTCCAAATGAGAAATAAATAAAATCTTAAAAATGTTTTGAACAACTGCTCTCTCAGCATAGTTTGCACTTTGAGTTAAGCCAAGCTAACTACTACTTGAAAAAAAAAAAATCAATACTCTTTGGAGGAATAACACGGAGTCCATAGTCGTTATAATGTATCCCCGGTTGTGTCCAGGACACAGTCCAACACTACTCCAGATGTGAAGAAACAGGAAAGACACTCAAGACACTCAAGAGGAAAGACAACAGAGATGTTCCCCCAAGATGATCGGGATGTTGGAAACCGTACGCAAGGATTTTGGCGTGCAAAGATGCAAAGAAGAATATGCCCATGTTAAAGAAAAAGGATAGGAAACATAAGCAGAGAAATAAAAACGTTGAAAAAAAAACTAAATGTAAATTTTAGAATTCAAAGATGCAATACTACCTGAAATTTAAAAAGATCACTGGAAGTGCTTAATAGAAGCATAGAGATGGCAGAAGAGAGTCAATGAACTTGCAGATAGAAAAATAGAAATTATCTAATCTGAAGATCAGAATAAAAAAATTCTAAAAATGAACAAAAACTCAGGGATCTGTGGGAAAAAAAAACCCAAAATAAACCCAAACCCTCTAATATATGTGTTCTTGATTTCCAGAAAGAGAGGAGAGAGAGAATGAGGCAGAAAAAAATATTCAAAATAGTACGCTGGAAATTTCCCAGCTTTGGTGAAAAAGAAACATTTTTAGATTCAGGAAGCTCGGTAAACTCAAAGCAGAATGGAAAAACAACAACAAAAGCACATCTAGGCCAATCATAATCAAACTGCTGCAAGCCAAAGGTAAAGAGAAGATCTTGAAAACACCCAGAGGAAAAGCGCACACTGCACACAGAGAAAACATTTTCAATGTCACTGTTTTCTCATCCAAGACAGTGCAGACTGGAAGACAGCGGAACAACATCTTTAAAATTCTGGAAGAAACAAAATCGTCAACTCAGAATTGCTTTTCCAGTGAAAATATTCTTCCAGAATGAAGATGAAATAAAACCTTCTTGGGTAAGAGAAAACTCGGAGCCTTTGCTGTCAGCATCACCTGCACAATGAGAAATGCTGAAGGGAGGGTTTGGGCTGGGAAGGAAGGAGTCCGGACGGGAGACAGAGCTGCAGGGTGCAGTGAAGAGACTTACATGGTAAGTTTGTAGCTAAACAGAAAATCTGGCTTTTCTTCTTAAGTAAAAAAAGGCATACCTGTTTAAAGCAAACATCATAACATGGTATCGTAGGGTTTATAACATATGGGATGTACGTACATGAAAACCATAGCATGGTGGAGAGCGGTGGAACCCTATAGTTCTGGGGTGCTTCAGTATTTACTCTAAGGAGATGGAAACAAGCCCTGGGGGTCCCTGAGATCCTTTCGGTGGGGGGGGGGGGTGGGGGGCGGGTTGTGAGGTCAAAATTATTTTTACAATAACGCCAAGATATTATTTGCTCTTTTCTCTTCCTCTCATGAGAGAACCACGAGGTTAGCAGATCATCCCCTGATGTGGATTGGCGAGATGTGGTATGGCGAGATCATCCCCTGATGTGGATTTTGTGTATGTATCGTGTTTTAAAATGTTTGCCATTTTAATTTCTCATACGGTGACTATGACTAGGTATAACCGACATAAACAAAAGCTCTTTGAGGTTCTCAATTTGTGAGAATAAGTTTGAGAAGGGCTGCCTTAAAGCAACCACAAGAAATACTACACGATAAATACAATATGCTGAATACAATATGATAGAACACAATAGAGTAATTAAAAAAAAAAAGGGGGCACCGGGGTGGCTCAGTTGGTTGAGCAACTGCCTTCCGCTCAGGTCATGATCCTGGAGTCCCGGGATCGAGTCCCATATCGGACTCCCGGCTCTGCGGGAAGTCTGCTTCTCCCTCTGACCTTCTCCCCTCTCATTCTCAGTCTCTCGCTCTCTAATAAATAAATAAAAAAAAAACTTAAAAAAAAAAAAAAAGACAGGCAAAGTAGAGCTAAAAGGCCGATCTATCAATTAAGTTAAAATGGAATTCTGGGGCACCTGGGTGGCTCAGTTGGTTAGGCAACTGCCTTTGGCTCTGGTCATGATCCTGGAGTCCTGGGATCGAGTCCCACATCTCCCCCTGCTGAGCGGGGAGCCCGCTTCTCCCTCTGACCTCTCCCATCTCATGTTCTCTCTCTCTCTCTCTAAAAAAAAAAAGAAAAATTAAAATGGAATTCTGAACTGACTTAATTTGCAGGACCCGTTTCAAATAGGGTGACCTATTAGAAATCGTCCTGGTTGGTCTGGGACTGAGTCGTTTCCCGGGACACAGGACTTTCAAAACTATAACTGGTTCAGCCCCACGCAAACTGGGACAATTGGTTATTTCTAGTCCTTCAATCAACTACTTTGTCTCCCTTTCCCCTGGCCAAACGTGAGCCCCTGAAGAGCAAAAGCCACATGTGCTGTGTGTGGGCCCCCGACAGGTGAGAGGACCAGATGAAGGAGGGAAAGGAAGCAAGCTGTGAAGGTATAAGGACACTGTGTTCACAAAAATAGAAAACATCTGCGAGAACAACCGGAAATTAACGTGATCGTCTTAGAGCAGAGGGATGTGGATCATTTAAAAACGCTTTCATTAAAACAAAACAAAACAAAAAATGCTTTCATTGAGCACCTGGGTGGCTCAATGGGTTGGGGCCTCTACCTTCAGCTCAGGTCATGATCTTGGGGTCCTGGGATCGAGCCCCGCATTGGGCTCTCTGCTCAGCAGGGAGCCTGCTTCCCCCCCCCCCCCCCCCGCCTCTCTCTCTCTCTGCCTGCCTCTCTGCCAACTCGTGACCTCTTTCTCTCTGTGAAATAACTAAATAAAATCTTAAAAAAAAAATGGTTTCTCTGTTTAGTGAAATTTCTTTAATGTCACTAAATCACTTTAATAATTATAAAATAAATGTATGTATTTTTATTTTTTTAATTTTTTTCGAAGATTTTATTTATTTTACAGAGAGACACAGCGATAGAGGGAACACAAGCAGAGAGAGCAGCAGAAGGAGAGGGAGAAGCAGGCTTCCCGCAGAGCAGGGAGCCCGATGTGGGACTTGATCCCAGGACCCTGAGATCATGACCTGAGCCGAATGCAGACACAACGACTGAGCCACTCAGGCGCCAGATAAGTGTATTTAGAGTGATGATTGTGACTCGGTGGCTCTTTCTAAGCCAGACAAGATTAGAAGGGTGAGGCCATGGATCTTGAAGATGATGCTGGACCCTGGCTTGGGGGGCATGTTTAATCTGCGTGATTAATAAAGAAGGACTTTGTGTCTTTAGAAACTCAGGCCAGGCGCAGAGTTTCAGTCTTGAGGGTATTCTACTTAAAGACAAGCTGATAGCCCGCTGTCTCGTGTGTTCCCCCCCTCCACCCCGTTCTCTCACACCTTCTGCACCTGCTTCTGGGTCCATTGCATTTTGTTTCTCACTAACCAAGGAGAGGCAGAGGGCAGAAGTAGAGAGGGGCATAGTCTCCCAAGTTGTGAAAGGGCTGAAAGGAAGCAGAGGGAGTACATGTTGTGAGCGCAGGAGTGCAGAATATTTTCAGTTTGGATTTTTAGTTTTGGTTTTAAATTTCAAAGTTCCTGTGGGTGCTGCCCCCTGCTGGCCTGCATTGGGAAGGGCCTAGGAGGAACAGGGCTGGCTTTTCCAGACTAGGGGAGTTTTCCTGCAGCTCTGTCAGATGCCAGCATTTGGAGAGGCGTTTGCTCTTTCTTGGAATCCAAACAGCCATGGGAGACCCTGGGCTGTGTGTGTGTGGGGGGGGGCAGTTTCCTGTCTTTAGACACCTTGCTCTGGGCCAGGACACATTGGGGCTTTTATGCCCCGCATCAGGTAAGGAGAGAGGTACAGGGAATTGGTGGAGAGCATAGGGGCTTGAGGAGGCCTGAGTCAGCTGGGCTGAGATCCTGGGCTTCCGTTCCTAACGGACACTAGAGCTGTGGACAGGGACGCCCGGGTGGCCTAGCTGGTGAAGTGTCTGCCTTCGGCTCAGGTCATGATCCTGCGGTCCTGGGATCGAATCCCGCATAGGGCTCCCTGCTTAGCGGGAAGTCTGCTTCTCCCTCTCCCGCTCCCCCTGCTGGTGCTCTCTCTCTCTGACAAATAAATAAACAAAATTTTAAACAACAACAAACAGAGCCGTGGACAGATATTTAGGGGATGGGAGTGACTCTAACAAGAGTTGAGTCTGTCCTTCAAGCTCTGCTCTCCCCAAGTCATCTCAGGGATGCAAGTTAGGGCCTTGATGCCCATAGGTTAGGGGTATTTGGGCTTAGGCTAAATCAGTCCCAAAGGCGTGTCAGCCACTAGTGTTGGCCTGCGGTCCACCTTCCCTCCTCTGTCAGCTGTCTGTCTAGAGGATCAAGTGATCATGCTCCTTCCCAGCTTAAAACCTTTCAACGAATGCACCCGCTGATCCACAAGGTGAAGCCCAAGCTACTTGATGGCAGTGGCCCATTCTTCCTTCATCATTGGGCTCTGCTTGCCTTACGCCACGCGGTCCCCTCCTGTCATATGTGTCCCAGCCTCACTGGTGATTTTACTCTGGCTAAACATTGCCTTGCATTTGCACCCGTGACTCCTTGGCCAATTCTGAGTTTTTCAGGTATCGGAGGCCAAAAGATAGCATAACACAGTGGCTAAAGGAGTAGGCTCCTAACCTGGCTCAAACCCAGGCACTGCCTCCCAGAAGCGTCGTGACCCCACCCAGCTTATGCAGTTTCTCGGTGCCTCTGAAGGTCCCCACCCTTCGAAGAAAGATGAAGGGCTGGTGTGGTGAGGACCATGTGAGCTAATAACCGACAGGTCTTCGGACAGTGCCTGGTATTTGGTAAACACGCAATAAATATCTGACTTGGAAAAGCAGACTAGTAGCCAAATTGGCTACTAGTCATTGGGTCCGTGGTTTGCAACCAGGCGCAATTTTGCTCCCCAGGGAATACTTGAAAAATATCTAGAAGTTTTTGGCTTTCAAACCTGCGGGGACGGTCCTGGCATCTAGTGGATAGAGGCCAAGGATGCTGCCAAGCGTTCTACCGTGCACCAGACGGCACCTCCGGGACAAAAAATTATCTGGCCCCAAATTTCAATAGTGCTGAGGTTGAGAAACCTTGGGGTAAGTGGTCAGTCTTCTCTGGAACTGCCCTGTGAGGGTTCAAATCCTGGCTCTGCCTTTGATAGGTGACCTCTGGCAAATGAGTAAGGGACTCTGTGTTCCTTAATTTTTGTGATAGTTAATTTTGTGTGTCAATATGACCAGGTCAGGGGATGCCCAGAGAGCTCGGTGTGTGCGTGAGGGTCCAGAAGAGGTTAGCATTTCGGGTGGTAGACGGAGTAACGCAGGTGGGCCTCCCACTATGGGTGAGCACCGTCAATCCACTGAGGATCTGGCTGGAGAGGACAAGAAGCAGAAGAAAGGAGTATTAGCTGGGACGTTGGTCTTGTGCCCTTGGACTGGGATTTACGCCGTCGGCTCCCCTTGTTCTCAGGCTTTCAGACTCGGACTACAATTACACTCTCCACATTCCTGGGTTTCTGTCTTGCAGCCAGCAGATAGATCATGAGACCCCCCCCTCCCCTCCCCGGCCTCCGTAATTGTTTGAGCCAATACCTTATAATAAATCTCTGGAGAATCCTGACAGCACAGTTTCCTTACTCGTAAAGTAAGGATAACATTATGTCATAGGATTCTTGAGAGGAGGAAATGAGTTGAAAGGCTATCCATTAGTATGACTTCCCCCTCATGGGTCCCCTCCTCTGGGAAGCCCTCCTGGAGTTAGCGTTAGATGACTTCCCTCTGCTTATCGCACATGAGCACTTATCTTGATGTATGATAACCACCTGCTCACGTGGCTATCTTTCTTACAAGACTGTGAGCTCCTTGAGGGAGGGACTCTTCTATTGGTTTCGATATCCCCAGGACCCAGCATGATGCCTGGCATGTGTATCTATAGGATGAGCTCATGGGATGAGGCAGAGAGGAAGAGGATGGACCAGGTATTGGAGTTTTCAAGGAAGATACCCAGGGAGGAAGAGAGCGTGGGGTAGATAGGCAGGTCCAGGCGCTAAGGTTGGTGGTGGGGGCAGATGCTCCAAGAGAGGATGCCTCGGTCTCTTTCCTGTTTTTCTGATCCAGAGGGTGAGGGAGTGAAGTTTATCCCGAGCATATAGCCCGGCCCCAGTCACTGTTTCGTAGTGAGAGTTCTGGTCATTGTTAGGTGCCCCTGCTTCTCACTGTTGGGTAGAGAAAGCAGGCGTATGAATGCAAGGTGACCTTGAGAGGGCTCAGCTGGGCCTCCCCCTGGGGCCTGGCTACCACCCTCTCTGGTCTTCCTTAGGTAATAGGGCTTCGGGCCCTGGTAGTAGATCTGATGTGTGCTCTGCTTCTCTTGGGTGACAGCAGAGGTCACTGTGTGGCAGGCTCGGGGCCGCCCGTAGCCAAGGCTGTTGGCGAGAGCACAGCAGAACAGAGAGCCATTAAACACCTTCCCTGGTGTCCCCCTCTTTCCAGCCATCGGATTTGGCTATACCCGGTGGCCTCTGCAATAGCCCTTTCCCATCGGTGTTTCTCCATTTCACCCTCCCTCTTTTCAACAAAGAAATCTCTGGCTCCGGTATCACCATGCTGGCCTTGAAGGGCTGGGGAGGACCCCAAAGATTCCTCACTCTGCATGGGGTGGCTGTGCGGCCCTCTCCTGCCTCGTATGTCTGGACACCACTTTCAGCTCATTGCTGCTGGTCGTCAGGACCCTGATGCCCTGTCATCGTAGAATTTGCCAGTTAGCTTCCCGCCAGCAAAGATCTGATGCTGTCTAAGATATTCTCGCTGCCCCTGGATAGGCAATCTCTCTAATGCCGTGACGCTCATTGAGTTGTATTCTGCTGCATTCGTCCTATTAAAGCTGCAAGGTAAGCTTACACATATGTGCAAGTGGGGGGTATTATCTGAAGATGGTGGGCATTCTTTTTAACAATTACCTAGGGAAAAGGAGGAGTCTCAGAAAGTATTCCGGCAAGTGGACCTAAGAGAGGAAAGAAAGGGGGCACCTGCCTACCTCTGAACTTCACTTTCTTTAGACTTCGAGGGGGGCAGACACTGAGATGTGGGTTCCTGGCGCTGGAGACTCAGATGGTGTCTGGGCCTAGGGCTAGGACGGAATGGCCCAGGACACTGAGTGTAGGGCCAGACCTTTGTGTGGCTGGATGGGTTTTTACTGCCCTAAGTCACTTGCCCATGTCCTTTTGCCAGCCTGGCAGATGTTGAGGCTATGGTGCTAGGAGGAGGGTCATTTGTGATGAAATTCAAAGCTGAGAATGTGTGTTGGTTACGTGTTGCTGTGTAATCAATCACTCATACATCTAGCAGTCCAGAGCAGCAAACACGTATTATTTTACAGTTTCCAAAGGTCAGAAATCCAGAAGCAGCTTCGATGGGTGATGTTGGCTGAGTCTCTCACAAGGCTTCAGTCAAGGTGTTGGCCAGGGCTGCACTCATCTGAAGGCTTGACTGGAGCTGGAGGTTCTGCTTCCATGATGGTTCCCTCACACGATCGTGGGCAGGTCGCTCCCACTCCCCTGAGATGGTGTAGGAGGAGAATCCACAAGAATGGGAATGCCAGGAAGCGGGGATCATTGGGGGCCATCTTGGAGATTGGTTGGCTATCACAGGAATAGACATATTATTTTCATACAATAAACGCTGAAGACCAGTTAGTGGGACGTTAGTTTTGCTAGGTATGGTTGTATTTCAGATGCATTAACCTGAAGCCAGAGTGCCGTTGGGGGCTTTGAGTCTCTCCTTCACCTTAAGATCTGAAGTTCTCCTTCACTCATCCCTATCAAGTAGCAGGACCAAAGTACGACCAAATACCAAAGAGGTGAGGCTTTGGGAAGATAGCAAAGAGTTGAAAAGGACCAAGAAGCTGTTGAGGAGGAGAAAGGAAGAGAAGCAAGGAGAAGCCCTAAATAGAATGCATTTTCCAACTGAAGGGACAGGAACCGTAGCATGAGTCTTAAGAATCTAGGACAATGGTTGCACATCAGTGGGTTGTCTAAAGGGACAAGTTCAGAGGCTGGAGATTCCAGTTCCAAATCTCCCATGCCTTGTGGGCTTCATGTGGACCTTCAAGCCTGAAATACAGTCCTTTAGTAAAGAACTCTTTAAACATACTGTGTGTGTGCTTTGCTTGTTAATAGCAAGGCCATTCTGCCATATCCTGCCCCTGCCCTTCCATCCACAATGAGTTGATGGGTGAGGCTGCATCTGCACCTCAGATAATTTTTTTTTAATTTTTTTTAAAGATTTTATTTATTCATTCATTAGGAAAGAGAGAGAGTGAGAGAGAGCATGAGAAGGGAGAAGGCCAGAGTGAGACGCGGACTCCCCATGGAGCCGGGAGCCCGATGTGGGACTCGATCCCGGGACTCCAGGACCATGACCTGAGCCGAAGGCAGTCGCCCAACCAACTGCGCCACCCAGGCGCCCCTCAGATAATTTTTTTTAAAGATTTTGTGTAAGTATGTATGTATTTGACAGAGGAGAGAGATCACAAGTAGGCAGAGAGAGAGGGGGAAGCAGGCTCCCCGCTTAGCAGAGAGCCTGATGTGGGGCTCGATCCCAGGACGCAGAGATCATGACCTGAGGGGAAGGCAGAGGCTTTAACCCACTGAGCCACCCAGGCGTCCCTGCACCTCAGATAATTGATTCCTATGTTACTCTCTGTTTTGTTTTGTTTTTGTTCTCCAAGACTTTAATAAACCCTTATTTTATATGGCTCCCCTTTGACCCGTCTGTGTTGCTCAGTAAGAACTGAGTGGTGGGGAAGCAGAACAGGGCGGTAAGTGGCAGCGGAGGCTGGCGGGGGGGCACCTCGAAGGGAGAGAGAAAGCTCCTTGGTCTAGCGGTTCCTTCCCATGTTGGGATTTTTTCTCCATCGGGGGCCTCGCAGGATAGACTTCAGTTACATGAAGGATGACGATTTCCTGACTGCTGGGTCAAGGGCAGGGAGCAAAGCTTTTCTAACAACAGTGGGGAAAGAGAAAGGAAGCCAAGCGGAGGGTGTGGGGTGTGGAAGTCAAGACAGTAGGTCAGTCATAGAACATCGAGGCTGAACGGAATGACTTCTGTGGCCCAGAGAAATGAAATAATTTGCCCGAGATCACACAGCGAGGCGGCAATAAATGGCTCCTCAAGTAGGGCTTTTAGCTCTGCCTTGCCCGGCTGCTTAGGTCAGTGAATGCCCGCGGCTATTGGCTATTGTTCCGTGCACGAAGCAAAGAGAAGAGTAGGGGCCGGCTCTCGGCAGTCTCAGAGAAGGGGATGAAAAGGCCCACAGGGGCAGTGCGCACACCTCTTCCCACACCCTGTCCGCGCAAGAGGCAAACTGAGAGACAGACTCAGGAGGGGTGGGCACATTCGCGTGGAAGGAAGACTGTCCTTGATGCTTCAGTGGACGCTCCTCCTCCTGGCTCATCCGAGCGTCGGTGGGGCTGGGGAAGTCCGGCTGAGGCTCGAATGGGGGGGTTGCTGGGGCTTCCCCAGTGCACCAGGAGGACGGGATATCCTGCGGGGGACCTGCGGCAGGTGGATGGAGGCCTCTCGGGCGAGGGGGAAGCATGAGAGAAAGCCCCAGGGCAGGGGTCAAGGTGCTGGCTGGTTCTGGCATCCATACGCAAGAAGAGTGAGGACCCGGCGGATCAAGGAAAGTGGCTGCATCTGCAGCCGGCGACCGGAGGTTTCTGGAAGCCTAGTGGGCAAGAGGAGAAGTAGCCAGCCGTCCAGATTCCAGCACTGGAATGGCCCAGTCTGGATGGCCCACTTGTCCTCATGGGGATGAGGGGGCCACAGGACTGAGGGAGAGGTTCTGGTTCTGGAAGCCCGGAGTAGACCGAGGGTTTATCTGCCTGAATAGCCAAGGGGAAGGCAATACTATCTCTAAATCTCTGGTATCACTTAATGCTTTGGTATAAATACAGGCCACTGTGTGACCTCAGGGGCATTGGCGAGGACTCCGTATCCTTAACTGTAGAGTATAAGGCTTTGCTTCCAGTGAAGAGAATTTCAATCAGCAAGTGAAGAGGTAAGAGATAACAAGACTGATAATAGTGAAGACTCATCAGTTCTCTCTCTACCCCAGGTATCGTGCTGAGTGATTTGACGTGGAATCGTCACAAAAGTCCTTGGAGGAAGGAAATGCTCTTGGTGTTGCTTGGTTTGACCAGCGAAGGTTGAGGTGGTTTATTTAGTTCTCGAATATGCTCACACAGCTAGTAAGATGTGGCCCTTTGACGCCCGACCCTACGCCCCTGACCACTGTGTGATACTCTTACCCAGTTTTTGGGTGTGATTTCAGGTTGACCTAGAACTTCGGAGGCAAGTAATTGATGCACAAACTCAATGGCCTGGTTAGGCTGCTGACCCTGTCTGCTTGGGCACAGGCCATGGGGGACAGGAGGGAGGCCCCTGGAGCTGCCCCTCTCTCTAGGGGCCAGAACAAAAGGGAGGGCAGAGGGACGTGAGGTGTGGGACTGGGTAGGTGGAGGAAGGCAGGAGGTCTACCCCCTGCTAAGTGGTGGGCCAGGACGTCCTTGAGAGAACAGCGGTCTCCTTGTTCTTGCTGGAAGGTCAGCTCTCTCTCACCCAGAGGCCGACTAGAATTCAGACGCCTTTGGAATCTAAATGGCCTCTGGGGAGGGTGGGTATCCTGTGTGGAGTGTAGGTGCCCACAGAGCCGGCCCACAGCCTTCCTGCTGGCGGAGATCTAGAGCAGGAGGGGCACGGCCCGATGGGTACTCTTTCTGGCCCTGGTCTGGGGGAGCCACTGCTGGCGCCCTTGGCCTCAACGGCTTTGGCTCGCCCCTTCCTTCCTTCCTTCCTTCCTTCCTTCCTTCCTTCCTTCCTCCCTCCCTCCCTCCCTCCCTCCCTTCCTCCCTCCCTTTCTTTTCCTTCTTTCTCTCGCTCTCCCTCCTCCCTCCCTTCCTTCACTTTCTCTCCCTCCCTTTTTTCTTTCTTCCCTTGATGCAAACCCTGGTCAGACTCCCGCGCAGAGCTCCCTGATTTGGCCATCAAGTCCCCTCAGCTGATACCCTTTCACATCCCGCTATACCTACAAGGTCTCCCCCATCCTCACCTGTCCATAATGACTCCAGATCAGTCCTTGGGGGCCCTGATGGCACGGGTGCGGCTGTGACCGAGGGCGTTACAGCCCAGGGAAGTCAGGGGAGACGTCCCAGAGGGCTGAGTGGGGGTGCTGGATGTGGTTCCCAGGCTGGGCAGGGGCAGTGAGCTCCAGCAGAGGGAGAGCCTATGGCAGGGAGAGGCGAGAGGGAAGGGGCAGGCCATCCTTGGCCAAACGGAGAACTTCGGGCCTCACCCTGACCTTTGGGGAGGTGAGCCTGGACCAGATGTAGTTCCTGCCTCTTAGGGAATAACATTTGTGTTGGGCAAAGGGGTCAACAGGGCCAGACCTCTGCTCTCTCTTGGGATGCCAGGATTTGCAGTGGCTTCCGAGGGTCCCCTGATGCCAGGTTGCAGCTCCCGGCTGGGGTGGCCTTTGGGCTTGGGGAATGTCCTGCTTTTGCCTGAGCTTGCTTTTCAACATGCGGGGGGTGGGCCTGTGGGGTGGGGGTCACGTGGGAGATCGGGGCTGAAGGGGGGAGGGGCAGCGCGGAGGGGTACTTGGCTAGACTTTGCTGCCCCCACTTCCTGTCTCCTACCAGACTGTAGAGTCTGAGGCCTTGGGCGGCATGTGGCTCCCTGCTTCAAGGGCATACCCCTGCTCTCGGTGCGTCCACCGTCGGTCACTTTCCTCTGAGAGGAGGGATCTGTAGTGACGTAAGGAATCCAGACCAAAGGCTCATTGGAAGTTCAAGCCAGGAGTTTGTTTGTGAGCAGACGGTGCTCTCTGGGCCTGAGGAACAGGGCGTGGGGTAGGGGCCCGGCAGAAGGCCGGCTTAGAAGGGTGCCGTTATTCCCTCGCACCTGGAAATAAACATCTCGGATTGCCGCTCATCTCTCTGGGGGCTAGGACGCTGGTCAACAAAGTCAAAGTTTGTCCCGGATCTGCAGCTTGGGGTGCCCCAGCACAGGCAGGGGGTGGCACTTCCCTTGAGGGCTAGTTCCCTCCCTCGTTTCCCAGCTGGTGCCCCGCAATCATCTCTCCCATCTGAGGATAGATGGGGAAGGCTGATTTGAAGGAGAGGCTGGAGTTTGTACGTGTGCGTGTGTGTGTGTGCACGCGCGCCCGCGTGCTGGTGGGAAATGGGATGGATATTCCAGAGGGAGGATCCAACTTGGTGTTTCTTTGACTTCCACGGCGGTGATCAGCGCCCCCCTGTGGCCCACCGGGGAAACAGCAGCCCCTGCTTACCAGTCTCCGTAGGTCCCTGCTCCCGCCCACCCCCTTGGTGATGTTTCTGAAGCTGCTCAGTTCTCCCCAAATTGCTTGTGCTCCTTTGGGGGATCCCTAGGCTTCTTGTTAGACTCTGGCTCCTGAAGAGGTAAGGTCAAGGGAAGGATGTGAACTTGCAGTGTGGATGGCTTGATGCTCATGTCACAGGAGTTTTGGGAGGGTTTAGTTTGGACCTGACGTTCACCATGGAGGCCTCCCAGCTCCGGGGTCAGGCCCTCTGGCAAGACGGCAGCGAGGGGCGCTGGGCCAACATGAAGGGCACAGAGCACAGTCCTGTGGGGAGAGGCTTGAACCTGCACTGTGAACTCCGAGGGGCGAGGACACTGCGTTGCCCTCGTGACTTAGGCAATGGGTAACTATACAGGGAGCACCTTCCTTTGGCTTCAGTGTACCTTGGAAAGGGACAAGGCAGGATCCAGCAGTCCTCAGAGCTTCTGCTGGGTGGCTTTGCCCAGAGGAGGGCTCTCTACTCCCCATTCCACTGGGAACATCTGCAGAGAGGCTGGCAGAGAATAAGCTCTTCAGTTCCACTCTGAGTTCCTTTCTTTTCCAAACTCATGCCAGGACGTCTAGTAAGATCCGTGTTTCCAAACTAGTGTTTATCTTGAACGTGTAGGGGTTTGACCATTGCAGGAAGAGGGGGCAGGGGTGATCATCTAATGAGCACAGGCCAGGGACTTTCCAGCAATCCCTCCCTCCCACACAGTCAGCTATCCCCATCCCACCCTGAGTCCTCTTCTCCCTGACTCTTGCCCCACGGGACTTTTATTCTGAAAGGACCGAGAGGTGGGGAGGTGTCCCCAGGCTGGAGCTGGCCTTGACCCTGAACAGGCCCTGCCCTCTGGGCTCTTTTCCAGGGTATTCTGGGACCCTTAGGGAGGGGCCTTGCTGTTCACCCTCCTCCCTCTTATCCTCTGTTCCAGCCTTGCTGGCCTTCAAACCGAGGGTCCCTACAGCCAGGCCTCTCGGTCTTCTCCCTGCTGTTGCCGGCACACCCCCACATCCCTCATCTTCCTAGCCCTTGGCCTTGTATTTTCCATCTGTCTCCCCTTTCAATCTTTTCTAGCCTTCTTGCTGCCTATCCTTCCCAAGGCAGACATGGAGGCCAGGCCACTATTCCGAAGGTTCATAACCTCCTCCAACACTAGACAGAGGTCTCACCCTGTCCCATCCCACTTCCCCAAAATGTAGCATGGAAATATAAGACAGCCAGGTCTGTTGAACTCTGTGTGGGTGAGGCCTTGCCTTGGGCCTGGTTCTGCTGAGCCCATGGGGCTTTCTTGAGAATCAGGGCAGGAAACAGACCAAAGACTCTCCCAGTAATTCTTGTTTAAATTCTTTTTTTTTAAGTTTTTGTTTTTTTTTTTTTAATTTTTGTGTCAGAGACAGAGAGCACAAGTAGGCAGAGAGGCAGAGGCAGAGAGAGAAGCAGGCTCCCCGCTGAGCAAGGAACCTGATGCGGGACTCGATCCCAGGACCCTGGGATCATGACCTGAGCCAAAGGCAGCGGCTTAACCAACTGAGCTACCCAGGTGTCCTTCTTGTTTAAATTCTTGAACCCCAGTCAATTTTCCAAAAGTTCCACCAGGACAGAATTTTCTCACTTGTCCCCAAATTCTCAAAGCTTAGTTCTTTCTTAGGTGGAAGATAAGGGACCAAATGAACTATAGACGGTTGAGACCCATTGTTCTCAAGGGGTCTTTCCCCTTTGCCTGGAGGCCACACCAGGAATTGGATCCGAGGCCATTGTTGGGCAATGGAGTGTGAGGACAGAGGACTTTGGCCCGGGGGCTGCAAGTTGTAGATTAACGTGGGGAGGGGTGAGGAGGGACCCAGAGGCAGAGTAAGTGGCCCGAGAAAGGGCTGCTGGGCTGGGCTGGGCTGGGCTGGGCTTGAAGGCGTAGGAGCTAGAGGAGTCTGCAGGGGCCGCTCCTCTCTGGCTACTTGACCTTCCTGAAGAGCTGCTCGCACACCGCATCCCTTGCAGTCAGTTCCTGGGGATAGAGTGGGAATAATGAGGAGGGAGAAGGAAGTTCTTGCCAGCCAGAGTTCCTTTCTCCAGGTCCTCGAGCTCGGTTTAATGCTTCAGGATGCAACAGCTAGAACATTTGATGTATGGGGAATTGTATCATCGTCCCACACCCTCAACTTTTCACCCCAGAGGAAGGAAGGGCGCTGGGTCACGGAATGTGAAATGGCTAGTCTCCATCTCTAGTCACGATTTATGGACATTCATCTGACTTGTGGTCAAGGCCCACCTGGGCCCTGGATTCCTTCCTTTCTCTACTCTTCCCACAGGGCTTTTGTTTTCCTTTCTTGGTTGCCCTCCTTGGAGGGAGCCAGTGGGGGGACAGTAGGGGACTGATTTGATTTGGGCAAGGGGATGAGTCCTAGGTGGGGTCCCCCGCCCAGCCCTCGCCCAGCTTACCAGATACAACTTCTCTCCCTCTAGCCAGTGTCTCCAGCCTCGGTTGGGGACCTCCCCTTTCTGCACACATACCAACTGCTCCTCCTCCCAGGTGACAATGGTCTATAGGGAAAGCGGTAATCAGGGAAGATGTGGGGGCAGAGCACCCCAAATGCGTCCAGCTCACTCTGGCTGGGCCGCCCTGCTTCATACCACAGCCGATACTGTCCTGCTCCAGCATCCAGGTTCTGGGTAAGGTGCCCTCTTTGATCAGCAGGACTCCCCTCCCCAACCCCCAAAGGCCACAGAAGGGGGCCCGTAGTTGGTCTACAGTGACTTCTCGGGCAGAGCAGGGATGGGGCAGGATAACCGGGGGTCAAACTGGGGGGTGGGTGGGTGATGAAGAATAAAGACCTTGTCCTCTGGATACTTCCAGCTGGACTAGAGGGTCTTTTGGGAAAGAAGGGGATTGGTTGGAAGTCCCACCAGGGAATCTCTCCTCTTTTTCAATTTCAAGGACAGCTGAAGTGTCCCTGAGAGTGGAAGATCTTCACTCCCTCAACCCCTGAATCAGAAAGGGGTGGGCCTGGGCATTCCAAGCAGTGTTTATCAAACCTTCCCATAGGATAGGCCCTGCTAACCAAGGGGCTCCGAACCTTGGCCAGGCAGAGCAGGAAACAGGTGCCGTGATGCCAGGCAAGGGCTGGGGATGGGAGGGTGGAGGCAAGAGCTGAGTCTTCAAGGAAGTGGGGGGTTAGATTGGAGATACTGGACACTTTCCAGCAAGGAAAGGAACAGCATAGAGGTAAGAAAGAAGGCCACATGCTTGTAAGGGGCCCTGAACTACAGTGTTTGTGGGAAAGGCCCTTGTATGCCACGGACCTCATCTGGAATGAAAAGGATTGTCACTGAGAGGGTTTCATTCATGATCGCTTTCACATTCTAGGTAAATCCTTGTGGCTACAGTGTGCAGAGTGGGTTAGAGAAGGATTAAGACTGGGGGGCCAGATGTGGGCACCAGACGAGAAATGAGAGTTTAAATGAAGGCGACACTAGAGAAAGGTTAGGAAGACTCAACAATATTCAGTGGAAATATAATGAGCCATGAGCACAAGCCACATTAGAAAATGCAAGATTCCTAGTAGCTGTGTTAGAAAAGGAAGAAGAAACAAGTGAAACTAATTTTAATAATATATTTTATCTAATGTGGAATAGCCAAACTATTATCATTTTGGTGTGTGATTAAAACAAAAATTACTGAGGGGCGCCTGGGTGGCTCAGTGGCTTAAAGCCTCTGCCTTCCGCTCAGGTCATGATCTCAGGGTCCTAGGATCGAGCCCCGCATCGGGCTCTCTGCTCAGTGGGGAGCCTGCTTCCTCCTCTCCCTCTGCCTGCCTCTCTGCCTACTTGTGATCTCTCTCCTCTCTGTCAAATAAATAAATAAAATCTTTAAAAACAAAAATTACTGAGATATTTTACATTTTTTGGTATTGTCTTAAAAATCCACTATGTATTTTACACTTATATCCCGCCTCAGTTTGGATTAGTTGCATTTCAAGTGTTTAAAAGCCATATATGGCTAGTAGCAACTATACTGGGCAGTGAAGAAAAGTTATAAAGACTTCTTGACCAACTAGATGGTGTGTGTGTGTGTGTGTGTGTGTGTGTGTGTGTGTGTGTGTGTGTGTTGGGGTGCAGGGGTAAGGGGACAGGAGATACTCCTGTGACTCCCAGGTCTCTGGCCGGTTATTGCCATTAATGATGACAGTAAATATAAAAGCTGGAACAGTTTGGGTAGGAAGATAATGAATTTGGCTTTGAGCTTGGAGTATGCAGATGGAAACATTGTACAGGCAGAGGAAAACTTCACCACCGTGGAGCTCAGGAGGGAGCTCCGGCTGGAGAATCCGCGTCAGTTCAGTTTATAGATGGTAGCAGGAAGCTCCGGTAGAGGTGATTGAGCCCATGGTGCACCGACAAAGGAGAGAAAGAAAGTCAAGAACAAAATCCTGGGGGAAATCCCAGTTAAAGGGATTCATCGGAGAGCTAGCGTCTGCAAAGGAGACCAAAAGGAAGGCATAAGGAGCAGAAAGAAATAGAAGAGAGTGGCCTCATAGAGGCTAAGGGAAGAGAGACTCTGTAGTGACCGACAGGGTCACAGCTAGAGGGTGAGCAAATATTTCTTCTTTGGACTAAGAGTGACCTGCCCGTCTCGTCCCTCCGGGCTGGCAGTAAGAGCGGGCAGGAGAGAGCGCGTTGGGGGACTGTTACCTCGGGGACTCTGCAGCCTGCTGTAGTGATCCCTTTTCTCTGGCTCGGGCTGGGAAAGGGCATTTCGTTTTACCCCAGATTGCTAAGGGGCACCTGCTGCTCACCCACGTGCCCTCCCCCAAGCCTGAGGAAAAGTACCTGGCATTTTCGTCCATCCACGATCCTTAGATCCTCCTCAAACTCCACTCCCACCTCGAAGTCCAGAATGTAGTTGCGAAACGTGCTGAGGGTCTTCACCATCATGTGGTTGCCCTGATGGTCAATCTCCTTGTCTGGCTTGAGCAGTAGGGCGATCTTCCGCAGAGCCATGCCGATGTCTGTGGGGGCGATCGTTTAGTGGGGCTCCTACGAGCCGGCCAGGGGGGCTCCCCCCACTGCTGGCGGCAGCACCGTGGGGCTGTGGGCCGCCCCTTAACTGGATCTGAGACCGGAGACTGACTCTTTCTTGCCAGTGCCCTGGCTAGAAATGGATCCCAAGTCAGGTGCTGCCTCCTGAACCCTTCCACGGCATCCAATCCCAGCACCCCCCCTTCTCCATGGGACAGAGAGGCAGGGAGGAAAAGGGGAAAAGGGGGAGGGCAAGGGGTCTGGGAGGGGGAGGCCATTACTTAGGGCTTGCAGGTAGTCC
The DNA here is from genome assembly GCA_028533885.1 of Nasua narica. Classification (NCBI taxonomy): domain Eukaryota; kingdom Metazoa; phylum Chordata; class Mammalia; order Carnivora; family Procyonidae; genus Nasua; species Nasua narica. The sequence continues at coordinate 35,408,030 of CM052807.1, forward strand.
TCCATGTTCTTCTGGGAGACGAAGCGGTAGTAGCCGGTGAGGTTGGGAGGCATTGTGTGGGCTGGCCAAGTTGGCGATGGAGATTTCAGGAGACGAGAGAGAGAGAGAGAGAGAGAGAGAGAGAGAGAGAGAGCCGGCAGAGGGAGTGGGTGTTGTCTGAGAGAGTCCAGCCTAGCTTATACACACACACACACACATATACACACACACCCCGCTGTGTAGAGGTCTAGCTTCCCCGGGTTTTTATAGGGCTGGATCCTGTTGCAATAAGAGTTCCTACCAGACTTCCTCCCTCCTCCTGTAATGAGTTTGGGGCTGGTGCCTGCAGCCTGAGGGAGGGGGGAGCTTGGCAGCTTGGTGCCTGACCTCCGCTTTTCCTGAGGCAGGAACCTGGAGCAGGATCTGGGGCTGTCAGTCATCCAAGACCTGAGCTTTTTCGAAGGTGGGTTTTGGCTTCCAGCCCATTTTCAGCAGGCTAGGGAAATGTCCCTGAGCTCTGAGGTCTGGTCTTGCTGTGTGGAGTGGGGGCTTCCGGGCTCCTACAGGGATGAGTTCTCACGATATCCTGAGACCCCAAGACTGAGTCAGGATCCTGAAAGGGATGAGGGGGAAGAAGTGGAAAAAGATGGGGGACAGTAGGCTGGCCAGGAGCCACAGTGAAGGACACGCTAGAGGGCTGCCTTGCACAACCTCCTCACGCAGCTTCTTCGCTGAGTGGGGCCACCGCTCTGGCATTCCAAACCCTTTGTCCTTTGGGGCCATTAGGAAGGAGGTGGAGAGAGTGCTCTTCCCAAGTGCGGAAGGGCTTGCCAGCAGGATGAGGTGTCAGTTCAAAGTCTGGAGCAGAAAACAAGAAAGGAGTTTGGTTGGCTATTCTGGAAAATTTTGGCTTGGGACGCAGGGGTTTCCCTCTCCCTCTGAAGTCACTGTTGGTACCATCACCTCCAGTCCCTGGCCTTTGGACAGCCCACGCTTACCAGATGCATTACCATGGCGGGGCTGCCTAAATTATTGTGTGCCTCCCCTTCCCCCCCACCCCCTTCTCTCTCAAACCTACCAACTTCCTTGGCTTCACAATCAGCTGGGTTGGTTCATCATGGTTTAAGGTGGGAAATTCAGGGAGAGGGAGGCAGGGAGCCTGGGCAGTGGAAAATATCCCACCTAGGAGTGAATCCTCTGGACAGGTGTGTGTGTGTTTGTGGGTGTGCATGCGCGCGCGCGCACACACACACACACACACAGACGCACACAAATCTCTCACTCTTCCTCCAGTCCCAGAACACTTTCCACCTCCCTGCTGATCATCCCATGGTTTCCTCAAACACCTGGGTTGGGAACGGAAATGCTAGGATCTCTTGGGTTCAGGCTGTGGGTTTTGCTTCAAAGCTCCCAGGAGGCACGCAGCAGCGACCTGCTCATGGTCTGGGCTGAGAAAAGAGGTTAATGCAGAGTTGGTTGTGGTGGTGGTGGTGGTGGTGGTGGGGCGGGGTGACGTGATACTGCCCCCCTCGCCTCCCTCAGGTCTCCGTTGACGTCTCCCTTCCCCACCCCCGGGGCTCTACAGAGCTTCTCCATTCTCCCGATGTCCCTCTTAATACCCACCCCCTCTACGATTTTCCAGCTTCCGCCCCAGCCCCCGCAGTTTCCGTGCTCCCCCAAATTGCAGTCTCGGGAAAAAGCCCGACCACAGTCTCCCGCCCCTGCTCCCCAGTCCCATTGGTTGCCTCCCCCCCCTGCAGCACCTGGCCCCCCCCAGCCACCCGATTGGCCAGCGGCCCCATCAGTCCTCGCCCGGCCGTGCTGACGTCATCCTGCAGTAGCGGGGATGGGGTGGGACTGAGGGAGAGAGTGAGGACGCCCGGCTCGGGAGCGAACGAGAAGCCTCCGCAAGTCCCCCACCTCAGCCACCCAGGTTGGGGTCTGTCCAGGTCTGCTCTATGGACTAGTGTGGGCGGCAGGCTCTTTCCTGTCCCTGCCCTGCGGCCCGCGGTGTTCCCTCCTCTCCTGGGAGAGCCCCTGCATCCCTCCCCCAAGGTGCAGTCAGCCGGCTGGAGGCTGGGGGGAGAGCGATCGCGGGCCCTGCCCTGCCCACACCACACCATGACCCTCCTGCTGTTGCCCCTCTTGCTGGCCTCCCTGCTCCCCTCCGGCTCCAGTAACAAAGGTGAGTCAGGTGGGGGAAGGGGGCACTGAAACAGGGGCATGTGGGGGCAGGGGCTGTTGGAGCTCTCCCGCAAAGTGACAGGCGTGGGTCCTTCCGACCATTCCCCTTCCCAGCCGTGTTCTGAGAGCTGCCCCCTTCTCTCCCTCACATCCGCTTCCCCCCGTCGACCTCTCTGGGCAGTTTTCTACCCATGTGCTCCTCTGGCTCCCATTTGGTCCTCATTTCCATCCTGGGGTCTCCATCTCCCCCTCCTCCAATTTCTGCCTGCGGGAGATATCTCAGGACTCCGAAGGTCTCAGAGACACGTCTCTGGACGGCTCTCCGTGTTCACTGGGGTGTGCCCGCACTGAGGGTGTGTGACCGATCCGTGTGGTTCGCCTCCATCCCATCCTGGGGAGAAACAGTCCCTTGCAGCTCAGTGATTCCGAGCACGTCTGTGGTGGCGTGTTGCTGTGTATCTGTAGCCTGCATTCAGCTGGGCTGAGGGTTACCAGAGCTGCCCTCTCTGGCAGACAGCAGAGAAATTCAGCGGGGTGAGGCCATCAGAGGGACCAGGGCCGAGGGGGGCAGGGGGAGCCTGGTTGAGGGGAGAGGGCTCAGGTAGGTGGAGAAAGGCAGGTAAGGGCAGAAGTGGGGGTGTGCGGGGGGCGCCGAATGAGTGGTGGGAGAAAGCCGAGAAGGACGAGGGAGATGGGGCGTGGGAGGGGGATGAGGCGGAGGGTGAAGTGGGTAAAGGTGGAGGCAAAAAGAAGGAGAAGATGGAAAGGGAGCCAGGAGGAACAGGTGAGGGGGGGGGAAGGGAAAGTCAAGGAAGGAAGGGCAGGGAGCCAGGAGTGAGTGAAGGAAACGTACAAGGAGAGTCTGTGGTGAGAGGAGAGGAACAGGGAGACCTGGGGCCGAGCTCTGGAGAGGGTGCCCGGCCTTGCTGCACTGCAGGCCCTTCATCGTGAGCCTCCTCGCCTCAGTCTCTGACCTCAGCCCCCCTTCTTAGCCTCCTGCCACTTCCTGTGCCTGCCTTCTGAGCACCATCTTGCGGCTTTCTCCTCTGCCATTAGAGAAAAGGGTTTAGGTGGTCATCTGTAAGAAAGGGGCAGGCATTCCGGTACCAGAAAGCTTTTGTGGTGTGGTTGGAGGAAAGAGTGGAAATCAGGCTTTTTTATTCAACGTCACATACTGGGCATGTTTCCTTTTGGTGACTCAGTTTCCCTCGGATGATATGTCTTCCTCCACCTGTGTTCCACCGATAGGCCGTCATGAATGTGCTTTGGGAGCTTGGTGGTCGGCATGGTGGGATTAGATCGAGCAAGCAGTGGCGGTCGGGGTGGGGGTTGATCGGAGGGGAAGCGAACACACTGTGCCTTCCCCTTAGCCCCTCACCAGGCTAGTGGAAGATGGGTCCTGGGGAGGAGACACAACTGAGCTAGCCGAGTGTGACAGGAGAAGGGGAAATCCAGAGGCTGAGCGGGTCCCGCATCCCTCCTGGTTGGCTGGTGGTTGAAGGGAAGAGGGGTGGGGTAGGCAAGAAGTAGGACTAAGTTATGAGTCTGTATAGGAAGTGGGGTTCGGGGAGTGTGGGGTTTGGGGGGGACACCGAGACATGCTGGCTGTGCTTGTGCTCTCTTGGGTGTAGGGATGAGAAGCAGGGACGGGATTTGCCGTGTTTCTAGGCCAGCTCAATAATCCCTTAGGATGTCGGCTGCTGGGTCCAGTCATTTGGCATCGATTCCCCTGCTCCATCCCTGCCCCTCTCTGTCCCCCTCCTTCTGTCCTATATTTTCCCTTCTCTTAGGTTGAATGGACTTAGGTTGGGGCTTGGCCGGGAGGGAGGGATCAGGACTGAAATGGGGTGATGGTGGCGGTGGAGAGGGTAAACACTCAGCATCTCAGGAAGCATCTAGATCTTCTTTTTCCGATCACAACTCTGCCTTGAACCTATGCCTTCCCTTTCCCGGGCCCTTCTGAGGGCCCACCACTGCTCCCTGAATCTCCAGTCTCCACTTGCTAGCCCGTGAAATCCCTAAAGAAAATTCTTTACCCTCCCACCACGATTCCCAGGGGAGATGGCGGGACCCCCCCTCCCCCCAGGGCAGGCTGTTGGCCACAGGAAACTACCTATCCTGCCCTAGGAGAAGGCTGTGACCTCTCACAGACCCTCTGACTGCTTTAATGCTGACTTCCTTGTGCTCAGCCCTTCCTCCTGCAGGTGCTTCTGCATGGGGGGCGGGAGGGCGATAATGCTGGATAATGTAAGTGTGCCTGGATTGCGAGGGAGCAGAGGGCCAGCTTACAGTGCTTCCTCTCCTCTTCCTGGGTGGGGGTCAGCCAACAAGCACAAGCCATGGATAGAGGCAGAATACCAAGGCATCGTCATGGAGAATGACAACACGGTCCTGCTGAACCCACCACTCTTTGCCTTGGACAAGGATGCCCCCTTGCGCTATGCAGGTGATTTGGGGCTGGGGGATGGCAAGGTGGGCGGGGCAGAGAAAGGTTACTTTGTTACACAAGTAACCTCACTCTGGGAGGGCAGAGGGCACGGGAGGAGAGGGGAGGGAGTCCCCGGAGGGAGAGCAGTGGAAGTGGGGAAAGTGGTGAAGGTAGGCATAAGGCTGGTGGTTGAGTAAAGGGGGCCAGAGAGAAGGAAGTGGGAAGGCAAGGGTTAACCACAGCAAGATTTTATCAGATCTCAGAC
>CM052807.1:35413385-35441734 GCA_028533885.1 Nasua narica
CCCCCCCCGCCCCCCCCCTCCGTTCCAGACCTCTCCCTGATCCTCCTCTGCCTCTCTCCAAGACTCTTGCCTTACACCTTCCCTTGCGCGCCCACAGGGCTAGATACGTGCAGAGGTTATAGCGTATGGCTAACTCTGTGTTCTCCAAAGCAAATCAATATGTCGTTTGCAAAAACGCGTGATCCTGGCACAGGACCGTCACCGGGTCCGTTGTAGAGCAATGGTGGGGAGAGACGAAGAGTTGGAGAATGGGGGAACTGCAGAGCCATTCCCAGAAGAGGGGTTCACCCTCTGGGGTCTTTAAAGGCCAGCAGAGGCCATGAAACCAGCTGTGGGAAATCTCTCCCCTCAGTCTCTGCTGCCCTGGCCGCTTCCTGTCTCCCCACCTGTTGCCTCTCGGCTCTGACGCTTGTGCCTTCTGGGGCTTCTGCAGGTGCCGCCCCTGGGGAGGTGGATCTGCTGCCCATGCCCGGCCCCAATGCCAACTGGACAGCGGGCCTCTCGGTGCACTACAGCCAGGATAGCAGCCTCATCTACTGGTTCAATGGCACCCAAGCCGTGCAGGTGCCCCTGGGGGGCACGGCTGGGCTGGGCTCTGGACCCGAGGATAGCCTCAGTGACCATTTTACTCTGTCCTTTTGGATGAAGCACGGTGTCACTCCCAGCAAGGGCAAGAAGGAAGAGGAAACCGTCGTGTGTAACACTGTCCGGAACGGTGAGACTGCCCCAGGGCGCCGGTCCGAGAGTGAGGAGACTGGCTTCTTATCCTGCCTCTGTCGCCGCCCAGTTTGTGGCTGTGACAGGACCCTTCCTCTCGCTTCCTTTGCAAGCTGGCAGTGCTAGGTTCGATGCTCCCTGAGATTGTGTGGCTTCCTGCCTGCATGACGGGTTGAGACCCTACTGCTTTCCAGGTGCAATGGGACCACTCGCTGCCCTTCTCACCTGCGGTCCCCCAGACCCCTTGCAGCCCACCATGTGGTAGGCTGTCCCCCAGTCTACTCCCATTAAGCCTGCCCACTGCAGTGGAAAAGCCCGGATAGCAGTGTGCCCCATTCTTTCTCTCCCACCACCATCCCGTCCTCCTCTTAGAAGGGCTAGCTGGCTCTACGTCCAAGCTTCCCTCTTCCCTCCCCTGCAGTGGCACGCTCAGTCCCTCTTGGCCCGGTCTTGTCCTGACCTTCCATTTCTGCCACTTCTCTAAGCTCACTTCTCTTGACCTGGAAAGGGTTGTCACCCACGGAGTTTGCAGCAACCAAAGGGCCTGTAGAAATCTGAGTGGGGGCAGTGCCTTGGCCAATCAGAATGCTTGAGAAGCCCCAGCGATCTCTCGGACTGACTCTGTGTGTGTGTGTGTCAGAGGGAGAGAAAGAGAGAAGGCTTTAGGGGATACGGGAGGGAGAGCACCTGAGAGAGTGATGAGAATCCTGCGTCCTCTCCCTCTGGTGCTTTGGATCTGTTCTTGCCTCAGGCCCCGTGTTTGACCCCTGTCTCCGTCCTCTCCCCTCAGAGGACGGCTTCTCTCACTACTCACTAACCGTCCACGGCTGCAGAATTGCCTTCCTCTATTGGCCTCTGCTTGAGAGTGCCCGCCCCGTCAAGTTCCTCTGGAAGCTGGAGCAGGTGAGGCTAGGGCCAGGCTCCCGGGAGAGCTTACTTCCCGGGAAGGCCGGTCCTGCACCAGGGGTTGGCATTGTCTGGGTTGCCCTGTCCCCCCTGCGTGCTCCATTTTCAGTTCCTGACCGTTCTACCCCCAGGTTCTCTTGTTCTCCTCTTCCAAGGCTTGTCTCCTGCAGAAAGCACTCCGGGATTAAAAGGAAATTGGGGACACGTTACTACTAACATCCTAGCCAACCAAACACCTTTTCTCCCTTGTTTTAGTTCATCCCTTTGTTCCCTAGAACCTTGACAATACACGTCCCGGACTCTCAAGCAGTTAGCATGTTGTAAGCCAGAAAGTAAGTAATTTTGGGGTATGCAGATCGGGTTTGAGGCTGGCCAGGGCAACTCACTAGCCATGAAACCTTCCTTGGTGTGTCTAAGCCTCAGTTTCTCGGCCTATTACATGGGAATAATAGGAATTGTGTATCCCAGGGTTGTTGCAGGATTAAGCGATGTGGCAGACCTTATAAGTCAGGAGGAACGTTACTTCTTACTATTTTCCGTGGTTACGAAGGATAAATAAAAACGGACAAAAAAAAAAAAAAACCGTGTAAAATCCTCTCTTCGGCTGACAGTTGCAGCCTGTGCTTTATAAGCTGACCACGAGGAACAGACAGGCTAATTTGAGTTCCCATCTCCTTTTATTTTTCTTGCAAGCCCCAGTGGAGCGTCCAGTGAGCAAATAGCTGAGAAAAGGCAGGAAGTGGAAGAAAGAGAAAAGGAAAGGAAGGGTCTAGAAAATTCACAAAATTGGATAATTGAGGGCTGTCTACAAAGGCTTTCGCTTTCTGTGGCACCCTTTGAAAGAGACAGTCCGCCATTTGCTGCTGCTTGATCTTTCCCCCTTGTTGCTAATATTAGTAACATGACTCTGCTTTTCTTTTCTCGTCCCTTATTTATTCAACAAATATTTGTTAAATATCAAGTCAGGCTCTGCCATTCTGCTTAGTTCTGAGGATACAACGGAGTATAAGATAGAACAAAATCTTTGTCCTCTTTGAGCTTACATTTTAGGTGGAGAGGTAGATTTTGAGAAAGAAGTCATATACAAATGGTAAATTGTAATAAATTCTCTGAAAGAACAAACAGGGGACTGAAGTAGAGAATGGGGGGAGGCGAAAAGAGGGGAATCCCCCTTAGATCAGATGTTCAGGGAAGACCTGATTGAGGTGAAATTTAAGTTTTGCTCTAAAGGATGAGAAATGGGTGAGAAGAAAGTGTTTTAGGCAGACAGAAGAACTTATGCAAAGGCCCTGAGGCAGGAAAGCGCTCAGCATGTTTCAAGCATGGGAAGAAGGCCACTGGGGTTAGGGTACAGTGAACAAGGGGGAAAGACTGGATATGAGGTTGGGGAGATCAGTGATGAGGTTCGGTGGACTTTGATGGCTGGGTTTTGTTTAGATATTGTGCCATGAGAGGCAGGACGCCTTTTGAAGGGTTTGAAGCAGGGAGGTGATCGGATCAGAGTTACATTTTAAGATGATACCTTTGGCAACTATGGCGGGAATGTACTGAAGAGATGTAAGAGTGGAAGGTCCCAGATAAGGCTGTGGCCACAGTAAAGGTTGCGTGGCCGATGCGTGGCCATGCAGAGGACTGCGCAGAAATGCACAGCTTTTAGCTCTGTTTGGACCTAGGATCAACAGGTCCAAATTGGATTGGGTGTGGAAGGCAAGGGAAAGCGAAGGATCAAAGGTATCCCGCAGGTCGTCCATTTGGGTAACTAGATGGACAGTGGAGCGTTTATACTGGCTCAGGGAGAAGTGAGGGGATTGGGAAGGGGTGTGGGCTCTCTTCTTACGCATGTTAAATTTGAGAGACCTGTGAGACAGCCAAGTGGAAAGCCCGGCATTCAAAGGAGAGCTCTGGGCTGGAGATGTAGATTCTGGAGTTAGCGACGTAAATATGGTGTCTGAACGCACGGGAACAGAGAGGTAACTCCTAGGGAGAGCATGTAGAGAGAAAAGGGAAAAGGGTCTAGGCTGAATCTTGAGCCATCCCGGCATTTAGAAGCTGTTAAGGCAGAGAACTCTCTTCCCCTGATTCCTCTGACTGTCCCCCACCTCCATCTAGACTGACCCTACGAGAAACGTCCGAGGGGAGTCTCTTTGTTTTACTCTTGGGTTATAAACTTCTCTAGACCTCCCAGTGCATACATACATTTTTGGGGAAAAATCTATTCATAAGATAGCGTGGCCCTCCTCTTCGGAACATTTACAGTTTTGAGATTTGCCTGAAGAATGGAATTTTCAATACTTACTTGGTTGGTGCCGATAGATTTTGGGCAGAGATGTTATTTCTCGAGCTGGGTAGGCAGCAGTTCACTAGTAAGCCCTGCTGACAGAGCTGGGAATATGAGGGACTGTATCCTGTCTCCCAGGGGAAGGGGCAGTACCTTGTGTCGGTTCCCTGATGATAAAGTAACTGAGGGTTCTTGCCCTTATGCTGTCCCGCCCCCCCAGGTCTGTGATGATGAATGGCACCACTATGCTTTGAACCTGGAGTTCCCCACCGTCACACTTTATGCTGATGGCATCTCATTTGACCCTGCCCTCATTCACGACAATGGTCTCATCCACCCGCCACGAAGGGAACCCGCTCTCATGATTGGGGCCTGCTGGACTGGTAAGTCCCCTTGAGCTTCTCAGTGAATACTGAAGGTTGGAGCCTCTAATGGCTTCGAATTATTGGTCAAGGAGCAAGGGCAGCTTGCCCTGCAGTTGGGCGGGATGACTCAGAGAGATCTCGGGGGAGGAGACCACAAAACACCCCTGAGCCCCCTTCCCCCAATCTGCAACCCATTCAACTAGTTATCACCTCAGGCAGCACCAGAATCTCTCTTTGTGTAACTGTGGGCAGTGCCCACATTGTTCCATCAAAGCGATGACTTCCGCGGTACATTCCCTTGCTGGAGGTCTGTAATACTTCAGAGAGTCATCAGTTTTCCTTAAGCTATTTCTTTCACTTTTTAATTTTTTTCCTTCTAGGAGCATGCGTGTGTGTGTGTATGTGTGTGTGTGTGACCAGAGACCTCATGTTTTCTCAGCAACATATTTGGGTCTTGGTCTCTAGCAGAAGCTGGAGAGATTGTAACATCGATGTAACAACCGATGAGACGTAACATCAGTGGACAGGTTGCCAGTCCTACACAGGCGGGGACAGAGCAGGGAAGACGTCTTCTTCCTCACTGCCAATCTGTCCCCACAACTCTAAACTCATTGCCACTTTTCTTTTTCCCTCCAGAGGAAAAGAACAAAGAGAAGGAAAAAGGAGGAGACAATAGTACAGACACCACACAAGGTACTCGTGCGTAAGAACTGGAGACCAGAGAGTTCTCACCTTAACTTTCTGTGCTGGGCTTCTGATTCCATCCCAACCTGAAATCCCAGCCAGCCTCATAGTTACTACTGCCCAGGCCACCACAGGGCTCCCTTGGAGAGGTAAGGCCAGATGGAGCTTGGTGGCATCCTGGGTGTCCCTTCCTGCCCCACAGAAGGAAGTGGAGGAGTTCTCTTGATGGCTTTCCACATAGCGCATTGGATTATGGGAGGCAGGAGGCGGTCCCACGCAGGGAGATCTGGGCATCTGTGAAGCTCCACAGGTCCCCCTGGGTCCCTTTGCATGCCCCGTGACCACGCCGTCTCTCCTCTTCCTTTTCCTTCACTGGCTCCTCTTTCCTCTTTTTGGGCCCACTCCTGTCCTTCCCTTTCTCCCTCTCCTGGGATCTTTTCTCATTTCTGTTGCTTCTGTTTTTCACCCTTCTTTCCTTGGATTTATTCCCTCTTTGGTCTTCCTTTCTGCTTTCTCCAGTTTCCCAGCCTCACTTCCTGGTCTCTCCTTTTCATTTCCACATTTCTCCTTCTCAATGTCTTCCTCCAGCCTTCTGCCCTTCCTCTCTGCCCCCTTTCCTGCTCCAGCCGCCTCTCCCCTCACCCACTCTCACCTCCCGTCCGCCCCTGTGTTCCTGCCCTAGGAGACCCCTTGCCGATCCACCACTACTTCCACGGCTACCTGGCTGGTTTCAGCGTGCGCTCAGGCCGCCTGGAGAGCCGTGAGGTCATCGAGTGCCTCTATGCATGCCGGGAGGGGCTGGACTATAGGGATTTCGAGAGCCTGGGCAAAGGCATGAAGGTATAGCCCCTTCCTCTAGCCCTGCCCTTCTGGGCATGCCCCCTACTCCCGCCTGCCCCGCCTCCCCCAGCCCTGCGCCCCTCTCCCTCTCCTCTGCTCCCTTCGTCTCCTGCCGCCCTCCTGGTCCTGCTCTCAGCTGTCTGTGTCTGGGGCCCAGGTCCACGTGAACCCCTCGCAGTCCCTGCTCACCCTGGAGGGGGATGATGTGGAGACCTTCAACCATGCCCTGCAACACGTGGCTTACATGAACACTCTGCGCTTTGCCACGCCTGGCGTCAGGCCCCTGCGCCTCACCACTGCCGTCAAGTGAGTGTTGGGTGGGGCGGGCAAAACCCAGAGCAGAGTCAGACGGTGTCAGAACTCCTTGGCCTTAGAGGCCCCCCAGGGCTAGACACACCTCCCTCATTGTATGGATGGGGAGCTCGGGGCCCTCAGGGACAACTGACCTACCTGCTCAGTTGACATACAATGTTTGTCGAAGAGTCTGGTCTAGACGCAGAGTTAAACAACGGATTCATGACTCCTTCCGCCAACCGCCCTTCCAGGACTTCAGGGTTTTGATTTTCCCTGTGCCTTTATGCTGATAGGTAAAGTGGGACAGGCAGGGTATTGGACTGGGAGCTGGGAGATCTGACATTAATTCTGACTCGATACTAATTGCCTGGATAACCTTGAGCAAATAACTCTGGCTGTTTCACCTATTTTAGTCTGATTCTTTAAGTTCTTGCAAAGTCAAATAGGCTGATCTAAGTCTGGGGGTTGGTAACCCATGGCCCTGGGGCCAAATCTGGCCTGTGGCCTGTTTTTGTAAATAAAGCTTTATTAGAATACAGCCATCCCCATTTATTTGCATATTATTTCACACTACAATGGCAGAGCTGAGTAGTTGGGACAGAGTCCGGATGGCCCAAAATGCCCAAAATATTTACTGTCTGGCCCTTCACATAAAGTTTGCTGACCTTTGAATTCTAAGTAAATAATTTTAACTCTTTAATAGAAAAATTGTACATTATTTCACGTTTAAGTATATTAGGTGTTTAAAATACAGATTGAGAGGTAATGAAATCATAATAGTTATGGGCATATAGGGTCTATTCACAGTGAGCAAATGCTGTAAAGTGGGGATAATGATAGAATCTAAGCCACAAAACGGTGTCACCTGACGGAAAAAAAAAAAAAAAGAATCTAAGCCACAGGATTGTTACGAGAGTTAAATGATACCATTCAGATGGTGCCTATTCCACCAATGTTGCTGAGGACATGCGGGCTTTTTCACCCCATGGAATGTTTGTGGGGCAGTTTTTAGGACACACTGCCATCTAGTGGGTGGATTACACAATGCAGGAGTCAGGATTCCTGAACAGGCATTCCCTTTTCCCCAGCTCTGCCTCAGTTTCTCCATAAACGATATGCAGATAAACATCTCTGGCTTGTCCCTGGCCTGGGAAAGGTGGGTTTAGAGAAGCGAGAGGAGAGACTTCTGAGCCCTACAGAGTGACTGGGTTTGCTTATCAGGTCTCACAGTTAGAGCTCTTGGAAGGCGGGGGGGCAGCAGCTTTTGGGAATTATGCTGCAGGCTTGTGATGTGGTCACAACATGTGGCCGTGTTCTAGCTGGAACTCTAGCTGTTCAAGGGCAGTCATGTGGTTATATAGGGTTTAACTCACTAGAAATCAAGCAATTGGCTCATGCCCTTTCTAGACTCGGGAGCCATTGTCAGAAGGGAGGGCGCTGTCCTTTGGCTCAGAGTAGGGCTCTGCAAGGGTAGGGTCCCATCACAGGAGGGGTTGACATCTTCTGTTCTTGGACTCATCTGAATTCCTCCTACCTCTTTCACGCCCAGGGGAGAGGCTTACCCAAGGACTGGGAGCCTGACTTTGGTCTTTTAGTAGGGGGAAAGAACCTTGTTGTTTTCTGTAGGAGGTCGGGAAAGAGGGCTCTCATTTTTCCATTTATGGAGTTACCACGAGGTTAGTGCTAGTCTAAATCTTCCTTGAGGTCATTGGAGAAAATAGAGGTGCGTGTGTGTGTGTGTGTGTGTGTGTGTGTGTGTGTGTATGCGCCTGTGAAAGAGGGAGAGGCGGATACCTAACAGCACCTCCCTTTCTCTGATACACAGCCTTGCCCTAGCCCATGAGGCTTCCCCGGGTTCTAGATTTCAGTTCTTGGAGCTCTGTCCATTTAGAGCCAGATTTCTGCAACTATTTGGTCAATGCAGATTTTCCCTAAGGTTTTTGTCCCCTCCCTTTCTTGGAAAACCCATCTCGTTTGTGGCATTAACCCCTGAATAAATGGCTACCACATCTTTTCATCTAACTTTGTCCTTTTCCCGTAGTCCTTGACTCTCTACCTATACCTTGCGATAACCTCTATCTAGAAGTTAGAGGTGCCAGGACCTCAAACAGATGGGCTGAAGGTGAAATAACGACCTCTGATACCCAAACTAGGCCCTCTCCCCGAATTCTCTATTTCTGTGATGGTGTCTCTGCCCTTTGCAATCACTCAGGCTTGAGACCCCTGAGTCATCGCGGGTTCGTCCCTGTCTGTCCTCCACGCCCCATCAGTCGCCAGGTCACCCCGGTCCTGCCTGAGCTGGGTGTCGGGGAATCTGTCTCCCTTTTTCCCCATTTCTGCTGTTAAGACTCCAGCGCTGGCTCTGATGATCTTTCACCCCCCTGTTGCCGTAACGTCTTCACGAGTTGACCCATCTCCACTATTCTAACTTCAGTTCGCCCTCCCCCGGAGGCTAGGTTAGTAGTGGTCGTAAATGAGAATTTTCGTCCTCCCATTTCCCTGATGTAGAAGATCTCCACGGCCTCCTCTCGGCCAGCGCTCAAAAACCGCACTCAAAGCCCTCAACCATCTGAACCCAGCTTTCCTGCCTCGCGTTCCTCTCTTCCCCGCGGTGCGCTCTTCACCATCCACTCCAGGCTCTGCCTTCTGCCTGGCGAAGTCCCCCCTCCCTCCAAGGCAGCTCGGTGGCTACTTCTTTTGACTGTTCCTCCCCTCCCCCGCCAAGTGCTCCAGTCCCATCCCCGCTGGAGTAAGTTCTGCCTCTCTGAGCTCTCAGGACTTTTTGTTTGTTCCACTTACGTGATGGTGACTACGTTTGCCTTTGCTTTGGCGTTGTTCGCCACGGCTGAGCTCTTGACCAGGCCAGCAGTGCCTTCGGGTCAGGGCCGGCCCCCTGTTGCCCTTCGGGTCTCCTTTGGATGGCTCACAGCAGCAGGGATGTCTGTTGGAGTCTGTTTTTCAGGGCCAGCTGATGCTGTTTTGCAAGAGGCTTTCATCCGGGCCCCTTGGAAGGACCGTGCACATTCTTAGGCTCCTCTCCTCGTGGCACGGGAACTCAGCAGGCTGTGGACACTGGTGACGTCAGGGGCTCTGAGTGCATCGCATCTGCTGGGGTTCCCCTTTCCCCTTCCCCTTCTGGCTCCTGCGGTCAAGCTGGCACGCTCAGTAGCACCCCCTCGGTTACCATTGGCCCTACTTCGCGTTACCAACTCCCTTGTTCAGGGGGTCCCTCTTTATAGATAACTTTGGGGCAAACCCAGGCCCCAAATGATGGGCTGTGGTTCAGTGAAAAGAGCGTGACCTTGGAATAAGAAGGGCAGGTTTAAGCCCTGGCTCTGACACGTATTTCTTGCCGAGATGCTCGATCATTATTGTTTCTTACCCCGAGTCCACAGCGCTGCAATAAGGTTGAATGAAATAATACGCACAAATGCTTCAGAAACTAGCGAGTGTGATGAGAAAGTGAGGCGTCCTTCTTACTGATTGGCAAAGCATGGGGCTGGGGCTGACCCCGGGGCCACCTTCCCGAGCAGCTTCTGTGGGTGGGTTGGCCCGGCTGAGTGCTCTAGGGAGTCTCTCCTGGCACCGAGGTCAGTGAGCCTTCATGGGACCACGGATGCTGGTCCACGATTGTGCATTAGCTCACCTACCAGAGTAGGTTTCTCTGATATTGAAGGGAATGAATGGAAGACACGCCAAGGGAGGAGGGTATCCTTGGAGAGGCCCCCTCACCATACCCCTCCCCTCCACTTTGGTTATTATTATCATTTTTTAAGATTTTATTTATTTATTTATTTGACAGAGAGAGACAGCGAGAGAGGGAACACAAGCAGGGGGAGTGTGAGAGGGAGAAGCAGGCTCCCCGCCAAGCAGGAAGCCCGATGCGGGGCTCAATCCCAGGACCCCGGGATCATGACCCGAGCCGATGGCAGATGCCTAACTACTGAGCCACCCAGGCGCCCCTTGAGTATTTGTTTTTAAAAGATTTTATTTATTTATATGAGAGAGAGAGAGAGAGAGAACACACAAGCAGAGTAGGGGCAGAGGGAAAAACAGACTCCCCGCTGAGCAGAGAACCCCGTGTGGGGCTTGATCCTAGGATCCTGGGACCATGACTTGAGCTGAAGGCAGACGCTTAACTGACTGAACCACCCAGGCGCCCCTGTTGAATATTTTCGGACACGTATCTGCCAGATATTTTACTGAACACAGGATTTCATTTAACTCTCCCGAGGAAAGCACTGTGTATGTGTAAGCATTTTTGTAGGTTCAGTTTGTAGAATGACGTCTGATAGATGTTCCATAATCTTGGGTTAGGGCATTGCTGATGGGCTCGCCCCCCCTGCCTGATCTGTCCCCGACCCTCTCCTGCAGTGGCATTCTCCAGGAAAGGCTCTGTCCCCTCCGGCTTTGCTCTGGAGGGGTAGTGATGCTGCTGCAGACATATGGCCCCTGTCTCTCCCCCTCCCCCGCCCTGACACGGGGGCCCCTCTTGTAAAGATGGAGGCCTGCACGGACGACACATAGGGGAGGACGTGTTGGGGTCACAAGCTGCCTCTCTCCCCTCTTGTCACATAGGTGCTTCAGCGAGGAATCCTGTGTCTCCATCCCCGAAGTGGAGGGCTACGTGGTGGTTCTTCAGCCTGACGCCCCCCAGATCCTGCTAAGTGGCACTGCCCATTTGGCCCGCCCGGCTGTGGACTTTGAGGGACCTGAGGGGATCCCTTTGTTCCCCGATCTTCAAATCACTTGCTCCATTTCTCACCAGGTGGAGGCCAAAAAGGATGAGAGTTGGCAGGGCACAGGTAAGGAGGACTCCAGGGGGTGATGTCACCCCGAGAAGCGGCCCGTGTCTGGAACCGGAGGGAGGGAGAAAATCATTTGCTTGAGGACAGAGAGCCAGGAGGAGGCCTGTGGGTGCGAGGAAAGTACGGGTAATGGCATTTTTGAACATGTAACGCGCTCGGGGGTGGAGCCTGGAAGGGGAGGAAGAATGGCCACGAGGTGGGCCCTTTGGCTGGGACCTATATGCCGACTCTCTCCTGTGCAGTGACAGACACGCGCATGTCGGATGAGATCGTGCACAACCTGGATGGCTGTGAGATTTCCCTGGTGGGGGACGACCTAGACCCCGAGCGGGAAAGCCTGCTCCTGGACACGGCCTCCTTGCAGCAGCGAGGGCTGGAGCTCACCAACACGTCCGCCTACCTCACCATTGCTGGTCAGTGGGGACTGAGAGCCCGTCTTCTTTTTCTGTGTGTCCCCTTCCCCATGATCAAGTCTGGGGATCCCAGAGGGTCCTCCTTCCAGGCCCAGGGATGTGGCCAAGTGCTATCTTGCACCTTCCCAGCTCGGAAGCTCCTCTGGTTTCCAGACTGGCCCTAGAGGGGTATGGGGCTCCTAAGTGGTTCTCTCTCCCTGCTTCTCTCTTTACCCTGGCTCCCCTCTGTTCCTGGTTTCCTTCCTCCTGCTCTCAGTCTTCCCTGATGAGCTTCCAATCCTCTAGCTGTTCGGTCCTAGCTATCCTCGCTACGTCCCCCACCTCTCTGATCTCTTGTACGCACCGCAGCTTGAACTCTCGTGCTTGCGTCTTCATGAGCAGTGGTAATGACTTGGTAGCTTCGAAAGGAAGCCTGCTCTTCTCGGTGGGACTCTCCCTAAGGGACGATGGGAGAAGAGGGTCATAACTGGTTCCCTCCTATTTCCATTCCCTTTCAGAGCCTTACTGAGGACTTCTGTATTTTCCACTCTCCGTTTCCCTCCTGCTTGCCTCCTCCCTCTGTCTAGCAGGGTGTCCTTATTGTCTTCTCTTCAGCCTTACCCCGAAGCCTCAGAGTTTTTAGAGAAGAGCAGGGCAGGAGATGGACCCCAGTCACGCTATCCCAGTGAGGCAGAGCCGGTCTGGGGGCGGAGGGGTGTATCTCTTGGGAGGACTCGTGTCGTACCCCTGCGGAGGACGGGCGGTGGACCCAGGCTGAGGCTGTGCGTGCTGTCAGCCCGTCTCGGGGAGGGGGTCCTGCCCTGAGCTGCTTCCTCATCCCGTAGGTGTGGAGAGCATCACCGTGTATGAAGAGATCCTGAGGCAGGCTCGTTACCAGCTGAGACACGGAGCTGCCCTCTATGCCAGGAAATTCCGGCTCTCCTGCTCCGAAATGAACGGTCGTTACTCCAGCAATGAATTCATCGTGGAGGTATTCAGAGAGTCTCCCTCCCTCCATAGCCGCCCCACTCCCCCCCCCGCCCCCCCCAGGCTGTCGAGGAGGAGACTGAGGCCCTGAGTGGGTGGGGCGGGCTTAGCAGGTGGGCTCTAGCGAAGTGGAGTGGGGCAGCCGAGAAGCGGGTGCCCACTGAGCTCTCCTTCCCCAGGTCAGCGTCCTGCACAGCATGAACCGAGTGGCCCACCCCAGCCACATGCTCAGCTCCCAGCAGTTCCTGCACCGCGGTCACCAGCCCCCCCCTGAGATGGCCGGACACAGCCTGGCCAGCTCCCATCGAAACTCCAGTACGTACGCCCGAGCCGGGCCAGGCAGCGTGGGGAGCAGGCCGGGAGCGGGCTGGGCTTGGGCATCTTCTCCACCACCGGGAGGGGAGGAGGCCAGCGGAGCTCTGGTTCAGTCCCCTGTGCTAGCTGACGTAATTGACCGCTCTGTGCCAATCCCTGCAGCCCCTGGACCGTTAACTTTCCCTTAGGGAGAATGTGAGCCTGTGTCATTCAGGGACGGGGGGAGGGGCGGAGGGCGCTTATGCCCAGAATCATAAAGTCTGCACGGGGTTTAGGTGCCTTTGTTGTTCCTGCTGCCCTCCCCCAGCAACATCGAATTAGCCCTGGACCCTAGGGATCCTCTGTAGTGACGTCATCAAGTATTTATGAAGCACCTGCTGTATACTAGCACTGTCTTAAAGTGCTATTAGGAACATAAAAATTATATGCTGGATACAGTTTCTATCCTCAAGGAGAAAGTCGGTGCTATTACGTGTATTATTACGTGCTATCTAGAAAGTCATAAGTCTTTTTTTTTTTTAAGATTTTATTTATTTATTTGACAGAGAGAGAGAGAGAGATCACAAGTAGGCAGAGAGGCAGGCAGAAGGAGAGGGGGAGGCAGGCTCCCCACTGAGCAGAGACCCCGATATGGGGCTCAATCCCAGAACCCTGAGATCATGACCTGAGCCGAAGGCAGAGGCTTTAATCCACTGAGCCACCCAGGAGCCCCGTCATAAGTCTTTCTAAAACAAAGTGTGTTGTTAGGCAAAGTACTAAATCTAGATGGAGAGCTGCCCTTCCAAGTAATCTTGTTCCCTGGCCATTGTCCTTTACCAGTGAGGGAAAGTTTCATTACCAATTTAAGAGTTGCTTAATTGTAGACAAACTAGAAACTACAAGTATAAAGACCAAAAATCAGCCATAATTCCATCGCAGAGAAGAAGTCATTATTCGTGTTCCTTTTTTTTCTGTGCCTATTTTTCTTTCCTTTTTACAAAGGTGGGATCAAACTATTTTATAACCGGGTATTTACACTTAATATTATAAAATGATTTTCTTCCACATTATTAAAAGCTGCAAAATGATTCTGACGATGCTGAAAATGATTTTTGGAATTCCCTTTAGGATTGCTTTCAAAGCCAATTTATGTGATACATTTATTTTTATGACTTTTTAGACATACCTTGCTTTTGGCCCATTTCATTATTACCTAGTTTCAACAGCCGCTTTTGTCAGAGTTGCTCTGGATAGCACTTGAAGTTTGTAAACATAAAACCTACTCTCAGAGGGCCCAGATTTGTCGCTTTAGAAAAAAGTCAAAAGGTGTATCGTGGACTCTGAAGGCAATTCCTTAAGGAATTCTGAAAACGCTTCCTTGGAAGCAGTCCATGGTCACCAAACATGACTTTGAAAGTAACAGATCTCATATCAGTACATTTAATAAGAAGGAATAGTGAACACATTGAGGTGTACTAGGTACTACACTCATGGGCTTTTACACACATTAACTCATTTAGTCCTTACAATCAACAAATGAAATAGGTACTAGAAATAGTCCCTTTAAAAAAAAGGCAAGGGAATGGAAGCCCAGAGAGGTTAAGCACTTTATCCAAGATCACACGGCTAGAGAGTGGTAAGAGCCAGGATTCAGGTCCAGGCAGAGGATTCCAGAGCCTGTGTACCAACCATTGACTTCCATATTTTCTCCAGTTATGTTTGATGCTTGCTTGCTTTTCCTTTTCTTTTTTTTTTCCTCTTCTCTTCTCTTTTTACTCCTTCCCTTCTCCTTTCCCCTCCCTCCCTTCCTCTGTTTGTTTGTTTCTTTTCTCATTACTTTATAGTTGCATCTAATTTAGGGGAGCTCCAAGGGCTTCCTAGAGCTTTTTTGACTGAGGCTAGCTCCCTGGTACCCCCAGGGATTCTTTCTGGTCCCTCCCCTAAGTGGAGGCCATCACTAGAGTCTCTTGTGTTCCCTTTCCCTGGGAGTGGCTCCCTGCTTCCTTGCTCTCTCTGAAAACACCTGCAGGCGCCTAAGTGTTTTTATTCACTATAACAAAACAGTTGGAGGTAGGGGTGGAGGGAGCAGGGAAGTAGGAGTGAAGAGGAGCATGATGCATAACCGAGTTGCAGAGGTTCATAGAAACTTCACACAATCTTCGGCGACCTGTGACAAAGCTAAACCCATTTTTGTTAAAAACACCTTTGGGGCCAGCTCCCCCCGCTCCCCCTCTTATGATCCCCTAGCTCTTTCTCCAGTTCTTTCCTTGGGGATCATCCCACTCAACCTCATCTAGGTTGGATACTGCGTCCTGCTACTCAGTTTAGGCTGAGAGTAGATGTGGATCGGCATTGCTGCTGGCCCTGGTGAGATTCTCAATCCTCGTGTTCCGTAAAGAGGGAATTCTGTTGTAACTACTGCAGAACGTCAGGCCCTGAGTGGCCAGCTGCCCCACAATGGCCGGCCTGGCAGGCCGTGTTTCTCACCCCTCATCCCCTGAAGCTGCCTGGGGGCGCTCTGGGGTGGGAGTGAAACCCAGCTGCCCTCTCCGCTGTTGTAAGCTGATGTTTAGGCCAACCACACTTCCCTCTGAGAGTTCAATTGAGAGAGGCAGCTCGCTTTTGCTTTTCCCCTTATTTTGGTCTGAGGTAGGATGCAGAGTTCATAGCTCACCTAAAGCCCTTGGTGATGGACATCTCCTGAGTGTACCCATTCCATATGCCTTCTCTGACTCTTCACGGTGTTCCTTCCCCTCACCTCCCGACCATCCCCGAACCCTCCCAGCTGCAAGTGTGGGGTTACGGAGTCCCATGGCAAAACAGGGAGTTTTGCCATTTCCGATTGCACTAGCCAGTGGGAGATGGAAGGAAGCATAATCCCGTCCAGTGGGATAGGGGGTTCATTTCTCTGAAGCTCCTAAGATCAGCGTGAATTGGGAGAGTCAGGGAAGGTTTTGGGGCACAGGTAGAGTTTAAGCTTGGACCTTGAAGGGTAGAAGGGATTTGGGCTGGGCAGGAGAGAATGAGAATTTGAGAATTAGGGGCGGGCAGCTGGTTTGGGGTGTTCATGGTGAGGGAGTATAAGGTTGTTTCCGAAGGGTGAGGCGAGACGAGGAAGACAATATTTATCTAGTCATCCCAGATTTTGATACATGTCAGATGGGCTGGGGAGTTTTACAGTGCCTGATGCCTAGGTTACTTTATACCCCCTACTGGTTAAATCAGAACGGAGGTGGGAGCCAGGCATCAGATTTTAAAGATCCCCAAGTGATTCCAAGGTGCAGCAAAGATTGGGAACTGTTTCCCTACTTTGTTTCCTACAAGTATCTGAAGCTTTACAGGAAGACGTGCAATGAAATAGGGTGAGCGCGGGGCGCCTGGAGGGCTCAGTCAGTTAAGTGTCCCACTCTTGATCTCAGCTCCGGTCTTGATCTCAGGGTCATGAGTTCGAACCCCATGTTGGGCTCCACGCTGGATGTGGAACCTACATTAAAAAAAAAAAGGAACTAGGGTAAGCATAGAAAATGAAGAGTGAACTAAGGACAGTTCTGAAAGAAGAACAAGGTGCAGGTGGGGAATAAAGTCCGTTCACAAAATACATACTCTGAGATATCTGTGGTTGCTAGAGTGAGCTAGAATTTGGACTCTGAGCTTAAGCCACAGGAAACGTGAGCACTGATGAAAGTCACATGATACAAGCCGACTAGTATTTCAAGAGAAGTTTTGGGACTGAGAGCAGAAAGAAGTTTCTCCCAAGGCTCTTCAGAAAGGGGGCACCAAGCAGGGCTGTGCACAGGGCTTTCAACAGTGCCTTCACAATCAACTGAAACCAGACGTTTCGCAAGGGCCATTTGATAAAACACCCCTTCCTGTTGGCTGCGCAGGTCATTCAAGGCTAGAATCAACTGCTTGGATCTAAGCCAGCAAGGCGGGTTGATTGCACTTTTTATAAACTCCTGATTCTTGTCTGTCGCTAATTTAAAAATCCTGCCATCTCTCTGGCTTCCAGACTCATTTTCAATGAATTAACTCTACTTGTTTGCCTGCAGACACAGGGTCTGCATTTTGTCTTTCCTGGGGCCACTTCTTATCCTTGGCAATCAACGTGTCATTTGCTTCACCAGGCTTGGGGCTCAGAAGAACAAATGCATTTGATTAAGGCTCAAACCAGAAACTTTGGCTTGTCATCCTTGGGCTCCTAGAGCACCTTCACCTGCAATGGCCCCCTCTCTGAGTCCGGGGAGGGTCTCTGCTCCTCCTGGAGCCTGGGCTTAGCCACAGGGGCTGTCTCTTGGCAGGATTACTGCTCCCGGATCTTGCCCACTGACATGGAGACCTGGGAGGGACTATTTCCTGCAGATGGCCAGAAAAAGCACCTCTGTCCCCATGTTCCCTCCTCCCCCATCCCTTCGCGGTTGAGAAATGCTGAGCTGGCCATCTCCTGGTGCCTGGAGCTAGTACCCAGGGAGCCTGCTTGCCCTGTTTAGCGGGATCGGCTCTCATTGGCAAGTGGCCCCAAGTGAGCTATGGGTTGGGTCAGGATGGGGACCAACTTGGCAGAGGGCCATCAGAGTGGCCTCTGGGAGGTGTGGGGCTGGTGTGCCTGCTCAGGCGGGACATTCTCCACACTCCTGGCTGGCCCTGGAGCTCGAGGCAGTCTGCCGGTGCCGGTGGCTGGGAAGGGGGTGTGCGCAGCTCCTCCGCTCTGTGCGTCTTTACCTTCTGCTCTCTCACCATGTGAGTCCTAAAGGCTGTGGGTAAATCTGGGACTGGGAGATCTCCGCAACGGCTGCGTGTGTGTTTATGGGATGCTTACATGTAATCATCCCGTAGCCACGGGACTGTCCAGATTCTGAGCCTCACGGAGCCCTCTGCGGTGGGGTGGGCTTCTGTGGACACCAAGGGTGGGCAGGGGGTGTGCCCCCATGTGGGGTGCAGTGATCCAGCTGCCCATGCGGGCCCTCCGCCTGGGGACACGCGAATGCGCTCGCCACCTCCAAGTGCTGTCGGAGGGGCTGTGGGCTCTCCTGCTTGGCCCCCTCCTGCCGCTCCGGGTGCTGCGCGTGTGCGCGCAGGTCGGGGCCCGAGCCCTACGCTCGGCTGCTTGCTCTGCGGCGCTCACAGCCCGCGTCTGTGCTGTTTACGCCTGCTTTCAGGGGGTGGCCTGGGGCGCCCGGCTGGTGGGGGGCTGGGTGGCGCTGCACCTGTGGCTCTGCACCGTCCTGCTGGATACCCTCACACGCCTCCCTTTGCTCCCGCTGTGTGCGCAGGCTGCCAGGTGGCTGGTGCGCGCGGGGGTGCGGGCCGGCAGGGTCCTGGCTCGGGTGCGGGGTGTGGCGGCTGTGGTCCGGCTGTGCGTCCACGCGCTCTTCCTGGGCGCGTGCTTGTGCATCCACATCTGCTTTGCCGCCGTCAGCTCTAAGGTCCAAGTACGGGTGCACGCGCCTCTCTCTGTCTCACTGCCCTTCAGGGCCCGTGCTCCCCTGAGCCTAGGTGTCAAGGTGAGGCTGCCCCGTCAGAGGCGCCACAGGGCCCAGGGGGAGGTGGGTATCCCTCAGGGGGAGATTTGGGAAGAGCAGGAGTCCCAGATGCCCAGGAGCCCTGAGCCCACAGTAAGAAGAGAGGTATCACAGAGCAGGAATGAGCTCAGTCCAGGTGGGTAAGTGAAGGGGCTGCTCCTTGCCCCTGGGACCTGTCCCCCAGCCTGGGGTGCTGCTTCTCCCCTTATGACGCAGGAGGACATCCTCCCCTCTTGCACCATTGGGCCTGTGTGACTGCCTCTCTCCTTCCCCCACTGGGCACCTGGCACCACTTCCCTAGGCTGGGTGGCCCCTGGGGAAGGCACAGGCAGAATGACCTAGGCAGGCTCCAGTCCTTGCCCTCTGCCTGCTGAGAATAGGGCTGCTCATGAGAGTGTTGGGCCGGGCGCTCTCCTACCCTGGCCCGTGCCCCCCTTTGGACACCTCCCTCCATCTCTGTCCTTTTGGTCTTAGGAGCTCTTCCAGAACCCCCTTTCCTCCCTATCTCCTGCTCTTCTCGGTAGGGCTCTATTTCTCCTCCAGCTTGCACAGGAGATTCCCCCCTTCGGGGCCATCAGATTTCCTGTCTTCTCTCCCCCCAGGACTCCCTCTTCCCCCCGGGTGTCCCCCCATCTCCCACTCCCTGCTGCACTAAGGCCCTGCAGGTGTGCCTGGCCAGTCCCCTCACCGCACGCTCTCCCTGCAGTGGTCCCTAGCGCGGCGACTCTCATCATTGTGGTGTGTGTGGGCTTCCTCGTGCTCATGGTCATCTTGGGCCTCGTACGCATCCACTCCCTCCACCGCCGTGTCTCCGGGGCCGGCGGGCCTCCGGAGGCCTCTAGCGACCCCAAGGACCCTGACCTCTTCTGGGATGACTCAGCGCTCACCATTATTGTGAACCCCATGGAGGTGAGTGGCATTGGGAAGTGGGCAAGTCTTCAGTCGAGATGCGGCTGGAGCATCTGCATGGCCGGGCCCTGGGCAGGGAGCTCCAGGCTGAGCTGCCCTGGCTGGGAAGGAGGAAGGTTTGGAGGGGGTGGGATAAGGGGCCCGAGGGAGCGCGATCCCCAGGAGGGGGCTCTGGGGTGTGGGCAGACCCCTGAGCCCCGTGCTCTCTGCTTCCACCTTGCGCGGTCCTACCAGAATCGGCAGGCCTGTGTGGCGGGGGCTGCCGGTGGCCAGCAGGAGGACGAGGACAGCAGCGACTCGGAGGCGGCGGACTCCCCCAGCAGCAACGAGAGACGCATCATTGAGACCCCTCCACACCGCTACTGAGGCTACACCCGTCCCCGAACAGAGAATTCTGCCCTGGTGAGACAGAGACACCCCCAGAAAAGAGACAAGGACATTCTGAGCGAAGAGACCAAGAGGGAGAGAGCTCTTCAGAATGAGTCGTCCTTTAATCCCCAAGTCCCAGTGGGCCCTGCTGGGATACGCCTCCCCTGTGCCCCCCAGCCCACCTCCCCCCTGTACTTCTGAGCTCCTGTTCCCTGGAAGACTCTGGCTGCCTTCTCTGCCCCCAGGGCAACGGCCCCTTAGCCCAGGTCTCTCCCCTCCCAACCATGCGCTGTATGGGGACGTCACCAGCGGCCAGGGGTGGGATGGAAGGGAACCCTTCTCTACTCTTCTGTCCATGGAGGCCTTCCTTCCCTGGGGCTCCCTCAGCTAGGCCTTCACGGCTTCTCTCCTCTCCTCTCTCTCTCTTTCCATGTCTCTCCGGGGATCCCTGCTTCTTCACTGAGCCCACTCTCTTTCCTTTTCTGTCCTCCTTTCCCCTCTTCCCCTTGCCTGAGGTCCTATAGCCCCTGCTTCTTCCTACGTGACCTGGCCGTGGCCAGGTTGGGGGGATGGCGGGGGGAGTGGCGGGGGAGGGGCCCAGGTATTATATATAATGTATATTTTTTCATGTTGCTGTGAGCGCAGCCCCTGTGCTCCGTGTGCAGCTCACAGCCTTGTGTGTGTGCGCGTGGCATTGTCATGTCCTGGGGTGGGGGTCGGGGGATGGGTGTGGTGAGGGAGGGGATGCACCTTAGGGTTTTCAAATAAAACAGCCAGAAAAAGCCCTTCGAGCTGCCTTCTGCCTGGTCCTGTGTGGGTGCCGCGTGCGCGGCAGGCTGTCCGGTCTCAGGCCGAGGTGAGGGGGGAGGGTGTCCGAGCACCCGCCAGGTAAATCTCCAGAATCCAGGCCCCTGGGATGTGACATGATTGGCCCCACTGCCTTCTTCCTCCAGCACTCCCTAGAAAAGCATAGATGAGTCAGGAAAAGCCCCGGAAGCCGGGGCTTTGCGGGAGACACTGGCAGCCCCTCCCCATCTCTGTGGCTTCTAGCCCGGGAGCCCAGGGTGAGAGGGCAGGTGACCCTACTACCTGCACAGGAGAACAGGCTCTGGTTCATGTCCCCAGGTGGTGAGGAACAAGAACAAGATGGGCTCATTTCGCAAGAAGGAACTGTATTGGGAGCATCCTTCTGGTCCCCTCTCTGTCCCAGGAAATACCAGGGGTCCGTGTCTTAATCCCTTTCCGTCCCAGCTTGGAGCAGCAGCGGTTCTCTGTGGTTTTCAGGAACACAGATGGGGTAGACGTGGAGCTCACTGGCCCAGCCCAGGCTCCATCCCGGGCCCCGTCTGCCGCCTGCTGGGTGCCCTGACCTTACCTATGGCTTCGGCGACCAGCTGTGTGTTGAGGCTTCCAACCTGCATGTCTCCCACTCATAGCCCTTTCCCCACCCCTGTGTGCAGCTACACGGTGTTGTCTCCACCCAGGCAGCTGGTGCCTCCAAGCCACCGTTTCCCCAATTTCTGCTCTCCTTACTCCCCGTTGCCTATCCCTTCCCCCCCTCTTTTTTTAAAGATTTTTATTTATTTATTTATTTATTAGAGACAGAGACTGAGAATGAGAGGGGAGAAGGTCAGAGGGAGAAGCAGACTTCCCGCAGAGCCGGGAGTCCGATATGGGACTCGATCCTGGGACTCTAGGATCATGACCTGAGCCAAAGGCAGTCGCTTAACCAACTGAGCCACCCAGGCGCCCTCCCTTTCCCCTTTTGCGCAGTTACCGAAGCTGCAAGTCTGGGAGTCCGTCTCTAGCCCTCCCTCTCCCTTAACCTCCTGTCCGAGGACTAGTCTAGGTGACTACATCCTGTCGATTTTACCCCTTAAAATCTCTCAGATATGCCCGTCTTTCTCTTTCCCCTACTGCCGCAGCCATCTCGAGTCCTACTTTTTCAAGATCTACAGGTTGCCTATCTGTCGCAAGGGCCTCCCTCCTACCTGCCTCCTCCTGGCTGTTTTCCTTGTCCCGGGGTGTCTTGCCCAACTCTGGGTCTGAGCGACCTTTCTAGAGTGCAACTCTGGTTGCGCCACACTCCTACTGAGAACCATCCTTGCCTCCCTGTCACTGCCAGGGTCAAGTCCTGAAACCCTGAGACGTGCTCTAACCCGGGAGCGGGGCCCCGCCTCCCTCTCGCCCCGCCGGGTCTGCCCTCCACCAACCTCCCCGCCGCCCCCCCATGCACCTGGCCTCAGGTTGCACAAACCCTGCTCTTCCAGTGCCGCTGTGTCTTTGCACCTACTGTTCCCCCGCACCCAGCACGCCCTTTCCCCTTTACGCGCCGCGCAGTCTTCCACGCATCACTCAAGACTCAGTTCGTTCGAATGTCGCCTCTTCCAGCAAGTCTGTGCCCCTGCGCACCTTGATCGCAGCTTTTCGCAGCACCTCCTCCAGGACTGTGGCGCGTGTCTGCCTCCGCCGCCCGGTCTGCTGTACCCTCAGCACCTCGTGCGGTGCGCAGGGCACGGGGCGGAGCTCCGTGAATAAGGAACGAGGTCGTACCTTGTGGCTCTCAGATTGAGAGGACTTGAATAGCAGGAGGAGAGGGGCTCTGGTGGCCTGTGGCCTGGGGGGAGGGGGGCGTCAGTGCACAGAGCACCCAGCAGGTGCCCCCAGCAGCCTCCTAGATGCCAAGCTGATGGTTCCAGGGCTGTGGGAATGCCAAGTGAGAGGCAGCTGGACCCATTCAATGGGGAGGCCCTCCGAAGCTCAGGTGATGGCTCCATAGGTAGAGACTTCAGATCTGAGCCTTCATCCTCAAAGGGGTAGAGAGAGAGTTTTTAGTGAGTTACCTTGCTCTCTTCCCTCTTGCCATCGCTTCTAGTCCTCTCCTGGCCCCGGCCTCGGGGACTACTGCTTCCCACCCAGTGGATCCGTTTTTCTTGTGTTGGTCCTTGGAGCCCCTCCAGTGTGGCTGAGACTTGGGGTCTTTATTCACCTCTGGCTCAAGCCCCGGCTCTAGGGAGCAGGTGGAGGAGAGGGTAACCTTGCCGTGAACTCTGCTCCCCCCCTTGACATCCACACTCTTACAGCAGCAGAGCAAGTGGCCACCTTGAGTCTTTCCCTTAACGTCTGCCCGAACTTGGCCTGACTTCCTGGATCATGTCTCGGGGACTGAACAGGGATTTCTTCTGAAATGTATCATTCAGCACTTGTTTCCTGGAGACTCTCTCCATAATCAGGACCACGGATGACCAATTAGGTCTTCTAGGTGTGAGCTTTCCTGTCTCTCTTCTTCACCCTCCCTCCGTATCTGACACCCCAGATCTCAGCCCTTGGCCACGATCTCCTATGACAGCTGGGCGGGTAGATGTGTCACGTAGGTTGAAGGTAGAAATAGGAGCCGGGAGGCCTAGAGAAGACCTTGAACTTGGACCACCACGTGCCCCACACTGTTGCTCTTGCTTGCTGGCCTGCCCTCTCTCTTGCAATCTCTGTCCCTGTCTCTTTGTCTCTCTCTCATCTCCACCCCCCACTTCTCTCTCTCTCTCTCCCTCTCTCTCTCTCTCTCTCTTTCACACACACACACACACACACAAATAAGAATCAGGAGCAAGGCAGGATGCCAACTACAATCGTGCAGAGAAAGGGCACCAGGCAGAAGTCCAAATGGGTTTTTCTTTTGTTGCTCAAGATCTCCTGGAAGCTCGCTCTCTAACCTCCCTCACAGCAGCTGGTAAAGCCTCAGGCTGCCAGGCCTCGGACAGGGTCAAGTTAATTAGAAACAGCAAACACATCTCACTTGGCCTAGCTCAGATCATTCCTTCTGCATTGGGAGGCTGTTTTCCCTCGAGGTCCGTTCTCTGCAGTGTAAATTGATTAGCCTGCTGGAAGGTGCGTGATGAAAAAGCTATGCCCTTGGGAAAAGCCATGCTGTCACCACCAGTTCAAGAATAGAGTGTGTGCTTCTTCCTGTTACCAGACCGGAGACCTGAAAACTCACCTGTGCCTTCTGGGCAGGTGGACAGAGGCCCACCGGTGCTGTGTAAACACAGCAAGCACTGGCCCCTGCAGGAGTCTCGGATTCCACCCCGCACCCTTGGGGCTGATGCACTCATCAGCAACCATACGGAAGCCTCCATTTCCCCACCTACCGGTGCCCGCCCTGGGGCTTTGTGGGGGGAGGTCAGGAATGACGAATTTGCTCCCGGACTTCTAGGAGCCATGGCGGATCTCATATTCTCTTCAAATTTTGATCTCCACTCCCGAAAGCGTGTCCCCTGGGTCCCCCAGACTTAGGACATCTCAGGGCTCCTCTGAACAGTGTGTTGGTCCATCCAGTGAGTCCCTTGGACACTGGGGTGTCTCACGGCGGGGTCTGCAAGACTGGGGTGTCTCACGGCGGGGTCTGCAAGCGTGTACCGAGGATGAGATTGTGCCCATTAGGTCCCTCTGTGGTACTGAGGGTCCCGTTTTCCCGGACTCCACCTCCTGCGGGTCCTCTCCTCTCCCAGGGTCCCGCTGAGGGCTCCCAGTGAGCTCCCTGCTGGCAGAGAGCCAGAGCAGGGGGCAGGGGGTAGAGGGGAGGAGGAGGGGAGAAGGCGACGGGTGTCTCTGACGGACAGAGGGGAGGAGCTGGCTTGCTTATTTTCGCAGCGCTGCTGTCTCTGCATCTCCTGCGGCACCACGCTGTCACTCCCTTAAAATACTCGCATCCTACAGGAAAAGGACAGATGAGGGTTTAAATTTAGCAACAGCGGGTGGGAGGAGGGGGGAGAGAGGCGCTGGGATGGTGGAGCTGGCTGTGGCAGAAAGGAGCAGGAACCCCAGGGGGCCTGGAGAAGATTCTAACCTGCAAGGATAAGGCAACCAGTCTCGAAGACCCCACATTTTGAAGTTCTCACCCCACCTCTACAGCTCTCTCCCACCTCCCCCATCACCTGCGATCTTTTCTCCTCAAGTGCGTGTGGGTTGGGATTACACTGCCCCTTTTCCATGGGCTGCAGTGTGGCTGGCTCTGGACCGTTAACTGGCCAAAGCCACATTTGAGAAGACCTCTGATTTTTACTCAGGTCACTGGACGGGGAATAGTTTTCCTTCATTCCATGGCAGTCCAGAGAGGGGCGAGGCCAAAAGGCAATGAAGAGAGGGTAACGCAACTTTCACCTGTCGACTGGGCAAGGCACCAGGATGGCAAGGTACCATTGGGTTGTTCACACTACTTCGTCCCTGGAAACCCAGCCGTGCCCTCACAGACCCCTGGGCCAATGACCTTCCACCTCAGGACCCCACTCTTGAGCCGCCATCTTGTCGTTTTGAGAAAGTCCTAAAGCCCAGAGGCACTCCTCTTGCCAGGGGGGGCGGGGAGGAGGAGGAATTGAGATGGGCTTCGCTGTCAGGCTCCTGCGTTGGGATCCCAGCAACTTTGGCTCTAGTCTTGGTTTTTAACTTCTCTAAGCTTTGGTTCATCATGTAACAAGGGGGAATTGCTTACTCAAAGGATTGAATGAGGCTTAGATAAGGTACCTTTCTGTAGTAACTCAGAATCAGCATATTAATTAGCTATCCTTATCATTAATTATTAGGAGGTGGGCAAAGCCATCCCTAGCCCCAGTGACAATGGGGTCTTTAGAAACCCAAAGTCTTGGGGATGGCGGGATCCCTGAAGTTCCTTTCATCCAAAGCCCAGGCTCGTGGTTTTGAACACGTACTTTGGAGTCAGGCACGCTTGGGTTTTTCTCTCACCTTGGCAGCTTACAGAAGCTGATTGTGGCTCGTGGCCATAGAGGGGTGACTCTCTTTATAGCTGCCAGGATGTTTCAAATGGGCACAGGGTTATTTTTTAATAGGCGGGGGCTTCAGCAGCAGGAGCTGCTAGGGTCTTAGTAGTCAAGAGCTCACAGGTTTTCAGGTGCCGACTCCTGCGGTTGACCTTGAGCTAGATGGGCACAGGTGACCTGGAGCTTCAGTTAAAGCGAAAATAGAGATCAGTTCACCAAGTAGATGGTCTTTTGATCTCACTTCAAAATGGGCAGAATTTTAGCTATGCGGTCTTTCCAGGTAAGGTGTTGGTGGATGGAATAACTTTTTGTTCTGCTGTATTTTTCAGTCCGGTTTTCAGGTTGGGCCTCAAAGGTCAAAGGAGCGAAGTGCCACTCCCAAGCGTGTTTCTGTGTGAACTTTGTGCAGGCCCAACTGGGCCGTGCCTGGTCAGCCTCTTACTGTCATTGGGGACTGTGTTGTGCAACAAGGGAATGGAGTGTGGGGAGGCCGGGAGTGCCCCCCAGTCATCTCAAGTTGGCTCTGGAATTGTATCCTTTATACTCCTTTGGTTAAGTGTACAGTCCTTGGTCATGAATTTGAATCTTGTAGACCCAGACTGCAGCTTCATCTACCAAGGGTGGCATTTTTTTTTTCCCAGTAAGAGATCAAAAGAAGTGGAGTTCATGTATTATATATAGGGGATATACCATTGTCCTGTTAAGATAGACAAGTGAACTTACAGCAAACCTAGAGGCTCAGGAAGGTGATTAAAAAGGTCTGTGTCTGGAACTTTCTGGCTCTAAGAATCATGTTTGCTCAGGAAGTCGGGAAGAGCTGCTTAGCAACAACAACAATCAATTCTCGGCCTTTTGGCTAAGATCAAGTGAAAAGCGGGAACAGTAACAGAATTTGGTTTTACTCCTGGAACAGGAGAGGCAGAAAATTGAAAGAAAAATAGAAGGCTGATTAAGCTAGAGGAAGGGATAGATTTCACTGGAAGAAAGATTTTTGGTCTTTGAAGACAGGCTAGACACAGGAAAGGAGCATAGGGTCTCAGAGGTCAGGCCGGGGGTACGAATGGGAAAAGATTTATGTGAATTTGATGCTCCTTAATTAAAGTATTAGAAGAGAGGCCAGTGACAGGGGCAAGACAAGCAAAACAGAAGGAATGGAGGACCTAATAAGTGAAGGGAAACTTGCTGAGAGCTAGGTGGGGTGCAGGAGGGGTTCATTTGTCCAAGATGGGATAAGGTAGTACGTGAGAGATGCTCTGATTTGAATTGTGAATTATGAGCTGGTCTAACTGAAAACCCAGCCCAATGGTCTACCCAGGAGGCTCGCCAGGAGAACGCGCAGTGAGTTCACTGGGGAGAATTATTCTGACTACATGTAGCCCCTTTGTCCCCCAGTGCTCCCATCCTGTTCTTCAATCTGAAAACTGTTTTATTGGCACTAATTTTTTGACCCAATAACCTCAGCCTTCCTGACATAGTCCAATTGATCTTCTAAGAAGGTATAAAATTTGGTATAGAGACAGTGAAGTAAATCATATTATTTTGATGTTAAGTTTAGGGTAAGTTTGGGGAGCCTGGTTGGCTTAGTGGGTTAAAGCCTCTGCCTTCGGCTCAGGTCATGATCTCAGGGTCCTGGGATCGAGCCCCGCATCGGGCTCTCTGCTCAGCAGGGAGCCTGCTTCCCCCCTCTCTCTGCCAGCCTCTCTTCCTACCTGTGATCTCTCTCTCTCTCTCTCTGCCAAATAAATAAAATCTTTAAAAAAAAGTTTATGGTAAGTTTAAAAATCTGTATGAATTTAAGTTAAGCTTTGCATTTTTAACTTGGAATATCTGTTGATTTTAGAGTTATGACTTTTATTTATTTTTTAAAGATTTTATATATTATATATAAAGAGTATATAATTAATGTATAATAATTAATATATATTAATTGATATATAAATATATATATTTAAAGATTTTATTTGTTTGACAGAGGGAGATACTGTGAGGGAGGGAACACAAGCAGCGGGAGTGGGAGAGGGAGAAGGAGGCTTCCTGCTGAGCAGGGAGCCCAATGCAGGGCTGGATCCCAGGACCCTGGAATCATGACCTAAGCCCACAGCAGATGCTTAATGACTGAGCCATCCAGGCCCCCCAGAACCATATTTTCGATATATTTGTTTTGCTATTTACTAACTTAAAAAAATTAATAGTTAATAAAAAATAAACTTCAAAAAGTTTATAAAAATAAACTTCACTGTATTTTTTAGTGAAGTTTTAAGTTTACAGAAAAACAGTTTCAGGTTTTACAGAAAAATGAGCAAGAAATACAGAGTTTACATATACTTTCTTATACCCCTCTTCCCCCTATTATGCTTTAGGTGTGGTTATGTTCGGTATAGTTGATGAATCAATACTGATATATTATTATCAACTAAAGTGCATGGTTTACATTGGAGTTCACTCTTTGTGTTGTACATTTTCTGTTTTTTTTTTCTTAAAGATTTTATTTATTTATTTGACACAGACACAGCGAGAGAGGGAACACAAGCAGGGGCAGAGGGAGAAGGAGAAGGGAACCCAATGCGGGGCTCGATCCTAGGACCCCAGGATCATGACCTGAGCCGAAGGCAGACGCCCAACAACCGAGCCACCCAGGTGCCCCCGTTTTATGGGATTTGACAAGCACACAATGTCACGTACTTGCCGTTATAGTACCATACAGAATAGTTTCAACTTGTTCTCCGTCTATTCATCTCTCCCTCCTCCCTGTCCCTGCTGGAAAAACACCGATCTTGTGCTCTTTTTGCTGTCTCCATAATTTTGTCTTTTCCAGAATGTTACATAGTTGGAATCATAGAGTATGTAGCCTTTTCAGTTGACTTCTTTCACTTAAGGTTCCTCCATATTTCTTTTATGGCTTGATAACTCTTTTTTTTTTTTTTTTTTTTTTAAGAGAGAGAGAGGGAGTGCAAGTGTGCACGCAGGCTGTGGGGAGGGGCAGAGGGAGAGGGAGAGAGAAGAGAATCCCAAGAAGGCTCCACACTTAGCACAGAGCCCAATGGGGGGCTCGATCTCACAATCCTGAGATCATGACCTGAGCCCAAATCAGGAGTCAGATGCTTAACTGACTGAGCCACCCAGACGCCCCTCATTTCTTTTTCTTTTTAAGTTTTAGCACATTTGGGGCACCTGGGTGGCTCAGTGGGTTAAAGCCTCTGCCTTCGGCTTAGGTCA